>CM076717.1:475786-1075786 GCA_038501795.1 Pseudopleuronectes americanus | reverse complement strand
GTCTGTCACTGCCTGGCCTCTGGCACTGCACGCAAACCTGAGAAGTTTGCCTTTGATGCTTTCTGCCAGAAAATCTTTGCACGTTGTTCATGTTGAGGAAGCGTCTGTTTTAACATAAACTAGGGCCTTTTCTAAACTTTAACAGCTAATTTTGTTTCCATAGCTTAAGCTTTTGCCAGTTAGGACTTCTGATTCCCAACCGCCTTTGATTTGGACATCTGCTGATACTGAGTCCAGTCCAAATCTCAAACACAACTGCACACACAAATGACCTGGGATTGGACATGGGTACATGTAAAAATGCAGAAGATAGGCATTATGTTTGTGACACATTGAAATAACAGAAGCCATTACTATTGCACATTCATTCACTAAAAGTGCTGTTCAATATGTTAACACTGAAAAGCTACAAAAGATATGAATGGCAATCTAAGTGGGTGAATTTGAACTGAGGGCCGTGTCACTCATTGCTCCGTTTTGTTAAGATTGTACAGTTTTTTGAGCAACCGTCTGGATTTTGTTAGAACTATAACATATATGCTGCTGTTGGCTTGTACCTTTGCTGTTTGTGAAAATGGCCAAATTGAACCTTTAACTCAAGGATTCAAATGCTGAGTTACCTTCCTCTTGAAAAAAGTAGCGGCACAATGACCTCACTTTACAAAAATGTCCAAACACACACACACTTGTGACATCCCCGTGTGTGTGAGAGTGTATTTTCACCAGAATCTCTTTTCTTTCGCTCAGTGTGGTGCTGTCAAGTTAACAGACTCTAGTTCAATAAAGCAACCACTTGAGCAACCTGCCCCTCTGTTCCCTTGAGTCTTCTACCCCCACCCCTCAACATTCTCCCCATGGGCCACTTTTACGCTCCAGTCCCTTTTTACTCTCCTCTGCACAGACTTTTTTTTCATGACCCCCTGTCTTCCCAGTGGTCGAGCCCAGTCCATTGAATGATTTGAGTTTGCATTTGAAAGCATGGAGATTAGTTTTTCCCTGAGCACAACTGATTTCATTGGCCATGCAATGGCAAAAAATATTACTATATAATAACAATGATAATAATAATAACTATTTATAAAACTACTATGATATTTCCACTATATGGTATTAACACATCTAAAAGTAATTTTATTAAAAGTGCTTGCCAATCGTCATCCTCTCTGATATAGGTAGGGGACTGAGTGCATACCTGTGTGGGCACTGAACTCCCATCACTCCCTGAGCTGCTTACGAGCAGCACCCAGGTAGTAGCACGGGGTCCTTTATGCTGAGACAGATGTTTGGGTAGCTCTCTTCATGTTTGGATTGCATGAGACAGCAGTTTCCAATGAGTTAAACAGGGAGTCAGGTAAAGCCAGGAGACATGACCCACCCTGGCTGAGAGCACATTCGTGTATGATACGCAGCACAGGGGATTCAGAGGTGGGTTATGCTATGCTGATTGTAAAATAACCGGGTATACGCTGTATACCTTTGTATACCCTGCACTACACCGCTGCCCCTAATTGTGTGAGGTCGACCTGGTGAATCGTCTTTATTTCCGAGAAGACAGAATGAGTTCCAAAGTGTGCGCTGGTTTACATCTTTTGTTGAAACTTTATTTGTATTCAGCTAAAAAAGCAAACCTGAAGTTAGGATAATTAAAGAAAACATCAGTTGTTGTTTCCTCTGTACTGCTGCCACAGTGAAAACATAAAATGACTCAAGTTCCTTTAACAACAAGAGTTTTTGGTTTGCTGGTATCTTGTGTCACTATGTTACAGCACACCTTGGCATCATTTTGTTAGTCATAAGGGTCTTAGAGAAGTCATTTGGAACTGTTTGGCCACAAGAGAATTTCATGCAAAGGGGCATTTTGTTTTTTATGACTGTGACTCTTTTCATCATTTCTGCATCAGTAAAGGACTGAAGCAGCCCTGCATGATTTCTTCTGATTTATTCAAATCTTATAGATCACCACAGGTGTGTGTGTGTGTGTGTGAAGCCTCTGGCTCTTCAGTGAGTAAGTTGAAGACAGCCTCCCTCATAGGTCCTTGGGCAGTGATCAGGGAGAGAAGATGTCCTCTGTACACCAGTGCACATAGAGTCCAGTGGCAGCCAGGGGTTTTAAACTCACAAAATGAATTGCTGCCGCCACAGGCTCTTTCTGCAAAGACGTACATGATGCAGGAATGAATGCCTAATTTTATTTGGCAGTCCAAGTTCATTCAAGTCTTTCGAATCACAAAGGTCCATTGACAAGACCAGCTCAGGCCTTTTTGGAGCCCTTAAAATGGAATTCCTCTATGTAAAGGTATTACGGTAAAGTCACAATGTAGCTTGGTAATAGTGTCATAGATCAAATTAAATGGCAAGGTACATAACACTGATTCAGCTTCATCTCCAGGTCAGCAGGGACATTTAACCAATATACAATCACAATATAGTGTCTATGCGGTTAGAAAAGTAACTGTATTGATACTATATTGAGATGCACAAATCCATGTCCAAAGCAAAATAAAGGTTTTAAATGTGTTATTTTAGAAAAAAACATGATTAATTAGAATAACCTCAATAAGTGTAAATCTTAAATTAATACTTTTTTGCCAATAAAGAAACATGCGAAGAGAACATCAAACTGACTTGTTTCCCTTTCCCATATTAACGTTTAGCAGTTCCAGTTAAAGTTTGTGTGTATGGGGAATATATCTGGTCAAAAGAGATGTGCACAATAAAATGTGCCAGCAGATTAACTCCTGACATCCATCTAATAATAACAGTGGCCTCAGCAGTCCCTCTTTAAGACTGTGATACTGTTGATCCCCATATGGGCGTTTACTGTATACGACAATGAAACAGGACAAACAGTCCTGTGTAATATTCATCCCTGAGGTATCACAATCTGCCCGCATGTCTTGCCTGAACATTGTGCGAGATTGCTTTAAACTGTAAGCCATTCTTTTCATGGAAAAGATCTAAAATTAATCAGCAGCCTTGTTGTCCCCTCTTAAGGCCACGATAAGAAGGTTTTGGTGCAGGGGGAGGGGAAACATAAGAGGCTTTGGGGGGCGCTTTTAATAAAAGGATCTGACATCTACCTGCCCTCTCAAATGGCAGGCAATTTTGACACTTCTGGCACGCAAAGCAACCACATAAAAATAAACATATCTCCTGGGCCTGTAGGCCTATTCTGTTTACGTTTAAGGACACAGTGGAAAGCATTGTAAATGAAATGCCTCTTCAGAACAAATCACAGGCCAATTTATTTGGCAGCTTGAATGTCTGCACATTGGCTGATTTCTCTCTTCATCTTTTCATTTTCCTGTTGTCATTATCCACACGTATCATGTCGGAGACGGTTTGATGGAATCAATGTGTCGGTACGGCTTGTTCTCACATCCGCATTAGCACACGTCTCCCCGCAGTACAGCAGTGGCCTGTCAGCGCACAGACTCAGGAACAGTTCTCACTGTGACAGTCAGTTGGAGATTCTTTTTATTATGATACTGTTGTCATTTCCCATTTCCCCACTTGATTGGAGCTTAAAAGCCAAAGAAGCTCAGATCGTGCCGGCATAAAACTCCAGGCACATTAATCCATCCTGGTGTTGCCTCTCGCAGAACTGCCCAATCATGTCAGGATATTCAAAGGGAAATTAAATGAATAGTATTCAGAAGCATCTCTGCATATTGGATTTTAAAATAGTTGGGCTGCTTTGTGTTTTTGATGTTTATTATTCTCATATGTATAGGATATGGGGGAATAGCTTCTGTAGAGACTATTAAGGTCAGGAGCATGAGTTCTTCGTCGCATTAACTCAAACAGCCTGTTCTCCTTATACTCTGCTTAACATCTTACGTCAGACTTTATTTCTGTGCATGAATTACTGGGTATGAGAAATATGATGAATAATTTACCAGCTAACATACACCATAGGAAAATACAGGAATCAACCTTTGAAATGCAAGTTTAATTTCAAATACATTTGTTTTACATATTCATGAAATTACAAGCAAATGCCTTATTAATAATAATGATACTATAATAATAATAATAGTAATACTTATTATATTATTATTACTACTATTATTATAAGTTGTATTATTATTATTATAGCCCAGATTCAACAGGTTCTTTTAAGTAACACAATGTAAGGGACATTCTCTCAATTAATGGTACGGCATTAGCCTCCGAGCTGTGACAATTATGATTGTGTATGAATAAACCTATTGTTTTGCAGAAAGCATTTGTATCATCTGAGAGAAAGTAGAATTTCACTTGCAATGTACTCTCATCCAAAATCTTGTTTTTCTTTGTTCTCCTCGGAGGGATTTATCCCCCCCTCATCTATGAAATAATTAAAAGATATCCTGTCTTCTTTTAATTTGGGACTATATTATATGTAATCCTCTCGACTTTTGGTCTTAGTTTCCATCTTGGGTTCTTGATTTGATTTTGGTCATTGTTGATTTGATCTCTGGCAATTCTTTCAATCTCCTTCTGGACAGTAATATCAACCCTCAAGATGCCTGATGCTTTAATCCAGTGCATTAATCTCAGACTCTCTTTCTTAAGAAAATGATGCAGTGGGGGAGGGGAGGTCAGCGGCACGGATGAATAAATATGTATTTTTTTTTGGAGTGTGGTGAAACATCCCTGTGTAGTCCAAGTGGTTGGCTCTTTAAACAAAATCCCACAAAAAAACCCGCAAAATTTAACAAATCATCAGGGTGGTTTCAGCAGATTTCTCTCTAGAAATAACAATGATAAGTAATTTCCCAGTAACAACAATATATAAGGTCACAAACTCTTTCCACATTTGCCATTTACCTTTATTTATATCTTCTTGGCATCAGTGGGTTCTTCTACAAGGCAGAAGCATGATGAACCCACTGGTAACAGCAAAACACTTCGGGGAGTGAATACTGGGGACATGCAGTACTTGCATACAGGAAAACACATGTCTCTAGGAGCACAGTATAGAACACAGTTGACAGAGGGAAAGTACAGGCAAACGTCACTTCCTGTCATCCATTATAAAAATGTGGATAAGCCCAATTATCCATCCTGAAATGAAATAAAGGGCACTCCCAGGAACATGAATAATAGACTAAACTAACTTTTTTTATACAAACTTTATTTGTAAGTATGATTTTAGACTGTAAATGTGAAATTAATTAAAAACAGGTCTATCGCTGTAAAAAAACAAACTACATTTGTATTGCCTTGCTAATGTATCTACTCACCAAAATAAAGAAAGTAACAAGAGATATTGAAATCAAAGTAACAACATCTAAAAAGTGAGACCACAGGCAGTTAGTGTCTGCAACCACAAGAAAAAGCTTCACTATTTAACTGAGGGCAGTTTGACACTATTCTAAAATTAGTGACACTGTATCACTTTATTTGTAAAGGATCATCCAGCTCACTCACTCTAATGGAAGAATTTTAATCTGACGTCCTCTCAATTTCACTGCACAAAACATACACACTACCATTCCGCTACATAGTTTATACAGTTTTTAAACCGTTTGACAAATTTGTGCCCGCATTTTCTTTGTGGCACTATCCCATATCACTTGCAAAAAGTCATTGTGTGCTTCTACAGATTGATAAAATGAACATGTGTGTCTTGTGGCTCCTTGTGCAAGGTTCAAACTGATTTCACTGACTTAATGTCCATTAATCTGAAGTTACTGAAATTGAGGTTTATGACACAAATGTTAATCCAAATTAATAATGGAGGTTTTGGCAGTGTCTGATTAATGGGTAGCTGCGGCTCAAGAGTAGAGCGGCTTTTCCACTAACCAGAATGTTGGTTGTTCAATCACCGGATCCTGCATTCTGAGTGCCTAGAGGTCCTTGGGCAAGATACTGAAACCCAAATTGCTCCTTATGGCCGTATTGGCAGTGTGAGTGATGTGTGATAGAGAAAGTGCAGCACATAGATGCACTGCATATGGATCAACAGGGGAAACTGTGCTGTTAATGGCTTTGAGTGGTCATCAAGAAAAGCTTAAAGAATAGTTACCATTTATCATTAATCATCTATCCATCTGTCCGAAAACACAAGATACATTAACTGCTATTTGTTCTGAAGACTGCTGTGGATATCCCTGCTCTCAAGAGGATGATTCATTTCTGTCTTCATTGTCCTCAGTTTATTTTCATAGAGGAAACACACAGGACAGATTTAAGACCATAAGGTTCTAACAAATACTTAAATCCTCATTGTGATGTTTTTCCCATCCACTGCTTTCATTTTGTAGGACAAAATAAATAATGCTGCCAGGCTGCTAGCAATTTTGCTTTGTGGTGCCGCCCCATAAACTTCAGTCACCTCTATACGAAACTAGATAAAGACTAACAGAAAAACATAACTTTATTTGTTCTGGTGTGGGGTAAACAATGATGGAATGTTTCTTAGTACATTTACTCATTAACTGTATACAAATTTGAGGAAATACTTTAATTGAGTGTTGCCATTTAATTTTACTTTAAATATCTACTCCACTAGGTCTCAGAGGCAATTATTGTACATTTTACTCAACTATTATTTTCAATCTATAGTGACTAATTACTTTACAAATTTAGATTTTGTGAGTAATATGGTTAATATGATAACTACCATGGCCCCTTTGTGGTTATAATCCAAATTAGACATGTAAAACATTTGTACAGACTATGATTATGTGCCCCAGTGCATTAAAACATTTCTGATCTTTTACTGAACTTACACTATGACCATATTATGTAGAAATCCGCTTTTCTCTTAGTGGCCATTCCGGCCATTTAAACAGTTAATCTCAGTGTCCCAATATGTCCTAGAGTGCTACATGTGCGTTTAAATGCCACTGCACATATTATAATAATATTTAATGTCATCACTGGCATGAAAAACCTCATGTGCACAACATATTGATTGTTGCAGTATTCCGTGAAACTCCAGAGGGTGAACACTCCCACACACCACACATTCTGTGAGGAAGTAAGAAAATAATGACGAGTCAGTAAACCACCATAAAAAAGGTCGGCGTCATAGTTGTAGGGCTCCCCCAGGCACTTGGTGCCCTACACGCAGTGCGTTAGGCGTGTGGTGGGAGAGGCGGCTATGAATGCTGCCCATTGGATGCTATCAGTTTCTTAGTATTGTCAACTGAAAGAGTATTTGGTGAATTCTTCTCTACCTGTAAAGGGAGAATATAAGCCTCAGCTGTAGATACTCTACCTCAATACCAGTGACTATATGCCACAATGGACACGATGATAGCTCCTAAAAGTGATGCCAAAACATCTTGATCACCCTCTTGCTGCTGAAAAGGTCATAAAGCCCAGCCCTCCATGTAAGCAGATGGGACATATAACAGACTAAAAAGGTCCACAGCAAATAAAACTTTCAAAAATTTTGTTTCTGTTATTTAAGTGTTATGTGTTGACCTTTTCTCATAAGTTTGGTTTTAATTGTAATTGGTCGGGTGGGTGTTTGGTTGGGACCTTGATAACAGTGGATTGCCATATGACAAAGAGTAAGACCAGTAAATCATGAACAGTAGATCGCAGACCAGTGAAATAAGGCAAGGCTAGTTGTTAACTTTGATGCAGATAAAATGCACAGTGAGACACTGCTTGAGTTCTGCAGTGAAGTCAAGTCAAGGTAAGGAACTGAAATGTGAGCAAGGTAAAAAAGGTAAATGACAAACTGCCATCATCAACCAGCCATCAAGAGCTAATCTAGCTGTCACTGTTTGGTTCTGTGGGAGTAACCAGCCAAGAAAGCCTTGTACCAAAGTGAACCTCATGTGATGGTGTCAGGCCAACAAGGGAAAACAATGTGATGCTTATTTTAGACATGAACATTTGAATACTGAATGTTTTTGTAGTTTTTGTCCATTTTGTTTGTTAGTTTTGCATCAGTCACCTTTATTGTTGGTATTGAATTTGATTTTTTTATTTCTTCGATTTCAGGTGTGGCATGTTTTGAAAAGTTGGTTGAGAACAGACAATCAAAGCACTTCATGAAAAAATGATGCCATTACAAAGATAGTAATATGAGACAATTGTTACCATCCTTTTCAACAATGCGACTGCACCCTCTGCACATATTTTAGGATAACACTGACACACACTTCTAGACTTGTTCATTATCTTGGGAACAAAACTGGCATCAATATTGCTCGAGAACATCCACAAGTAATTTAGGAAAAACTGAATAAATTGAATGTTTTAGTTTTAACCCAATTTTCTGGAGGGGATGCTCAGTCTAATGTGAAACCATCTCTCTCTACAACCACTTGGATCAATCACAATATGACTTCAACAGTGATGATCATGCACTTGTTAGCAGGCTTACAAAAAACTGACATTTTCATCAGTTTCACAATTTCACATGAAACCACGGTACAGTGGTCTGTACTTTTCAGAATGTGACAGAGAATTCTTAGCAAAAGCAACAGCAAAGCTCCCATACAAAGACCGTAGACATTTTCGGTTGCACAACATGAAGGTACAATGTAATATTTTGTATGCCTTCAAAAAACTTATTGTAGATGCCATCACCTACTTTTGTATCCTTTTATGTATGAGGCTGCTCTGCATGATGAGGGTTCCAGGTCATGTTTGTGCTGATCTCACACTATTGACCATTTTTTGACTCTTTTGAATAATTGTGAAAACTTTGCTCCCATTTCCCTCAAAATCGATCAGTGTGTGATGTATGTAATGTCCTATCTTGTCCTTTAGTTCGTGGCTGATTTATTTTAGTTTTGAGTTTAAAGGCAGACGAGCAATGATAAGACAGACTTAGCTCCTCCAAGTGTTTATAGACACAAAATTGATTATTATACTGATTATTACAGGGATGACAAACTGAAAAAGAAATTAATGGAAGGTCCAAGTTGGATGTTAGGTCAAATGTATTTTTTGACCCAATGGAAAGGCTGCATGGGTTCTCACCCTCTAAAATACGACATCCCTGATGTTTATAGGCCTTTTGGTCTAATTATCGTTGTCCTCTTCATCACTATCCTTCATGGAAATGCCTTGCATCCCTCCTTCCCTCACTGAGGCAGTGGCTTCTTCCAGGGTCAGTCGGTTTCTCACGGTTTCATACATCTTACTGTTTAATGTGGAGTCCAGCACTCCTTGAAGGCGGAAGTCACGATACTTTTTCTATCACAAAGAAAAGAATCACAAGGGTTAGGGAAAGGAATATAAAAAGATCTTCAGCAGGTTTGTGAAAAAGATGGTGTTCTTCCTGGATCGTGATCGCTGCTGTGTGGACTGTGGATTGTGCAGCATGAATCATGGTGGCAGCTGATCATGGGTTATTATGACATCTAGATCGCTTAGATATACACTATACTCACATATAGGCCTACTACTATTAATGGAATTACCACTTTCATTACAATTGTCCTTGCTGCTCCCTTCATCTCTGTCAGACTTTTTCCTTTGTATAAATACATTAAACATACATACACCTCTACATGTATGTGACACACTGTAAATATTGTTATTTTGCTGATATGCTCCATTATACACACCAGCTATTTCACTTCTGTCCATCCTTGGAGAGGGATCCTTCACTTGCAACTTTGTCTGTGGTTACCATGTTTTTCCTTGCTAAAAGTCATTTTTTTGGAAAGATTTTCCTTACCCTTAAAGTCTATAGGTTTCAATTATTTTGATACATCAATGTTTACATATGATCCACGATGCTGACCCCCAAATTTCATGATAGGTTTGTTCCTATGGATCCATCCAGATCAACACGCTGCATTGAAAACGTGGTTGTCCGCTTTCTGTTCTCATACTAACATCTCATACATGGCAGCAATCTTTATGGAGGATGTGAAATGATTAATCAACAAAATAGGTGTAACAGTGAATTGAGATGACTTGTCATGGTTCCAATTGTTTCATCATCATGCCTTGATATTATCACCTCGCTTTGCATCAGTAACTGAATCACATCCAACAATAATAAAATAGGTCACGTCTCATATTTCTGAGAGCTGAAAGGATGTGAAGCCTTTATTCTCTTCATGGAGAGTTTCTGAGTCAGTATGAGAGACAACATTACATCTGGTATTAGAGTGGCTCAGTGGTTACGGGTTAGTGAGGAAGGTCCTGGGTAAGAACAATCAATGACTAAATGTTTGATTTGATGATTTATTTCTGAATGTGGTCAAAAGTCCTTGAGAAAAATGTCATTTATTAACAGATTTGCCCATTGAAAAAGTGTCACACTAAGCAGTAGCTTAAAAGAAACAATACTGTTTGCATTTTAAAATGTGGTTTGGAAAGAGCAAAAGAGCTGTTCTCACCTTGACAACCCTGATGAGAATCTTCAGCTGGTAAACATGGAGCTGAAGGTCCATTCGGTCAGTCAGCCATGTTCCTAAAAGGTTCATAGTGCTGGTGTACCATTGCTGTAACAGACACACAAACACACAATCGTGATCTGATACTTCATGAGATGCACAAAATGCTTGTTCACTTCAGAACACACACACACATCAAAAAACAATGAATCAACAACCCTTCACATGAGCATCTGTAATCCAACAACATCCCCAGAGTATCATCATGGCACTGAGTTTCCTTGTGGATCTGAGGGAGCACCCGGAGCAGAAAGACATCTAAAATCTGAAGGTTATCATGTTATGTCAGTCACACAGCCTCATCAAGCCATTAGCAACTGATTAAGAACAGTGTGTCTCTACTGTGATGCCCACACAATATTGCCTGGGCTTCAGAAACTACTATTGTCATGTGGGGCTCAATCAGATATAATCCCATAGGCTAATGATATATTTAAGTCTGCATAGGGAAGATCCAGCATTCAATGAGGCATCAGTTAAAGGAGATCCTAATGAGGGAAACAGCTCAATATTCTCACAGGGCTACATTTTCTGAGACTGCCATTGTTTGTCAAAGTGCATGCATTTAGGTTGTTAGTTTAGCAGTATTGACTAATAAAGTATCTTTATTGACAGAAATGTGTTAATCAACAAAAAGTCTCAGACCCAAATCCTCAGAAGCAGGCACTTGGTCAAGACCCCTTGGCATCACTTTCTAAAGCACTGGGTTCCCCCGTACTCTAATCTTTCACCAGTGCAATATACAACTCACCTACAACAGCAATTATGCTTCTTTGTACACAACAAGTAAAATGTTCCAAGACAATGTTTTCCAACCAAATATATAAACTGTGGCAGTAAAATATCTACTTGTAGTGACTTCAGCATTAATCAACTGTCTTATGGTTCTGTTTAGACTAAAACCTTGAACCTACTCTATATAATCCTAAAAAAGGGCTAAGAGCAGGATAAGAATTTCGGCGCTGTCAGTTTGAACTGTTGTGATCCACAATTCAGTCAGATCTAATAAAGTAGGGAAGTACCACAGTCCGCACTAGTCCTGTTAATATAATGAACACAGGTGTTACAGGCTTCAACCTTGAAATTGGCTCAAACCCTGTTTAGACAAGCCTTCTGTAAACAGCGACTTCTGCGAGGCACAGCCAGCTCAGAGTGCTGAGGCCATGCAGAAAGCCGAGAGGCTGCAGATGTTTCTCTGTGGGCCCTGGCTGTTGCCAGTCTAATGATGGATAATGATGAGCACCGGCTGATACTAATAGAAGAAGACTGACTGTCAGGGTCACAGCAGAGTAAATGATAGAATAATGGGAAGATAAATTAAGGGGTTAGATTATGTTGGAGAAGTCAAGTGATAATAACTAAGTAATAATATATTATTATCCTTATCAAAGCACTCTGCACCTCATAATTGCATAGCTTCAAGATGAAGTTTGTCCAGCAATCCAATGCAAGTAGTTATAAGTGAAAAAACTTATATAAATATAATTCTGTCAACTACTTTTGTCTTGTAGGGTTCTTTACAGTGGGGTCTAAACTCTGATTCACTTTTTTTAGGTAGGCGGAGGAAGAACTGGCAAACAGCCTTGCCGTTAATCTTTTCAAATAATTTAACAGACTGATTTAAAGTTCTCGTTTTGATAAGAACACAACACCACAAGGATCTAATGTGTAACAGACGGAAACATAGACACGTGCTTGCTTATGTTCAAACATATATGTAAGACAAGACCTGGTGTGGTGAAACTGGAGTAGAGACACAATAACAAACCAAAATGAATCCCATTCAGTTTTTATACAGGAATTTGCTTAATCTGAGTGGTAGATTGTGTATGTTTACCAACAGTTAATCAGATCATCACTATTTTAGATCTGCAAAAGGTTCTACGTAAAGGAGTAGAGCAGATACATGTAGGTCAAGCTCAGTAAGCGGAAACATGTGTGAAAGAGAAGATGGCTGTGCTGAGGCAGTGATGGGGTGAATCAGTGAGGAGACCTGGTGCCAGCAGCTTCCTATCTGTCGCTGTGTGCCTGTGAAGGCTTCGGCGTGGCAGCAGGCCTGTGATCTCGCCCCGAGCACAACCCCCTGCCGAGAGGCCAGGCCTGGAGTGACTGATCCACTGACTGGCTGCTCTCCCTCTATCCATCATTCACTCCTCCTTTGCTCGTCCGTAATTCTTTAGACTTTACACCGTGCCACACGGCTCCCATCTGCAGCCATTTTTTTTTGCAGCAGCCATTTTGTGTTCTGTTCTGCCTCACTCCTCTTCATTTTATATAAAAAGAGACTTGACAGTTATGTCACAAGTCTTCTTCTTGCCATGACTGGCATTTTGGAGGTCTGTCAGGGACATCTTGTCTACACATAATGCCTGTGATTTTCATCAACTTTAAGATCTTTTTGTTGCCAGTTTCACATTTAAAATGAAAGTGACTGCAGATCTTATAGAGGATATCTACACGACTAGCTTTGATTCTCATTAGATTTGTAATACTACAATAACAGTTTCATGGTCCATCGTTGTACAGAACCTTTATGTAAACTCATACGTTTTTGAATTGGACTATATAAATTTATGCGATTTCACTTTGATTCACTAAAACTGCAGACATTGCACTGATCTGGTGATAATCTGCCGAAATCCTCAAGAGATGCTGTATAGTGCACAATATGAGAGGCTACTAACTTTCTGTGGAGTTTCTCCTGCCAGAACCCAAGTAATTACTCAAGAGAATGTAAGGCTTTTGCCTGCCGGGCCACCCGTCATTTGAACGCTGTGGAGAGTTCTGTGCTGTTGTGAACCCATCTGAACAGAAAGTCCCCTGCTAAAGGCAAACTCAGGAGAAAGTCTGGACCCCGTTGTTCAGACATTCTCCGGTGTTCATGTCTAACATTGGCTTAGGAGAACTTGCCTTGAAAATGTTGATCAAAGCAGAATTTTTGAAGTTAAAGCTTTACAGCCTGGAATTTTGGATACTGTTCAGTTCAGTTGTTCTCAACACGCTCTTCAACCAGGATGCAAACAGTGGTCATTTTATGGTTATGTTGGTGACATTGAATCCCATGTAGTCAAGGTAAATGATGCGATAACCATGTATTGTCTGGTTTAGAGAGGTAGTTAAACTTAATTTGTTAGACAAATGTTGTTTGTTCAACACACCCTCCAGCACACGATAAAACAGTATCTGTTAAATGCAGACATTACTATATATAATCAATCGTATACTGATAATCAAATATTTCTCCATGAAGAGAAAAACACAGATATGAATTACACCAAAGTCCTCAATCTCTTATGTGATCAAGGGTGATTATCCAATCCCTGAATACACAACTGATGCTTTCATCCTTGTGAAGATCATTATTTTCAAGTTGTCTTGGTGAGAGTCATCTTCTTAAGAAAGCAATCATGGCGATGCTTCCATGCAGATGGGCTTTGTGCTTGAAGTTGCATGCACAATCAAGTGCACAGCTGTTCATTTTCTCAGCTGTTTCACTGTAGATGACAGCCTAAGTGATGCACCGGCCTGGCTTTGAATCTTAAGGATTGCCTGAAGTGTCCCTATGGCTCCACTGTAGGAGAAGACCCCTGTTTCTCTATTCAAGTTTTTATTTCATTCAATGCTTAGTGCTGCTTATTATAGTAACATGGGACTCCTCAGGCTAATGTAACCACCCTATAGGTTGATTTTCTCCCAACTTCATTGGAGAAAACATATTTTGCTTATTCCAAACACAATCTGGGGCCACAATAATAAAACGGTTTGTAACATTCATACTAAAAGTGCACGTGTGCACAAAAGGTCAATGCAAATAAACTAATAAATATTGAAAAACCCTGATGACCCATGGTCATGGAACCACAACTTTTCTCACACTGAAATCGCTGGAGCTTGTGAGGGAGGTTTAGGTGAAGAAAGGCAGATTCAATGGTGGCCACATTAGTGATAGTGATATCACAGTGATAACACTAATTAAAATAACATACAAATTAGCAATGTGTTGCTGCTGAGGATAATGCAGTGAAACTCTATACGTCAGAGCAGTGGTCAGATTTAAAAATTGGGCCAAAAAGAGAATTACTCTGCACTGTCAGAATGTGAGTTAACTTTTTTTATATCCTAAGCATTTTTATAATCTCAGCCAAAACAGCAAGTTATTATTACATTCAGGGACAGCCACGATATCATTTATCTATAAAGCTTAACAGAATAGTTTATTCCCAAAGGGGCTTTAGTGAGTATTACACAGTTTTAATCATATCAAACACATACCTGTCAGTTAATTACCCAGAGTGGTGATTAGTATTTGTATTTGTACTCTGATGTGTCTGTTATGTCGGGTCAGTATGTCTACTACTGAACACAGATCAGCACAAAGATCCAAGATCACAGCTCTAGAGAATCTAAATTCGCTGACTAGCATCTTCATGGGCCAGGAAATGATTTTGCACTCGTTGTCTCCTACTCCTGTTCACATAGAAGTCCTCTATCAGTGCAGCGAACATTATGCATCTAGATGCATGAGTGATGCCAGAGTATTTCTTTTTACAGTAGTCTGACCTATTGCTTCACAACTTTACAAATTCATCACATCAATCAGTGGTATTCTAACCGCCACCCTGGGTTATCATGTGAAAATTGAAGTTTGATGTGAATACAGTTTATCTATTAAATTAATTTAGTGGCCTCCAGTGCCCTGTACAGTACAGTAATTGAAAATATTATTAAAAACTATCAGTTCTGAAGCTATTGTTTGGTAACTGAGCATAATTTGCTTAAGGTTGACTTAGAACTTGTACAATTGAAAGTTCTTATCGAACAGTTCAGAAGCAAAAAATAGCAATTGTGGCTTTTTTTTTAAAAGTGGATTTATAATATTGCTTCAATTCAACACCTCAAATCTACCTCTCAAAAATGTTCGTACCCATGGGCCAGAAATTGCATATGCGTGTGCAAAATCTACTTTCCTATTTTAATAGATCTCAAATTTTGTTTGTGTGGCGTATTCATCTTTCAGACTGATTTATGAGAACACATTGGTTATCAATGAGGCACCTGGTCAGTCAGACATGTAGCAACAATTCTTCATCAACTCAGCTGTAAATACAACATTAAATACCTCAGTAGGTGACTTCATCCAAAACTAACACAGAAATCAAAGTGAGTTGGTAAATTTGTTCTCAATAGCAGTCAAATGTGACATGATTTGATAACCAGACCGTTCTTCTGTGGATTCAGTCCATCCCACTTTCTTCAGTCTTTTCATATTGTTGTATCAGTATGTCTGGGTTTAATGAAAGAATCCAAAATTTGACCAAACACATACATTCTTGTGTTTTTGTGGTTGGTGAGAATTTTCAGATGCCAAAATAATTTGAATAGTACTGTTGTTTATCTTTTAGTAGTAAAAGGAACTGCAAGCTTGACCTACTACAACCCATTTTGACTTATTACTAAACTAAAACTGCTTTCATGCACTACACACTACACATTAGAGGGCCTTAATTTAATGTGAGAATGCAAACATCTGAATCAGTTGGTCAGGACATCAAACAGATTTTTACAATGCAACCTTCCTTGTATTTATGTCCTATGTATTGTCTGATTGAGCCTTGTGTATAGAGTTGGTTATTGTCTGGAGAAATCACAGTAATTAGGTTGGCATGTAGATGACTTCCTGCATGCTCTATCTAGTCGCCATCCCTCACCTAAACCAAACGGAATATTTCTTGTAGGTGTGAATGTACCTGACACAGACAATCTCCGGTTGAGTGCTGCTTGTATGAAAAGGCAACCCTAAACAATGTCTGGACCTGAATCTTTCCTCGCTTTCACAATTGTGAGTGAGTGCAGCTGTGCAGATAAGATAATGAAGACAACAAAGAATCTTAGATGCTGTATGAGGAAGAATTTTGAGTTGTACACTGTGGATGGTCAAATAATGAAGAAATTGCCTTACATTCAACCACAACAAATCTGAGAGCTCACTTGCAACTGCCAGGAAATACAGCAGAGGATCCAGACTTTAGGTGAGCAACGTCAGCCATAAACCCTTTTCTAATTGCCAACCGAACAACCACGACAGAAATTAACATTAATAGTCTTGTAATCAGTGAATTTGACTTGACTTTGGGAAAGTGATGGACATTTTCTCTTACCTCCACACACCTGACCAAACACTGCTGCGTCACGTCAGACACAACTTTCCATGAAATAAAAGTTACTTTCTACATTTTTGTCCTGAGTTTTGCTATTCTACTGATTTAACAGACACTATCTGACACTTGACGATGCTTCCTCATTTAATTATTATTTCTGTATTTGTGAACCTCTACCCACAGTATGCATTAAATCAATAAATACAACTAATAAATAGATAAGGCATTAAACATGTGTCTTCTACATAGACATTTTATAGGTCTTCTGCTCATTTCTCCATGGTGTTTCCTGATCTGATCTCATTCCTAACAGGAAGGATGGTTGTTTCTTTAGCCCTGAGTCTTTCCCTCTTACCCTCCAAATGGTACTTTTTACACATTTCTGGAGCGATCTTTTCACCTTCTCTGACACACTCTTCAAACTGACTCCACTTCCACAAGTATATAGGCCAAAGTTTCACTTCTTAGGAGGGACAGTCCTTCAGGACAGGATTTAGACATTGTAGCATCTGTACGTTGATAAAGTTAAAAGCCACGCTGACACTTGTTAAGCTTGTCAAATGAACAGTGATGGCCCCTCTTGCTTTGTTCCTCTTGGCTGGACCCAACAAAAGAAAATTATCAGAACAGACGAATACACCCAAGCTCTCTTTTTTAGGCTGCATGGGGATCAGCAGGGGGCTAGCACTTGCTGACAGCCAAAACAAGCGTAATATGGCTCTGAATACATAATGCCATAACCCGACAGGGATCAAATCTGTGACACTCTAACGAGTTCCATCTGAAGGAAGTGCCTCCGTTTCTTCAACCGGGTTATCTTGGTGTGTGCATTTGTGTGTGTTTTGACACCTTATGACATGCTGATGAACCTCTACCTATACACAGGCGACATGCACGTCCCACACTTTGCCACGCACACGCTTCCCACATACAAACATATACATCTGCCGGTCCATCCCCCTTCGAGTGAGAGCCGGGTGAAGGAGCGACCTCCTGCCCCCATTTGACACCAACCCACCCACCCGACCAGACCCCCCCACCCCCCCCGCAACACACACACACACACACACACACACACACAAACCTCGCCTTGAAGCCAGCATTCACACCCAAGTCTTCGCATGGCGCTTGGCAGGGGGGGGGCATCAGATCCTGCCACCAGCAGGATCTGATGCAAAAAATGGCACACCTCTCATATTTCCCTCCCCATCCACCTACTCACCTCTTTCATGACCTCTTTTGCATATATTTGCTCCAGTGTAATGAAAGGGAACTGGCCTTTTCAGACTGGAGGGTGGCTTCAAGTTTACAAGAAATGCAATGATTCTCTACCAGCGGACAACTTTCAAACTTAATAAAATAAGATATTTACGGTACTATTATTTAATAAATATATAAAGGATCAGTTTTATCTATTGAATTAATCCCATATACCTACATAGCTGCACTGTCAACATTCTTATACAAAATATAAATAAATGTATGGCATGGATCTTTTAGGAAATTTCCGTATCAACGCTTCATTCATATGACTCTACTGGTCAGCACAATGCAGCACTTGGAAATGATTTACTACTTGGTGGCCCTGACTTTGGGGTTTCTACTTGGTAAAAAGCTTCAGGTCGCGCTAATTGTTTCCTTTTGTACCTATAATTGTGGTTAGAGGGCTGTCAGGTTGCTGTTAATACTGCAAAACCAAATAAGTGCAGTTATCGACTGCTATTTTATTCAAATATATCAGTACATTTAAACAGGACAGGACCAATTCAATTAAAAGAAGGCTGATCAGCCCTGAGTTCAGATGGGTGGGGGTCAATACTGGATACATCTCCAAACTCTGAATTTAAAAGACAATGCTCTTAATCAAAAGTTGGATAAAGATGTCATAAAAGTGCATACGAGTGAAAGGGGCTAATGAGACACACGCAGACACACCCACACAGCCCCCCCCCCACACACACACACACACACACACACACACACACACACAAAGCCTAGCAAGCCAACCGATTTGTTAGGTCAGAGGCCCCTCCTTTGTGGGGCCGCTCAGGAGCTTTTGTGCTGTTGAGAGCCAGGAATGTTGGAGCTGAGGAGGGGCCCCACCACAGGGGGTACACATGGATTACAAGCAACCTGGGACTCTGCCTCTTACTGCCTCTTCTGGTCTCTCTCTTTCTGTGTGTGTGCGTGCGTGCGTGTGTTTGTGTGTGTGTGCAAATCCACTGCTGAATCAGAACTAACTTTCAGCGAACATTTTGGTGAGACTTAAGTCTTGTTTACATTTTGTTTGTTAAATAGTGATCAGTGGACTCATCTTTAGGGTAAACCATGCTGGTTGTGGTTTGAGTAAGGGTTAAAGTTTGGCCTGCAGGGTCAACACTACATTTTGAGGTTAATTTTGAGGTCAATTTATGATTCCCTGATTACAGGACCAAATACTGAGAAATTAGCAGTGTCTAATGAACAAGCCTTCATATCGCTGGATGTACAGTCGACCCTTACTCATCCTTAAGTGTAAATGGAGGACGGTCACCTATTTTGGAGCCACTGCAGATAAATCCACATACATACAGAAAATCTACAGATGAACGGACCCGCACGTTACTCAGAAGATTTACGGATTGGACTTTGTGGATACACAAAACCGGCAAGGCACTTTATTATCAGATTTGTAAAACTGAACATGCATGGTTTACTTAAATCTCATACACAGCAGAAATCCACAGTTATCCACATGACGCTATTCTGTGAGTTCTGTAGCAATGCCAGACTAGCTGTTGGTACAGAACCATTGCTCACAGCTGTGGCTATTACATCATTCATTCATCACATGTACCTCTAAACCACCTTTAACACTGGTATATCAATTAACATTATTATGTCACATCGCTTGAACCAAAGCAGTGTTACACAATCAAGGATCAAATAACACAGGGAATGACAGGAGATAGAAGCAGAGGTAATGAAAGCCACACCTGGTGTTTGGCTGGACTGTGTGTGGTCGATGCGCAAAACTGACTTCAAAATAGTTGTTTAAAACTCCTTTTCATTCATTTATGACTTTCTGACAATTGAACTGACGGAACTATGACACATCAAGCTGATTTCAGAAGCAGGATATACTCTGATAAAATGCAAATAAACAGAAACAGCTTCTGTCTGGATAAAACTGCTGCTCAGCTGCTCCTCCAGTGACTGAGAGAGTGGATGCAGAGAGAGGTGTTCATCACACTCGCGGGGCAGTACTGGTGACTCTCCTCTAAAGTAGCTAAGGTACTCTGTGTGTGTGCGTGCATGTGTGTGTGTGTGTGTGTGTGTGTGTGTATGTGAGAGAGAGAGAGAGAGAGAGAGAGAGAGAGAGAGAGAGAGAGAGAGAGATAGAGGGGGGGGGGAGAGAGAGAGAGAGCATGTCCTGCTGAGACCCAGCTGTGTCTACAATTAACAGGAGGCATGGAATGATGATTGCTGGTGCGGTAACACTAATGCCAAGTGACAGGCTTCCTTGTGAAGAACGAAGCCTGCCGAGTGCCATAAAGCTACACTACTTTTCCTTTCAAACACACATGCTTACACTGGTTAACAAAGAAACAAATAAGGATGGGGTTGGTATTTTTGGAGGGGGTGGGGGGTACAAGGCATTATGCAGTTAGAAGTTTTGACAAAGGGTTTGTCTAATCCTACCTGCTCAGCTTTTGATGAATGAGTCCACTGCTGGCCTATTCTAGTGCTGCTCACCAGCTCAGTAGAGGCCCATTGATAACGACACTCAATTATCATAGTAACTCACACCCCCATTTACTTATCATTGTCATCAGTTATTACAATGAATTTAGGATTCTTCTCTCTCTCATTTGACAGAATAACAAGACTTGTTGTTCCTATCCTGATATTCTGTTGCTCTTCATTATGTAACGAGTTAGCATGCATACAACATGATAATCTGTGTCTGAGGATAGATTTTTATCCTCTTTTTTTGCTGTGACCCAAGAGGGAAAAGAAAGGAAAGTTTTCAATAGTGTATTAACATTGTACATGGTTTAAGATTGATTTTAAAATGATGATTTGTAACCTCACAGAGTTCCCTGGCAAAGGGTTGAAGGGATAATGAACATGCATCCCACATTACAACATCAACATTTTGAGTGTGTATTGGGGCCTTTGTTCAGTGTCATCCCCCTCCCCATCCCCTTGTTTCCAGTTCACCCTCACTATTAATCGTCCATTTTTTTGGGGTGGGGTTCTCCTGGACAATATGGTGTCAAAGTAAAGTTTTACCTTGAGTTGAGGTTTTGTTTGCAAATGTGTCATATTTCACTTCTGGTCAACAATGTGTTATGTGAGGTAACCTTGACCTTAAAGTGTGAATGTGCAGTATTTAAATAAATTAGCTTGAGATGTTCCTGAGAGAAGCAGTGCAACCCAAAAACATAATGCCTGTTGCAACTGCAGTTTATCTAATTTTAATATGGTGGGGTTACACCTAGGGCCCCAGTGTGCGCTAGTTGGCTTCAAATGGAATAGATCATACAACCAAGGTTAAAACTAAACTTAAGGTTAGGAGTGTTCCAAACGACCTTACACATTAACACCTCTACTCAGCTGGCCAATCATATATACTGGACTTGTTCCGATCAAGCCACATTCACATGACTCTCTCACTCTGTTCCTCTGTTTTCTTTGAAGGAAGTGGTTATGTTAGATGAGGAGGAAGGAGCAAAGGGGCTCTGAAAGTAAAGTTTTGGGCTCCACGCTCTCACACTGTTTACGTTCTGTTGGTGACACAAAAGGCGAACTGCATCTGACCATTGACCGCAGTCTGAGCACAGCTGGGATGGCAACAAAACACGCTCAGTGGGTATTTCAGCCAGACAGCTGGTGCAGGAAGCAGTGCTGAGGAGTGGAATGGCAGTCAACCCCAAGCTCAGTAACACAGGAGAAAGGTAAATGTTTATCTCAGGTCTGGATTTCCTTTCAAGACGCCAATCTAGGTCTCTTACAAAACACCCATGTCCTTCTACCAGTAAGTGTCCGTTCAATGAACACGAAGGACTAAATAAGGAGCAACTTTAAAAAAACACAGTGGTTTGGAGAAAGGGATGGGTGTATATCTGGGGAGGTGTGGGCAGGGGGTTGGGGGCTCATGTTGTGAGGGACTAAACAGTTGGAATTATGGTCAGCGACCAGTCATTGAGTAAACATACAATGAGCGACAGAAAGGCCCTGTGGTGGACAAAAAGGAGAGAAAAAGCCGCCAGCTTCAGGCCCTGAGAAAAGTGAGCCATTCTACTTACAAAGAGCCGCTTAGGGGTGGACTGAGGGAAGGAAAAAGAGGGCTAAAACACTTGTGGGCTCGGGGAACTCTATAGGGGGAGTGAAAATGGAATAAGCCAGCAAGCACTTGAGGGTCCCGCCGAGCACCTGAAAGGGATAGAGGGGTGGAGTGTCAGAGGGGGGTCTGGAGAAGGTGAATGGCCTTCTTTTTGGGTCCAATTTGTCTCTTTTCACCCCGCTCGCCCTGCTCCGGCTCTGACAGATGTACAAAGAGGGAGCGGCACTGGGCCACTCATCCACATACGCCCGTGAGCAGCTGTCACTTTTGTCAGACAAGTTAATCAAACAAATGCCACCGAACCTCCCTTCTTAACAAGGAGTAGGGAAACAGGGATTGGAAGGGGGCTATAAAAGGGTGATAGAGACCCGAGAGATGACATGTGTGTCCTCAATCAATTCACCCTGCCGGCCCTCATCAATAAACCAGCGGGACGTGACAAAGGAGAAGTCTCCATTAAACTTGTATTTCCCTCCTCTCGCAGTGATGGTGGCTTTAGTGTCGTTAGCTGCTTCCTCCCGGCAACAAGGCGCTGGGAATGCTCATAGAGGATTTAGACCACAGAGAAACGGAGCAGGGAAACAAAATGCTCTCTCTCAGTAATTATTAAAGACTCTAAGCTGCTTACAGACATCATTAAACGGAAGTGAAACCTTTTCAGAGCATGTTTTGAACAGTCACACACAGTCAATCTAACCTACCCTGCTTGGCTGGCCTTTTTTTATTATTGTGACCCATGACTATCTTTTCCTTCTTACTGGTTGTGTAATCCTTTTACACATATTTAACTTCAACCATAAAGAGATTATTGGCATGAAAAACAACAAAAGCATGTTGATGTAGTATTGCCGTCATATTGTTGTGGATGTAAATTGTATTCTATCGCACACAGAAGATTGATTTAAAAGACCCAATCCTGTATAGCAAAATACTGCAGTTTTCTTATTAGAAATCAACAAGAAAAAAATAACAAAAATAATATCATGCAATAGGGAAGCAAGTATTCTGGAAATGAGACTGAAACCCTGATGTAAACATCCGCATTATCAAATAATGATGCAGAACAAAAGAATCAAGATACGTCAACTCTGATCCACTTCCACTGCTGCTGTTGAGAGCTCATTACTTTCATTAATATCACTATAACACAAATACTAATGAAAATTGAAATCACAAAACTATCATCACCTCCACCAAGGAGGTCAGGTTTGCATCTGCATTTATTTGTTTGTTTGTGGGGAGGATTATATAAAAACTGCTTGGAGATCTGTGACATGTTGTGGGGCGTGACTGAATCAGGAGGAAGATTCAGGAACTTAACATTACTTTAACATTATATAGCAACATTTTCACAGATTTTTCAGGGGACTGATTTGGTGCATATATATAAACAATGAATTTAAAAGTGGTTTCATAATGGACTTGTTGGTTCTTGGCAGTGGTATGCACTCTCTCGTTGCCCTTTCAGTTCTATTTAAAATTTGAAAAGCTCTGTATAAGTGTATTAAAGTGTAAATATTAAACATTAACCAATTTTGTTCCCTTCAAACTGCAGTGTCACATAACATTCTTTTTCAATCATTTATATCAGGGAACAGTTAGGCTAGTTTATGGTGCATGGATGCCTATAACAAAAGCAAGTTTTCAGAACCTGTATCTTGATCACATTATGTCATATTTTAATGTTTTATGTCATTGTACAAATGCAAAAATGAAGAAACAAACTCAAGTTGTGAAAGTTTTGGTCAGTTTTTGTCTCATTAATGAAAAGTAAATTTAATATTAGTATTAATATTATAGAATTTAATACTTTTACAGGTAGCTGCTACTCTACTTATAAGTTCAATACATATACACATATATAAACTCATACTGATTTTACAGTGTCTCTCAGCCTGTTTTGCTCAAAAAAGATGATAAGATTTCAAACTTGTTATTGTTATAACTTTAATCACTTCTATTCATGAAGTTGTGCATTATTATACTGAGGTATCTTTGATTCAATTGAATACTTTTCACATTCCCGCAATGGTATTTCAAACAAAAAAAACTCTTTCTTATGCAGTATTCACATATATGAGTATGTATGTATTTAGCAGTATAAGATGTCTGACAGGCTGAGGGAGTTAAGTTTGCGTGTTGACTGAGCTCAGTGTTGATTAAATTGTTCACTTGCCGTGGCTGTGAAGCCAACAGTTCGTGACCGGAGCCGGCAAAGTGGTGAAGTCTTCCCACCGGACAGCCAAGTGGTATGACGGCAACTCCATCACCCAGTAGTCTGCTGGCATTTCTAATACAACTACGCTCCCCCACCGCACACACACACAGCCGCCATGACCAAAGTACAACGACGACAACAATCTCAAATCCCCCAATCAGCAACTCAATCTGACCCCTGCCCTTACTCTGCTCCCTCCCAGTCGTCCAGCAGTTGGTAAGCAGAGCGAGACAGGAGAAGCAGCAGCGATTAAAAAGCGCTTTAACTTTCGTCACACAGAAGTGCAATTTTGCCACGCTTGTGAATCTGATAACTACCCAAGGTCAAAGGAAATACTTCAAATCAATCAATGAGCCGCGCTCCTAATCTCCTCTGGGCAAAGGCAGATTAAGTGTATAATTGACCTGCGTAATCCCAGTATCTCCAGCGACTCTAGTCCTGGGGGGGTAGGGTGTGTTTGTGTGTGTGTGGAAGGGGAAAGGGTATTGGGGGGTAAGATTTAGTTGTTATCCAGCACCATCTCTGTCTTACTCTTCCTTCCTGCTCTCTTTGTGGTGTATCAGTGCAGGACTGGATTTGTCTCAGGCTAAAGACATGGCTTTTTTTAATCAATGATCCCCAGGCTGTGCCGTGCTAAGTCCCCCTCCAGTATCATTTAAGCACATCTGTTTTAATCCGGGCCTCTTCAGCCACTCTTTCAAGAACTAAACCGGAGAGGGGAGGGGGGAAGGGTGTAGAGGGGGAACCAAATTAATTTCTCCCTACACTCACACACACACACACAAACAAACAAACACACACACGTCACATGTCCTTAACAAAATGCCAATTTTAGTACATTTGAATTTTGTAACAATGCTGAACACAAACAGTTACACGAAATACCAACTAATGAAGAAACCAGCCTTAAACATCTGACACAAGACTGTATATGCAGCGTAAAGAATGGCTGTGTGCTCACTTTGGAGTCTGTGATTTTATACCAGGGGGCCAGGTGAGAAAGTCCGGAGTTAATCCGGAGGCTCTCACTCTGACATTTGCATTCACAGAGGCACCTCCTCAGGAGAAACTGCAGAGACTCTCCGGAGTTCAGCGCATGTCTGAAAGCAGCTTAAGCTAACATAAGCTTTGTCTCAATTCAGGGGCTGCATCCTTCGGAGGATGGCCTACAGAGACTGGCTCATTTGTGGGCAGCTTAGACAATGACGGCCGACCCAAAATGAGACGTCTGGTCAGATTCCAGTGATCTGCATCACCAGCTCATTCCATCCTTTGGATGGCTAGAAACAGAGCTGATGTTGGCCACACAGAGAAAGTTTTAAGAGTTTCTTAAATGCACAAATCAACAAAATACAGATGCAGTCCTGAAGACGCTATACTGGACACTCAGCCCACTTCTGCTGGAGTGAGACAGGTTCTGACCACAAACAGTATTCACAAATGTGAATACTTCACTTGTATCTGTTAAATATGGAAAGGATCTTTAAGCACCAAAGATGCATTGAGGATGTATTTTAGATCTTAACACTCAGACCAGATTGGAAGGTGGTCTGGGACACATGGGCGGCTGTGGCTGAGGGGTAGAGTGGTCGTGCTCCAACCTGAAGGTCGGCGGTTCGATCCCCAGTCTGACCCATCTGCATGCCGAAGTGTCCTTGGGAAAGATGCTGAACCCCGAATGGCCCCCCTTAGAATAACAAAGTGCTGGGATAGATGCACTGTATGAATGTGTGTGTGAATGGGTGAATGTGAAACTGTAATGTAAAGAGCTTTGAGTGGTCATCAAGACTAGAAAAGCGCTATATAAATACAAATCCATTTACATGTCAACACATTATTTTAGTGTGAACGTGTCCCAGGCCACATATAAAACACTGCTACCTAGATGATGTCCTCTGACCTGCTACTGTTTCACATCTATTTAATTAACTGAGACCACCACCACAAAACTAACTCTTACCATCACATGTGGATTTTCTACTTTTCAAATGTGTAAATAATTTCTATCATAGTGTCTAATCTCCTTATAAATCTATACACACTGAGTTGATCAGCCTCTCAAGGCTCTCCTCTCTCTCTGTATATCTCCCCACACAGACACACACACTTACATTGATCGTGGACACATCTGTAACGTGAAGTGGTTAAAAACAACATCATTGCCGTCGACTTACGTGACAATTTGCATATAGAGCGGGGTCGTGAGATCTGATAACAAGTGGTCACTGAGGACACATTCAGGACGTATTTTAATGCCACTGTCATACTTAGAGCTGTCCACTTGGGATCAGATACCCCAGGATGGATGTAAATACCAGGTCTTAACAGAAGCAGCTCAAAAATATAAAAAGTCACTTAGCAGGAGCCGCCTCTCTGCAGGGGATTGCCAAGCAAGTTTAATCACGATGCTACAGACACCTCCTACAGATCAATTCCTATATTAAAACTGTACCATGATTGGATTGCGAGCCAGGATTGTGGTTAGTAAAATGGCATAAAGCAAATCTGATTTAAACACTGAAAACTAGCACATTCTATTCTCATGAAGGTGCAAAACAACAAGTGCAAAGTGTTTCCCCCTCATTGGTCAGAGAAGTGGGTCAAATATCAATTAAAATATCCTGCTCTGCCAAGCACCCCTATCCATAAATCTATGTCAGAACATGGGTATTAGTTTTAGTTAATATTTCACAGATTATGATTCATTTCCTGACATGCTGTTGTTTGTTTAGCATTATCAGCATTATACCACATATGGGCCTGACTGCTGTCACTCTAGACATCAAATTGTGAGTGTTGACACATATTTAGAAATTAACAGGCGGCAGAGAAATAATCTTCTTACAATGGCTGATATTAGTAGACGTCTTGAGATAAATGCATGCCTTAACCCCAATTAAAATGACATATAACCTCAGGCTTATTGTCTGTGGTAGAAAATCACAACCAACCATGTTTAAAGAACCTAAATTACAAATGAAATACATGCAAAGTGTCTTTGTGTAGCCTGTGTTCCATCTCCTCTCCTTCCAAACACTGCATGTGTGTGTATCTTCAGACTGGGCAGGGATGTGTGAAACAAAGCACGATCAAAGCACTTGATGTGATGATGTGATTTGAAATGTAATCTCTTTACAGTCAACTTTTATGGCACCAGGATACTTAATGGTGGCCTTTCATTCTGCATTATGGCCCAATGAAAGATTTAAAGACTTTAATCTTGTCAACCAGCATAAAAATGTGTCCTGGTGGGTCACCAAAATGTCGTAAAATGTCTTTTTACTATTTAAAAATAAAAACTGGATTACATAAAGCTGGGTGAAAATTGTTTTCAAATCAGGTGTTGTTTTTGTTGCTGATTATTTTGTTGTTTATACCTTTTTCCCCATCTCTTCTTGAACCTTCTTAAAATGATTTCTGTTTTCTGTTTTCTAGATTTCTACAATTAAATAGCAGACAAAGTGCCCTGATAAGATGGAGGCAGTAACCTGATTCAAAACTAAAAACTAAAAGAAAAGCATGAAGAATGCTATTTTAAACCAACGAGCCATGGGACAATAGTTCTATGTAACGAGCCGACTCATTGTGAGTGTGTATGGGACACAAGTTGTAATCCTCACCAGGGAAACAGATATAGTAAATGAAGTCAGCAGTCTGCCAAGGAAAGGGAGGGGCCGCCTAACAAAGCAAAGATTAAGACTCCATCCTGACCTTATTTCAAGAGAACAACACACACACACACACACACACACACACACACACACACACACACACACACACACACACACACACACACACACACACACACACACACACACA
Organism: Pseudopleuronectes americanus; assembly: GCA_038501795.1. Lineage (NCBI taxonomy): Eukaryota > Metazoa > Chordata > Actinopteri > Pleuronectiformes > Pleuronectidae > Pseudopleuronectes > Pseudopleuronectes americanus. Next base: position 1,047,898 of record CM076717.1, on the reverse strand, counting down.
CACACACACACACACACACACACACACACACACCACACACACACACACACACACACACACACACACACACACACACACACACACACACACACACACACACACACACGGGTCTGCTTTGGTGGCCTGTAACACTCTAAGAGGTGGTTCAATAACATCTGCTTTTAACTGATCACTACTCATCTGATGTTTACTGCAGTCTATTCTTCTACTGTGCCATAATGAATAAATATAAAATAATATGAAATAGAGTGAATATGTGTTGGGTACAGGTGAAAATAAAATATGTTCCAATGATGTTTACACATGATGTCTTAGTCAGATGTGATTGTTTCCAATTTAGTGTTGATGATTTGGTAAAGATATTTTCATTGTATATAAAGAACTGACCATTATATTTTCTGTAATCAAGAAGGTGCAAACTATTTACATATGAACATTACACAGAAGCAATAAAAAAAGCATCATGTGTCAGAGTCTTATTTGTGCTCGCACGACAGATCTGTTCCATACGAACCCTCAATTGAAAAAATATGAAAAAATGTATAACAAATAACTGAGAACAGTATCACACAGATCGAACAGAACCATCCCAGTACAAACACAAGCGTTTCAAAAAAATTCTGTTAAATTCTATAGATTTTGGATATCACAGTTGTCTCTTAATTTAATAATAATGCAGTTTTGGATGATAACAATACGAGCAGACAATACAACAGGTTCCCTCACAGTCTGACAGTGTGAATACATTATGTTTTTGCCTCCACCTTTGAATTCTATTTTTTTTAATTTATTATCAGACTCCGTTCTTTCCATCTCCTTCACTCTCACTCACTGTTTTATCTGCGTAGAAGCAGTGTATCAGTGTATTTACTTTATGTAAATACACTGATACACTGCTTCTACCGCAGATAAAACAGTGTGATCACTGCTTGAGATCCTTTGGCAGGGCCTTACTGATGGTTCCAGATTCACCTGCCAGTCACAAAAACTTTGACTTTACTGTATATAACTTCAGGGCCTATGTGATTCGTGAATTAAGTTGGATTCTACTTCTTCTCCTCCTCCTCCTTCTTATTATTATACAGTATAATAAGCTGTAATAGGTTAATAGTTAACCAGGATAAACTGCAATATGAAAGGCATGCAGATAACTACTTCCCATCTATACAAAAACAACTCTGCCTCAAAGGCTGCAGTCAAAAGTGCATCATCTTGTGTGTTTCCATTCTTAACCAGAAAAGACAAACAAGAGATCAAAAAAGGGTAGAGTGACAAGAAAAGCACAACAGAGCTGCAGAGAGCAGCTACAGACACCTTCATCGGCCGCAGGGAGAACTGATACGGAATGACAACGAAGAGAATCCAGGGTCAGATGGATCCCGGCAGAAATGCTTTTGTGAAGGAAAAGTGGTAACACAGTGAGGCAATGGGTTAGGAACAGCAAACATCCAGCACCGGACACCTCTCTGTCAGGACGAGCACAAAGAATAAGGACAGGAGACACTTTCCACCTCAAGGCCTCAATTCAACACAAAGGCAGGAACCGAGAGATGCAGAGACTCCAACAAGGAGAAACACAGTCAGAATATAGTGCTGATGTTACATCAATACACAACCTGCATGATGGTCTTTTCCACCTTCAGTTGTTTCAGCTCCTCCACCCTTCAGCCTTCACTCAAATACAGATGATGGAAGCTGCAGCTAATTATTTTTCGTAGATTTGCCTTACATGTGATTAAGTTATTCATTAATTTTAAATATTCTGTGAGTCATTTAAGATTGATTCTGGTTTTCCACTTACTGATTTGAGTGAGGTCTGCTACACAGGTTAAAACATGTATCCATATTTTCTAAACTAAGAGTAAGCAAACATGAAATGATCCAAGAAACTCAAGACTGTCCATCAATTTAAACAAGAATAATCCATAAATACTTGTTTATAAGATACTATTAGAAAAACATAAAGAAAACACGACATAGCAAGTGAGAAGTGGATTAAGTGAAAGATGAGGACTTCTCAAGTCTCAGTCTGTGGGCAAACAGTCCGACGTGAAGCAACAAAGGTACATTTATATCTTTATCAAGATGCTTAGAGAGAACTTCCTTTCTCACTCTGAGTTGGAGAAAACATGTTTGTGTGATCGTCTTCACTCTGGGATCAAAGATTATCCCCATTAATCTTTGATCTCAGATTATTGTACAAACTATTTTCTGACTAGATTACAGTTTCGTCAGGCCAGGGACCTAAACACATAACTTTCAAACGACATAATATCCATTATGTAAATAAGTATCGTCAAGTCAACATATACCAAATATCTAAATGGATTTGTATTTATATAGCGCTTTTCTACTCTTGATGACCACTCAAAGCGCTTTACATTACAGTTTCACATTCACCCATTCACACACACATTCATACAGTGCATCTATTCCCAGCACTTTGTTATTCTAAGGGGGGCCATTCGGGGTTCAGCATCTTGCCCAAGGACACTTCGGCATGCAGATGGTTCGGACTGGGAATCGAACCGCCGACCTTCAGGTTGGAGGACGACCACTCTACCCCTCAGCCACAGCCGCCCATATTTGTAGCATGTTTTAAATATCTGCACCATTTTTTCTCTATCAACCTTATCTTACTGAGCGCCCTATTATCATTTTGTGCTATGGCTAGTGTGTTATGCCCAAACAGAGGGAGCTGGGCCTCAAATAGAGCCGGCTCTATGTTTTTCGTAGAGTCATCCTTAACCTCAGTTTTGATGCTTTCTGCAAAACTAGCTGATGAGACGACCTGTTGTAAGGCCCAAAAAACATGGACAGAATCTGTGGTGGGTGGCTGCTTGTAAACATGGAGCTTAGCCAACTTACTTAGCGACCTTTTGTGCCTCTTTTTCAGTTGATTAACTGTTGTTTGCTGACTCAGAAAGAGAGAGCACCGCTGAGGATAATCCCTCCTCAAGATCCGCACACACACTGCACAGAAACACCATGAGACAAAGGAGCAAACGAAGAAGGACGGTGGCATACAAACTCAAGAGTTTGATTTTGAAAAGATAAGCAGAGATGGATACACAGAGAGCTGCAACGGCTGCAGGGATTGTTACAACACATTTGGGGAGACAACAGCCAGTTTGACCAGAGAGGAGACTCAGCAGCGAGGCTTAGAGATTTACTGATTTTGATGGTGTTACTTGACCTCATCTCACATTAGGGAGGCAAACAGTGTCATGAGACTGTTTTGCAAGTTGATTACAGCTTGGGTTGATTACAGTTTGTTAGCTGGTGGGACGGACACTGATGCATCAGTACAGTCAGTTTCACCAAGGGACTCGCAAAGACCAGAAGGACATGAAGCTGCACGACTGAGATACAGGATTAACGTACTTCTGACTTTGTTAAATGAGGATTCACATTTTTAAACCTGCTAGATTTCACTACAGGTCCATCAAACAAAACCAGTTTTATTTACGTTGTAACAGTGATCCGAAACATTCTCATTTACAAAACATCTAAAATATTATTATCTAATTATGAAGAATGTAATAATTAACTACACTTAACAACAATGTTAGGATTAAATTAACTTGTGGTCATGGTAACGATAAAACCAATGCTGCACATGTTTAGAACACCAGGGACGATAATAGAAAAAAACTCAAGGACTTCATTGTCCTATCTCTGACATCTTGTATTGTAAAAGGAGCAGATACACAATATGTGAAACAGAATACTGAATATGAAATATATGTGCAATATTGTCAATTTTTTTTGCTGAATAGGATCCAACAGGGTTCAAAATAAGAATCCCTAGTGACTGCTGCCCTTACTCTTTCATGCCCTAATTCTGAAAGTCAATGGGTTGATGCATCAGTTAAGAAGAGCCCAAGTTTGTGAGTCACAGTACACAGAGCAAATCAGGAGCAACAGTGGCACAATCTGATCTTTATATGACAAACCCACAAACTAACAGTGAGGGCAGCACAACATCAGTGTGAGGCAAGGCAGCGCCACTCGTTTCCACTGACAGCAACGTCAACAGTGGACATAATCCTTAGTGCTTTGATCAAGACAACCACTTTGACTTTCTCTGGCTGTGTAGAAATCTCATGTCTCATGTTCATATCCAAAATGAGGTAGAAAGACATTAAAGCAGGAGTCAAACAGTGTGGTGTGAACTGCAGCTGAACAATACATGTAGGGGAGTGAATGACATATTTCTCCGACACACACACATGCACGCACACAAATGTTATATTCTATTCAAGCTAGTTTTCTAAGGTTAAAGCTTACTTGTACATTGAGTCAGTTGTCACCTGCATGTTATCATTTGACTTTAGTTTCACCTGGCTTGAACACAAGTCAGAGATTTTTTTTAATCTCCTGGTGGAGTAAATTAAACCTTGTGCTACTAAATCCCTCTTTGGTGGTGGAGGTGCTATGGTTTACTTACATCAAATAATCTCTCTATGTACACCTCCTCGTTGACCTTCTCCCGCAGCATGTCCTGGGAATGACGGACGAACGTTACATAACCATCAGCCACATCCATCCCTGGCTTCTGCAAGGCACCGGGTAAAAGAGAGGAAGCAGGAAAAGAGAACATGAGTGTTTAAATAATATTTTGTCTAGTTCTAATGAAAACATATTTTGAAAAATATATATATATACAGTGGGTACGGAAAGTATTCAGACCCCTTTAAATTGTTCACTCTTTGTTTCATTGCTGCCATTTGCTAAAATCAAAAAAGTTCATTTTATTTCTCATGTACACTCAGCACCCCATCTTGACAGAAAAAAACTAAAATGTAGAAATTTTTGCAAATTTATTAAAAAATAAAAACTGAAATATCACATGGTCATAAGTATTCAGACCCTTTGCTGTGACACTCATATTTAACTCACATGCTGTCCATTTTTTCTGATCCTCCTTGAGATGGTTCTACTCCTTCATTGGAGTCCAGCTTTGTTGAAATAAACTGATTGGACTTGATAAGGAAAGGCACACACCTGTCTATATAAGACCTTACAGCTCACAGTGCATGTCATAGTAAATGAGAATCATGAGGTCGAAGGAACTGCCTAAGGAGCTCAGAGACAGAATTGTGGCAAGGCACAGATCTGGTCAAGGTTACAAAATAAGTTTTGGAGCACTCAAGGTTCTCCATAATCCTTAAATGGAAGAAGTTTGGGACGACCAGAACTCTTCCTAGACTTGGCCGTACAGCCAAACTGAGCAATCGTGGGAGAAGAGCCTTGGTGAGAGAGGTAAAGAAGAACCCAAAGATCACTGTGGCTGAGCTTTAGAGATGCAGTAGGGAGATGGGAGAAAGTTCCACAAAGTCAACTATCACCGCAGCCCTCCACCAGTCAGGGCTTTATGGCAGAGTGGCCCGACGGAAGCCTCTCGTCCGTGCAAGACATATGAAAACCTGCATAGAGTTTGCCAAAAGACACATGAAGGACTCCCAGACTATGAGAAATAAGATTCTCTGGTCTGATGAGACCAAGATTGAACTTGTTGGCGTTCATTCTAAACGGTATGTGTGGAGAAAACCAGGCACTGCTCATCACCTGCCCAATACAATCCCAACAGTGAAACATGGTGGTGGCAGCATCATGATATGGGGGTGTTTTTCAGCTGCAGGGACAGAACGACTGGTTGCAATTAAAGGAAAGATGAATGTAGCCAAGTACAGAGATATCCTGGAATAAAACCTCTTCCAGAGTGCTCTGGACCTCAGACTGGACTGAAGGTTCACCTTCCAACAAGACAATGACCCTAAGCACACAGCTAAAATAACAAGGGAGTGGCTTTGGAACAACTCTGTGACCATTCTTGACTGGCCCAGCCAGAGCCCTGACCTAAACCCAATTGAGCATCTCTGGAGAGACCTGAAAATGGCTGTCCACCAACGTTCACCATCCAACCTGACGGAACTGGAGAGGATCTACAAGGAGGAATGGCATAGGATCCCCAAAAATCCAGGTGTGAAGAGCTTGTTGCATCATTCCAAAGAAGACACATGGCTGTACTAGCTTAAAAGGTTGCTTCTACTCAATACTGAGCAAAGGTTTTGAATACTTATGAACATGTGATATTTCAGTTTTTCTTTTTTATTAAAGTTGCAAAAATTTCTACATTTCAGTTTTTTTTATGTCAAGATGGGGTGCGTAGTGTATATTAATGAGAAATAAAATGAACTTTTTTGATTTTAGCAAATGGCTGCAATGAAACAAAGAGTGAACAATTTAAAGGGGTCTGAATACTTTCCGTACCCACTGTATATATATTCATTTCAAACTAATAACTAAATCAACAAAACTGTGACACAGACGCTGAGATACCTGCTTGAAAGAAAAATTAAGTTAATGGTCAACTGTAATTAAGATCCTAAAGTTTCCAAAGATAAAATACATGTTACACTAAACTTTTAAGGAAATGGTATTTGCACATTATCAACATTTTCACTGGTAATAATACTAATAATACTAATTATATTTGTTCAAATACATCTACAAAACAAAGCTTCAAATTAATAAAAGCTATGACAACACATCAACAATGCTGTATGAGTTTCTATGACAGGTGCTGTTAAGATGTTAATATCCGCTGCGGTTCCATGTGTAGGATTTAGTTGAATCTAGCAGTGAAGTCAAATATAAGAAATACTATAATAATTAATCAGATCAATAGAGGAGTGTAGATCGTACAATGTGGAAAAATAACGTAATTTTAGATACAGCACATTAGTCATTAAATTTCAGCTTTTGGATACATTATATCAGCGCCTTCAGAATACACAATACATTTGACACATTTCATGTCAAAATTCAAAGGAGGTTATCTTCTGGGCCGGCTCGAGGGGAGTTACTGTATGTTCTTTAGGCAGCTCTTGTCAGAAACTGAGCTTGGCAGAAACCAAACCCTTACATTCTGTGAATGCACAAAGTGAACAGAGGTGCTGTATACACTTAATTGGGTTTAATGGGGAAAGCAGATTGTTAGGAGGCCTGCCATTCTGACACCTAAAATATTAATTTAGGAGAATGTATTTGTAAACAGCACCAGCGTTGTCTTTCTGACATTACCATTTTCAAGACAACACACTGTTAACCTTTGTGTCAACTTTTCTCTCGCTTTTCTCCCACTGACATGGATTCCAAAAGTTATGGAAAGAACTAATCACTAACTGCTAGTACAGTTAGTTAACACATCTGCAATGGTGTTACAATGTGTAAATGAGTGTCTTTTTCACCAGTGAAACTAATTTTGGACATTAAGGACATCATTAACTTGCTGTGCTGGAAACTGCGACCCCTGTCAGCGTACACATTGCCTCTTCACATTCACTGACAAGGCATTAATTTGAAATTTGGCATGTTGATGCGGCCAAAGTGTTTGCAGCTTATACGGATCTTATGCATACACACACAAAAACACACACACACACACACACACACACACCGCCCCCGCTGCTACACTAACAGTAGAGTGGGCATGTGTTGTCCAACATGGACTCACAATGTATACTGCACAGAGAGCGAGGCACGAGGCATGGCTGGCTGTCAGTGTCTGGCCACATGCATATGAATGGACATTTGGGCGAAGAGAGACAGGAACATTTGACGTGGAAATATGACAACCATTACCATCTGGATGATGAGTCAACATGTGAAAGCATACACAAATATTTCATTACATTCACAAGAAACACACATAAACACAAATGCATTCATTTTAAACCCTAAAACCACCTTAAAATATTTGTTAAAAGTAAAAATGACATGTAAAAAAACATAATTTAACCCTTAAAGATACGCTATACTAATTAAATTGTCAAATTCTGCTACTCATCCCCAGCCCCACGCTCAGTATCCTGGGAAACAAAGAAAGCTGGAAGACCCGGACAGCATAACACTATTTCAACCAATCAGCAAAAAGGCTTGTCACACTCGTGCACAGAACAGGGGGTTGAGAGGGCAGTGGGGACGAGATGGAGAATAAAAACCAGCAGATTTTATGGGAATGGTCATTAAAAGTGTATTCTAATTGTACGCTAACCCTTTTACTTGGAGTGATTTTTAATAAAATGTAAAAAAAAATCTAAAGCTACATCTTAAACAAGGTCATGTAATTGTTCATCCGCCTTCTGCTATCGACGGATGAGAAGACGACCTGAAAGAGTGTCTTGAGAAAATATACACCGTCACTATTGTTTGGAACGTAACAACTACTGTTGGACACTGCAAATGCTAACACCCTATTGCAGAGGATGTTATACCTGCTTCATCAATCGCATGGGATAACATATTTGTTCGTGGATCATGAGGGTCTCGAAGTTCAGAGAACAAAGCCCTTAGGCTTTTCCTGATGACCCTCATTGCTGCAGAGGGCCATACCCTCCTCAGGAGTTTAACGCTGTGAGGAAAGGCTTCCTCCTGTCATCTTTACTATCTGCCTATCTGGCAGCTGCAACTGTTGCTCTTCTGCCTGGATTATAGGTTTACCTCTAATTTGTCCAATATCATACTACAGTCCATGGGGCGTGTTTGGCTTGTTAAGCTAATGTAACAATATATATCCCTGGGTATATTGAACTTGCTTCATGGTGCATGGTATTAACAAAACTCATGACACTTCCTTCTAATACATCGTCTGTCCCATATTATAAATATATAGAAGAGAATCAGAAAGATAAGTAGGTTTCACTTACAGGTACATCCACATACTTTGAAGCAGCTTTCACCTTGACAGAAGAGAGAGAGAGAGAGAGAGAGAGAGAGAGAGAGAGAGAGAGAGAGGAGAGAGAGAGAGAGAGAGAGAGAGAGAGAGGAGAGAGAGAGAGAGAGAGAGAGAGAGAGAGAGAGAGGAGAGAGAGAGAGAGAGAGAGAGAGAGAGAGAGAGAGGAGAGAGAGAGAGAGAGAGAGAGAGAGAGAGGAGTGAAACACTGTCAGTGTCCGGCTATGGTTCCTCTCTTCAGAGAAAAAGGCTGCTGTGGTAACACTTCACAGTCTGTAGTTTGGAGCCGACTGAGCCGGTAGCCATGACACATGGTGATTCTAGCTGCAAAATTGCACTCACATATTCAATAACCTGGCTTTTGTGAAACAGTGGGAAACCAGCTGTGCTGTTAAGCTGTTTGAGGCAGAGAAAATTTGTCAAATTGTAAAACATCCAGTAAACATTAAAGTAGTGATGTCTTCACTTCCAGATAAGTCATTTATGGTCAGATTATACCCATAATCAACCAACACACTGCATTTGAAAAACTAAATAAGCACGAATAAAGCTGGCGATAAATCTATTTGAAGACGTTTGGTAAGACGAGGAAGGTGGTGATGTAATTACATATGTGCTACTTACTGTGAAAGATAGGAAGGAGGAGAAGAGTGTTCCCTCATCATATCTGGAGAGCTTGGCTAACACACTCTCTAGAATAACCATAAACTATAACACAAGAGAATAGAACAAAATGGTTAACTGTCTACTACAATGAAAAGTCAAAAACCATTGTTAATGCCTGCAAGCAACGTCCTTATTCTGCTGTAGTGCACTTAGTATGATGAAGCACTGTGTCATGTCCATGTCAGCTTAAAGCCATATAAATGTAATGTAAGTCCAGCTTTATCAGTCGGCTTCAGCCTCTTTTATGTTGTGTCTCTGTTTGGTCACTTTCAGTGTCTCTGAGTCTCTTTCTAGTTGTTTTTGTGTCTTTTTGTATAAGTCAGAAGTCATTCTACGAGTTTCCCTGGCTATTTTCTTTCCTTCCGGAAATATTAACAGTCGCTCATCAACGGTTTGAATGTATAGTGCACTATGTTGTACCTTAGCAACCAGCAGAGTTATCATCTCCTTCACCGTCTCCTCAATAAGATCATCAATTTGGGAATGGTATTGTCTCTGCAGAGGAAGAAAAGCAAACGAAAACATGTCATTCGTCTCATTCACCTCAAGAAACCACAGTCTGACATTAAAGAGACACAATTGACAATTTTACACAAGATCATGAAAATGCTTATTGCTTAGTTGCAGACTATCCTCTGTTTTAAAACAGCACCATCCTACAATGATAATATTGCTTTTTTTCCCCCTTAGATTTATTTGAGTTTGGATATGATGGGAAGGGTAATAGCATTAACAATTATGTACGCTGCAACCCAAAAAAATGAAATGTGGATTACAACAAGATATTCAAGCTCACATACTATATCAATGTCAATATTTATAGGATGTGCATAACTTTTTGCACATTGTCAAACTGAGTCAAGATCATCCTTGTCCCTGCGCGATCCTTTACATGTAGTTTCTCATCTGATGGCTCAGGTGTTATTGCATATGTACGCACAACAGTGTTTCAGGCACATATGTACAAATCAAACATATAGATTAAATACCTTAATCAATATAACTAAACAAAAATAATTTGTTTGCTCTTTTGGATGTAGGGTAGTCGTTTCTCACTCTTAAGCTTGAATGCATGTGATGTGAAATAAAAGTGCTTGTGGGAAGGCAAGTAGACGGTTGTTCTTTCTCAGCAATCCTATGCTTATGGGTGTGCAGTCCCTGGCTTTGTGGGAGTCCCTGGATTTAAACATAGGAGTGTCAATGTCAATAGTGTGTCGTTAGGACAAGTACTATGTGTAAATGACAAGCTAATTAAATGTGCCACTTCCTGTGTCTGAAATCGTCGAGAGGCTGTAGTGACGTGTTGGCATAGCTGACTGATGGTATGTTGTATGCACAAATTGTAATTTGTTTTCGACAAAAGCGTCTGCCAAATGACATGTAATGAAATGTAATGTAATGTAACATGTAATGATCCATAACTATGGAAATGAGTGAATATGATGTTGACGAAAATACACGGAAATATTGATGATTTGTTGCTCTTCTGTGATTTGCTCCCTTCATTCTGCATTTGTTGCAAAGCTGCTCTCTCAAACATCCAGCTGCACTTTACAGTGCATGAGCATTTAGCTCACATGTATATAAGTGAGAATTCTCCTGCAATGTGAGAAATGATTCGGCCACACCAGTGCAGCTGACTGAGGTCTACAGCTCAAATACACAGACTCCGATTTATGTGTCTCTCTCTCCTATTTGCACAGAGCAGTGCACAAAACATTCAGGTAGCTACTCCTCATTTATAGCCTCCACTGTCAAATGCCATTGCAGACCCTCTGCTGCCACAGTTTGCACTGATCATGTCATGTCATTTTGATCTAATACCATGAGTGTGTGTATTTAGTTCATTGTGAGGCCAAAAAGGTCATCACACATCACTAATTGTAACTGTAAGATGATTTAAGAGTTGGAAGGGATACTTTTGTTGGGAAATTGTAATTGCTCCTTGTTAATTATATTCAATAACTACCAGTCTATTTACAGTGTGTGACCAGAACAGATCTGAGAGTAGCCTGAACCCTAAAGAGCACTAAACAAACATAGCATGTTGTGATGTTGACTATCTGTTTATTAGGTTGTAAACAGAAGCAGGTACTAATCGTAATTAGTTTGAAAGCAGCATGTGGATCATTATGTGATCAGTGTAGCTAGGGCTTGACTAGGCCAAGACTAAATCACAGAGAACATCCAAAGTTTTTTATCAGTTTTTACTTATTGCGGAAATAAATAACTTAACATTAAGATTCACATTAAGGACAGCACAGTGGCATTACAGAAACACTGATATTTACTAGAGATGCACCGATATGGAAATTCTTGGCCGATACCGACACCGATACCGATGTTTGTTTATTTTGTTTTTGTTGTTATTCATTCACCCTTTTGTGCCAGGAAAATAATTAAATCATTATTTAAAAAGCACTACTTTAAATTATTTCAGCCCTTTATTACTCTTATCTTTTAATGAGCACAAATTGAATCAGATTTATGAAACAATCTTTTATTTAACTCAACTTTATTTAACGGAGACATATTATTCCCATTTTATCAAAGTTGATATGGTTCCTTGGGGTCTTAATGAAATGTCTGTAAAAAATGGTCAAAATACCAGAAGGATAATTTCAAACAGCACCTTTTTACCCTGTCTAAAACAGCCCTCCTCAGAGTGACCTGTTTTGAGTGCCAATAGTTACTCCCGCCGTTTACCCGCGCTTCATTGAATTTCTTCACTTTGACATTCAGAGCACTGGGCAGAAATCACATCGCGTCAACACCCACCGTGGGCCTTCGCGATGCTTTGTTTTAATTAAACAGTCGGATTCCCCTGGTCCGCACCAGTTCTAAGTCAGCTGCTAGGCGCCAGCCGAGGCGCACCGCCGGAGGGGGCCCCCCGCGCGAACGGAGGGTTCCCCCAGCGGGCGCCGTAGCTGAGGTGATCCGCGAGAAGGGCCCGACACGCGTCCATAGTCGCCGCCACCGACCGCCGTACCCGGTCCCCTCCAACGGCCCGCCTTCCGCACCGGCGACGGACACCGCCCCGTGGCCCGAGAGAAAAAGAGAAAGGCCGCCCGCACCAGCGATGCCGTGAGGCGCCACCGGACGAGGACCTCCCCCCCCCCACAAGAACCTCGAGGCGGGCCGCACGCCGAGCCTCCGGCGGCGTGGAGAGGAGGGCGACGGGGTGACTGCTCCCCCAGCCGCGGCACGTGCCCAGCGGGTAACCACAAATACCAATGATCATCAGCCAATGACATCGGTGAAAGTCAAGATTATTACCGATTTGCCGATGTCAGTAAAAGAGGCGAATATCGGCCGCTACCGATGTTCGGCTGATACATCGGTGCAACACTAATATTAAGACTTAGGCAACATCGTCCAATTTCTTCCCACATGGTGACACACTGTACCCACAAGATAAGCTGCTTTCAGACATGCACCGAAAAGTCTAGATTCTCCGGAGTTTCTCCTCAAGGGCTGCATTTGTAAACGCAAAATACAGAGTGAGAGACTCAGAGTTTCTGCAGACTCTCTGCTAAAACTCTGGAGAAGCCTATGTGAGAACACAGCAGGAGATCCTTAGCAGAACTCACTGAGCAAGTGGGTGTGTTGATGATCTTTCTAGCATGTGAAAGAAAAATAAATTAAAAAAAAGAAAAACAAAACAAATACAATTTATTAATCAAATCCTTGTTTTGTTTGTTTCTCCAATGAATCACAGCCCAGAGAGGGATCATAAGACAAATGGAAACTGAGAGGCAGCATTGCTGTGAGGAATCCTTTTGTTGAGCCTTGTAGCACCAACAGAACAGAGAAGGACTATGCAATAATTAATTCATTGTTAGTAATTGGTATCAGTCTTAGGATTCTGTGAAATATGAGATCTATCACTTCTATCCCATGTATATTCAATGCTATCTACACATATGCTAATGAAATCCAAACAATTCAAGTGGAGGAAGACAGACAGGGAAAACTGATGACTAATTATACATTTGGGAACTGGAGGGTGATATTTCAATTGAATATGTAGTCACACTTACCCAGTCTCTAACAAACTTTCACAAGACAGAGAGGAGAATAAAAGCAGCAGAAAAAGGGAAAAGAAAGAGGTGACATGGAACATGTAAAATAATGTGAGTGGTGCAAAAGATGTAAGAAAAAAAGTAAGAAAGATGTTTTCAAGTAACAGAGAAAAACACATCGCTTTCACACCTTTATCTGCTAATGCCACTCAAAATCACAACATTTCATTTTCAGGACCTGCATGTTGTGCCTAAGGACTAAATGGCAGCTTCAATTTGTGTCCCCCTGGGTTATGAAGAGAACTAGTCTCCTATGCCTTTTCCTACCTCCTGCCCCAGGTCCATGGCACACAGCTTGGCTGACTGGGCCTTGGCATCCACCATTACGTTGAACATGGTGCAGATGGACTGTGGCACTCGGAAGTCTGTGGCCCGGCTGCTCCTCTGAAGCTTGGCCTCAAATGCAGCTCGTGTCCTTCAGAGAGGGACAGAAATATAAAGGGCTGTGAACCGTTTTTTTTAATTACTGAGGCCATGAACTTCCACACATTAGACTTCTTAAAAGTCATCTCCACACACTGCATTTATTTGAAGCATTTATCATCAATCAATTAATCAAAATGTATTTGTATGGACCATATTCACAAATCATAATTTGAACACAGCCTTATCTTAACAATAATGCTGTGATCAGAAAAATAAACCAGTTGTTTCATTCATTTGAAGGAGGCTAGTCCATTCACCAGTATTGTGAGCAAAGATCAAAAAAGCACAGGGTCATCTGGCTGTAATGTGATGAGGTAAAATCAAATATTTTTCTTTCACTGCTTATTTCACAACTTCCTTGGAAGATTACATATTTACCTATTTGAGCTTCATTTATTCGCCAGGGAAACTACCTAGTGTGCCAGATTCGTCCTGTCATACTTTTCTATTTGACATTTTTAAAACCTGAAGTAGTGTCTTCACCCTAGTATTTCTTTACAACTATACATTAGTCAATGTTTTTAAAACCACTTTACACACAATCCAGTTACGAATACAACACAACTCAGTGCTTTTGGCTAGCAGTAACATTTAAACAGTGTCTTACCGTTTAATACAGGACTCAATCATGTCACTGGACATCAGTTTAAGTCGGGTCTCCAGGTGTTTGCCAAATTCCTCCTCTGGCCAGTGGAGATCTCGGATGAAGGTCTGTAGAGCATCCAACTTCCAGAAGAGATCCTCTGATGTCCCTGAACCATTACTGCAGAAGAGCATATGGAGAACAACAACTTTGAAAAGGAGAAAACAGTGGTGTGGTTGCATGAGCTCTTTGGCTTCATGCACGTGTCAGATTGTCAATATGTCTAGAGGACTGTCACAGACATTGGTATAAGGGATATACAGGTAACACAAGAAGACATTTTCAATAAATACTACATAAATGATAAAAGACTAAATATCTCTGTGGATTCCCTGTTGCGTTCAAAATGTTTTGTGCTGTTAGAATGTGTGTATGTGTGTGTGTGTGTGTGTGTGTTTGTGTGTGTGTATGTGTTCGGCACCAAGACAGAACAGACAGGAAAGAAAGTGAAGTACTCAGTAAAATGAAGGGTATTCATTTTGCAGTGTGTACATTTACGAAAAAACAGGAACAAGAGGAACAAAGACAGATTATAAGTTATTCTAAATAAAGTATTTTTTTTTACAAATTATGTCATATGGATGAAAGAATCCCCAATGTGTCCTGGAAATTATCCAATCTGCAAGTCAAAGTCCAATTTATTAATTTCTGGAACATTTTCAACATTAAAAATTAGACTGCCATGAATGTGTGGAAACTCTCTTTTTGTTACTTTCATTTGGGATAAGGAGCTACACAGGAGAACTGCTGGAACCAGGGGGAACAGTAGGACTGGAGCTGCATCAGGGGAAGGAAGCCAGGGCCAGGGTGTCTACAACATCAGCTCATACAAATACAAATAGTATGTAGGAGTGAAGGGTTACTGCCACCTCCATGCATCCACATACACCATGCCGTGACGTTGATATGAACATGGCTTTAATTGTATGTAAAAAACAACAAGACGGGCAACAGATTACCACGTCTATGGATGTTCTCTAACAGTAACTGATACCGTGCCGGAGTCCTTTCTGCCCTTTTTACATATCTCTCCATCTCGCTCATCTTTTTTGTACAATGAGAACTTCAGAACTGGTATTTTTGAGTGTGCATGCGCAAGCTCCTAGATAAGGGTATTAGAGATGATGTGCTGCGCTGACAGCGTCACACTCTGTGAGATGCTGGAGCTTTTACACCTTTCATCCCAGTTGTTGGTGGAGACAACGTTTCGCTTAACTTTTGAAAGTGCTATATAAATGGTAAATGGATTTGCATTTATATAGCGCTTTTCTAGTCTTGATGACCACTCAAAGCGCTTTACATTAGTTTCACATTCACCCATTCACACACACATTCATACAGTGCATCTATCCCAGCACTTTTGTTATTCTAAGGGGGGGCCATTCAGGGTTCAGCATCTTGCCCAAGGACACTTCGGCATGCAGATGGTTCAGACTGGGAATCGAACCGCCGACCTTCAGGTTGGAGGACGACCACTCTACCCCTCAGCCACAGCCGCCCCATATATGATGTGTCAAGTGTATATAAGATATGTAGAGTGCTTTTAATGATAGCACTCACTTTAAATCTATTCAATTACTGGAATATATACTATTAAAAAAGTAAAATCCCTATTTAATCGCCCACTTTATAGAATAAATAACAATGGAATTAATTGGGTAGAACCTTTTTTACTTATATTAATAACTGATTTAGCATACAAACATCATACTTACGGATGCAAAAATATGCATATTGATTATCGTAATAATATTATAATATTGATTCCATTCCCTCTAGCACACATGTACTGCATTCTCCAATAGTATTGAATGGTTTTTGAAAAAACTTTTTTTTCATAAAATGCAAATATTTTGGATATATAAGTTTATATAGGTAAATCTGCTTGGGGTCATATGATTTAGATACCACATTCATACCAAGGACATGTGTGCATGTCTAGGGCTGGACAATGCAGATACACACTTTGAGTCCTGATTAGCTGTCATCCAGTTAGGCGGAGAAAAGCTGGGTATTTGTGGGATGTTAACACTTGGAACTGTTAGGGTTGGTACTTTGGCCATTTGAAGGTTGACATTGGGCAGAGTGCTTGTTAGGCTTCTGTGAAGAGAAACAGAATAACAGAAAACAGGAAACAAAGATTTTGTGTCAAAGCAGATGCAAATGAGTTATGAAGAGCAACAGAGAGAAGGTACATTTAAGTCAGAATTTTATCAGAGATTTTGCAGCATGTCCAAATCCAAAATTTGTACAATCTTTCCACAATCTCACAACAGTGAGATGAAATACATCCTCTATTCATGGTTATAATTAGTTGTGATACAAAATGTCACTGTGTTTGATAATGAGGAAATTACATTAAGAAAAACTGCTGTTTTATTAAACAGAGTGGAATAGACTTGTTGAAATGAGTAGGGTGACTCTGGGGATCTTAACATATGGTAATGATACAGTATGCAAATCCATGGCAAAATAAAGATACAGTGAAGAACAACACACAGACAGAGAGAGACTTAGAGACAGGACCACTGGCATGTGCCTGCTGTGCATTTTACTGTTGGATGACAACACACAGTCTGAAAGAACCCAGGTGGGTTTGATACATAACCAGCATATTAAATTTATAGCACTTTTGAGCTTCATTATTATTAAACATACACAGGTCTTGGAAGAGGCAGGTGTCTGTCATTGTGCGATTGGAGCGTCATTGTCCAAAAGTCACACATTTTGTGTTTTACATTCAGTGTACTGCTTAGTATATTTATATAGATGTTTACAAAATCACCTCACCACTGATTTCACTCTCTCTCTCTTTTACAACACAAATCTTCTTTAGCCGACAGAACAACCCCTCTAATCTGTTTATGATTTAAAAAACTTTCAACCTCTTCAGATTGTGAGACAGACTGTGATGGCAGGAGTATTCAGTGTTTTCTGTCCATGGTTGATTTTAAAGGAGTCCATGGAAGTTGAGTTTTACCACAAGGTTTGAAGAATCAGAAGCCATTTCATGACCTGTAAAGTCCGGAGAATTGGTTCCGGAATTTACCCAGAGTTTGGCTTTCATACATGCAAGACGCTGCGGGAGGTTTTCTGGAGAGTAACAAATCCTCCATATTATTCAAGTGAGACGTGAAGCAGCTAGGTGCAGCAGGCAGATCTCTGTTCAGCGGACAGCACAGGATTTTCTTTAAAACACATAAGATAGTCAGCTCTTATCACCACAACCTCGCTTGACATCTTCATCCGTGTCTTCTACAGATATTAAGCCGCATTTTCTTTAAGAGATCTTTGGTTTTTTTTTGTTTTCTTTATTAATTTAGCTTGTTAGAAGCGTCATCCAACCCCCCCTACTCACTCACGGTAAATCCAGAGTGGGAGCCCCTGCAGTGCTTACACATTAAATTCTCCTGAATTTCTACTGACTTAACACTAGGAGGCACAGCTGAGAGTGTCGTTGATAATCCGGAGCCTCTCGTACATTTGCATACACACATTCACCTCCTACGGAGAAAATAAGGCGATTCTGTGGAGTTCATGTCTGAAAATAGCTAGAGAATGAAACAGCTATTGAACAGTCAATTATTGACCAGCTCCTAACAAGTTGATGAATTTCTAAGACTTAATGCTCATCAATTAATGTCGGACTTTTTGGGTCCATTAAATAGTAAGTGCATTATCATGAATATATGGTTTAATGTATACTGAAGTTACTTTTTGGAATTTTGTCATGAATCTGTGTTTGGATTTTGCTTTGTATAACAGTGTATTCTGTGTTTAACTGTTACCCTTCTTTTGGTCTCAGTTCAGTGACCTTATTGGAATCCTTGTGTTGTGTCATTTCCTGTTTTATTTTGACCTTCACCTCTTGTGTCACCTGTGTCTCAATTCAAGAGCCGGATCCTACAGAGACCTTTACAGCAGGCGTGGGCTGTACTCTGCACTGGGGTTCTTAACTGACATCTCTTCTGCTCCATTGTTGGACTATACAAAGTCTGTTGCTGATCTCCAGTCAGAGGCCCAGCCAGACACTGTTCCTAACCCCTAGTCACTGGCCAAGCTGAAATCTGTCCCTTGTCTCCAATCGGCAGACCAGTTGACTTCTGTTCCCACTCCTTCATCTTCAGGCTGGTCCACCTCTGTTTCTGATAGGCCTTGTAATCTTTTTTTCACTTCAAAATAAACAGTGTCTAATTTGCCCCGTGGTTCCCAAAAGAGAGTCATAACCAACTGATTGAAGGTATAGTAATAATTAAGAATTAAAGAATCAAGAATAAAAAGAATCAGAATCCATGCTATATCTGTACAAGCATATGCCGAGTGAAACTACTGAAGGAAGCTACGATAGCTGAGGAACAATAGTAAAGGTGAAGAGAATTAAAAGTATCCTTACTTGACAGGTTCCCAGGTTTCTCTTTCAAAGCCTCTGTGAATGGACTGAGCAATGGAGGACTCCATCAGGTCCACGTATCGCACAACCAGGGGGGCGTAGAGGTCCTGCAGGTGTTTGTGAAACTTCCCATTGCACATGTTATCTGAGAGGGGGAACAAAGAAGCAGACTTTACTACAGACAGTAGCAGGAACCGCTGAGCGAGTTTGTTGTACGTTTGTGATACGAGCCCACATGGTAAACATGTACATTCAATATCTGTTTCCAAGTTATCTAGTGAGATATATTACATTACATGTCATTTGGCTGACGCTTTTGTCCAAAGCGACTTACAATTAGTACACTCAACATTTATGAGGGGCCATTTTTAGGGGTTTAGTATCTTGACAAGGACACTTGGGCATGCAGATGGGAGAGAGCGGGGTTTGAACCGGCAACCTTCTTGTTGAAGAACCACCACTCTAACCACTAGGCCACACCGCCCCATATATAAAGTACAGTATGTATTACTGTGTACATGTTGATGCTAATAACACTTTTAAATGTTTATGTGGCTGTTCTGTTCTGGGATAAATCTGAAAGGCAGTCAGATGAGTAACAGAGAAGCCCTGTTCTAGATGGTGATAATGGATAAGGATTGGTGTTTGTGGCTGGCTAGCTCTTCATTAGCAGGGATGACACAGCGTATTCTCTTTCAATCTCTCCAAAGAAAAGGTCAGCGTATCATGGTATTTCTAAATTCAACTCGTCACACACATTTCCCCCAGTCTCCGCCGGCTCCCAACTGGTAAAAAGGCAACACTGACAAAGACCACAGGAGATAAAATGGAGGCCAGTGTGTGCTAATGTGATGCCTCACGGCTCCATGCAGTGTGTCTGCTTTTCCTCTCCCTCTCCCTCTTTGTTTTTTCTCTCCCCCTCTGAGCATGTGTGTGTTTGTGTTTATGTGGTGCTGGCACTGGAGTCAAGGTCACTGATACACACTAGGTGCAATGTTTGTTGTGCTCCCTGATTGCCACTCTCCCAATTAGCCACTTGAGCGGCTGCTGTCCACTTGCATGTGTTGTGTCCAGGAGTGTGTTCCCAGGGCTCGCTCTGGCCCAGCTAGAACTGCTTTAGACATCATTAACTACTGGAATGGCAGCCCGACTTTGGCGCCTGTCTAGTGCCAAGGCTATTTACTGCTACATAAGTGCACCGCTGTGGGGCAACAGCGCAGATGACCTTCTGTGGAAAAGATGTCCCCATGATGTTATGCTTTGCCTTGCTAAAGTGTGGACTTGTTACGCTCTTTTGGCAATGGGGGGGCTCTGTTGGGTCTTCTTTTGGTATTGATGATGGTTTGTTAAGGTATGACCCTCTGGGGATACTGCAAGACAGTAATAATGTGGGCTGGGGCTTTGTTTGATGACAGCCAATCAGAAGAGGAAGGATGGTACACTGGATTTATTGTCTCCATTTTCTCCACTGATATCACAAATAAGGGTCGGGTTAATAATCATGACTTGTATCACTGTCTTCTGTGTGACCCTGATGTCATGTAATCTGAGGTTGGAGACTAACAGATTTCCTTCATTACCAAATGAGAGGTGGAGAAGTATACTGGTGAGTATATAAAAGGAAATAAGCATTTTGAGCTTGACCTCCACTACAACATCAATGTCACATTCTCTCCTGCTTTAATTTGGCTACAAGGTATATAGACATTATATAAGGAGGAATTGTATCCTAGTAAAAAATAATTTAATATGTGCAAAAATCGACTCTGACAACAAAGGGCAAATCTGAATGAACCTTTTCTGATTGGCACAGAGGAGAGGATCAGAGAGAAATAAAATATGAGCGGG
This sequence comes from Pseudopleuronectes americanus, assembly GCA_038501795.1. Taxonomy (NCBI): domain Eukaryota; kingdom Metazoa; phylum Chordata; class Actinopteri; order Pleuronectiformes; family Pleuronectidae; genus Pseudopleuronectes; species Pseudopleuronectes americanus. The sequence goes on along the minus strand of CM076717.1, from coordinate 1,027,103 downwards.
TGTGCAGTGTTCTGACAGCGCATAAAGCAGGAGTTTGTATGAGTATAGAGTTAAACTGAATCAGAGGTTTTCTATTTAGACGCTAATGTGGATAATGACAAACACTAAAATGCATTTTACTGAGCACAGAATATAATTTTACTAGCTCAAAAAGTTTCTGGGGATTGCATATCATTTTTCTTCAAAATATAATTAATGTGCTAGAATAAGGTATTCTGTGCTCAAATCTCAAATTGCTTGCACAAAAATTAGGCACAAGCTTAACACAATAAAGATACCCCAAAACTGTAGTATAAAAAACCTGGTGTAACTCTGGAGGAGTGTGACTCTTCGAATCAGTGCAGAGTGCTTCTATCTAGTGCTCTGTCGTATTTGTCAAGAACACCAGGTGTGCATTTCGATCAAACTGACCATTTCCTCCCGTTTGAGTGATGATTTGAGAAACTTTAGTATCTTAGCTTTAAAAAACAACACATGTTCTGTTGGTTTTAACTGAATTTTTAACAATAGAAATTCAAAATCACACAAAGCCTTATGTCTCCATATTAATATAGGTGTTATTGAAAAGGGCAGGTTTGAAGGAAAGATCAAAATTATGCAGACTACCCAAAAATGCTCCACAGTGTTCCTGCAGGCAAGTGTGTGCAGCTCATTAATATACTATTGAAATAGAAGAGGTATTTGCTGGAATCTTGCATTACAGATTTTTTGAAGCACAATTCTTTAGCCAGTCATTTGTTGTCAGTTGGGGTTTGTTTTTATCTATAGCTATGTCCATTGCTATGCACTTCAGTAGCAATTTTCCAACAACAGACAATATGGAGCAAAGAAGTGGCCAATTTGAAGACACTAACAAGTGAGCATAACAAGCTATTTGCAGTCATCTCTGCTGAGCTGAATGAGTGGCCGGCGCTCTGCCTTCTCCTTGACTCCTGCCTGATTAACTGAAAAGGGGAAGCATTCCCCAGGGACAATTAGCACCCTGCAGATTGAGTCCTCATTGTAACAGTGTATCCTTTACAGCACCACGGACAGCTCCACAGTGTTCCTGCAAGCAAGTGTGAGCAGTTCATTAGAGAGATGACTGGCCTACAGCAACCAGCAGCATCAAGACCTGACCATTATCTTCAGTTAGACACTCTTGTCTCTGCTCTTTCTTGCACACACAGATACACACACACACACAAATACACACACACACACACACAGACCAAAAGTAGACGTCTCGTATTGACAGGAATGTTTCCATAGACATTTGAGGGATGTTTCAGGGAGACTGGTGTATGCAGTAAACAGTAGTTTACTTATACTGAAAATCTGTAGTGTGTTATCTGTCTCTCGTGTGTCTAACAGAATAGAAATGTCTCTATTTCAATGAGTCCAACCTAAGCTGCATCACAGCTTGTCCTATACGTTGCACTGTGCCCTCATGGATAGAAGTATCATTACACTACACTAACAACAGTGATCGTGTGTTGGATTCTGAGCACTGCTTAAACATGTGCAGTCAGTACTGTGAATCCTGTCCTTATAGAGCTGCTTCTGATGCTTCGCTAACACGCTGTTCATGCTACCGCTCCTGTCTTGTAGCAGGGCAAAAGCAAGAGACATCCCGGAAACAAAGTTACTTCTAATCATTCATAGTAATGATGTTCATAATAATGTCTGGAATTAATGCATAAAGGTTCTAGATTCAGATTAGGTACAGCAGAATCTACAGAATGTATACAAATGCAGATTTGTTGCAAACAATGTAAACTTGTCTACAACGTTTTATCAACATCAAGTATGCATCTAAAACCCTCAGTCAGGCCTATAGACTCCCATGATCCTTCCTCACTTATTTTAATCAACTGCAGCTATACTTCAGTCTCCTCACTGACTAGTATGTTAGGTATCAAAAGCTCGTCACTCACAGTCCATCCTCAGGAAGTCGTTGAGCAGTTGGAAGAGGGGGAAACTGTCCCAGCTGTCCGGCGGCTGGACTTCAAGAGCTGCGTCCATGTCGGCTGAGTAGAGACACAGGAAGGTCTCAGCATGCTCCACCATCAGATCTGACCACCAGGCAAAGGCCTTCACTCAGAGGAAGGTAAAGACAGAGAAAAGAAGCCAAAATTCAGGGATAGGAGGGAAATAAAGAGGTAGAGAGGGAAAGAAATAAGTATATAATAATAATAATAATATGAGAGAGAGGACATATAAGTGCTCCCCAATGGGAAGAAATTTACACATTGGTTGTTAACCCCACTGATTAATTTCAACAGTTGGAGGTTTTCTCTCACATTTCCGCATATGAGATCAAGAAGTTACCTCAATGACTTCACTGCATGATCTCCAGGGAAGGATTCTTCACAACTCAAAGCAGAAAAAACTGAGCTTGGGCACGGAAGAATCACACACTTTTATATTGGCCCACAGAGGAAACCACAGCAGCTCCTCAGCAGACGTGGCAGGGAGCTACTTAAACACTCACCCGCCGCTTCTTCAGTGAGTCAATCAGAAAGAAGGAGCCAGCTCTCATCTCCCCATCAAACAGACACAGTGAAGTGACTGTGCAAGGACCGGTCTACTCTCATGCATATCAGAAACACTCGCTTCTCTCCATGCACCCCCACTCTTGCCAGCCCTCTTAAGAGGGACCCCCGAGGATCCATGGTGTTTGCTCATTCACATCAAGCTGTCAACGCTGTAATGTGAATGTACCCATGGGCTTACATGGTTGTAGGTGTGGAGGGTGTGTGTGTGTGTGTGTTGGGGGAGTCATGCACTTGCTATGGTAGTTCTGTTTTTGGTGTTGGGTAGTTCGGCATGAAGGTGCATCCAGTCAGTGTCCCTCATGTAATCATCATTTATAACTATCAGGCTGTTGCACTAGTGTTTTTGTAGCAACTGATGGGCCATTCTCACATGTGTACATGTGTAGTAAACCATGTGGAAGTCTCAGGTGAAAATTGGTGATTACATGAGAGGCACAAATTGGGACCTGAATTCCCAGAATTAGAGCCGAATAAGTTGAAATGAATAGAGGCTGTTTGCATTGAATTGTGATAACCTTTAGATTTGAATGTGTCTACGATATGAACTGACAATTCAGGGGCGGCTGTGGCTGAGGGGGGCGGCTGTGGCTGAGGGGTAGAGTGGTCGTCCTCCAACCTGAAGGTCGGCGGTTCGATTCCCAGTCTGAACCATCTGCATGCCGAAGTGTCCTTGGGCAAGATGCTGAACCCCGAATGGCCCCCCCTTAGAATAACAAAGTGCTGGGATAGATGCACTGTATGAATGTGTGTGTGAATGGGTGAATGTGAAACTGTAATGTAAAGCGCTTTGAGTGGTCATCAAGACTAGAAAAGCGCTATATAAATGCAAATCCATTTACCATTTACAATAAATCAATAAACAAATAAAAGCATTGAAATCAACACCAATATTTGCCAGAGTTGGAGTTAGACTAGTTTACAGAAGTGCTCACAACGGCTTTTTTTGATTTTTGCGCAGAATAGCATGATTCACTGAATTGCATGGGTTGTGATAATGTCATCTCCGAGCATGCCTCACATTCTCTCCTTTGTGGTTGCTGAAAGGTCCAATGGAGATGGAAAGGAATGGCTACTTTAAGGGGAGGGGAGGTGACGTAACATCTTCCTTAAGTTTTCTTACTGAACTGCAATAAATGGCATATGGCTAAACACTGGAGTCAGGTTAGCATATTTAGGGATGGTTTGGGGTAAACTCTTAGAAAGCAACGTACAGAGTTGTACTGTTTGAGCCAAGAGGTTCCACATTAAGAACCAAAAGTCAGAACTCTGGACTTTGTTTTCTCAGAGCATAAGTTAATGGGTCCAACAAACACATTGCCTAAGTGCTTGTCTGTGTTCCTCATTAGCAAAGGCAAAACTGTTGTTAGCTTAGCAGCTAACAAGCACTGCCACAAGCACTTCATTAGCAGTGATCACAAGCTGAACAGGGTTTTAGGTAATTGTTGAGAAGGGAAACATTACTGATCCTTTGCAACAATAGCCGTTTTATAAATTGCATGCACAGGACTTACAGTAAGGGAAGGGTAGGAGATGGGGCACATGGCACTAGGAATTTCACATACCTCTTTTCCCTGTTCAAACATTTCCCCGCAAACCAAATAAGTCAGTGAAATAAAAAGCAGAGAGGGAGTCAATTTGTTTTGTTTAAATGGCAAAGTGACAAAAATGTGATTTACAGTAATGTATGTACATTACACAGCATTTACAGCAAAAGCACAAAATATTTTTAAATGCTTTCTTCATGTTTGAAGCTCATTTAATTCATCCTCTTAAACGAATCCCGAGATCCACTGTAAGTATTTAAATGATTGTAGAAACTGAACTGAAGCAATGGTAAACATATGCTATGAGAACGAATAGGGTTTCTGAAGTCAGGTAATGCCCCATATATTAACCAAACTCTGTGACTGATGAAACTGATGTAGTGAAATTCTCCCTGCTGACAGTGTACTCTTCATTAAATCTGGCATTTCTACAGAACAAAACTAAATTGTGTAGCTTTAGGCTCACATTCCAGTGCAAGGGTTATATAATCATACTAGATTTAGAAAAGTTTTGTAATCTTAATTTGGAAAACCATTTGCTCCAACCGCGACTTGCAATCTTCCTTCTCGCGAGGACTTCATTTGGACTTAAATGGGAGTACACTGTCAGCAGAACGACTTATCTTTCAGGTCATTGTAGGTGTGTCTGGACAAAGACTGTTACTAATATCACACTAAACTACACTTTGGACCAATGAAATGTGTTTACGAGACACTAACAGGTGCTAAACTGGTAACATAAAGTGGAGAAAAAAATCCACACTGTAGGGCACTCATTAGATGTGGCTGTGGCTTAGTGGGAAGAGCTGTGTACCTCTAACCAGAAGTCGGCGGTGCAAACCAAGATTCCCTCATTCTGCATGATGAAGTGTCCTTGAGCAAGATACTGAACCCCAAATGTCAAATTCTCATAGAGAAAATGCTGCACATAAACATAGAAACACTATATGTATGTTTGTGTGAATAGGTGAATGGCAAAAAGTGTACTGTAAAGTGCTATTATTTCAGAAAGTCATTGGAATATTTAACCAGAAGTTGAATATTTTGTTATGACGTTCAAAAAGGTAAATCAGCTATCTAATGTGATATAACAGACTTGAAATGCTATAGTCAAAACATATATTTTTAATGAATCAGTATTTGCAGTGCATATGTTTATGCCCTCCTGTTCAGTAATCTAACACACAGACCCTTCTGTTAAGCTGACAGAAAACAAAAAATAAACACTAATTTTTGATTGTATGCCTGTGGACATAACATTGCTGGAAATGTCCTAACAATGTTACTAAACTGCTCACCGGATTTGATGAAGCAGCACCCCGAATCCAAAACAAATTCTCCCACGGGTTACAATAAAGGAACCTTAGCCTTAAGTCACCTGAGAAACTGAACCCTATTTGTTAAGAACCTTTTCTTGATCGTACGATGATGGAATGAAAATTTTTCTCTATATATTATGCTTGTGTGAAAGCTGACGGATGTCAGTGACATATCAATAGATGAGACAGCTTGTAGAGGGATGACCCCAGCTGCTTTCAATAGCCCCACTTTCTCTCATTACCAGCCCGTACTGCCCAGAAACTACAGGTCTGTGCGTGAGTGCGTGTGAGAGAGAGAGAGCAGATGTATACATATATGCAGGCACACGTACCTCAGCATGGTGTTCCTCGTTTTGCTGAAGGACCTCAATCACCAGCTCAGACAGGCGGATGGTGTCCTCCAGCTTTTTGGCAGGAGTGACTAAACGCCCTACATTCTCTGGAACACAAATGTCAAAGGTTAGTGTTTGTAGCCATCAAGTTTGATCAGTAACTCTTCTTCCTTAAAATGACGCTGTATGCATGCAGCCTTAAGAGTATATGAACAGACTTTGTAATATTTTTTTTTAGTGCAGAATTTTTTAGGCTACACAAGTAAACAACATGCATGCTATCCTGTTTACTCCCAAACACAGGAGCTAAAGGATTAAGTCACTCACACATTTTGGATATAGTTGCTGCCTCAAAAGTGATCCTTAATCCAGTTTATAGCCTGAGCCTAAATCACTGGGACAATCTTATGGTCATATTCAAATAACAAGAATGAAATATTAAATTATTATAATTAGGACTGGGTATCAGACATGAATAACTTTTAGACTTTGTTTATTTTTTTTAATAATTTTGTTAATTGCATGCTATTTTTTCTTGAAGCCACATCCAGCTGCTACATTTAACACATTGCTTGTTCTACCCAGCCCTAGTTATACTGTTTTACCAGCTCTATTACATATTTTATGTAAACACTATTCCCATGAGTGCCAAAGTTGGGTGGCTGGAAATAGTGATCCTCTGTGGTATGTAGCAAATGAATCACGTGCCAACAGCACTGATGTCATCCAGAGAGAACGTGTGACTATAATGATGAGGGATGTAAACAGCATGTACATTGAACACTCATCATGCAATGATGTGGTGGGTATGTTGTGCTGATTTCCTCAGAAATCGGACCTTTAAGGTTGTGAGGCTGCATCTCATTGTGGTTGTATTATGAGGAAATGTAGAGGGAATTTCATGTAATTTTGACTTCAACACCATGCCTTTTCCAAGCAAGGACCAAAGTTATACCATGGCGAGATAGTGCACCTGACTTCGATCCCTTGACAGATGCTTGCTGGCAGTGACTAAACATGGGTACTTTTTAATTTAGCCAAGCTTTATTTTTGGCCATGGTATAAGCATGATAATACACCCCAAGGCTATCTGATATAGAAGCTAATGGATTCTGCATAAGAAATACAATAATACAAACAGAGTGCTTCCATTTCATCCATTGTCTCCAAGTATCAGGACACCAAATTCTGCATTATCACTTACAATAGAGCAGCAGAAAGCTTTAAATGGTGAGGGTCTAAAGGGAAAACTCAACTCAACTCACTGCGATTGGAAAGGTTGGTGTGTTTAATATTGATATCAATACTTAACATTTAGTATGACCCTTCAAGGATACTATCAAAACGGAAATGGCCCCTTATAAGAAAAAGGTCACAACTCCTGCTTAAACTTAAGAGATGTTATTCGCCAACCTCCTCTCTGACACATGCTGTTTTTAAGATCTTAAGAGGCTTAAGAGCCTCATTTTCCAAACATCATGCTGTTTCTTTTATCTGCTTTTCTGTGTGTTGTTCTCTCTTGTCCAACAGTATAACTATTGTGTGTGTGTGTGTGGGTGTGTGTATGTGTGTGTCATGCTCATTCTGTTGGATACGTAAGATCACAACCACTTGAATTGGCCATGTCAGTCATGACTGTGTTCAGTTCACCTACTAGCAGAGCTCTTTTGGCCCATTGAGGTTGTGGACAGCTCAGCAGGATGATGGGAGATTGTATGGTTGAGATTAGGTCAAGCTAGCACGGCTGAGAGCTTTTACAGAATGGAACCTTATACTGGTTCAAAGGGGCATTGTTAAGTAATACTTTGTATAAACTACAGTTTTTCAGATATAATTATATGTTTCATTTACGATTATTATGATTATAAATTGATAGAGTTTCATTATTATCAAGTATTTCTCTGAGCTTTATAAAGGTAGCTGAACTTGCTTGAGAAAAAATAATTCAGATAAGAAGTGAAACCCTTCATATAGCTCTTTCTTGTTTTTTGCTTTAGTCTTTATTGTTTTTATACAAATATATTGTCTCGCACTATTATAATTCAGGTGCCCTATCTTTTTAGAGAGACTTGAAAATTGTAAACATATCTTTTAACTTTAGGCTATTTGTAAGGGTTACAGCAAAAGCTGTGTAATTGATTGTGATGGCTAAACACTACACTAGAAGATTTGCCGTTAAGTGACATAGCAAAAGCATTAAATCAAAAAATATAATACTGGGCCAGACACATCAACCTGGCAATGAAGGGATAAATTGGTAAGAATTTTAACTTGGATTATTTAGATTTTTCCAAAAGCATTAATACTTCTTAAAAATGCTCAACATAGTTTATCTAAGTTCTGTGCCCTATTCCAAGAAAAGACTTTAAATACCAGTCATAAAAACATTTTAATTCCATGCTTGCACTTTGCCTTAAAATTGTGTCCATGTTAAAATACTATTACTGACAATATGTGGTTGAGTCAAATTTTCAAATATATTTCCCCCCCCCCTTTTTTGCACCTACTTTATAAACTTCCTGCAAAACCTTCCCAGTGTCAATAAAGGTTCCATCTCCATTGAGATTCAGAGTAATGAAAAACACCACATGGGGGAGAGGGGCACTTATGCTGTCACAACATTCCTGACAGATGTCCTGTAGACTTTCTCTGCCTTTGCTGACCAATGCAACAGGAAGATTGTGAAAGGGTTTATGGTGGTATGATATAAAGTAGACTGGATGTGTTCCTGTCAGGAACAGCAGAGGTTAGGCATACAGCACAACGTCACCTGGATCCTTCAGTTTTTTCTGAGATTTATCCACTAAGTAAGGAAGTTCAATTTAGAAAAAACTGAATGGGTTGCAGGGATGGACAGAAGGTAAAGAGAGAGAAGGGGAAGAGTCAGGTAGAGGGTGTAAGAGAATCAGTCAGTAGTCAAAGCAGAGGAAATAGAAAAAGGTGTCAGAAAAAGAGGTAAAGTTAAATTGACATTTAAGTATCAATCCATTTGTCTTATGACAGCAGTCTCTAAACCAGAGAGTACTTCCTCATTTTGTAAAATAGGAAGAATATATCAGAAGAACAAACAAAAAGAAAAACTCAAATAATCTTCAATATAACAAAAATCTAATATGGGGAAAAAACATAAATATCTGTTAAAATTGTACATCAATACCAACATGAAAATGGGATTTCATTCAAAAGAGGCATATTCACGATTGAAATGTGTTATTTACAACGATGTTTCACTCAAACCTCAGAGATCTGACTAAAAATCCCCTTTAAATAAATACAGTATGTGGGTGCCCTGATTGAATGTGTCATGCCAATAAACACGTCGGAGTATTTACACACAAGCAAAGTAAAAATGCATTCAAGTCACAGACAGAAAAAATAACATTTTGGGCAAGACATACAAGAAACTCACAGAAAGATCAGAGTATGATTTGCTTTTGAAACATATTAAGACACAGCTTGACTTTTAGACCTAAACAACAGGTACAAACCAAAAAACACACCAATGCAAGGCAGAAATGAGAGGTTGCTTGTTGTGGTTAGATGTGCTGGTTTTGGGAGAAAAACCAAAGTGCAGGGGTGGGGAGACTGGGGAATGAGGAAGGTACTCACGAATGGTTAAATCCATCACTTGAGAGGCCAAGCAGAAGACAGGGTGCTCATACATCTCTCTCTTTTTCCCTATAGAGAAAGAGGGTGGATACCGAGGCATGCGAGAGGCCAGGGTCAGAGTGGATGAGCACAGAGGTTGTCAGGGTTAGACTGATATGAAGTTTTCAAGGCCCATGTCTGTAGTTTTTGTCTTGCTAATAAGTATATTATAATTTAACAATTGTCATTGGAACTTATTGGTATATTCAATTCAAATAAGGATTATTGTTTCAAAGGTGCAATATGTAGCATTTTTAAATCTGTCTGTATTATTTGCCAGTTAATCACAATAGTGGTATTCTGAAACAACAAATAAAGTCAAATGCAGAACTCCATTCTATTAACTCTTAACAGTATTTAGTGCATTAAAACTAAATGAAAACAATGTGTTAAAAGCAGAGTGTGTGTCAAATATATCTTAATAAAAAAAAACAGCCCTTAAAAGCCATGCCTCCGTGCACCTCTAATCCTGAGAGTACAGCATGCAAATGCCCTGTAGCCTGTCACTACTATAGCTGGCTGGAGCAGTCAGACCACACCACTGTTCCCAGCAGGAGCTCTACAACCAAATTTCACCAGACATAAATGGGTGGAGTTGGCTTAGCTGCTGTGCACCTATGATAGTTTTTTTTAATTGGACCCTATAACCTTGTCAGGCATCCCCGTGAAGCAGGCACCAGAGAAACAACAAGACGCTTGTCGTGTATGAGCTTCACAAGTCTTGGCTGGAGTAACTGCAGTGTGCATGGCAGTTGTACGACAGGCTGCTGGAAAGGGTTAGTTATTGTTCCGAGAGACCCAAGTTATGTACGTCACAATAAAGTTAACTGGCTGAACTGAAGGCGCAGTCTGCAAGTCATTAGACATAAAAACGCTGGTCAGCCAATACACTGACAGTAGCTGGGCTTCACCCACAGTGATGCTATGCTAGAGGGATGAAGCATATCCTCTCTACATAGACTTCTGAAACAATGGCAACATTAAAGATACTTAGCCATTGCCACGCATCCAAAAAACACTTGACACCTTCCCAATTATCCCCACATTGGATCAAACTGACCGCCAGAGCCCATCATGGGAAAATCTTCTTTACCAAAAATGTATTTTTACAATGGAAGTTCCTGCCATGTTAACTGGCAATATTCTAGCAGCTGATGGAATATGACCTAGCTGGAATATAGTGGGATATCAGCCTGAGCTACATGGTTGCATTCTACACATATCGGAAATCCTCTGGTAAAGTCAAGTTTTGAATAGGCTGCCCGACTGTCAACAGTTTGTCAGAGACACTGCAGTCAATCCCCTCCATGTGCTGACCAGAAAATACGACTGTTTCTTGGACAATGGAATGCCAGGCAGCATTCAGTCTCAGGCAGCTAACCATCATACCAGTCCTGGGTCACCCTGCTCGGTCCAATTTGATACTGAGCACCAAGTAAAAGCAGCAGTGTCATAAAGTCATAATAAATTGTATGCTGTCCAAAACCAAACAGAACTATTGCACCGACCATAGCAGTAGGCTGACCAAATTAATGAACCTCAGGCCAAGCACCTTAAGACACTACAGTAGGTATTGGGAAAAATCAGGGTTGGAATGAGACAGCTATGTATTTTAATCCAAAGACGATGTCCTTTCAGCTGGAAATGATCTTGTATAATGTAAAAGGGCATGTTGAAACTGAAGAATATAAAGTTTAAATAGATTAATGCTATGGTAAATAATTTAAATCTCAATTCTACATAAAGCACCTTTTACACCATTAATATACGTCAATCTGCATCAAATCCCTCATATATCTCTATTGGATGATGGTAACAGTCAGTGTCCTTCAGTTTCATTGAAAGGCCAAGTCAGCCAAAACCATATCAATCTACCCTTAGAGTACACAGTTTCCAAGCTGTTTGAGGAGTCAGGTAGGGACAGGTAAGAGAGTTACAAGTCAATAGAGAGAGTAAGATGGCATCGCCCCTGTACTGGGAAAATGACATACCATAGTAAATGCAGTATGTTACCATGCATGTTTGTTTGGGGTTCAAAACCTATGGACTGATGAGTTCAAATTAACCATTTGCTCTGCCGAGCAGAAGTCAATTCTGAAATATCATATTTTTCCCATACGTTAGGAAGCCCATCAATATGAAAGAAAGGGAATTTGGGTTAAATCAAAAATCACAACTCAGATACTAAGGTTTATCCTTCTTAGTGTCTTCATGGAGCTTATAGTTTATTTACAGACATCACTGAATTGTTGATTTTAGGAAAGGTGCCAGTTTGCTGTTGGGTCTTCTTTCGTGTATCTGAACTAGCTAGATAACCTCTCCTCGATCTGACTTAATTTATAAATCAGACACTATGTGGCTTTTATTAACTAGGGTCAAAACAACAAGTGAAATTGATTGACAACAATTAAATTAGGCCTTTCCAAGGTGGCAAGTTGACTTTCAGGGATTAACCAACGACAGCAATCTCATATGAATGCATTAAAAACGTTTGATAGACTGTCACTTTTTTCTTGAATGCAAGTGAACTTAGTAAATAAAGACAGAGATTGGGCCTGTATAAGTTTAGCCTAGCTTAGTATTGGGAAAACAGTTTACCTAGCTCTGTTAGCCACATTAACATACTGTATAAGATAACATTTTTACTGTAAACGGGTTTTTTTACAGTGTCCCCTAGAAATGACGTTCATACACATATGCAACTCATTTATATAATGATTATTCAAGATAATGATTTCTTATAACGTAATCATATGATTTTAATTTACATTTTTTACAGTTTACCAAAATCAACATCTTTCCCTAACCTTAAACTGGCACATGGCGCTTTTGCTGTCTGGTCCACCTAAATATATGAGCATGGTTTCTAGGAGATATGATTGTTTTTAGTTTTAGTGCTGGCCAGAAATAATTGACAGGCCAGTTCATATAACTTCAAAGGATGTTCTCAACTGTCACACAGGATAAACGTTTATAGAGGCTCATAAGACCACCCAAACAAAAAGGGGGATAGACTAAGACATACTAACATTTAAACAAACTACAGCAACCACAAAACATGCCAGTATAAGGCAAAACAATGTCCCTTCCCATGATTAGGTAGAACCATTTAAGGTTGTCTGCTTTAGCTAGACCGCCTTTTGATGGCCAGCCACACGACTCCAGCAGCAACCCCCGGGAACATGTTTCTAAGTTTCAGTGGTTGCTGGTGCGGCCATCACATTCGGTTTGCCAGTCACAGAGAAATGTATTTGTCATTTGTGCAGATATATGTCTTCATCCCGCATTTGTAATTTGACTGACTACTTTCATTGACTGAATGTAGCTTTTTCTTTCCACTTAATAAGATACATTTTCGAGTTGTTTATTAGTTGTAAGAGCACACAAGTAGTACCTGGTATGGGAATATAACCCTTGTATCCCCTGATATTATTTGGGACATGTTCTGTAAACGAAAAACAGTTCTCCTGAATAATTTGTTGACACTATTTTGAATGAAAAAGATGCAACTCGAAAGTGTTGACTGTATATATTAGCGATTTAAGCTCAACTTTGTTCTAAGCTAAGCTATACACATCAGGACCAATCTCTGCACTGCTCACACAGGGATCCATATTTTTAACTCACTCTGACTGAGACAACTAAAGTTTTGAATCTCATTAACTGTATGTAAGCAAAAACAAATAATCAAATAATGACAATGCTGCCTTGAGGAAGCTACCAGATAAGTGATCTGACTCTGTTTAGGATAGAACGTTTAAGATGTCTGCAAAATGTTTATGATGCCTACTAAAGAACCATGCAACAAAAAAAGAGTTGAGATGCCACAAGGAGCCGTCCCATCATGTCTTGTCTATTGGCTTTCCTGTTTTCAAACGGCAGCAAGTGAGAAACAGCAAAAGCCAATAGACAGGAAAAAGAGGGGAGTGAGAATGGAAGTCATCAGAGAGCAAAGAAGAGAACGGCAGACAAAATAAAAAGAAGGAGCATCACTTCAGCTACTAGGCAGACCAGAGTGGCAGACAAAGGCAGTAAAGGTCTTAGCTGAAAGAAAAGCTTAGGCATGGTGGACGAAGTCTGCATACATATTGAGTTGAATGCATTTTTACTTACTGTACATTTTTCAAGATCAGCTGAAGATAAGACATATTGCGTAAGTACATATAATTGATCACTTCGATCAACTATCATTCTAGTAAGTGTAATATAAAAGATTATAATATATACTCTCTCTGCAGCTGTGAAAAAAAATATATAAAAAAATCATTATTAGAACTTTGCAGCAACTGGAAAAATGTAAGTTTGTGTTGTGCAATAGTGCTTAAAAAGTGTTACCATGGAATGGTGTGCGTTTAGGCACTCAATAAATTTGGTTATCAAAATAAAAATATAAAATATTAATATTTAAAATATTAATATTAAATCATAACTTTAATTGTTTAAAGTTCTCGCGGGGCACCACCCTTCTTCTGAAGGGAAAGGATAGCCAATTTATTGATTAAGATCAGTCTCATTTAGATCTAGTTCAATTAGAAATCTCAATATTTTACCATTAAGGATTATATAATGAACAGTGAAGGTTATGGAGTTCTAAACAGTGTAACGGTTGGCAAAGTTCACTTGTGCAACATTAATGACAGACCATTTGTGAAAGAAGAACATTTATTATGAGCATAATAAAGTATCAAAGCACGAATTACTAAACAATCAAAGCTAACTAACAAGGACGTGTGTGTGGGTGTGTGTGTGTGAATGTAAATAAGGGGGGGGCTCAAACTGGTGGCCTACCAGAAGAGCCCTAAGATAGCAACCACAAGGGCTGTACCAAAAATGTTGTAGTAAAAAGAGTTATTAAAATGAGTTAGAGAAACTAATGACTAATTAGTAGACAAACTAGTAGACAAACTAAACAACTAAAAATAACAAGGAAGTGTTTGTGAGTGTGTTTGTGTGTAAATGTTAATTAGGGGCTCTCAAACTGGTGTCTTACCAGAAGAGTCACCCCTTAAGATAACAATTCCCCCCCTTCTTCTGAGGTTGTTTTACGACCGTTGCTTTACGGCGGCGGGGGAAGGTTTACCTAGGTGAGATGCTATGCGTGTCTGTGTGGTTGTTAATCAGATAATGAGAGAGTCAGGGATAAAGCCCGTGGCAAGCCTAACTGGCATTATCTTTCATTTAACTTATACCTACAACATCACAGCATATATATCAAACTTGTAAACACACACAGAATTGAATAAACAGTCTTGCTTAGCATGTATAATTATTAAGCCCAGATTATGTTACCAGTCCGAGGGAAAGAGTTCAGTTGCAGTTCTGTGACGTCTCCTGGCTTTGTGGTCGTAGAGTTCTGCATTCGCGATTCTGTCGAGCCGTGTGCTCAGATGCAGGTTGAAGTTCTCCTGCAGGACATCGCGTCGCTGCAAGGATTTTGTAGAGCTTGAAGGGCGAGGAGATTTCCTTGAGTGGTGAGCTGGAAGCTGGACCTCTGACCTCCGGTTGTTGGTTGGATAGAGAAGGAAGCTGAATCATCCAGGCCCCCCCCTTTGGCGTTGCAGGAGAAGAGAGGCTGGACAGCCTGCTGTCCTCGGTGGGTGAGAGAAGAGAGGGCTGGAGCAGCCTTCCGCCCTCGGAAGGAGTGGAGAAAGAGGGGTTGAGCAGCCTTCCGCCCTCGGAAGGATGGAAGAAAGAGATAGATTTTGGGGAGACCTCTCCTTATATTGGCCCCGATGACCTCACGGGCCTTGGAACGGAGTGACCAATAGGAGTTGACCCCGGTAATTCTTGACACCTTTGTGGGACATTGCCCAGATCCCAGGACATGCAGCATCCTGTTACAATCTGGGAGACGGAGTTCCTTGACTGTCTCAGAACAATGAGAACCTGTGGCATCTTGGGGGATTGAGTCCACTCGAGCACATGCGGCATGTTTGTTTCAAGTTTGACTGAATGGAGGCCTGTGGTTTGCACAAAAACCATGTCCCAACATCCCCTCTGTGGCTTCAGGGATCGCACCTGACGTGTGTTCCTGAGGGCATATCTGAACATGTTTAGCGCAAGGCTGGAAAAGTCAATTGTCAGTTAATTTGGACGGTAACATCTGGGCATTTGTATATACTATCTAGTTAAGCTAAGCAAGATTCAAAATTAGACAGATCATTCAGAGCTACAGTAACAGGACAATATGAATAACCTGTGCTGTTCACTAGGTTTAGAGAGAAAACAGAAAAATGTGACATTTGTAAATTGTAAGATAAGATGTAGAGAGGCACGTACAATGATAAGGTCATTTTTGGAATGTCCAAGAGTTTTGTTTACCTCATTGGATCTTACTTAATGTAGTACTCAGTCGTATCTGTTAGTCTTAACAATTTTAAATTTCTCAGGTTTTCTGCAGAAGGATGTCATAATTTTCAAAATCTCAAAATTCAAATGACTGTATCATTGTTTCTGTAATAATATGCTAATGTCATAACCTGTGTGGTATGGACTTTTTATTGTGATATGAAAGGTGGCGATCCAAACATATTTACAAAGTTGGCAGTGGTATATAAGTTTAATCAGAATTTCGGTTTTTTGAGTTTGCTGCTGTTGCTAACAAAACAGTTTTCCTATTTAACTGCATGAAACTTAATACTGACTGTCAGTACAGGTTGTCACTGTGTTTGTTATGGCCGTGAGGAGCGAGCTCTGGATCGCCTGTGTCTTGGTTCAGGGCTGTACCGCGCTGCGGAGCCCGACTCTAAGTGGACTCCAGAGGCGCTGTTACTGTGTGCTCGGTCATAACCATGTTTTGAACTGTACTCAGAGATGTTGTTGTCATCTTCTGAGTAGTGGTAATTTGTTTGGGCCATAATGTCAGAGTACGGCTTCCTGCAACTTCTACTGTGGGAATGCCTATCTCTGGGAACTTGGTGGACATGGCGGTTACGCTCTGTGTCCCCTCGCTGCCTGCTGTCACCCCCCCTCGTTTTGTTGTGAGGGGGCCTTTTTGAGGCTGTGGATAAATGTGACACCTTGGTGTTTGTTCTGACAGGCTCAGTTGCACCAACTGTAGCCTTGAGAGTGACAACAGTTTCCCAAGCCACCTGTGACATCTTCCTGATCTGCTGCATTAAAGGTTTTCCTTCCTGTGTCATTAGTACAACATGTGTGCGTATACATGGATGTAAATTGCGTAAGAACATGGCCTTGAAGGTGGGATTTTCTTCTAGGCCTGGTGCGTTCTTTCCCTGAAAATAAACATGCCTTAAACGTCTGAAATAATCCTTGGGATTTTCGCGACGTGAATGTTTAATTTCGGACGCTGTAACAATTGATGTTATCTCATCAGCAGTAGAAGAGAATTCCTCGACTAGTGCTTGATGGAGCTCTCTGTAGTTACTTGTAACACTGGAAGGAAGTGACTGAATGAACTTGTGAACAGCTGTAGAGCTGGTTTTTAAAACAAGTCTAACCTTCTCTCTTTCTATTGCATTTGGCACATCACTTAAGCTGAGATCTAGTTCTCTGAAGTAATTGTCAATGTTGTTATCACAGTTGTCTGGATCAAATTGTTCAATATCTTTAGCTAGAAACTCCAGCAACTTGAAGCGCGGACACTGTGAGGTCCGGGCGCGTGCATTACCTGCTGCAGGTCTCTCTGGTTGAGGGGGAGGTGCTAAAACATTTTTAAATGTTGAAGTCCCCCCCCTTTCGAGAGTTGTGCACGGAGAAATGTGTCATGCATCAGTGGATGAGAAGTATATGAGGCACGATGTGTTCTTGAAGATACACTACATATGTCATCAATGTCAGTGTCAGAGTCAGAAAGATGGGTGGTTAGGAAGCTATTACCTCTTCCTGGCAGTGGAGGTTCAGAAGGTGATATAATTCCCAAAGACTTCGGGTCGGATGGGATTCTGTCCCCCCTTGGTAGTGAAGAGGGAGTTAACCGTACACTATTGGAGGAGTATGACTCGGAGTAACCAGAATCGCATTGGTTCAAAAACTGATGTGAGGCCGCGCCTTCTAATCTAAGTTTTAACAATTCCTCCTTGTGTGAAAATAGATCTGACTCTGCTGAGTGCAGGTCTTCCAAATAGTGCAGAGCTTTCTTACTAGCAGTCTGAACCTCCTGAAGGAGAAGAGCATTTTGCATTCTTAGGGCATTTACCTCCTGTTCCATGGCTGCTGTGCTCTGACAGGCAAGGTTGATTTGCCTGTGGAAGTTAAGAATCATACATCTCAACAGTTGACCTTTTGATGCTGTTTGTGCATCACACCTGTCATTAAGTAGAGAATCTGTTTCTTTATTACACTCATTGAAGTTCAACTTGTTGATGAATTCAGGATAGCCAGGGGGTCAGGCTGGGTGCTAGGGAAGAAACAAATTGTTCTACACAGGGGTTCTCCATTGTTGGATCTGAAATTTAAGGATTAGATTTAAGTTTATAACTCAAAAAGCAGTGTGGCTGGCTTAAGTGTTGCGATGGCAGACACCTTGTAGTGTGGATTTGACCAAACACTAGCCTAACCAAAACTATGGTGGGTAAAACAGTTCACCAAACTTGTAATCACACTAACTGATATGCAGGGCAGTAACAGTTAGGGGTTCTATAAATTCACAGGGCTGGAAGCACGCTGTGGCTCTCTCTCATGTTCTCTTATCCAACTTTGGCTGATATGCTAGGCAGTAACAGCCAGGTACAAGCTCTGTTACATAGGGCCGGTGGCTCGCTATGTCTTAATTCAAAAGCATTTAACAGTTACAGGCAATTTCGCAGCTTGACCAGTTAACATTGAAAATGTGATATTCAAATGTTAAAAGAAATTCTTAAAATTTCAACAAAGAACTTTCAACTAGAAATATTAGCAACGATAGCAATCTTTTAGGGTAACAATATGGGGACTTAAAATGGTGGTTCTTAATAATTAATTATTAATAAACATTTAATTTATGAGTAAATTAAATTTCACCACAATGCACTTGTTTGTAAATACGGTTGAATGTCTACTCCGGTGGCAGACTGGTGGAATTGAACTCAAACCTTTGGCTTGACTGAAAATTCCAAATTCACTTATTTCTGGCTTTTGCCAAAAATGAAAAACACATTAATATTGCATAGTCATGAAGTTTTGCCAACTGTACTCTGCCTCACACGGGGCACCATTTATGTTGTGCAATAGTGCTTAAAAAGTGTTACCATGGAATGGTGTGCGTTTAGGCACTCAATAAATTTGGTTATCAAAATAAAAATATAAAATATTAATATTTAAAATATTAATATTAAATCATAACTTTAATTGTTTAAAGTTCTCGCGGGGCACCACCCTTCTTCTGAAGGGAAAGGATAGCCAATTTATTGATTAAGATCAGTCTCATTTAGATCTAGTTCAATTAGAAATCTCAATATTTTACCATTAAGGATTATATAATGAACAGTGAAGGTTATGGAGTTCTAAACAGTGTAACGGTTGGCAAAGTTCACTTGTGCAACATTAATGACAGACCATTTGTGAAAGAAGAACATTTATTATGAGCATAATAAAGTATCAAAGCACGAATTACTAAACAATCAAAGCTAACTAACAAGGACGTGTGTGTGGGTGTGTGTGTGTGAATGTAAATAAGGGGGGGGCTCAAACTGGTGGCCTACCAGAAGAGCCCTAAGATAGCAACCACAAGGGCTGTACCAAAAATGTTGTAGTAAAAAGAGTTATTAAAATGAGTTAGAGAAACTAATGACTAATTAGTAGACAAACTAGTAGACAAACTAAACAACTAAAAATAACAAGGAAGTGTTTGTGAGTGTGTTTGTGTGTAAATGTTAATTAGGGGCTCTCAAACTGGTGTCTTACCAGAAGAGTCACCCCTTAAGATAACAATTCCCCCCCTTCTTCTGAGGTTGTTTTACGACCGTTGCTTTACGGCGGCGGGGGAAGGTTTACCTAGGTGAGATGCTATGCGTGTCTGTGTGGTTGTTAATCAGATAATGAGAGAGTCAGGGATAAAGCCCGTGGCAAGCCTAACTGGCATTATCTTTCATTTAACTTATACCTACAACATCACAGCATATATATCAAACTTGTAAACACACACAGAATTGAATAAACAGTCTTGCTTAGCATGTATAATTATTAAGCCCAGATTATGTTACCAGTCCGAGGGAAAGAGTTCAGTTGCAGTTCTGTGACGTCTCCTGGCTTTGTGGTCGTAGAGTTCTGCATTCGCGATTCTGTCGAGCCGTGTGCTCAGATGCAGGTTGAAGTTCTCCTGCAGGACATCGCGTCGCTGCAAGGATTTTGTAGAGCTTGAAGGGCGAGGAGATTTCCTTGAGTGGTGAGCTGGAAGCTGGACCTCTGACCTCCGGTTGTTGGTTGGATAGAGAAGGAAGCTGAATCATCCAGGCCCCCCCCTTTGGCGTTGCAGGAGAAGAGAGGCTGGACAGCCTGCTGTCCTCGGTGGGTGAGAGAAGAGAGGGCTGGAGCAGCCTTCCGCCCTCGGAAGGAGTGGAGAAAGAGGGGTTGAGCAGCCTTCCGCCCTCGGAAGGATGGAAGAAAGAGATAGATTTTGGGGAGACCTCTCCTTATATTGGCCCCGATGACCTCACGGGCCTTGGAACGGAGTGACCAATAGGAGTTGACCCCGGTAATTCTTGACACCTTTGTGGGACATTGCCCAGATCCCAGGACATGCAGCATCCTGTTACAATCTGGGAGACGGAGTTCCTTGACTGTCTCAGAACAATGAGAACCTGTGGCATCTTGGGGGATTGAGTCCACTCGAGCACATGCGGCATGTTTGTTTCAAGTTTGACTGAATGGAGGCCTGTGGTTTGCACAAAAACCATGTCCCAACATTTGTTTGGAATTACCAAAGTCAACACCAATATGAAATGATTGATTGACATTTCCATTTGACCACTTCTTCTACTTCTTCAATGACCAAAAAGTTACAATCTTATGTGATAGTATATTTTGGCTTGGCCAAGTTAACCGAACATGTAAACTCCTTTTGAGTGAATATCTCACTTTCTCTATAAGTGTCCTACTGAGTTCAGAAATCCTCTCAAACATACCTTTAGAATCTTTAACATCTGAATCCATTTGTGACAGAAAACTCTCACTATAGCTCTCCTTGACTTAGCAGGGAAGTGTTGTCATAGAAAACCATGCTGTCTAAACAGATCTGTTACTACAATGTACAAACACAGGAGAACAGTGATAGTGTAGGAAACTATACCTTCCAGCTTGGCGTACTCTGAGAGGCGTTGGTAATTGACCAAGGCTGCCTCCTCCAGACACTTATGGATCACAGCTTTGACTTCTTCTTGTGTAGCTGGAGTAACAATATCTTTCATCAGAACCTAAAACAAACAATTTTATTTAGTTATTTTAAAGCGAACCATATCATGATAGGACAAGACGAATGATCAGAAAAGTCAACATAATACATAAGCTAAATATTGACTTGAGATGCCAACAACTTTAACTGGCTTCACTGGTATTGAATAAGTTATTAGACAGACAGTTAAAGACAGACGTTGACGTACTGCAAACAGAATCCATCTATTTCTTCATCAACATATGCAATAATTGATAGCTCATGAATAAAAGCGGTATTCATCCAAACAGAAATAAAGATGACCTACCCGTTCAAGCAAAGACAGTGTGGCTTTTAGCGCCCCCTCTGGCCGTCCAAATGGAAAGCAGTACCTGACGAGGCAACAGAGTGGATTTTAATTTGAACCCTAAGCAGTCTGGTTTGGTATGGTTCTGCAAATGGTTGTTATTTTACATTGATAGTTCCTACCTGAAATGTGTAATCTGGTTTTCCAGAAGCACACGTAGCCTCTCCTTGATCTCCTCAAAGCGCTCCTTCTCTTCTATTGTAACTGTGCCAATACCGTCAGGCCTGAAAAACAGCGGCGTTTACAAGCAGAGAGAAAGTTTAGTCATCCCTGTGTTTGTCACTGATGAGGCAGCAATTACCATCCACTGAGATAACCAAGATTATGTTGAGAGAAGGTGATTATTTATGGATGTCAGTGTTTCAAATTCATTTAATCACAGAAAAAGTCACAGTTATAGAGTTAGGACAATGATGCGGTGTGGTACTGCCAGGTTCTGGGAAAACAACAATAACCCAATAGTGCTGATGGTTGGAACATAGTTCTGGCCCAGGATTTGACTATATCCATATAGAATGTATGATTTCTTGGGAACTATTAGTAATCATCTCAAGGTGTATTCTAATTGGCTGTATTTTAAAAATCGGGGTGCTGTTTACACATACAAATTTGGTGAAAGCAATTTATATCCCGAGGTTGGGTCAAGAAATTGGGTCAGCATCCATAAGAGGGCATGTTTTTATTAAAAGCAGATGGGTGAAGTGTTGAATCCACAAACACTTAGAAGTTTCAGGGGTAAACAGCGTAGTAACCAAATTCAATAAAATGTTAAATGGTTTTGTATTTATATAGCACTTTTCTAGTCTTGATGACCACTCAAAGCTCACACACACACATTCATACAGTGCGTCTATTAACAGCACTTTGTTGTTCTATGGGGGGGCATTCAGGGTTCAGCATCTTGCCCAAGGACACTTCGGCCAGCAGATGGGGAAGACCGGGGAATGAACTGCCAACTCTCAAAACTAATTATCAACACTCTTTTATATGGAAAGTGAAAACAACAAATCACAGCGTTCACATCATTACAGCATCATATTCTCCTCATTTCAATAAAGAGACTGCAATTACAGCTTTATAAGCCGGTGTGTTAATATGTGTATCATAAGTCTTTTGATCGTTTCTGACATGGTTGGGTCACGGTGGAGTGTGAGCAGAGTGCATGTGACAGAAGAGGAGCTAGAGTGGTCACCATGACAGCATGATGAGAAGCAGAAGACACAACATTATCCCACTGTCTCTGTCAATCCCCCAACCCCCCACCACCACCACCCTCAACGCCCCTCCCTTTAATATGTAATTTTAGCAGACAGTCAGATATTGCGCGTGTGTTTGCTGGTATCCTTGCTGCACTCCATGAGTGCATGAGTGCTGTGTTTGATTTCAAAGGGTACAAGTTTGCTCAACATCAGCAATGATCTCATCCAGACTCCTGTCACTTTCCATGGGCCTCTGAACAGACACTGTCAGAGTTTCATTGCCACCTGTAAGTCTCTGCTGCTGAAAACCATCATGCTGAGGAAGAAATGTCACATTCAACTTCAGTGTAGACCCAGTCCTTACAGGAGCATGAAAATGGTAATAAGAGGTCAATCTTTTATGTTTTGAAAATGTCTGTGGGCAGTTCTTTGTGTTATGGATTAGGGTTAGTCTATCCCTATGATTCTTACTCAGTGTTTGGTTCCAGTGGTGACTATTTCTAAGACAATCCCTGGCTTCAACTTCTAAATTTTAACCTATATTTCTGCTGTCTTTGGTAACCTCTAGTTTTGTGGCTGATCACTGGATGTATAAGAAAGACATTCTAATACATCCGACATCAAAATTGGAGTAGCTGTAATTATAAAAATTTAGAATAAAAGCCATCTCGCCTTTCACAATCTGGCAGAAAATTAAACAAGAAAATGTCAATCTAATTAAGTCCTGCAGGGTTATGTCTTTTCTTTTTCTTTCAGACACGTGTTGTTCCTTGGCAGTTTCCTCATGTTTGCTTGACCAGATGACCTCACAGCTCCAATGACGAAAACTAACAAATGAGCCATCAGTGACAGACAGATGGTAAGCCTGTAACGCTTTCACATCTCCCTTTCACGCAACAGACATCTGTATCAAGGCCTTAAAAAAGGTTACCATGCAACATGAAATCTCCAACCAAATATCTCAAAACTCCCCTTTCTACTCAGTCAGAGAATAGCATTCTGTTACCCTTACTTTGTTAATTTCAGAACCATTCTTTCTTTGAACACTTTAATTTCAGAAATAAATGTTCTAGAGCTGAATTACTCAATTGATAATTTGCTTGATTGATAGAAAATGATTCAAATATTGTATTAACTATTTATAATGTCCATTTCTATTTTATTATTGAAAATTATCTGGTTTCAGAAACAAAAATTGAACTCGTCAAAACAATACATTTGATAATGTCAACGTTAACTTACTAGCTGATAGGCTTTTTAACATGAAGGCCTAGAATTAAGAACTTAAAATATTTCTTGAAAGACAAATATATTATAAATGTAGAGATTAATAAAAAGGTATCAATGTTAGTGAGCTGAAAAAAAATATCAGCAATATAGCATTTCAAATTTGATTTGAATTTATGATTAGTGTTTAGATATGGTGTCATTTATTTTTCCAACCACATTGCATATCAGAAATTGAACATATTTTGTCTGCACCTCATTTTATTCATGTTTCCTCTATTGCTTCTTGCGTGTATGGTGTACTATAAAATATATCTATCAAAGAAAAACGTATATTGTGCATCTAATATAACCTCTTTGTATAGTATCATTTTATCACTGATGATTACCATCAGTATGTATTTGTATTTGTAACTTTCTTCTCACTCTTGTAGGTCGCCACAGCAGATCTACACATTTGCTTTTGCAGATGTTTTAGGCTCCATCCTGACAAACCGAGTTAAAGGAAGCTAGATATCAAACCAGGATTGCAGGGACATTTGATTTAATTCAGAAACAGCAACATTTGTATCTGTATTTCATCTATTAAAGTGCACTGTGAAAAATAACTGAGGGAATGTTAACAAATGGAAGTGGAATCCAGGTCCAGCTTGGACCTGTATCAATGTTCAGATGGACACCTTTAGCAGGCGACTGGGCAACAGTCCAGTCCAGCTTGATGCACCGACACCTCCAGGCCAGCAGGCTATTGGGAGGGGGGATGGGGGGGGAGGTTGGGGTTGAGGTGTGCACACAGGGCCGAACGCACCAGTGTCGGCAGTGGAGACATCCGGCCCATCACACATGACAACCTGTCAACCTGTCAAGCCACAACCTCCGGGCACAGTGGCTGGGCTGACAGAGCAGGTCTCCGTTTGATGTGTGTGTGTTCGTGGATGTGTAGATGTGAAGCGCTCATTATTTTGGGATTTATGACATAAGAAAAACTACATTTAGATGTGAATTTAAAGTACAATTTTTTATTTAAAATATAAATAATAAGCTTTGCTCAACACTGTCCTGTGGCAGCAAGAAACAAGAAACAACTTCCTGTTATTCTGACAGATTTGATGTCTGAGCACATCACAGCCGATAAGAGCAATGGTAAATATTGCAGCATAGATAACTTGGCACACATTAGAATGCAGGACAGATGACTCCTGTGTCCCCAACAACCTTTTGGAAATGACACCATTTGATCTCTGAATGAAAACTGCTTCCCCTAAAACAAACTTTAAGAATGTTTCTCTGTTTAGATGTAGTCTTCACATCAAAGGTGTGTACATTTTTGTAATATGTAGCCAAACACATCCTTTTTAACTGTAGTAAAGCCTCATTTTAGTCACTAGAAGACTAGAAAGTAAAAATATAGTGACCATGTACGTCAAACTGCTTTCAAATAGGAGTTTATTATAGGGATTTTAGGGTAAGAGAACGTTTAAATGAAAATAAGCCACAGACGTTGCTGGTTTGATTAATGATGCTGCTTTGTAAAAAAAAATGTATTAAGCTATATATCAAGAACATGTGTAGTAAGTGTTTATTATTATAGGCTGGAGAAGACCATTTAAATATTTTCTTAATTAAATATTACGAACATCTTTTCAAACTAGGTTGACAGAGTACTGCTAAGCAGATTCGGTTCAACCCCAAACACACTTATCTGCATTAGTGTGCATTTAAACCTGATTATCAAGAGTAAATGGCAGTTAAATTGTGTTTGCTTTAGGCACTTCACTAAGGAACAGATTGACTGGCTGGGTTACTGACTTTTCAGTTAGTTCCAACCACAGGCAATGTCCTGTCTTGAAATATTATCAATACTGTAACATAACTGTCTATTTGTATTTCTATGGCCTTAGCATCTCAACATTACCTCAGTTTCTGTGTTTGGGTGCTTTGATGTGACAGGTCCGCGGTATTATCCCTAGTGATTTTGTAGTTGCATATCCCTCAATTCACAATACTTTATCTATGCAGAATTATATTTGAAATGGGAGCAAATGTCAAGCATATATTTTCTCACCAATCCAAGGAGCATATTTTGTCTGTGCACTAGAAGTCATGACATCAAAGTGCATAATAACAGTCAAAGGAGGCAGTCAAGGTATGATTCAGGCATGCAAGAAAAGAAATTGGAAGCACAGCCAATACAAGTTCATGTAGATATAACTTTGTTTGGAAGTTATTGTTCATGTAATTTCATTATGATATTATTTATATTGTTAACAGTTAATTCAGATAAGGTTTAACCTGATTTGTTTCAAAACCCATCTGAGTGTCTGATCACTTGTGTTGGTAAAAGAGAGAAGAAAACAGAAAAATGTGAAAGGCAATTATCAGCAGTTGGCAGCAGTTATTTTTAGTTAATAACAGGGATAATGGCTCATACCTTTTAGAGAAGGTGTTCATATTTTCTATCCTTGTTAGACTGTAATTCAAATTCTATGAGATAACTTACCTTCTAGCTCCTGAGAAAAGGGAGGACCTTAAATCCTTTTTCTTCATGAACTCAATGATTTTGAGTTCTCTCTTAGCAGGAAGCTCAGGGACAGATGGGAAAAGGGCCTTATTGAGTTCGGCCTGAGATACTGGCCAGTTTAACAACTCAGACAAACGCTGACTAGATGCAGTTTAGTGGAGGTGCAGGGTTTTGGGCAGAATGGAAGGAATGGCATGATGTGAAAATGATAAAAGGTTAAAGGAAAACAATGAAAAAAGACAAAAGAAAGAGGAAAATTGAGTGTGCAAACATGCATAGTGAAAGCCAATTGACATGCAGAAAAAAACAACTTAAATCTGAATGAGATGGGGTTGGAGGGTCAGATATTTAACTGTGGGGGGGTGCGAAAGAGCAAAGGCAAGGCAGTTGTACCTGTTTCCATGCACATGGGAGGCGCAGAAGGCAAAGCTGTAGTGCAGTAGGGTAGGGTCAATCATGGCTCCGTTCTCCGCCCTCTCCAGTAGATCGCTTAGGTAACATAAATGCCGATGACAGCCTCGAACACCGTAACGGGCGCAGTACTCGTCCAAGACAAACACCTGACCAGGACTGAACCAGCCCTGTGGGCAACACACATGAACACTTATGAGTTAAACATCTGATGAGGTAAAAGCTTCATAATAAGTTATTTTGCCAAGTGCAAAGGTTTAGGCCGCCCTCTACTTGTTAAACACTCACAACTTAGTTCTCTCATTAGGACTTAACTGACTTTAAATCAGAAACATGTTATTGCACAATGGGAATACAGTTATGCTTGTGGCAGATCAATACATTCGTTGGATGTTCCCTGGATTGGCCAAGCAACATGCTAAGATAAAATAGGGAACACGTGAAAAAAACTAAAAATCAGTGGGCGTAGCAGGCAAGATACATTTATTTAAGATGAATACCATTTACCACAACCATGTTTGGACTCAGTGCTAAAAGGTGGAGGCTGGGGTGGTGGTGGCAAGTTTCTGGCAGCAGGGCGTGAGTGACAGTGTTGCTAAGCAGGGATCAGTGAGGAGGAGGTCCTATTTAGCATAAAGTGTGTCTTCAATGTGGACGTGTACGTCCATTTGTTGAAGTGCAGCATTTTGATTAAGTCAAGTTGTTTTATTGTAGTGTGAAACTGTAAAAAAAGTCAATACAAAGGTGTCTTTTAAATAATATAAATAAATGTTATGAAATAAAATGATATATGAGCAGAAATTATCTAGCTTGGTTGAAATTATCTAGCTTGGTTGACAGAAAGAAATGGCTGCTGCGAGTAGAGATACTCCGAGGGCCAAATACATCAATGACTACATTGGTGAATGGAGGCTCCGTACTGATCCAATCTGAAGGGAGGTCAGCCTTCTTTAGGTAAGACAGCCAAAAGAAGTCTGTCTTACCTCTGAGCTTGTTACAGGTGACACACTTGTGTAAATGTATCCTGATGCATCACTTGGTTTGTTTGTTTTGTAGGTTCCAGCAGGAACTCCAGCCCGATGAGCCAGCTGTGGCTTGAGAGCAGCGCTACAGGGACTGTTCTGGTTGCTACATCTGCTGGATTCTGGCTGGTTGGCACGTACACACACCTGTTCAGGGCTCAAGAACTTTCTGATGCATTCTACTCTGCTACTAACCTATACATAGAAACTGTGAGTGACATTGTGAATATAACCCAACACGCCATTGCTGTTGGTGTAAAACATTGTGTCATCAAACTGGACACCAGTTTTGTGATTTCGACTGGACCGACTGCTGCTCCTAGCTCAAGACGTGGCGCTGTATGGACTGAAATATGAGCTAACTTGGCCTAGTCCTTGGGGTGGAGAGTTTGTCGTGAATCTTTCCAAGTGATCCACTCCACTTACTTTTGAGCTGAGAGAGGCTAATCCCAGTCAATGTTATCAAAGGCAAGTTTTGCCAGCAGAAACATTTCTTGTATGAAGATTGTTGCCACTACACAGAGTGGATCAGACAAGCTGTTCACTGTTCAGTAGCAAACACAACTACGGGTGAAGGGCTCTTTGGTGCTGGTGTCCTGACAGGTGAATGTTTTGTTGCTCAGGTCCCAGCTCAACCCAGGGACTGCACTGCACTGTAAGAGAGTCTAGTCAAGCTCCTTCACGTCCTTAGCATAATCAGAGGAGGTAATTGCCTTCAAAACTGTTCGACAGTCCAATGTAATCTTGCGGAGGTGTAGGTTGGACATACCTTGTGCTGCTTTGAGTAAGCTTACAGCTTTAACTATGGAAGACATAATGAAGCCGTCATCCACATTGGACTCTCTGGGGAGAGGCTGTTGCCAAATACATGCAATCACGTCCTTTGGTGGACAAATTCATTATTTCGGTCATTGATCTTGAACCTAAATAACCGGAGGGAGTTCCCTTGATCTTCCCTCAAGATGAAACTATGAAACATATTTTTCGATGTCTGCAGTAACAACAGTCTGTTAACGTCAAAAATGCATCAGCTCAACACTCTAACATGCTGTACTTTATAACTTTAAGTACAAGTGCACATTGACGACACACATTATGCTCCTTTGCCATTAAAGCTAACAAGTGCTATTTCAATCAAATTAGGTTGTGGGTTACTACACACCCAGCATCTTCTGCTCCTGCAAATATTTTGCGATAAAAAACACAGCTGGAGTGCATTTTATATGTGTTATGTTTGCGACACTTTCGAACGATAAGCATTAAAACTGTGCTGAAGGATAATTTTGTCCGTCAACTCTGCTGTGAACCACGTGTAGAACAAAACGGCGAGACCTCAACTCTTTAGAAGAGCAGCTTGACTTCCATGGCAGAACATCGGCTGAACAGGTGAGGCAGCTCTTATCTGTAAATATGTGCGCGGAAATGAAAAGCATGCCATACCAGAGCCAATTTGCAACGCAACAGCAGCCAGTGTGGCACATGTATCAGGTTTAGCTTAAGCAGGAATGGTGGTGCATCATTTCATTAGGCACAAACAGGTCTAAATGGATCCGAAGGAAACCTTAACTGTGACTTCAAAACTAATGTTTTAACATCTCAATAAGTCAGAGTCATTTTGGAAAGTGTTGTGGACAAGCAAGTTCAAACTAAGCATTTTGACCAGCTATGTGTTTGATGAAGAAGGACAGAGAAAGAGTGGGTCCCACAAAATACCACAAGATTCTGGATGTAAATGTCCTGCAGTCATTCAAGAAAATTCCAATCACAATACTGTGTAGTCAGAACACAACCTGAATCTGTGTTATGCTGTATTGACCGAATTTTCATCAATGGATAATTTTGTCAATCATAATAGTACATAATACATAAACGAGCAAATCGTAATATAGACAGTAGCGGAGTTATAAATGGATGTTGAAGAGTACCAGTGTTTTAGTAACAGCTCAGACTCAACTCAACAACTTTTTCTCAGTGAATCCTCAGTGAATCCTAATTATACATTAGAAATATAAATCCTTTGGACAAGTGCCATCTAACAATGCTTGTTTCATTCTTCCATTACTTCTGTGGGCACTAATGCATTCATGAGTACATAACTTTTCCTTACCAAGCAGGAGTAAGAGTCGTTGAGCCTGTGGTCCAGAGTTAGGCGCTGCACCAGTTCAAAGAGCGAGGAATGGTCGAAGTTACAGGGGTTGGCTGAAATAAACTCATCCATACCATGCTTCTGGGCTCGATCAGCATCTGTACACACCAATTTACCCATCCAATGAGGACAGCGATAGAGACAAAAACAAATGCAGATATCAAATGTCAGAGCCTTGTTGAAAGTTAACAATAAAGGTCACTGTATGAAAATTAATTAACACCAATGTATGTGTGTGTGTGTGTGTGTATGTGTGTGTAATTCTTATTTTAATGTTCTATCAAAAGCAGTCTTACAATGAGAGATACTATAATCACATAGAAAAAATGTGGCAATGTGTCTAGAAAAGGATTCCATTATGGGCCCATCATGCAGGTTGCCAGGTATAGAAAAAGTGAATTTCCAGGCATCTTTCAGGAGGTGAGGGGGATCTAGAGGTTAAAGGTTAGTTCTAAGGTCTGCGGGTATGTTTGTGTCCATGCATATTCATGCATTCATCTCCATACACTTCAGTTTTATTCTACACAGCTCTGGGTTTTTAAAGTAAAATTTTCTCTGACTTGACAAGTGACTAGACTGGGTTTGAACTTGGCTGTGAGCATTGCCAAAACTCTTGTAATTCATATAGGAGTTCACCTCAATTTTTTTTTCATCTATTAAGTGTTAGAAGCGTCAACAGCCCCCCATTTTCTTGGCTGCCAGATCATTAATGTTTGGGGTTAGGATCTGTGCTGTGGAAACCCTCAACATGAAGTGAAGGTGTGCATCAGTGACTCCTGTGCGGGATTTTGTTCATCTTCTTCACAGAGAAAAGATGCTCACACAGGTACTGTATTCAGTGTTATGCCAGTTCACATTTAAAATTAACTAATTCACGTTCATAGTTCATTTTGAAAAATTTTGAACTAAGTTCATGGTTCCAAAATTGAACTAGTTCACGTTCATTTGTTCCATTTTTACGATCATGTGTGTAGTTATGAATTGTTGGTGTCGGATCATGACTGCGTGTCGCTCCGCTCATTTTAACTGTCCTGACTGTGAGCGTCACATCTCGTGTTGTACTGAGCACAAAATGCTGACGAGTCATTTTTCATGATGTTTAAATGCAGTCTGCAGAAACTCCAGGCTCTCACTTGAACATTTGCATTCAGACATACACCTACTCCAGAGAAACTGCGGAGGGTCGCCAGAGCCAGTGCATGTCTGAAAGCAGCTCAAGTATCGAGATCATTCACGCAAAATTGTTAAAAGTTTAAATGTGATGGGCACTTCTCACTCTCAACAGTTGCCATCTTGCCAATGTAGTGAAAGGTGAAGGGCCTCCAGTATATTGGGAAGGACATGAAAATGGCAGCAGAGAAAGAATATTTTGGTGGATGACAGCCACAGTCACAAGCTGTGATTGTCATTCCAAGTAATTATTGATATGATACAACAATACCTTGCACAACATCAATTGCACTACATGTGAGTAGGTATCTGATTTGTGACACAAGAAACTGCATTCCCTTGTGTCCTATGCAGTATACAGTTGACACAACAACTTTTTGGTATGACTTCCACAGTTGGCAAATCCTTCAACAATGATTGGTTACTGTCGTGACAACCTTTAAAAAAGGAGACAAACAGAAGTTTTTAGTAAGTTATTTTCCAACTGGCCTTATTAAAATGCAGTGGTTAACGTAATACACTCTAGACGGCCCCATTGGGAATGGGCAAAGGACATAGCAGTCTGACATTCAACCATTCTTTGTTATCTGTGACCTAAAATGTGATGGCATATTTCCCCTTGAGTTCCTGTTTATGTGTTATGTTTACATCAGGGTTCAAAGTTAGAGAATAAACTCATCAGCTTCATACTAAACACCACCCAATTATTTAAGAAACCAGCGAATGTACTTTGTGAGGAGGCTTGGGAAATGCAGCATGTTATCAACTTCTACTCCTGCATCACTTTGTTCTATGGAAGCACCACTGCAGAAGGTACATAGGTGTGAAATGCAGGACACCCAAACTGAGGATCAGTTTCTATCAGCCATCAGACTACTAAATACTCACTAGGCCTGACACCACCCTGGACTACTTCAACACACAGATCCTCCACTCTGCCACCAATTGCCCAAACACATTCAGTATGGAGTAACATGGCATGGGAGCCATGTGAAGTACATCATAAGGATGGCATGTTGAAACCTTGAAATAGATTAACCAACATGCTTGATAAAAGTTTCACCAAACAATTTTTGAAAGCATGTCTCCATATATACAAACAAATGATTATGTAGTGCTCTTGAAATTAAAACAATACTGTTTGAACACTAAAGAGAAAAACCAAAATTCAGAACAGTTTAATAAAGTTTATTTACCATCAACACCATGTCACCCTTAACTGAGCTCAGAGGTCTGTTTATGCTCACTTGAGATTTGGTATCCTGCCTCTGGCTGAATAAACCAGACCCTTCCACTCATATCCAGAGGAAAAGAGAAAGTGTCAACTGTGTGATCTTGAAGAGGTTGAAAAATGTAATGCGCCTTTTAAAGTCCATTTTATCATAATCTTAGATTCAGGCTTTTCTTTACAATGCTGACAAACGGCCTTGCATTGTTTCCTATGTCAAATGAATGTAGACTTTAGTTCCTGTTTACACAGTGTTCTTCTTGGCCCATACTGTGTTAACTGACTGCCTCACATTTGATGTGTTTGGGGAACAGTCAATGCCAAGTTGTGTTTCATATATATAAAGACAGGCTTTTTTTTTGATTGTGTTTTGGTTGTGTGGTTTTAACAATCAGGCATTCATGGAGGTGTAGGCTATATGTTCTTTTGCTTTGATTTTGCTATTTCACTTCAAAAATAACACAACTCATAAGGTTTGATTTTGCAATAACTGCATGACTCATATTAACTTGGCTCTAAAATAGACGGTGTGGACTTTGTGGTCTGTCCCGTCACTAAGAACAAACTTGGGACACATGTGAGTGAAGGTTACAACAGTCAAGGGATTTGTCAGCCAACGTCCTCTTCACTGCCCAGTAAAGGCACCCCAGCTGTCAATCAACAAACAAAACAAAGAACGGGATGCTGGGAGCTGATTGTGTCCCCTCAACAAGTTCCACCCTCCCCCCAAAAATCTAAAAAGGTGACATTGTGGTGCCCCTTTGGTCTGTAGCTGGTGGCTTGTCAGGTCTGTTTGATGTGAGTGAGCAGTAGAAGAGGCGGGAGGGCTGGACAGTAACAAGCAGTGACATTAGTCACCCCGTCCGTCTGGGCAGGGGAAGGACTGCCCTGACAGTGATTGATGGCTGCTATTCATTTATAGATCCATAGGAGAGGAACCGGGAGGCAGTGGACATAATGCTGGTCTTGGGTTTGATGGTCAAAAGCATTTGGGGCTATTGAGAACATGGCCTGCTGATATGGAACCTCTCTCTAACCCAAAAACATGTCATTAAGAAGATACAAATTCAATTTTTTTTTATTTTAAACAGTATTGAGTTTAAAACATCAGAGGTCTCACCTCTTATAGGGATATCATGTTCTCCTGCCTCAGCTCTGATAATGGATCCAACTAGATTAACCGCAGCTGTAAGTTCTTAATGTTACTTAATTTTTGCTGTCTGGAAATTTGAATTTTCCTGCCAGTCTACAGTAATTACAAACATGTGAAAAGTGAAAACATGTGATCAGAAATGTTGCAAATGTATAAAACATTTTTAACTGAAAACTCTTATTTTATTGAAACTAGTTTAGATAGGTCAGGACTTTAAAAAGCTATAGGTTTTCATGGGTTAAGACAATTAATTGTGAGCTGACCCGGGACCTCTCCGATCCAGGTTTTTTAGAGCCCGTTGGAGTTGGGTTGTTTCCCATTTTGTTTAAGCGGGTGCAGCCTCTACTCAACATCATGGGTTCGGGTTCAAAATTTCTTGGTTCTGCATTCTGGCTCCCAGTTTTCAAATATTGGCTCTGAGTAGTACACGTCTGGATCTTTTAGACTTTGGGCACTGATTTTTGGTCCCATGCAGAGTGAAGACACCTGATAAAGGCCCTTTTAGCATCAATTGCAGATTTTTGTCTTCCTGAGGAAGATCACTTCAATCGTTGCATACATGAATTAGTTAATTAAAATCTTTCCAGCACATCCACTCAAGATCCAGATTGGATGGAAAGCCTTTGTATGCTGACATCTACAGGTCTCTTAAAATATGTTATAAGTTACTCAAGGACAGCCAGAAAATCCACTCCAGCATTGTCTTGGCATAATATTTCAGGTCAATGTCATGCTGAAAAGTTAACCACTGTGAATTGTCATTCTGTTAGGAGATGTATGAACAGAATAGTCTAGCCACCTGTGCACCAATCAAGAAGTTAGATTCTCAGCAGATTTCAAGTGTAATACATTACCTGTTTTAGCTACACTGAATTGTTTAGTAGATTATCTCCATGAATCATCACACCCAAGATAACTATTGTGAGCATCGTCAAAGTTCACTAATGAAATACAGCACTAACGGGTGTAATATAGTGTAATAGGTGTAATATGTCATAACATTTCTATGAAATGGTTTTAGACATTGACTAACTAGACTTTCCCATCGACTTTTGTGTGAAGCACTCTGTTACCTCGTTTAGAGAAGTGCTATATAAACTAAAGTTATTATAATTATAATTATTAACTGTATCTTGTCTGCAAAAATTGATACAAACAAATATGTGGAGGAAGCCTATGATTTATAAATGAAAAAAATTCCTGTTCTTAAGGTTTATTTCCATAAGGGGATACTCTCGGAAAAATGAATCATCTTTGATATATAGAAGAAGTAAGGGGAAAATAATTTGAAAAAAATACATTATTATAATCTAAATTTATGATCAAGCACTAAATATGTCAAATAAATTCCACTCAGAGTAATCCCAAGAGTGAGAGAGAGTCAATTGTGAAGATCCATTTCACCTCTCAGAAGCTGCAAACAAAACTATTCATTCCCTCTTATTTGTTACAGTGTTTTAATGTAGTCTATTTTGATTTGGGTCGGGGGGTGAGGCGTGGGTGGGATGTTATATTATTCACTGCACTGAGCCAGGTGTGAAGCTGCAAGTAGTTATTTGGTAACATTGACTGATTGCTGCTTGATTTAATTGTGCAGCAACCACACTGTATAATTCATGGACTGGCACTTTTAACTTGGTAATTACCAGCTGGTGGGACTCAGTGGGATTCCTCTGGTTGTGTCAAAAACAGCTCACTCAGTAAATTCACCTACACTACTGCACTCAGGAAGCACTTTTATTTTTTTAATTAGGCAAGTTGATGCAATTGTTATGGAGGAAATTTTGTTGCATTGTGCATTTTGTTATTTACATATACAGTTTCCTGAAATTTTCATGAAACTTTTCGTTTTTGTGTGAGTAATACATTGCCCCTGATTAGCGTTGAATCACATTCATCAGATAATCCAGATGGAGTAACAGGTTCATGCAGCTGAATCCAGCTGTTTTTAGTCTGAATTCTCAGTGAATCATAAATATTCATTCATACTTCCACCACTTGTTGTGTGTGTGTTTCCAGAGTGATAGGTGTGGGGTTGGTGATGGTAAAGTTGTCATAGTACTTTACTTTTTATATGACTATTAAACATATTTTAAACATGTTAATGGATGTTTTTGCTTCAGCTACCGGAGTTTTTAGCGACGTGAGCGTCAGCCCGTTTTGCTCAGACAGAGGCGCAGTTTGCACTCAGAAACATTATGCTAAAGGCCATTAATTATCACGTTTGTTATTGCAGGCCTCAGAAGTTCAACAGCAGGCAGAGTAGAGAGCATACTACAGCAAGTCATTTTTGGACTTTCTGATGGTACACCAGCTTGTTTTTCTGCATGGCCTTGGGGAATGCAAGTCCTCTGATTTAATGGATAAGATGCTGTCTCTCCCGGGAGGCTAGTAGTTGGACTTTCCCCTTAGGGGTCTGTTTTTGCAGCAGATGCTCAGGTAAGGGCTGCTTTGGCCGACACTGTCATTACACATTGCTGGGCATTGGCTGAGGAGGGCTGACTTTTTCTGGCTCTGCAACAAAGTCTCATTTATCATACGGTTTCAGCGGGACAGAGAACAGTGATCAGCCACTAGCTGCTATGACCACTAGCTATACAAGTGGGCTGCTTTTTATTCCAAGACATTGTTACAGCAAAAAGTAGCTATTCTCCTCAAGTTCCTGTGTGCTTGTGGGTTGTGCACTCGATGAACTAGGCGGCATGGGGCTGTCTAGCATTGTCTCAGCTAAGTTCCTCCACCTCCTGGGCCAGTTCCAAATTCTGACAGAGCCCAACAGTTCAGCCATCACAACCAAACATGGGATAGAACATCACAAGCCTACTACAAGGCATCATTTGGCATTCCAGGGTCTTCACCGCTGCATATGGAGGCAAAGCAGGGTGGTGGTAGCCTCAATTGTGTGTTCATATCTTTTATAACTAACAGCAAGGTGGAATAAACACCTGAGCAGCTTTCCTACTTTGAACAGGCTGTGTAACAGGTTCTATGTTTCGCCTTTCCTTTCTGGCTCTCTTTTTTTCATTTTTTCTCTGTCCTGGTAACAGTGTGAAAGTTTGAGCTTGTTTTAAAACATTGCCATGTCACCACTCTCTCAGCAGCTGGCCAATATTTAAAACATAAAACATTTGTATATAATCAAAACCAAACTTTACATGAATATGAACGTACTATTTCGTACTTCAAATGCTGCTAAAACCTTTATCTTGATGATGTTCTCCCTTTTTAAGTAGTTTTTCCTTACTCTTGTTGAGGGTTAAGGACAGAAGATGTCACACCATGTTAAAGCCCTATGAGACAAATTGTGATTTGTGAATATGGGCTATACAAATACAATTTGATTGATGATTGATTGATTGATTGATTTACTATTTTGTATGTATTTTAATACTATTTTAGACAACTCCTGTACACATTGCAAATATGCAGACAGAAACACAGCCAAAGAAAATGATTTTTGCACACAGATTGCAAAGAAGCTACACTATTGTTTTTCATGTATTTACTAACACACAGAACAGTACTTAATGAGAAGGAGTGACAGATAACAAAGGAAGGAAAGAGAAAGAAAGAAAGATGAGGAAAGCACTTACCCTCCAATCCAGCTACAAGATAGCAGAGTCAGGGTTTAGAAGAAGAAGAATAGGAAGAAAAGGAAATAGGAACAGAGAAACATAAAGACACACAGCGAAGCCACCAACACCTTAACACTACAGCAGTTTTACAACAAACAGCAAAGCAGCACACAGAAAAAGAGTAACAAGAGCACTTGAAAACATATAGAGTACACAACCAGGAAGAAGACAGACTATGACTTCATTAGCTAATATGTAAAAAATTTGAGACAGTGAGCATGAAGAGAAAAAACTAGAAACTGTGAGTGATAATAAGAAAAGCCTACACTTATTTTTCTTCTTCACAAATTATAGTGTGATTCAAGACCTACTAGAAGATCTATTCTCAGGCTACAATAGGGCTGATGTAAAAACACAAATTTAAATGTGGCTGCAACAGACAAGAGTAAACTATGCTGACTTTTCAAAAAAACAATGTCACGTTAAGGTGCCAGTTTCTGGCATGACAGGGGCTTTCAAGTGTGGTGTGAGAACTAAAAAGGTAAAGAAGAATCAGCGATAAAAACTCACAGAACTGAGATATAGGTGCATCAAGCTGCGGTGTCGTGCCCCCCCTCGAGTTGAGTTTCTGGACCTGTGTCGGAGGAACTGGCTTGTGCGACTGGCCAGTAGCTCGGTACATGGCCTGCACCCATAGGATCCGGTCCTGCTCATCATCACTGGCAAATATGACAGTGTCACCCTCTTTCACAGCATTGAAGAATGTCCGACCGCCGTCCAGACCTGAGAGACAAACAAAGGAGGAGGTTGATTTATGTGTTATCTTGATCCCTGATTCCTATATGTGTTCACACTTCAGTGGGGCTAAAATATTTTAGGATTCAGAAAGCTAGCCTAGATCAAAGCAGCAAATAACAGCGTCTTACAAGTAATGTCTGATTGAGCTCATCATACTTCACACAGACATGTTGTTAATCATACTAATTGATAAACAAGCAACCACCATTCACAATTCGCAACTAGTTGCAGCCTTCTTAAACATGTTAAACCTATTAATTAGATAATAAGGTTCTAGTTTACCCGTACAATGCACCTGGTAGACTTCAAGCGCCTGTGAGCATTCAATATAACTTGTTTTCAAATTGTATTTGGTACATTTTTGTCTAAATACATTTACTTCCTGGTGTTGGCCGGCCAAATGAAAGTTAATGTTGGTTGTTAAAAAATGTCCACCCACGAAACCTGAGGCTGCTCTTTAATTGTTTGTTGAAGATTTTCCACAGGAGGCCGCAAAATTGGCCTCAGACACCCCCACTTTAATTTACACCCAATAGGTATTGATTTACGCTTTTTTAATCTAATGTGATTGGTCAACAATCGACGCCAACTCAGATACATCAGCCGTCACTGAGTTACTACCTCTGCGAGCTGATATGGCAACTTTAGGTGGAAGTGCAGAAAATCCTTTTATTAAAAAAACCCTGTCATAAGAAAAGAAGATGATAAAGGAGCTCGATTTACAGATTCAGCAGCATCTGATCGAGGACGAGCTTACACCGGGAGCTCCTCATGCTCTTGTTATAAAAAACTGTGACTAACTGGATGTGGTGTAAGTAATGTATTTTATAACTTTCCCTGTTTGCTGTTTCAATGTGTCGGCAATAGTGGTACTGTGGACAACAACGTGGGCGAGACCTAAAACATCTCTTTGAAAAAACAAATGGCATTAAAGTTGCTATTTAAACACAACAGGGGTAAATTTTT
Source organism: Pseudopleuronectes americanus (assembly GCA_038501795.1). NCBI lineage: Eukaryota > Metazoa > Chordata > Actinopteri > Pleuronectiformes > Pleuronectidae > Pseudopleuronectes > Pseudopleuronectes americanus. The sequence goes on along the minus strand of CM076717.1, from coordinate 988,632 downwards.
GCAGCAGGATTAGCATTGCTGAGCAGTTTGATGAAGTCTACAGGATTGACATATTGTATGTTAGATAAGATTAGATTTGATAGAACTTTATTTATCCACACATCGGGGAAATTCAGAGTCTTGTGTTGAGTCTGGCTTCAGTTTGTCGTGAACTGTGGCTGTGGCTTTGACCACAAATCACCTGAAAGTGTGATACTCGTCCTTCACTGCACAGCTGTGTCAAAGTGTTATTGTTACCTGGCTGGGGGTCTGTGTAGTCCACTGTGTAGCCGTCCAGCTGCAGCAGCTCCACAGGCTCAGCTTTCTTTTCTCTGTAGCTGCACATGGCAAAGGTATACTGACTCACCTGCAACAATCACACAGAGACAAAGCATTACATGCTGTGTGCATCATATTCTTTTAAGATATGCTAACTGTTGACCTACCTCCAACCACTGCCACATTTCCAACTGGCCCTTAGGAGACCTTCCTTGAATTAATCATTCTTACACAACAACTCTCTGTTGTGCAGCAGCAACACCTTCAGCTTTTGATATTTAGGTATGAATGAAATTTGTCAAACAAAGATCAATACATATTTTAATAATCAATTATTCATATGATACTTAATATTACAAGATGAATGGTATTCTGTTATTGTTACTTTATTTAATTGTCCATGGATAAAGACACAATACATTGTGAGGCACATTTTTCCAACTTTGCTGAAGGAGGCAGATATGGCTAAACCAAAAAGAGGATTCAAAGCCTCCTAATCAGAGACTAAAGAGAGCCAACAAACAATAATCTGAATAAGAAACTTTGGAATGACTAACTCATTTTATCAACCTACTAATTCTACAAAAATCTGTCTGTCTCTCTGCCTGTCTGTCGCTATGTACATGTATGTATGTACAGTGTTGTGCATGAACGAACGCAAAAGAACGCGTTCACTTTTATGAGAACGATGAACTGAACGCAACTCAATGACAAATAATGAATTTGAACGGTGAACACGTTCATATTGTAGCGTCCTCACGTAAAGACGACAGGAATCTTCTCTCTTTATGTGTAACTTTATTAACATGTAAATTCCAGCGAACACGACACACTTCTTGTTTGTAACTCCGACACTCCTGTCATCCACCACGATATTCTTCACTCCCCTTCCTCATTCACCCTCGATACGCCAACTAGTTAGCCAATGAGAGCTTGCCATTCCACAAAACCTTACACCCATTGGCCTATAACTGTCACGTGCCCCATCCCTACCTGTTCACTGACCCTCAGGACATTTCAATACTTTCTCCTCAGGAGAGACGCTGTTTAAATCGAGTGCTTTCACCATGTCGTTGCTCAGTGCCCGTAACATGTCCGCGATGTAGCCGAACCCAAACCAACTAACTCGACTTCTTACTACGTTACCATCACTCATGGCACACACATGCAGACCAAACAAGCAACGTATTCCAGGTGTTATCTCCTCTGGCCAGTGTCTCAGCTCACGGGTCATCGTGTCTCACTGTCTGACCGGTAACCAGCCGTCCGGACCGCTCCGTGAAGGAGGAGGAGATGTTTCTTTGCTTGGAACGCGTCCACTTTATTTCTTGGATATACAGCAGGAGCAACACTCGCATCTATTCTAAGTGGTCCGTCACTTCTCGTTATAATATACACACACTTTTAGCATATTTTCCCACAACACCCAGGTGCACTACGTCACACACTACAAACTTTCCTTAAAGGGGCAGGCCACACCTGCAACACAACAGCTCTCGGTCTCATATACAGATGGCAACAGAAAGAAGAGAGGCAGACTCAGCAACTACATCCGATGCACCTTATTATTATCTGAGGGATTTTTACACACTGTCTGATAAAGATTCCGACAGTAAAGGCAAGGGGTAGTGATGGATAAGGTTTTCTTTAACAAGTTAAGTTTTTCATTCTCACTTTCCACCTTAAAATTATGAAATGAACTGAACTATGAACTAGTTCAGAATTGAAATGGTGAACTATGAACGTGAACTATTCATTTTTACTTCTATGAACTGAACTTTGAACTAGTTCATGAGATGTGTGAACTTGCACAACACTGTGTATGTAACAATGTAAAAAGGATATCTTGCAAGCCATTGCATTGTTAGTGGACCAGGGATGTGCGTGTCAAGAGGTGGAGCTGTCATTGTTTCATGTAAATGTACCACGGAACCCAGGAATCCAGGATAAACAGATTGTGATAATGATAAATAAGGACTAACCAGAAAGCAACTAAGTTGTCCAGCAGTGCTGAAATGTAGCTGTACATTTAAGCTTAGATATTAAATAAGGCTTTTTTTGACTTTCATTAAAAATTTTAGAGGGGGTCCAATAGACCCCTGTACCACCACACTCAGTGTTACTAGTATCCACAGCTTATATTTCAGTTTTCAGGTTTGTCATGTGCACCATACCTGTGGCATGTCTACAGCACACTGTAAATAAGCATCAACACATGTGTAGCTACTTTGCTTGTTGCTTATTTTATTTATTTAAAGGTGAAATCTACCTGTGAAAATATGTGTTGCTGTGTTGCTTGGAAATTAGTGTCAGGAATATTAACTGTGTGCATCAGCTTGTAGATTGGTGTTGTAGGTGTGTTGTCGCTACATAGGCGGGTCTGCTAACTGAATCTTGGAGGAATTGGCTCATTTTAAATGTAGCTGAGACATAGTGAAGAAGACCAGTGTACAGTTAATGTCTTTGTTCATCATGTAACAATGTTAGTGAAGGTATTTTATATTTGTCTCGCTAGCCCAATAAAGCTGGAGAGATTTCTGACCATGGTCGCATCTGCTGCCAATATTCATCTGTCAATCAAAAGCCCAGGATTATTTTTTCATTCCTTTTGGAACTTTCAAATTGGAATTAAGACCAAAGACAAGACTATTAGGCAAAATCAGGGTTTCAACTGCCAATGTCTTAGTAAGTCTGTAACACAACATTTGTAACTGTGGGGATTGTATGTATTGCAAATGCATTATATATGCATGTGCCAGAAAAGTCAAATTAATGCCAGTTTTTTGCACAGTAAGTATGCACTGCTTTCCATACAATAGTTATTTTTTAGATGTTTCAGTCTGGACCCAAGTGGCTGAGTGAACAAGCAACAATGTCACAAGCAACTTTGCTAGCATGGCGAAACACAACATATAGGGACAAGTTTTTAAATGTTTAAGTGTTACAACCAAAATCCGGTCCTGACAATTATATGGGTTTAAAGTTGATAAATTAAATCGTTTAGTTTGAAGGTATTATTAGGGAGAATGTATTTCAATTTATTAAGCAGCTTTCTTGTTTTTCCATCTCTTTCACCATGACTGTAAATCTGCACTTTCAAACCAAATATTTAAATTGACCGAGCATGTTAAGGATCTCTGGAGAATGAATCATTTCCATTGTCAGCGGATGGAGTTTTGAGGACAACATCCCTTCAGTGCCATCCTCAGGACGAGCATATTTAGCTGTTTGCTCAATTCATTCTCTCTTTCTCATGGTGTAATGTAACGTAAACTGTACTTTCAAACCTGTTGATAGAATGTGATTAACTACCTATACAGCAGCGGTGACACTGGTCAGTCGCACTGTGCTCATGCAACTGCTCCCTATGTTATGAGAAAGGAGGTGCTCTGTTGTTAGTTGTGTCCTGCCTGCTGCTACTGTAGCTGCCAGTCATTCCAGCCTGTCGTCACAAATCACCAGGCTTGGCCAATCCAGTGCTGTCGCCACCTCTGCCGCTGCAAGTGGCAGCTCTCACTTTAGCTGCAGCTGCATCCTATGTGTGTGTGTGTGTGTGTGTGTGTGTGTGTGTGTGTGTGTGTGTGTGTGTGTGTGTGTGTGTGTGTGTGTTGGATTCCCCTCCATGTGTGTGACAAATGAGATTCCTCACGACAGCCCTGATGAGACCTGAGGCCAAGTAGGGGATGGAGGGAACCGGACCGACTCTCCAACAGCTCCCTGGCCTCCAGGACACCACAAAGGCAAATCAGAGTCTAAACTACACACACACACACACACAAACTCACCCACCCATACCCCAAAACACCAGCCGCATTCGCCCAGTGTCTCTCTCTCTCTTGCAGCTGTCAGTCAGCAGAGAGGTGAGATGGAGAGACAGTGATGAAGAATGAGAGAGGGTGAGAGAGTAGAGGGGGTTGTTGCAGTCGTTTATATTCACATCATTACAGGAAACACATGGATGTGAATACTAGGGATGATTTGGCATATGTTTTCAAAAACAAACTTCAGTGGCCAAAAGCCAAACTTTGTATCTGATTCCTGACATGTGGTGGAGTAGCATATATACAGTGCATATACCTCCAACAGATCATTCATTCTGTCTGTGCAGAAGAAATGTGTTTCTCTTACTGAAATAATTATATATTTGTTTTATTTAAAAAAAATTCTGATTTTGATTTCAATATAAAAAAACTTATGCAAGTGAATTAAAATCACTTGCATTATTTATAAATCCAATTGTTTTATTGAATTGTATAAATGAATTAAACTGAGAGGAAATTAAGTCAATTGAAGGAAATAGAAAATTATTGACAAATAATTCCACCAAAATGGATAGAAATCAAGTACTCTCAATAAAATGAATAGAACTGAATTAAACTAAGATGAATTAAATGAATTGAATTGAATCTAAAGCCAGATAAAGAAAAATGCGGACAGATGTGCAATTACATTCAGTCCACCAAGAGCATGACTGGATGTCTGTAATCTGCCTGGATGCTCTGAGGGGCGGCTCAGGACACAACCACTGTACTGATTATGAACTAAAGAAGAAGAGGACGAGGAGGTGATTTAAGGACAGAGAAGAAGAGGGTGAGGATGAAGACGAAAGAAAAGGCCATATGTGGTGGTGTACTTCTGTTTTAATTCCTAATGTAAAGGTGTTTTGCATTAGGAAGCTGTTAGAAACATTTAATATCTAGGACTGTTGTGCACAATCCACTTTTGTTGGATAGTTGCGTTCAAATGAAAGTAACAATTGTCTTAACAGCAGCATCAATACAGGTGAAGACAGATACAACAATAAATTAATTTACTGTGGCCTATTTCAAGCACACTGAGTCTCTTTAATATAGTGTATTGTGTATTAACTAGAGCTGCATGCTTTAGACATTAATAAATAGGCATACAATTAGTCAGTGTATATAGTACTATAAGCACATGGGAAGATCTACCTCTTAATTGCTTCAATTGAAAAAAAGCTCAAGGAGATAACCCTGCGAACCTTCAATAGGCTGGTTAGGTTAAAACTCTCCTCAGAGAGAAATTTCTGATGGTGGCTTCATTTTAAGATTCAGAAATGGGTGGTATCAGTCTTCTCATAAAACTCAATGCAAAAGTGAATAAGCCTCTTTGTCAAATGTGGAATTTAACATGTAACAGGTTGATTCCCAGCTAAATTTACTTTTCTAAACTCTAAGAAAGGGGAAGAGGTACAGTCTCTCTCAGACACAGTGTCAGAGAAACAATCAGAAGGCAATCGTCCGTAAATTACATCCATACAGGACTGGACTGGGAATAAAGACAAATAATAACTTTTTGATTAATTATTCTAAAATAAGTTGATTGGGAGTAGTAAAGCAGGTCAAAACTAGAATCAAGAATTGTCAGCTGATACTAACCTTTTGTGCTCAAATACACACCACAATTAGTGTAAATATTAGGCTCAGGAAACAAGAAGAGACCGTTACTGTTTGTTATGCAGTCTTCCTGACATCTCTTCTAATTGAGATTTCTGTCTGAAGATGAAATAGATCCTGGAGGGCACAAGGACGTCCTCACTGAACCACAGTTATAAAGTAAAAGGATGAAGGGGGGTATTACTATCAAGAAAAATTGTGATACGTAAATTGAAAAGTGTTTCATTTTCACATTTAAACTTGAAATACACCATACTGTAGTTTCAGTGCCCCATTCCTGAAAGTTTCTGAAAAGGATTTGGAAAATTGTCCTTGGAAAAGTGACAGCCTACAGTAAGTGCTGGCTCAGGTGAGCCCTGGTTGCAAGAGGCCTGCTGGGGGATGTCCCATAATGCACTAAGCACACTCTATCTCTGTCTCTCTCTTTCTATAGTAGATGATCAGTCTTCAGCGATTTGCAAGAGTCTGACAAACTTTAAACCAAATTTCAGATCAATTGAAGTAAAATAGCTAATAAAGATAAAGACAGACATGGGAAATAAAATCCCCAAAACCAGGACATATCTACAAGACTTGACAAGAACAAAACAGAGTGAGCAAAGAAAAAATGGCAATCCTGAATATATCTACAATACAGCATCTCTAAAACAGCAACGACTCAGACACACAGCAATGACCACAAAGTGTGTCTGCTCCTCAAAACAAATCCATCCATGCACATACACAAACAGACATAAAAAACACACACACACAAACTGACACACAGTCTATTGACCAGTATTTGTCACTTGCTATATATTTAGCTGGGAGCAAATGAGAGGCTTCAAGTTGGCGGCACACAGGCTTTTCTAGCTGCGAGTGTTAGGCCAGCTAGTGTTCACTCGACTTTGTCAATCCCCTGTCAACTTGTAGCTCTGAGACATATCCTCTCCAATGCACAAGAGACAGGCCTCCCCCACCCAAGCCCACCCCCGCTGCCCACTTCCTAATGCAGAGCCATCAGGAAATGGCTCCTTACACCACCATCCACAAACACACACACAAACATATACACACACACACATCTCCTGACAAAAGCCTGCCTGGCCTCTCCATCATTACTCTGACAGCTTGGCAGAATCTCTCTTTCTCACTGCATACACAACATGTGGCCACTGAAACATCGTAGTTACACAGCAGTGCTCATGTTGACGGCTGCTCCTGGTTCTCCGTTGGATACGATCTGCTTATGGAGCTCACTGTGCATTCACTTTAGTCTGAATTCGGTCATGAGGTTTACGGTCATGAGAGTGAGCAACACTGCTGCTATAGGAATATGGATTCATCAACCAGTTCCGACTTATTTCGGGTCAAAGCTCAGTTTAGCAGCAGTCACCTTTACTGTTAAGGAAAAAAACTTTCTTATACTTGATTAAACAATCTGATTATATTTACTCACATTAATAGCAACTGCTGAACAGTGAAGTAGCTTCTCATTAAAGCAAAGAGTTCCCCGTATGAAACTTCATTAAGATTCACTAGGTGGATTTTTAATTGCACCATATTTCACAAAATCAGCCCCCTCTTTTTCTACTATAGATCATTGAATTATTCCATGTGAAATCAGCGAAAATGTCAGAAAAATAAGCCCTATTTCACAATATTTAAACAAATGAAAAATAATTCCTGGATTCCAAAAATGTTATAGTTCGTTCTTTACTCATATCACATCATTAGGGTTGGTTTTAATTTGTTAAGTAGTTTGACGAATTAGTACTTTGACGTAGAAGGCAATCGAATCAAATGAATTTAAATAGAATTAAAAATTACTTCAATCCTGCTGTGCAGGTAAACTTCTGTTAGACATCCTAATCTTGACATATGGTTCTATAGATTAAGCACTTTTAAAGATCAAACGTTTCTGGTCCTTCAGCCACAGTTTTAAGTTCTGAATTATTTATATCATTTGGCTCCAAATAGGGCAGCAGTTAACTGTCATTAAATGTTTTTTGTGTTTAAAACAACATTTTGCTATCCCTTAATATGGTAAAATATGTCCTTTACAATTTACTAGTGCAGGTTGAATTATCTAATGACCTTGTTTTGTCCATCCAACAGTCGATAACCTATCCTAAGATAATTGATTAATTGAACTAAAATAGTTGAAGTTAATCTTTCAATCAACTGACAAATGGATTTATTACCAAATCATCTCTTTTGAAAATATAACTAAACAAGACCCAGCAGGGCTCATGATAAGGATAAGTGCTGTGGGACCGGTTTTATTTGTCTCATGTTTGGTTGCATCTGAAACAAGACAACAATCAGTCCAAAACCTTCAGTGTTCCCATCTCCAGCAATTGCTGGTTCATCAGAAAGTAGGAACCTTTTTTACTTTAATACTGCTGTACTGTACTGTATAACTGAAGTGTAGTTGTTTGTGTTTTACCATACAGTACACTGTGTGGCTTTTGTAGAAGGGAGAAATCCACTGCAAACAAAACTGTATTAGTTTTGCTCACCTGAACCAGCACAAAGAATCGTTTCTTCCATCTTTTCCACACATTTTTGCCAATGGTCCAAAGATACCTGTGGGATGTAAAGAAGCATTTAGACAAAGGACGTTGCTGTAGGACACGTCATGAAGCTGAACAGGATTATTTTTATTTCTTCTTTCAGCTTTGCCCTGACTGATGGCAGGCTGTCGTTACAAAAAGGATTAATCAAGTGGTAGTGTTGGGCATCTACTGACACCTCCTGGTTAAATGTAATTACTGCAGTCAGTCACGGGTGCTGCAGTGCATATATATATATGTATATCATTTAAGGAAGCATTTAGACCATTTAGATTTGTTTTAATTGACATTCTTGACATGTGTCTAGTACTTGATTGACGTCCAACGTGTCTCTATTGTCTAGACAAGATCCAAGTCATGTCTCAGATTTTTAGACAGCGACAAGCGGCAACAATGATGTCGTTGAAGTCATAGATCGGGATGGGGCTATAGAACCATTTCTGAAGTGTTCCCAAGAGAACTATGGGACCGCCAGGACTGGCTGTCCATCCAATTTAAGTAACCAGGCAAGAAGGTAGCTGACCAAGACCCAAACAATCACTAACAGAGCTTCAGAAATCCTCAGTCAAAGATTGGAGGATCTGTCTGAAGAAGGACCCTGTCAGTGTGCCAAACAGCATTTATCATTTAGAAAACTCTGTGAGTATGAGGAAAAAGTTGATCTGGCCTAATGAGACAATTGTTGATGTTATTTGAACCATTTCAGGAGAAATGTAAGCATTTAATACACAAAGGATACCAGGCACAAATCCATCCAGAATGTCACAGACATGTATGTCTCAGACCTAGTCTTTTAGGCCTGTCCTGTCCTGACATTACTTTTGATCAAATGTGTTTATACATCAATATAGTCAAAAGGCGTTCGGTCAACTTTTTTTGAAATGTGATGATTATTAATTATGGACATATGGTGATTTAAGAAATTGTGTGAAATTCATGTATGTAAGTATGCATGCATGTATGTATGGCGAGAGGGTTTGTTGAAACATTTTTGTTTAACAGAGCCAAATAAAATAAATCCATCTGCTCATGGGCCTCATGTGGGAAGACAGTCTGGTACTGAATCATGTGTCCAAAAACCGGAAAATAAAATGCAGTAGTAATATGGAGTACATGGGTCATTATACACACACATTGTCTAATTGCATCATTTGAAACAACTGAAGTATTTTTTCCTCCTGCTCCTCCCCAGTTTAAATCACTTTGATATTTTCACTAGCCTGTATATGTGTCTCATACAGAATACACTATATCTACACCTGGAACTTGCAGGTAAGGGGACCTTGAAAAGGGATGGCTGTAGATGGCTGTAGACGGTTGTTCACAAATCAGATGGTTTTGTTCCAACCAGGGGCAGTCTGGAGTTCGGGCTAAACACTGAACTCCAGACTGCCCCTGATAGCTGAGCTGTCAGTGTGTAAATTGGATGATTGATGCCCAAGTGCTAGATAGTGCTGTATGAGTGTGTGTGTGTGTGTGTGTGTGTGTGTGTGTGTGTGTGTGTGTGTGTGTGTGTGTGTGTGTGTGTGTGTGTGTGTGTGTGTGTGTGTGAATAAGTGAATGTGAACTGTAAAGTAAGCTTCCATTTACCATTACAAGAGAAAATGTAATTACAATATCCACAGCGACTTGAGTGAAGAACAGCCTCAGTACAGTCTTTAATGTTCTAGATGATGAAATCTGTTCTGACTGTGGCACCCATGTGTAGCCAGTGGAGGTTCATGAGCAGACATAACATCAGCAAGATGCAACAGTTACTAATTAAATAATACATTTTTTCACATTTTGATGTTTTCCACTTAACTCTCATCATGCAAGCTGGGAGACATTCATTTACAAAAACAAATAGCAAAATCAGCACTATCTTATTCAGGACTGCAGCAGTCTTACATAAAAACATGATTCAGAAGGGGGTGGAAGTGTAGAGGGCTTTTATTGTAAAAGAACATCTGGGGGTGAGGACCCCAGTTGGATCTGCCTCTGCTGCTGCCAGCCTAGCTGTGGGTCTCTCTGGTGAGCCCGCCTCAGTCTTCCTTTCCCTGGAGTCCCTCCGAGAGCTGCCTCTGCCTGTTGTCCTACATAGACCAGCATGCATGAGGTGCCACATGAGGGCCCTGCCTGTGTGCTGTGCAGATGATGAACCAATAACACGCAGAGCCAGTAAGGGTATCTTACAGGGCAACCCAGAAGCCTTCACCAAGGCACCAAAAGAAAGCATATGGAGGAGAGGAAGAGATAGGGAAGAGGGAAGGAGAAAAGAAGACGGACATACAGCTCCTGACAGCTACACACAGAAAAGCCGTGTTTACCAATCCAGACAGTACCGCAGACTTCAACTGTTTAGTCAGTCATTAAACATTATTGTGTTGGACCTCGCTGAGTTTAAATACAATTTAAATGGAGGATGGATCCCTTGTAAGCAGCACGACCTTGTTGACGTGTTGATACCATAGACTGTATATATATAAGGTTGATACTAAGAACTTGCCAGCTAAAGCTAAATCAGCCATCCTATCGCCCTGCCAGTGTCTATACTGCCCACTGGTGGTAACCCTTGTCAAGGAGTGCTGCTAATAACAGTTAGTTCCCAGATGAATGTTTCCAGAAACATTTTCTCTTTAACTCTTTGTAGTATCTTCAGTTATGTGCCAGCGGGTTCTGTTAGCAAGTGTGTCCCATATTTGAACTAGAATTAGCCCAGTGGGCTTGTATGCCTCCGCCAACCAGTGCAATTTCTGTGTATATATTTCTACATCCTTTTTTTTCCATATAAATTTAAAGGTCTCTGTAAACTTTGAGAACTGAAATAATCACTTAATGTTTAACCCATAATGACAAAATATGCTTAATACTTTTTCATCAAATTCCATCTCTTCACAACACATACTATATGCGGAAAGACTATTTGTTTTCTTTATTTACAATGGTTTGTAAAATGAAATTTTTGTCACTTTTCTAGTTGTAGTTGATCATTTATTTGTTAATCATGTGGATAATTAGTTTCTAAGCTATTGGAAGAAGTAATGTAAAGTCTCATCAAGGTCCAAAAAGCAGAAGGTCCTGCTCACCTTTATAGGGTAAAACCAAGGCCAATGAATTCCACTAAGTAGTAATGCTGCTAATAAACCTTAAGCTAACTAACCTTGTCATGCAAGGTTAGAAGGTAGAGGTTTTTTATGAAAATTCCACAATGATAAAAGTTAAGTGAGTGTACTCAAAATTATGAGCACAAATTATTTTAAAATTATAATTCTGGATCTAGTTGCTTAACAGAAAATTGTTATATATAACGATATGATAATAATGAGTGATAATTTCTACACTAGCATCCTTTACTGGTCAGATTTGGTGCAGTAAATCTAAGCTATGAGACTTCATGCATAATGTCTTGATATTTATAAATGGGCCACACTCACTGCTGAAGGGATCATTTACCCTTGTCAACCCTTTCCCTAAATTTCTGATTACTCAATGAACTTGCTCAAACCAACATCCTACCACTTTGCAAGGACAGAGGATGTGGCAGTTCCAGTGTCAACCAGTCATGTCATTTGATTTAATGAATAAAACATTTATCCACAAAATATTTATTTATCAGCTAAATCAATGTATCATCAATACATCCTGAGCTTCATTCCACCAATCAAATGGCTTTGTTTTAATGGCTTTGTATTTATATAGCGCTTTTCTAGTCTTGAAGACCACTCAAAGCGCTTTACAGTACAGTTCTACATTCACCCATTCACACACACATTCATACAGTGCATCTATTCGCAGCACTTAGTTATTCTATGGGGGGCCATTCGGGGTTCAGCATCTTGCCCAAGGACACTTCAGCATGCAGATGGGTCAGACTGGGGATCGAACTGCAGACCTTCAGGTTGGAGCACGACCACTCTACCCCTCAGCCACAGCCGCCAATCAAGAATACATGGAGTGAAAAGATTGCTGACAAACCCCATTTATGGAGCTCTTTAAAATCCGATGCTTATCAATCATCCCTTGGTATATGAATGGCCCTCCTAATTGATCTCTCAACTTTCGAGATTTGTGACTGAGCCAGTCTCCCTCCTGACCCGCACTACCATCAAGTACTGGATGAACTGTCATCTTTACCCCCCACAGAATAGAATCTATAAAAAGTTAGCTCATCCAAATGCCAATTGTTTGTTCTCACTGATTCTAGTAGAGCCTCCCTCTACTCAGTCCTCATCCCTCAATTTAACAGATTGAGAGATTGACGGACAACATCTTTTTATTCATTAGGCAAAACAGGGTCCAAAAAATAGTTGATCTGTAGATCTTGTCCAATTTGGTATAATCCGGATTTCTCTGTAAACAATCATTAATCATCTTAAGACAAAGGTATGAGTCACCTTTCATCATAGTAAATTTAGCACATTCCACAATATCCAGGGGTTCAGGACTGGGGAATAAACATGATTAGGAATAACCTAAAGTCTAAAATGATTATTTGGACCTTTGCAGCTGGACCTTGACTGTGGGAAAAGTAATACATGAAAAATTCTAAAATGCTTACAGCTCCCTTGTGCCACCTCAAAGCTAATGTTGTGTTTCTCCAACACACGATCCCCAAAACTGACATAAAACCATCTCCCATTGATGTGTTAGTCAGTTTAACTCGCATGAGAAAAGATGGTCAATCATAGTAAATAGTCCCCTGACATGAACAGGATAAATATTGGGACCTCATTTTCAGTTCAGTTGCTCCAATTTATAATACAGTTTCCTGCCACAGGGAGGCAGCAATGCACTTCTTAAATGTTTTATTTGTATATGTTTCTTGAGATTAAATGAATGAATCCAAATAGTCTTACTGCTATTTTCATTGTAAATGGTACATATAATTGCTCTTCTCTAGTTTGACCACACCCAGTCAAACAAATTCATACAATGCATTTATGAGTACCACGGTGTTTGTCAGTATCCTGCAAGCCCAAGTTGTTTTGCTTTGCAAACAAAATTTCATTGAAATATAGCTATGAGATGGATTTATACTATTTATACTATTTAATTGCGTTTTTTGTGTTGGTATTCTTACATTTTCTTTATTAATATATATTATTTCCCACGATAAAAGAGTGGAAAGAAAGACAAGGTTACAAAATGAGTGCTGCTGACAACTGACAACCACATCCAGCTGCGGTCCGGCCCACAAGGATTTTAATTCAAGTAAACTCACGTAGGTGTTCCCAGTTATGTCTGATCCACCTCCGATGCAGAGTGAAACTGAATAGAGCTGCAGTATGTCGGGGATGGCTTATTATGTACAGCTGGTATATTGAGTTATCAGCATGTAATCTGTTATGGTAAGATCCAAAGTTTGTCTTATAGAAAATTCACAGAGCCTCCATCTATTCATCCATCCATTCTCTGTAATGCTTATCTTTTGAGTGAAGGGAACTGGAGCCCTTCCCAGCTGACACTGGGCGAGAGGCAGGGTACACGTCACCAGTGTAGCGCAGGGCCATCGAAGAGCCGATTATTGATATGGTATAAGAAGTTAAAAAAACACTGAAGGACACTGCAAGATATTTTTAGCAAATTAAACAACAGACAAAACAATCTAAAGATACAAAGACTCCACTCAGGTCTGACTGATCCAAACAAGGAAAACCAGCTGCGAGTAGTTCTATCATGATCACAATCTGACATCAGACTCCTCCAAAAAGAGAACTTGAATCTCATTAATGGTTAATATTTGTCTTATTATTAATAAACAACATTAGAGTTACTAAAAATACAAAAAAGTGCATGTAGTGACAGCTGGGCACCAAAAGGGAGAAGCAAATCCATATATTTCAGGTAAAGCTCCACCAAAAGCACACAATTAAACAGTGCTTATAGATGATTATAGGGTACCATAGCTAACTGTGGTATTTATCGTCCATCTGTTAACCTCCTGAACCAAACCAACATGATAAATAGGCTACTTTAACTTAAATAAACCAAGATGGATTTCCTGGACTGGATACTGAAACGAAAAACATCTAACACCCTCTTTGGTTGACAACCAAAAGAGTTTACTTGCAATACTCAAGGACCCCCGAGAAAACAACTCTCCAGTGTGGCCAGACGTACGATGTATGGTAATTTCCCTCTATTTTTGATAATTATGTGACTTATTATCAGTTGTAATCAGGACAGCAAAATATGGATCAAGTCTGTCCAGATGTCTTTCAAGCAAATCGTACATTCACTCCGCCTTGTTCACTGCCCATCAGTTCACTTCCTGTCACAGCTAGACTAAGGTTACTTTTCACCTCCAACCTGATCTCCACACAATGCAGTCCTCCCTCATAAAAAAGTTGTTCTTCATTTCAATGGCTAACTGTAACTGGGCTATCTTACTGACTAAACACACATTTTGAAGACCTTTATTATGAAAAATTTTATAAAATTGTACTCTGAAAATACTATTGCCAATACGCCTATAACAAGGTGACCGTTAAAGTGGACCATCTTCTGAAAACCTGCTGAATCAAAATAACAGAACATTAAGGGTCACTTACCCACAATGTTTCATGTTTTGGGGTTTGTCCATGCGAATAGCCAGCTTGATCTTGAGCTCACTGTCTGGACACCCTTTAGAAACTGTCATCTTATGGAGCTCAGACTGCTTGGGACTGTTGGGGGTCGGGTGGAGCACAACCTGGGAGTGAGAAACATGGAAAAACTGATGAGTTATACCAGTTATATCGAGGTAAATAAGGCAAAATTTGAACTACAGTCTTTCCTTACCCTTCCAAGCTCCTTATCTTCTAGAGCCAACACTCCTGTGCTCTCAGTGAACAGCTTCACTTTGACAGCAGGTAACGGCTGAGTGGTGGAGAAGTCACCCTGGGTACCCCAACTATACACACACAGAGAGAGAAAGAGAGAAGAGAGAGAGAGAGAGAGAGAGAGAGAGAGAGAGAGAGAGAGAGAGAGAGAGAGAGAGAGAGAGAGAGAGAGAGAGAGAGAGAGAGAGAGAGCATTGTGTTAGACATGATAATGTCTCTGGAGCTGTTGCTCTGTCACATAGCATCTGACTCGCTTACCTGCTGTTAACATAGTTCCAGCTAAACTGGAACTAATAGCACTGGAGCTCAAACAAGCACATGTTCAGAAGAACTGTTGCTGACACAGATGTATGATGGAAATCCATTAGGGTCTGTGCAACACACACATTTAAGAGCAACACATGGTTTATAATCCACCCCCCATTAGCCCAGCTCTACAATGTATAGTAGAGTGTGTGTGAAAGGATGAATGTAACATACCGTGAAAGTGGTTGTTACGACTAGAAAATCGCTTTATATATTTCCCATCATAAATGCCTGTGTCGCTTTGTTGCCAAAAAGTACAGATGAGGTCCTGACTCACTGAGACATTTGTGACTGAGCTATCATAACCCTATTACTTAAATCTGTGGGGCGAGGCAAGTGAAAATCAGAAGCACCGCCCCTTTGAATTCCATGACATGGTCAATGACAAGAGATTCTCACAATATTAATGTTTAAGACATACATCTGTTAATGGTAAATGGTAAATGGATTTGCATTTATATAGCGCTTTTCTAGTCTTGGGATATCAGCGGTGAAAAAAACAGCGCAAGTGGGAAAACAGGGGGGGCAGCAGCAGACCATGTACCTGCTGCGACGCACACTGCTTTTCTCAAGTGCGCTCCTGCCTGGCTGTTCAGACCGCTCAGACAGGACCCGCATTTCTCTGCGCCAGTCAGCCGGTCAGAGAGTGTTAGGGCTGCCACTAACACCTATTTTCGATTAATCTCTCGACTACTTTACCTATGCGTCGATTAATCTAAACGACTCATTTTCCGCCAAAAAATTGTAATTGACAATATCATTTCATTTCTAAAGCGCTGCACTGCAGCGCGCAGCACCAAGGAAAGCCCGGCGCCTCCTATCCACCCCTGTTAAACCTGTGTGCGGTTCACATGGGCTGCGATGAGCCTCGCGCCCTGCACCGATGGTTTCGGCGTCGAGTCTGTCTAGTTAGCTTAATAATGTGCGTGAGACAGACTGTGTACTAATGTTGACATCTTTATTCGGGTCTTCACATCCGTGCCTGACCCCGCCCCCCACATTCATTGCCTCCTCCTATTGGTCCACAACCTACCAACATAGGGGCTGCCTATTAGCTAAACCTACATGTCAATCAACTGTTGGGAACAACATTGAATGATACCACGGCCTTTTTTTCCCGCTAGCCGCAAGCGTATCGCGCCAGGTAACGTGTGTTTCCTAGCGCTATAGGGGGGGGGGAGGGGGGGGGTACAGTAAATTAAACGGGTTACATACAACAAGGAGCGGAGAAAGCTGAACGGCGCTGAGAAATGCGGGTCCCGTGTTAACAGCTGGACGCCTGCCCACGCTGCTCACACGGTGTTGAGAGCGAGAGAGACGGAACGTGCTGGAGGAAGAGTGGGTGAGATGCGGAGAGCTCTGTCATTGTTTGAGCGCTTCGGCGCTGTGTGATTCAGCGCTTCAGTGTCCGGTGTAAACCCGGCGTATAGTGATATCGAAGAAGAACATTTGTTATAATGAATTGAAATGAAACATTATAGAAATCCAAAAAGTAAATTCATAATTTGTTTGGGTCCGACTCGTCGGCTTAAAATATTGATGTCGACGCATTTTCAGCGTCGACGTCATCGATGATGTCGACCAATCGCAGCCCTAGTTGCCATCATTAAGGGTTTGAATAACCGGGCACCAATATCCTGGTTTCACGAGGAATAAGACACGCCGCCGTCATCGATGTTTACCGGAACCGGAAGTGATTAAAAAATAAAGCATAGAATAAGGGCACATATTAATAATCGTTAAAATAATCGTGATTTTGATATTGTCAAAAATAATCGTGATTATGATTTTTTTCCATAATCGAGCAGCCCTAGCGTCCACTTAATTTCTCGTATATACAGAAGGAGCAACATTCGCATCACCTCTAGTTGGTCCGTCACTTCCTGCTCACACACTTTTAGCGTCTTTTCCCACAATACCCAGGTGCACTACTTCACAAACTACAAACTTTCCTTAAAGAAGCAGGCCATCCCTGCAACACAACAGCTCTGACTCGGACTCATGTACAGATGGCAAGAAAAAGCAGAGACGCAGACTCGAAACTACATCCGATGCACCTTATTATTATCTGAGGGATTTATACACACTGTCTGATAAAGATTCCGTCAGTAAAGGCAAGGGGTAGTGATGGATAAGGGTTTCTTTAACAAGTTAAGTCTTTCATTCTCACTTTCCACCTTAAAATTATGAAATGAACTGAACTATGAACTAGTTCAGAATTTAAATGGTGAACTATGAAAGTGAACTATTCATTTTTACTTCTATGAACTGAACTTTGAACTAGTTCATGAGAGGTGTGAACTTGCACAACACTGTATGTGGTACAACGTGAGATTGAAAGTCTGAGTGTGCAGCAGAAATGAGGCGGTTTGAGAACAAAGGGAGGAAGTATCCATATAGTTTTCCCTATTAACTGCTCAGTGAGAGTTCTTGTGTGTATTTGTGCGTGTGTGTCTCTGTGTGTGCGTGTGCTTGTGTGTGTATGTGTGTGTGTGTGTGTGTGTGTGTGTGTGTGTGTGTGTGTGTGCTGTCTGTCTTGTACATACGTGGGTTTTGAGGCCTCAGCCTGGTCTGTTTGCAGTTTATGTCCTCCCTCCACCTCCATGGTGCAATAAACAATCCTGTTTGGAGCCAACGACTTCAGACCCTGAACCTCCATGATCACCACCTGCAGCACATAGACATAGTTTGAACACAGGAAGAGAGGGAGAAGGAGAGTGGTTAAATGGCCCAAAATGTTTGGACGGCAATTTAGAAAATAACTCAGACTTAACTTAGACAGAAACTCATCAAACAAGAGACAGACTTGTTGTAAGCTGCAAATTGCATTTTTGTATGTCACAGAGTTGCATGACAGAAACCCAGGTTACAGGCCCAGGAATGGTGCCTGTCACATCTGATTAACAGGCACCATTATGGGCTTCAGTTATCATATTATATCAGACTTTTGCAGTTGTCAGTATAACTCTAAAAGGCTGTGTTGTGAAAGTTGACACCTATATTATGTGGTTGGTTGTTTGTAGCAACATAATAAGCCTTCAGAGAACAATGTGGAGGAGCTTAACACGAGTATTTAAAGAGCTAGAGAAGCTATTTACCAGAGGGTGGCAGTATCACACATTTTTTGGATTTCCGTTTTTTGTATTATGAGAAGATATCTGCTTTCCAGGAAAATATGTTATCAATTAAGTGTTATGGAATTGGGCTGATTCATCAGAATATCATCTCTACATTGACATCATCCTGAATCATCTGCAATATCAAAGAAAACATGCATTTTAAACATACTGTGGTCAGGCTGTTGCATGCAGTTGTTTGTTCATTAGACCTCAAAGGGATAGTTCACCAAAAAAATTTAAACTCACTCATTATCTTCTCACCACCATGCCGATCACGTCTCAGTGGTAAACAGCGTTTCAGCCAAACTGACTTCTTCTTCATTATAATAAAACAACAGATAAAAAACATGCCTCCATACTGCTAGTTTTGTAACCCAATTGTCTAAGAAAGGCTAAAAGGGTATGTTGTGTTTTTTTCTATTGTTTTATTATGTCTAAAGAAGAGGTCACAATTGAGTTTAATTATATTGGATTTGGCTCCAATGATGTTTACCCATGAGACTCCAGAAGTGTTCTGTGGACTCAAACATTTCACCCACCCCTCCATCAGCATAGTGGTGAGTAGATAATGAGTGACTTTTCATTTTTCGGAGAACTATCCCTTTAATGAAAACCCATTGAATAAATGGAGCCAAACGGTAACATGAGGGCAGTATTTTGATGATGATGTGACTAGACAATGTGGGACTATTGCACTCATGAGGAGCTATTTGAATAATAGAGTAGAAGGATTCTAGCCCATTCAAATCAGACTTATAAACCAAAGTAAGTGGGAGTGTTGTTGAAATTGTTGGTTGTCCACAAAGGCAACTATGTTTCTCTGATTTGAAAACCAGACGTAAAGGAAACAGATGGTCGAGCTTTTGTGCAATTACAGAGGTAATGTAGAGAGCAAGAGAGTGTTGAGTGTGTTTTGAGCCTCCACAGTAACTATTCTTTAACATTTGATTCAACAGAAGGTTTTTATTTGTTTGCTACTTTCAAAGCTGCTGGAAATCAGTTCTGGCTGTTTTTAAATTATGAGAACAGACGCCACTGTCACCCTGTTTGACTCCACTTTCAGAATTTGCTGCAGAGAGCGGTGAAAATATGTCAGTCTCGTACTTAAATAATGATATGTGATCACACAAAAAGCTACTTTCTATGTACATTAAACCCAGTCAATCCTGTGCAGTGATTCATGCTTGCTCTCTCAATAAATTTGTCGTTAATGAGCATATATATTGTTTGAAGGGTTAATGTTGATAACTGAATAAAGTAGAGAATAACCTTAGCTTACTGAAACTGAAGCCTGTTTCCAGAGTATAGACCCACAAACTGTGGGCAGGTGCTGCCAGGCTACATAAAGCATTCATTGTACAAAAGATAGAATTTATCCCACCTCACCCACATTGTATTTTTTAATACCAAAAGAGATAGAAAAGTGTATTTTCTCTCTGAAATTCTAGAAAGCAAAAACAGGCAGAATAATTATCGTCTGGACTGTTATATCTGATTTCATCTTTGTGGAGGATAAACACCCACAGAGGCTGGGCACAGGTTCTGGACAGGTCATATATCATCTGAGTGGTGAGGAAATTCAATTCTCACTCTCCTGTTCCTGTTCAATAGAGAAATGGACATGCCTGTCAGCCAATTAGAGAGGGGTTCCAAAAGTCTGTCAGTCAGTGCTGAAGCTAGGAGACATCTCATATCATCAGCCACTCACACACTAATCCTGATAAAGCGTCCATGGTTCTAGTGGAAAAACACTGCGAAGAGGATTAACTGGTCTGATTTCAAAACCAAAAAAATGCTTTATTTGGCTGTCCAGGTGACAATAACATTTCTGATATTCTCTAGACCAACCTGACTTTAAATAATTGTTTTGGGGCCTTTCTGTCACCTTATTGTGTGTGGGATTGTGTTACACATAACACGTTCAAACCTAAGTAGAAATGATAGAAATGTGTGAGTATGTGGATGGGTGAAATAAACAGAAACTTTTTTATAGCCGACACTACAGCTACCTGAAGGTTTCACATCAGAGCTAACACAATGTTTGTCTAGGGTTGTTAAGCAGGTATGTGTACAAAGAGCATAGTCAGACAAAACAAAAGAACAATAGATAGTTTAAAAGTTTATAATTGATTTAAAAATCAATCCTTTGTTTTTACGAGATCTACACGGAGAGCAGTGGTTTGAAATGTGAGAATAGAAGTGAAGAGCAGCTTTGCAGGAAAATAAAGGAAATCTTCTCCTAATGTCCTAATGTATAACTGCATTTTCCTATTCCCAGTTAGAGGCATGTTTTATTCCAGCCCAATTCATCCACCTGCTGCTTCCAGGGTCAAGAATCAACCTTCAAGCAAATACAATAAGTACAAATACAAACTAGAAATAGTGTAATACTGCTTTTCTATATTATCCATTTATTATGTGGGACTCAGTATTTCAGAGAGGAGGAGACATTTGATACAAATTTAGTTCCTGATAGGACTGACCATTTTTATTCTGTTGACCCTGTAATCTTTTCTTAAGCTATGCTCTCAGGACATACTTGTTTTGCCCAGAGAGATTGAATAATAGCCACTTTTCCACCAAACATACCTGGAACTGTTAGTAAAAAAAATTCCAAGGGACAAAAGGTTCCTGCAGACTGTTATTTGCCTGCGTTTCCAACACTTCCTAAAGACAGGAGAGATAAACAACTCCCAGCTACAACATGCTGTTTCACTCCAGTCCACCAAGCAGAGAAAAGACTGGTTATTTTACTCCAGCAACATTGCAACACAGCTTTTTTGCACAAAGCATATTCAAAACACCTAAAATGTTAGAATTGATGAGCTATTGCAGAGAGATAACTGAGGGACACTCCTGTCAGGTATCTTCAGCACTGCAAATCCCATCCCAAAGTGTCCTGTACTTTTGTAAAGTAATAACCCTGAGCTTGGACCTTTTAGGGGGTAAAAAGATTACTATGAAATAATGCAGACCTTACTCTAAATGAACATCAATTACCTCGCCAAACCATATCCTCTGTTCTTACACAAATCAGTAAATGGCAATACAATAACAAAGCCAAACAAATTAGATATTCAAAACAGAACTTTTTGATAGAATTCCACCAACCTCCAGGGTGAAGGACAGTACAACATCAGATTTGGACAGCGTGTTCTCGTCTTCCTGGCCCATGTCCATTATGGATGTATTGTGTCCTCGTTTTAGCTTCTGCAGCTTAAACTCTCCCCCCTTCGACACTGGCATGCTCTCCAGATTAGCCATCAGCAGGTTGACAGAGGATCGCAGCTCCTCAATGTACATGGCCTCCATCTCCCTGGAGGAAAACTTAGGAAACCTCCCGCCGTGCTTACCAAAACAGGAAGACAGACAAATCGAAAATGAGCACTATGCACACAATGCCTGAAATTACTTTAAAGACAACAACACCAGGTATATATCCCAATATAACATTTTTACCATGACCTAGCACCTGCTCAGCAGAGCAGACAGTATGTCTCAACTCTGAACTCATGTCAAACATGAAAAAAATCTGTTGAACGGTGAATAGCATAAACTCGCCTATCTAATGAGAATTTCACTCATTCAAAGTTCGATGTTTTCAGTCTGATCGAAATCAGACTGAAATACAATAACAGACCAAGATGAAAGAACAAAATGAATGTAAAAGTCAAGACAAAGTGATAACATTTTACACAGAAGAGCCTCTGAACTGTGGCGTCCATCTTTTGTCCTTACCCGAGCAATCTGGTCGGCCATTTGCAGTCGTCCATCCAGCTCTCTTCTAATCTGCGCTGCCTGCTCATCAGGGTTGTCCAGCTGGAGAAACAAACACAGAATGTGCTTCTGAATAATAATAATAATAATAATAGTCATCATCATCATCATCATCATCATCATCATCCATGGAATTTGGCAACATTGTTTTCCAAATAAAGTGTTGTCTTTAAAGGGACAATATTTTACACCTTTATGGAATTTTATTTGAGATATTGGTACCCCTAAGATGATATATCTGTGGTTTAAAGTTGAAAAAAACTGCTGCAATGTGCATTTCAATGTCCTCTCTTCTGTCTTTCATTGGTGTAGACAGAACAGCCTGTTTTGCCTGCCTCTTGAGCCCCTCCTCTGATTGGCTGACTGCACTTTGAGTGACATCTACAAAGTACTATTTGATATTTTCAGGTGCAAAATGTATCTAAAATATGTATTGTGACTACATCTGCTCATTAAAGCAGTATTGTGACTAACTATTCTCACACTGTACAGATTCTGTTTAAAGTGTATATGATAGTTTCTATACCATTTATATTTATATATTTTTTTATTTCATCACACTTAACTTGTTACTTTGCTGCCCTCGCTGCTGTAACTGCAGCCTTACCGCTATCGGACTAATAAAGGATCATCTTATTTCAATTTATCTTAACTGATCTTATCTTAAAATCATCACTAACTTGCTCTATTTAATGACATATGACACACGGAGCTTCTTTTTCCAGCTTCTCCTTCCTCTTCTCCATCCCTAACCCACCTGTGGCATCTATTGCACTTCTGTCCGTCCTGGGAGAGGGATCCCTCACATGTGGCTCTCTCTGAGGTTTCTACTTATTTTTACCCTGTTAAAAGGGTTTTTAGTAGTTTTTCCTCACTCTTGCTGAGGGTTAAGGACAGAGGATGCCACACCCTGTTAAAGCCCTATGAGATGAATGTAATTTGTGAATATGGGCTATACAAATCAAATTTGATTGATTGATTGACTAATGTTCATTATTTTTGGAACCCTGTCAAGGTTCTGATCACAAAAAGTGCTATTGAGCTATTCTTTTTGATTGGGTCCTAGTTTTGTTGTGAGCTTGGGTTAAACTTAAAGAAGATTTTAAAGCAAACAGCAATGTGCTCCGAACCCATTTAAAATAAATTGACATTTATAAAAAAATTATTGCGAAACCAGGAACTGTTGGACAATAACAAACATTTGAAAAGTACCAAAATAACAAAAGCCTTTTAAATGAGATACCTCATGGGGAACGTTTTCTGAATGTTTTGAGGAAAGGTGGATGGAAGCTAACCTAATTCAGTCAATGGAGTAAGTATAGATCTTACTGTGCTGTGATGTGTGGTCTGGGTACAACTCTTCTGTGAACTGCATATTTAGGAATATTGTGCTGCCAACTCTCTCTAGAACAGTCCCACTGATGGTCAGTGCTGCGGGCTACCCTTCATATTTGTCAGGGTTGTGAGAAGTTAGGACCCAGATGCAGAGATTTTAACAAAAAGTGTATTTAATATAAAATAACTAAACTCTAACTAAACAAAAGCACAAGAAAGCTTACGAGAGGGGATCAAAGCTCAGGGGATCAGGACAAGGCAGGACAGGAACACAGACAGCACCATGGACGACAGAGGGGAGATGAACAGACAATCCGACACAGGACAAAGGAACACAGAGTCTTAAATACACAGGGAAGGAAGGGGCAATTGAACACAGGTGAAACACATTAGGATCGGGCAGGACAATCAACAGACAGGAAGTGAAGATCGAGACAACACACAAGGAAAGTGAGACTACAAAATAAAACAGGAAACACAGAGACAGAAATACATAAACAGGTGACCGAGCGTCACAGTACCCCCCCCTCAAGGACCGGATTCCAGACGGTCCAAAACCGAGACGGGTGGGAGGAGGGGGGAACCCGGGAGGTGCCCAGGGTCTCAGACCGACGGCTCCGTGGCCGCTCCGGGGCTGAGCACAGAGGCTCGGGAGGACGGCGCCGTGGCTGCTCAAGGGCAGAGTTCTTAGGCTCGGGAGGGCGGCACCGTGGCCGCTCGGGGACAGAGTTCAAGGGCTCCGGTGGACGACCCGGAGGCCGGTCAGGAACGAAGCACGGGGGCTCCTCAGGAGGACGGCCCGGAGGCCGGTCAGGGACAAGGTACATAGTCTCAAGCTGAGGGCTCCGTGGCCACTCAGGGACAGAGTTCAAGGGCTCTGGTGGATGACCCAGAGGCCGGTCAGGGACGAAGCATGGGGACTCCTCAGGAGGACGGCCCGGAGGCCGGTCAGGGACAAAGTACATAGTCTCAAGCGGAGGGCTCCGTGGCCACTCCGGGGCTGAGCGCAGAGGCTCGGGAGGACGGCGCCGTGGCCACACAAGGGCAGAGTTTTGAGGCTCATGGGGGCGGCGCCGTGGCCGCTCAGGGACAGGAACAGGTGCCGCGGAGACCTCCGACGGCGAAACACAGGGGACGTCAGGTTGGAACCTCTGGCGTGGTGCAGGCACTGGAGCAGGGACTGGAGCCAACGCCGGTGTGAGGATCTCCGACGCCGAAACACAGGGGACGTCAGGTTGGAACCTCCGGCGTGGTGCAGGCACTGGAGCAGGGACTGGAGCCAACGCCGGTGTGAGGATCTCCGACGCCGAAACACAGGGGACGTCAGGTTGGAACCTCCGGCGTGGTGCAGGCACTGGAGCAGGGACTGGAGCCAACGCCGGTGTGAGGATCTCCGACGCCGAAACACAGGGGACGTCAGCCGAGAGCCTCCGGCGCGGAGCAGGCACTGGAGCATGGACTTGATCATGGACTGGAGCATGGACTGGAGCTGACACCGCGAGGGCCCCCGACGCCGAAACACAGGGGACGTCAGCCAGGAGCCTCCGGCGCGGAGCAGGCACTGGAGCATGGACTGGAGCATGGACTGGAGCTGACACCGCGAGGACCTCCGACGCCGAAACACAGGGGACGTCAGCCAGGAGCCTCCGGCGCGGAGCAGGCATTGGAGCATGGACTTGAGCATGGACTGGAGCTGACACCGCAAGGACCTCCGACGCCGAAACACAGGGGACGTCAGCCAGGAGCCTCCGGCGCGGAGCAGGCACTGGAGCATGGACTTGATCATGGACTGGAGCATGGACTGGAGCTGACACCGCGAGGGCCTCCGACGCCGAAACACAGGGGACGTCAGCCGAGAGCCTCCGGCGCGGAGCAGGCACAGGAGCAGGGACTGGAGCCAACGCCGGTGTGAGGATCTCCGACGCCGAAACACAGGGGACGTCAGCCGAGAGCCTCCGGCGCGGAGCTGGCACTGGAGCATGGACTGGATCATGGACTGGATCATGGACTGGAGCTGACACCGCGAGGACCTCCGACGCCGAAACACAGGGGACGTCAGCCAGGAGCCTCCGGCGCGGAGCAGGCATTGGAGCATGGACTGGAGCATGGACTGGAGCTGGCTGCGAGAGGACCTCCGACGCCGGAAAACAGGGGACGTCAGCCAGGAGCCTCCGGCGCGGAGCGGGGACTGGAGCATGGACTGGAGCATGGACTGGAGCTGGCTGGGGCCCAGTCAGGGCTGGAGGTGGCTGGTGCCTTCTAGCACGCTGCTGGAGAGAGAGGCTCCCGCTGTGTATGCCCCCTCTCCAACGTCCACCCCCCATACCTGAACCCCTTTGGAGACTGCGGGGTCCCCCAAGAGCCCAACAGCCCCCCAGGTACCGGTCAACAGACGGGGCTGGAGGCTGACGCCTCTGAGCAGTTCGTAGAGGCGAGGGCCCTCCGCTGCGGCATCCGCCACCCCCAGCAGACATCCTCTGAAGACTGCGGGGTCCCCCAAGGGCCAGGCGGGTTCCCTCAAATGGGTTTGAGGACGGGGCTGGAGAAGTCCTAAAGACCCTTAGCCGGTCCTGCACCACCACTAGGTGTGGGACAAAATGGCTAACCCAAGGACGCTCCTTCAGCCAAGCCTCAACCACTGCGATTTCCTCCAGGGTCTCTGACTCGCTCTCGGGTCCCGGAAAACGCAGCTGATCAACTAAAAATTCTAAATACAAAACTTCCTGCTGAAACAAACTAATCTCCGCTGGGTCCATATCTTGGTCGGATTGTACTGTCAGGGTTGTGAGAAGTTAGGACCCAGATGCAGAGATTTTAACAAAAAGTGTATTTAATATAAAATAACTAAACTAAACTCTAACTAAACAAAAGCACAAGAAAGCTTACGAGAGGGGATCAAAGCTCAGGGGATCAGGACAAGGCAGGACAGGAACACAGACAGCACCATGAACGACAGAGGGGAGATGAACAGACAATCCGACACAGGACAAAGGAACACAGAGTCTTAAATACACAGGGAAGGAAGGGGCAATTGAACACAGGTGAAACACATTAGGATCGGGCAGGACAATCAACAGACAGGAAGTGAAGATCGAGACAACACACAAGGAAAGTGAGACTACAAAATAAAACAGGAAACACAGAGACAGAAATACATAAACAGGTGACCGAGCGTCACAGTACCCCCCCCTCAAGGACCGGATTCCAGACGGTCCAAAACCGAGACGGGTGGGAGGAGGGGGGAACCCGGGAGGTGCCCAGGGTCTCAGACCGACGGCTCCGTGGCCGCTCCGGGGCTGAGCACAGAGGCTCGGGAGGACGGCGCCGTGGCTGCTCAAGGGCAGAGTTCTTAGGCTCGGGAGGGCGGCACCGTGGCCGCTCGGGGACAGAGTTCAAGGGCTCCGGTGGACGACCCGGAGGCCGGTCAGGAACGAAGCACGGGGGCTCCTCAGGAGGACGGCCCGGAGGCCGGTCAGGGACAAGGTACATAGTCTCAAGCTGAGGGCTCGAGACAACACACAAGGAAAGTGAGACTACAAAATAAAACAGGAAACACAGAGACAGAAATACATAAACAGGTGACCGAGCGTCACAATATTAGCCATCTGGTTATATAACTGGAGTGTGAGGTGTATGTGTGAAGTCTTCTCGGTAAGTCAAACACAGGAAGTTAGGATTGTCACTTGACTGCCCATTAATTGTGTTTTAGAGGCAGAATGTGGTTGCATTGGCTCATCACACATTTACCTTCAGCACTGCAGTGGTTTGTGAGTGAAGTGTGAAGCAGGTGGGATGAGAGTTTTCCCCACTCTCTGAGGGCATGCTTTTCTGCCAGCCAAATACGGGTTGCTTTCTCCTAATTGGGAGTGAGTTGTTGTCCCAATGAATAAGTTGTATGGGCCCAAATTAGGCTTAGTTTGTGCATGTGTAGAAAATGTTCATGATTGTTAAAATAATAGACTGAGAAAAAATCTGTGAACAAATAATATGGGCGGGGATTGACAAAGACACTGATAAGGTACCATCGTCTACATGTTTGCTGAAGGTGCTATTAGATTTTCCAGACACCACTCTTCTGTGTGCAGCATCAAAATCTACTGCTTTCAGGAAAAAAAAACTACCCTATTATTGGACTGCTTTGTGATTGGTCTGTTTTTGTCCATCAGATTCAGGTAAAAAATATGTAACTTCAATATCACACACTGTGGGAACTTATGCGCTGAGTTTTATGCCGTTTTCTGCTTTATTTAGAAAAATTGCTTTTCTCACAAATGCCCTTTGGAAAATATGATATTGAAAAAGAAATGTTTAAAGGTTTCCAATATTATTTTTTTTATACAGGTGACAAAGCTTGAAATTCTCAGTTTTCCCAAAAATTTATAAAAGTTGATTTGTACCTCAGTCTTTGGAATTTCCTGAATATCCCATTAAGTCAAAGTTTTCGTTGACACAATTTCTTGGCCCAAGGTTTATTTCGGGTTTATGTTCACAATATTAAAATGGAGGTGGAAATGACTGATCAGACTGTAAAGGCATCAGGAGAGGAGGGTTAATGGCACAGAAGGTTGCACCTTTTTTCTGTGAATAGTGGCTATGCAAATACAATTTGATTGATTGATTGACCGATTGGTTGATTGATTGACTGAATGAGTTTGGTTAATGTCTCAGCTTACTAGGATACTAGGTATCTACAATTGAAAAATAGAGCCCGTCTCACTTTTGAGGACAGCTCTGGAGAAAAGTGAAAACTTGACTTTACTGCTGAACTATTTGTTGCCTTCGAAATTATTTATTTTATGACAGGTGCACATAAAAAGAAAATAGGCAGGTACATAAGTATGTAGTAAGTTGTCTGTCTGTCTGTCTCTCTCTTTCTCTCTCATGGCGGAGTGTGCGTGGGGCTGAGAGCTGTGTGTGAGGGTGAAAGGTATAGTGGGTTTAAGACTTACTTTGCTGAGCTTTATCATTTAGGTGTATGTTTATTTGTTTGTCTTTAGTTGTATAGTTGTTTTTTCTGTTTAGATTCGTTTGCTGAGTGAGTGTGTGAGTGAGTGTGAGTGTGTGTGCTAAAAGGCAAGCGGCAGCAGACTTTGAGTCGACTCGCCGGCATTCCATTAGGCTGATACCCGCAGTGGCATGCAGTGTGGCAGAGGCTGCGCTGGCTGTGGGAGAGGTGGTCGGCTGTAGTGATGGGAAGTTCGGATCCTTTTACCGTCTCGGTTCTTTGAATCTCGTTCAGTAAAATGAACAAATCTTTTTTCGAGTCATTCGTTCATTTCGGGGGTGGGGGGGGGGTGGTGCTCCTGACCGTGAGTCCTGACGGAAGCACGGCATCAAGTGATGTGAGGAGGAAGTGAAACTTTCTGACACTGACATCGAGAAGTCTGTTAGTGAGGTGAAGAGTGACTTTATGGGACAGCAGTGATGTCACTATTCAGAAAATACACTGACACTCTGCCGCTGCTGTGGATAACACAATGTGTGAATAACACAATGTGTGGATAACACACTGTGTGAGATCAGAAATCCCTGAACCCTCGCTTCCTCCTGTCCTTCCATTCGCATGCACACATAACGCAGATCCCCGCACCACTGTCACGGCAGTATTTATTTATTTAGAGCATCAAACCAATTCCCTCACATCTGTGGATCCTTGCCTACAGTCCGGGATATTATGTGGAAAATTTCTTATAAGTGATTTCCTGTGGGCTCTGTGCGCTCCGTGCACTCCGTGCGCTGGGTCACTCTGTGCGCTGTGCTCCGTGCGCTCTGTGCGCTCTGTGCCCTGGGTCACTCTGTGCGCTCTGTGCGCTGGGTCACTCTGTGCGCTCCGTGCGCTGTGCTCCGTGCGCTCTGTGCGCTGGGTCACTCTGTTCGCTGGGTCACTCCGTGCGCTCTGTGCGCTTGGTCACTCTGTGCGCTCCGTGTGCTGGGTCACTCTGTGCGCTGTGCTCCGTGCGCTCTGTGCGCTTTGTGCGCTGGGTCACTCTGTTCGCTCTGTACGCTTGGTCACTCTGTGCGCTCTGTGCCCTGGGTCACTCTGTGCGCTCTTTGCTCCTGATGGCACAGTCACGTTCACTGCAGTGATTTGATGAGACACGAACAGTGTTATAAGATATTATTAAAAACTATTAATGACTCGGCTCCGCAACTCCGCTGTTAAATCGAATCTGAACGTAACTTGCTTTAAGTTGTTTTATATATTTTTTTTATAAAAAGCTTGTGTGGAACAGATAAAACTAAGTTATTGTTTTTAATGTAAATTATGAAGTGGATCAATAATCTGGCTTCAGTTCACCACCTCACCTCTGCTTCGCCATTATCCCGTCTCCAAAACGTCCGTACGCATGGGTCTAAGTTTGCTTAGAAATAAGCACATTTTTATAAATCCCAACTTTGGCGTGAGCAGTGGCATGCGCACATTTCAGGCCCCGTTTTGTGCGTACGCAATGGTTATAAATCCGACCCCTGATGCGGCTACGAGGACCCCCGGAGCAGGGCCACCGCTGCTCCTCCGGTACCGGAGCGACGGGGAGCAGGTCGCCCCCCCCCCGCGATGCTGATCCACGGGCTTCACCGCCAATATCTCCGCGGATATTATCAGAAGAACTCAAATAAATGCCCGTAAATTTGGATGATTTGAAATGGTAATTTATTTTCACACTAGCATTGACTTATCACTGCAAACAATTACGCTGCACTGAACTGTAAGTAAAGTACAAAAAAGTTAAAATAACGAAACATGTAATTATTACTTGTGAACGAATATCATTCACATCTTACTAAACCTAGTCGAGCGAACGTGGTGAACGAGGTAAACAAATCCTTTCTGTTTCCTCTTCTGAGCCTATGGAGCTCACGTGAAAAATTATCCAAAGACTCGTACCCGGCAGTTGAACGAATCCTTCACCTCTCCCGACCGTGTCTTCGGATCAATGTTTCGTTCTTCTGCCAATAGAGTCTTCGGATCAATGATTTGTTCATCTGCCGGATCCGAGTCTTTGGATCAATGTTTCGTTCATCTGCCGGGTACAAGTCTTTGGATAAATGATTTGTTCATCTGCCGGATCCGAGTCTTTGGATCAATGTTTCGTTCTTCTGCCAACAGAGTCTTCGGATCACTGATTCGTTCATCTGCCGGATACGAGTCTTTGGATCCTTTTTCACGTGACCTGCATATGCGCGGCCACGAGAAAATGAACGAACGAATCTCTGTCTGAAAGGACTCGTTACTCCTGAGTCCTTGTAAGGATTCGTTCAAAACGAACGAATCGTTCACGACCGACACATCACTAGTCGGCTGTGACTCGGTCAAGTCGGCCTCCCGGATGAACGGAGCTATCAACACGGCGAAGGTGAGCGAGGTGGTGGAGAAAGGAGTGGTGATCCACGACACTTTTAACCCTGTACTCCCACTCGTTAACCCAGCCACAAGGGTGATAATATCTAATGCCCCACCTTTTATTAAAAACGACACTCTGGCCAAGGAACTCTCCCGGTATGGACAGATTGTGTCACAAATTAAAATGGTGTCTCTTGTGAGCAAACCCCCCAAACTCAGGCATGTCGTGAGTCACAGGAGGCAGGTTTTCATGGTCCTTAGAGACAACACAAAGGACCTGAACATGTACTTCTCGTTCAAAATGGAGGGTTTCAATTATTTGGTTTTTGCCTCATCCAAGGCGATGAAGTGTTTTGAGTGCGGGGAGGAGGGGCACCTGGCCCGCTCCTGCCCGGAGAAGGGTGGAGCGCGCCGCGGCCCCCGCTGCCACTGGCGCGGAGCTTCCGCGAGCAGCCCAGTCCGAGGCTGCTGTAGGCGGGGCCCCGCCTGCAGAGCCATCCGCTCCTCTGGTGAAGGAGGGGGCTCCGGAGACTCAGGTAGCCTCTGAGGCTCCGGAGAGTCCGCTCCCGGAGGTGGGAGTCCAGGGGGGAGCCCCCCCAGTAAACAGTGTCTCTGAGCAGGCAAGCAATAAAACCGACAGCCAGCCAGAGTCAATAGAAATAAACGAAACTGAGATGGAGGAAGGCATGAGTGATGATGAAATCTTTAAAATGACTCAAAAGAGGAAGAGTTCAGGCTCTGGGCACAGCAATGCCAAAGCCTGCAAGGCAAGCCGTGGGGTGAGGTCCAGCCAGGGGAGAGCTCCCTCCTCTCAGAAGGACGTGGACAGCCTATACCCCCCCTCTGACATCAGAACCTTCCTGGAAACCACTAAAGGCCAGAGGCTGCCCTCGGTTGAGGATCATTTCCCTTACCTCAAACTGTTTTTAAAGTCCTCCAAACCGCTCACCAGAAAAACAGGCAGCAATGAGTTTTTAACAGACCAACAGATTTATAGACTCCGGAAACTCGTGTTGAGAGTAAAAGGCCAAATGATCCCCGATGATGATGAGTTTTAAAAAGTCCTTTTACTCTTCTCTTTTACTGACCTGTTTTCTGACTGTTTTTCTTTTATCCATGTGTGATTTTAAAATCAGAACTTTAAATGTGAACGGAGCCAGAGCTGATTTTAAAAGAGCGGCTGTTTTTAAACTCATGGATATTAACAGGATAGATGTTATGTTTTTACAAGAAACCCACAGCACCGAAGGCAATGCATGTGACTGGAGGAGGGCTTTTAATGGGGAAGTGATTTTAAGTCACTAGTCCAGTTGCAGTGGGGGGGGTGGGGATTCTTTTTGCCAGGAGTTTTTTACCACTGTCTTTTATTGTAGAAGAGATTATTCCAGGTGTATTGATAAAGGTGAAGCTGAATATGAGAATGTCAAGCTGGTGTTTTTAAATGTCTACGTGCCCACGAATAGGGTGGACAGGATGGCACTTTTAAACATTTTAGATGATACTGTTGAAACCTGTAGTGGTGATGAGTTTATGTTTTTAGGAGGTGATTTTAACTGCACAGAAAATCCCACTTTAGACAGGAACCACTTAGAGCCACATCCCGCATCAGGCTTCAGGCTTAACCAACTGACCGAGGCCAATGAACTTTCTGATGTGTGGAGGGTTTTTAACAGTAATGACAGACAATACACCTGGATCCATGCCAGATACAATGTTTTATCCCTGGCTAGACTGGATCGACTTTATTGTTTTAAACACCATTTAAATATTTTTAAAAGGTGCATCTATTGCACTTCTGTCCATCCTGGGAGAGGGATCCCTCACATGTGGCTCTCTCTGAGGTTTCTACTTATTTTTACCTGTTAAAATGGTTTTTAGTAGTTTTTCCTCACTCTTGCTGAGGGTTAAGGACAGAGGATGCCACACCCTGTTAAAGCCCTATGAGATGAATGTAATTTGTGAATATGGGCTATACAAATAAAATTTGATTGATTGATTGATTGATTCAGCCGGTGGGTATTACTGATCATTGTTTAGTCTCTTGCTCTGTTTTTATTAGAAATGTTCGTTTAAAGAGCGCCTATTGGCATTTTAACACAGCTCTTTAAAACGACCAGGTTTTTAAAAATGCTTTTAAGTTGTTTTGGTTTTCCCACAGAGAGAGCAGGTCTGCCTTCAGTAGCATTCAGCAGTGGTGGGACGTTGGGAAACACAGATAAAACAACTTTGCCAGCAGTTCACTCGCAATGTCAGCAGAGATTTAACCCGGACAATGAGAGATCTGGAGAGACAGGTAGAAGAATTACAGTCTTTAGTAGCTTCTACAGGAAATCAAGGGCATTTAGACTCCCTCAAGACCAAACAGTCAGCTATAGCCAACCTGCTGGGGGTCTCGGCACAGGGAGCTCTGGTCAGGTCCCGGTTTATGAACATCTCGCAGATGGATGCCCCCTCCCAGTTCTTCTTTGGGTTGGAGCAGAAAAATGGACAAAGGAAGACCATTCACTGTTTACAAACGGGCAGCGGCTCTGAAGTCTCAGACTCATCTGAGATCAGGAAGTGTGCTATCGGTTTCTATAGAGACCTCTTTTAAGAGTGAGTGGTCGAGTAATCCAGATGTGCACAGCAGCTTTCTGGATGGTCTCCCTCAGGTAAGCAGGAGCAGCAACACAGAGCTAGCCGCACACATTACTAAAGAAGAGCTGCACAGAGCCACTATTAGCCTGCAGAGCGGCAAAGCTCCAGGGATAGACGGCCTTCCTGCTGATTTTTTTTAAGTCCATTTGGGACATCTTAGGACAAGATCTGCTCGAGGTAGTCAATGATAGTCTACAGCACATGTGTCAAACTCAAGGCCCGCGGGCCAGATGTGGCCCGCGGATGAATTATATATGGCCCGCATGATCAAATCTATTTACTATTAGAGCTGGCCCGCCGGCAGTGTTTTGCAAGTTCTCAATACAAAATGAATATTGAGAATTCCTGAGGGTCAGTGAACAGGTCGGGATGGGGCATGTGACAGTTCTAGACCAATGGCTGGGGGGGTTGTGTGAGATGGAAGGCTCTCGTTAGCTGATGAGTGGGCGGGTCAAGGGTGATTGACAAATCCCAAACTGCACTGCCCGTGTGTCAGCACGTCAGTCGCGACCCGCGAACGCTAGCCTGGGTGCCAGACGAACTTAGCCCCGCCCACAACATTTGTTGTTCGGGAAGTTCGGTCTGGAGTCGCTCCGTTGGGGAGAAACTATGCTCGTACAGAAGCTGGTCGATCCAATCAAATCGTCAGGGCGGGCTTTATACGATGATGGACAGGTGATCAAGAGTAACGTAATCAACCACGTCATCAAAGTAGGCTTGGATAGAATGCCTGCCGCTGGAGAGCTGAGATGTGTAGATGCTGCATTTGAGTCTGTTTTAGGAGACATCGACAGCGCATTCATTTTGAAAGAGGAACAGAGAACGCGGAGGCGACGCCAAAGCGCCGCGTCGCGCTAATCCCTATCGCGCCGGCGCTTGGCTGTTAAACACCGGACGCTGAAGCGACGCTGACCCGCCGGGCAGCGCTAATAATATCACCGGTTGATCCAGTAGTATTCAAGCATACCGGTATACTTACTTGTTGCTCCAACATTAAGCAACAGCGTCCCAACATTTGTCTCTCTTGGTGTTGTCTTTATACAACATGTTCCGAGGATCATACAACTCACTGCACTTCTCCACTTCAATTATTAATTTAATGTCATCCATGTTGAAGAACTTCTCCGCTGTTTGCTCCGTTAAATGTCGGGTGTGGAGGGTAAATTACGTATTCTCCACTCAAGCCTATGTGGAGCCTCTCTCTTTTTATCTTTATCACTGCTTGTGTGGCTGTAGTGGATGGGCAGAGGGAGACATTTAATAATGTCATTGGTAAAACTCCAGGAAAACAGAAGGCGACTTCAAAGTATTTAAATTAATTTCAGTGTGTTTCCTGTCGCGATACGCTCGCGTCAAGCGGAAAAAATAGACTCGACGCCGAAACGATCGCTGCACGGAGCGAGGCAGCTTTGGGGCAGAGCAGCGCTTCAGCCTCCGGTGTGACCCGCACAAAGGTTTAACATGGGAGTGGATGGGAGCCAGCTGTTATTTAAGGCTTGGCGCTGCGCTTCAGCGTCAGGTGTGAACCCGGCGTTAGTAAATAACTCACAATGATTCGCTTAACATACGTCACATACTACGTTGTTCTGATTGGTTGTAGGTCTATCCAATTGAGCGAAGAGGAATTATATTTCCTGGTTCGGTTGAAACACGCCCCATAATCACAGCCCAATGGAGCGGTCTCAGACTCACATTCTGACTAGAATTGTGAGTATGACAACGTCAGGCTACGCGAACGCTATCCCTCTCCCCAAAAAATGGCTTAACCATGGGTGGAATTTAAAAACAGGAGTTTTCAAGACAGGTGGGAGCTGCGATGTGCAGTCAAAAGAGTGGATTGGTGGGGAGGATCCGAGAAAAGATGAAGGAGGAAAACGTCACAAGTGAGTTGACAGCTTATCACTGCATCATACACCAGGAGTCGTTGTGTGGCAAAGCCCTGAAAATGGAACATGTGATGAGCATCATAACATTAGCGGTTAACTTTATCAGAGCCAAAGGTTTAAATCACCGCCAGTTCAAGTCTTTTCTGGAGGAGTTAAGTTCAGAATATAGGGATTTGCCCTATCACACAGAGGTGCGATGGCTAAGCCAGGGAAAGGTGCTGGAAAGATTTTTCCTGCAGCTTCAGGGGCGGGGCCGTGTCATCACTGACATGTACGCTACAGTGAGGGCTTTTAAAAACAAGCTGCGGCAATATGTGCACTAAGGTTCTTTCAATAAGTTTTCAATAAACGTTGAATCCTTCTGGCCCTTGACAATTTTTTAATTTTGGCCCACTGTGTATTTGAGTTTGACACCCCTGACATTATTATTAAAAGGTGATCTTTGTTATTCAGGAAGTTTGTATCAAACAAGTAGCCCTTCCTACTACTCAGTATCTTTGAAGTAGCTCTCAGTTTCCAAAAGGTTGGTGACCCCTGCCATAGCCTCAGCCGGCGCGCCGGCCCTCACCTTTCACTTTCAATGCTTGCGTCAGATTCCTAGGTCCGGAGGGGCGTGGCCTGGCCTGGCCCACTTGAGTTCATAGTGGGCAGTAAGTGGCCCCATAACTAAAATGAGTTTGACACCCCTGGTCTACAGAATGGAAGGCTACCTCTAAGCAGCAGGAGGGCCGTCATCCCCTGGCTGCCAAAGAAGGGAGACCTTCAAGAGCTAAAGAACTGGAGGCGGGTGTCTCTGTTGTGCACAGATTACAAAATCCTGTCCAAAGCCCTGGCCCTCAGACTAAGGGAGGTGATGGCGTCCATCTTCCACCCTGACCAGATTTACTGTGTGCCCGGCTAGCTGCTTTTGGTTTAACCCAGGCTTTATAGCCATGATCCGGGTTTTCTATACAGACATTGCGAGTGTTCTTAAAATAAATGGTGGGCTCCTTTTGACATTAAGAGAGGGATGAGGCAGGGCTGCTCTCTCACTGGTATGTTGTACCTTCTGGCCATCGAGCCTCTGCTCCATA
This sequence comes from Pseudopleuronectes americanus, assembly GCA_038501795.1. NCBI lineage: Eukaryota > Metazoa > Chordata > Actinopteri > Pleuronectiformes > Pleuronectidae > Pseudopleuronectes > Pseudopleuronectes americanus. Next base: position 952,124 of record CM076717.1, on the reverse strand, counting down.
AGCTAAGGAAGGTTTTAAAAGGTGTGTGTTTCCCCCATGCAGTGTATCTTTTAAATTATCGGTGTATGCAGATGATCTTATTATACTTGTGAACACACAAAAAGACATTGATCTTTTATCTGATACTGTAAATGACTTTGGTTTTATCTCTTCTGCAAAGGCGAACTGGGGGAAGAGCGAGGCTATGATGGTTTGAGAGAAGCTGGGGGATCGGCTCAGGCTGCCTGGAGGCCTGGAAGAAAGGAGGACTCCAATACCTCGGAGTCTTCCTGGGAGATGAGACCCACGTCAAGAAAAATTGGAACAATGTCCCACAAAAGGTCAAAGGGACACTAAAAAAGTGGCCGAAAATGTCATACAGAGGCCGGACATTAATAATAAACAACCTGGTCTGATCTACCCTGTGGCACCGGCTGGCCTGTGTCGATCCTTCACCTTCTCTCCTGGCAGAGGTACAACGGGTTTTAATAGATTTATTTTCGGGCAGGATGCACTGGATCCCACAGAGTGTCCTTTTCCTTCCTACAGAGGAGGGGGGGACAGGGCCTGGTACATCTGGCCAGCAGGGGCGCTGCTTTCCGCCTTCAGTTCTTACAGAGATTGCTGACCGTGCCAAGGGATGCTCTGTGGAGACCTCTATCCCGGTGCATCCTGCAACATTTTAACAGCCTGGGTCTGGATTTTAGCCTGTTTTTAATGAGCGATAACAAGATAGTCTCACCATCTCTTCCTGGTTTTTATAAGAGTGTTTTTAAAGTCTGGAACCTTTTAAAAAAAGAGCGAAGGCTACAGGGGGACTCCCTGCACTGGCTGCTGCAAGAGCCTGTCTGTACGGGACCAATTTAGATCCCCTGCCGCTGGGCACAAGGCACCGTCTACAGACTGCTGCAGGCTGCCGGGGTCTCTACGCTGGGCCAGGTGGTGGAGCTAGCCAGTCCTGGATTAGAAGACCCCACAGGGCTGGCCAACAAACTTGGCATCACTTCAGAACGGACAATGGAGAGGGTACTTGGCCACTGGAGGACAAGACTCGCAGATCAGGACATCTTGCTTTTAAACTCTTTTAAAGATGGGTCTATTTCCCCCAATGCTGAGGACCCTTTCCCCGCCACTTTCCTAGCAATGGATTTTAAGGACTGTTCTGGACCTCTGGTGCAGCCTGCTCGCCCGGTCTCCCTGGAGGGAGCTTCCGGGAAAACTCTATACCAATTTGTGGTAAAAACACTGAACATTAAAAACACTGAACATTAAAAAACTAAACGGACGGAGAGACAATCCTTGGAGGAGCTATTTTGCCGGAGATGAAGAAACCGGACCTCAGTGGAGGTCGCTTTACAAACCTCCACTGAGTAAGAGACGGGGAGACCTCCAGTGGAGGTTGCTCCACGGCATCATAGCGGTGAATGCTTTTTTATCAATAATTAAGAACTCAGTGGAAGACAAATGCCCATTTTGTAATGTAAAAGAAACTCTCTTTCACTGTTTTTATGCGTGTCACTGTCTCTCCGATTTGTTTCTGTTTTTACAAGTTGTTTTTACCAGTTTTAAAGAGGTTTTTAGCAAGCAGGGTTATATTTATGGTTTTAAATACATTCGCAAACAAAAACACAAAAGCCAGCTTTTAAACTTCGTTTTAGGGCAGGCTAAGATGGCCGTGTATATAACCAGGAAGAGGAAGGTAGAGCAAGACGTCCACATTGAGTAGGTCCCTGTCTGTATCAACATGATAAAATCCAGAATATTTTTTGATTTTAGTTTTTATAAAGCAGCAGGTGACCTGGACTCTTTTAATGATCTGTGGTGTTTTCAAGATGTTTTATGTTCTGTGACAAATCGAAAACTTGTTTATCCTGATTATCTTGTGTGATTCTATTTATTTATTTATGGCTAAACGTGTATTTTAAAATAACTTATTAGGTGTTTCAATGTGTAGTGTCAACAAATAGTACCTAATAAATGTTGTTTTCAAAAATCTAAAAATCTCGGTCTCTCTCTCTCTCTCTCTCTCTCTCTCTCTCTCTGTCTCTCTCTCAAGCCTAACCCTCTCACCCATCTGTCCCTGCCATTGATTTTCTCCCACTGGATGCATTAACATCTTGCTAGAACACCCACCCCTGCTGTTGCCACTGACTGAGCAGCCAGTTGAATTACTCCTGCCTCCCAGGCACCATACAAAAAAACACACACAAACCACATAATTTACACATCAAACAGTGTACTGTGCAGCACTCCCCTGTGATTATTCTCTCTTTCTTATATACAGGGAGGTCGCAGGATGTATACAACACATGCACACTGCAAGTAACAGTTACAGTGACTAATTGAAAATGTGCGTTTTGTCTCTATTTTTTTTATTTACTTACAGTTATAAATATTGTCACTGAATGACTAAACATTCTGAGTCTAGACTCACTGCAGACTGTCATTTACCTAAAATGACCTCAGAGAACTGATAAGAATATTTATTCAGCTTTTCAGCTACTATTAAGAAGTAATGATAGCTCCAATGGGCCACTTGTTCTAATAGACTCTGGATAATGTTCCTGTTGGGTGTTGGTTGATGTGCTTCACTCCACGTGGTTGTTTAGGGATCTTCAGACTTTAACTATTTTCAATTTGTATGTACAGTCTGTGCAACCCTTGTGGGTTGTCCTCTAACCAGAAATTTGGTGGTTCGATCCCAGTCTTTCCTATTTGATACTGACGTTTTTGTCTATGCTGGTTGTAAAATGACCAGGAGTGGTCAGTTGGAGAAAGCCAGAGACTGGGAGATGTTGGTGGACATTTTCCAGCAGCTTACAGTCCCATCACATATTGACACTAAATGGTAAATGGTAAATGGATTTGTATAGCGCTTTTCTAGTCTTGATGACCACTCAAAGCGCTTTACATTACAGTTTCACATTCACCCATTCACACACACATTCATACAGTGCATCTATCCCAGCACTTTGTTATTCTAAGGGGGAGCCATTCGGGGTTCAGCATCTTGCCCAAGGACACTTCGGCATGCAGGTGGTTCAGACTGGGGATCGAACCGCCGACCTTCAGGTTGGAGGACGACCACTCTACCCCTCAGCCACAGCCGCCCACGAGCACTCTAAGACATGACTCTGTTCCAACACCTAGCGCAGCATCTACACCTCATAATTGACAGTACCCAGGGAGGATAATGTTGATGAACGGAATGAAAGGAAAAGGCTGCGGATCCCAGGATGGCATTTGAGGCAGAGCAACGTGGCTGGAAAGGAATACTGCGTTCTGCAGTGTGCAATAAATATTGTACAGTGCAGAACGCTGCAGCCAATGGCTCTGGATCAGGAGGGAAGATCTCAACTACGCCCCAAAATGCTAGGGACATGCACCCAGATCTGATCGACCTGTGGTGGGCCTGCATCAACCTGTGGTGGGCCTGCATTAGAAGAGGGCCTGTGATTAAAAGAAATGTCCATTACATCCACTGGTGGGCACTAACATCAGATTACATCAACTGGCTGTAGGAATTAATTTGTGGGAGATCCTACAAAGGATATTCTCCATCTTGTCTAAATTAGGAAAGGGTTCATTTTAAAAAGGTACAGAGGTAATGATGTCTGATCACCTGAGCAGGCCGCATGGCTTTTATAGTACTGCCATACAAGCCATTAGCAAGTCAGATTTATATTTAGCCTCAGTTAACCCTCAAGTTCAGCCTGATTACAAGGCCAAAACACTTGATGACGCTAAGGTACACAACAGAAGATCTGTCCCTAACATCTGCTGGTGACCGCTAACACCTGCTAACATCTCCTGGTAGTTGTTAACTTAATTTGTGTAGAAGACATTCAAACGTACAAGGGATAGTCAACATCTTTTTTGCTTAATGACAACTGCGCCATCTCATAATTGTCTTTTCATAGTCATTGTCAGAAATGTAACTGATAAAAGTAGTTCATAAAAATATTCAAAAATTAAAATTCAGACTAGTAAGAAAATACTAAATTGATCGATGTTGTGAGTAAAAGAGCTTGAGCAACCGCGCCTCCGCAGCCAGACGAGGTAATTAATTATATTGGACTCTGAGTCATAAAGAAAAGTCCATCAGTTTTTGCAGAGTCCTCAATGAATCATGAAACGGAAACTAAAGTAGTGCTGTTAATGCTGTGTCATCTGTAGGTTACAATGTCACAGAAATAAAGAATAATTTGTTGTTTATGAAAATGGGTTAAAAACATTGCTATTTTCTCAAATATGCAGCATGCTAAAACAATGCCTGTAGAGTAAGATGGAACAAGCTGTGTCAAGGCCCATCCACCTGACCTTTACAACACCAACTGTGCACTCATGACACAAGAGCACATATGACACTCATTGTATGAGCGCTCCTGTCTAGTCTAGTCTGTGATGTGCTGATTTCACAGCTGGTGCGTCATCTCCGGTAAGCGTCCCGCGTCATTTCCTGTTCATTTCCTGTTTACTTGCTGCTAGTGTTGGTCGCTCTCTGTATTAGCTCCTCCGCTAAACTCTGTAACACTACGGCTAAAATCACCGGTCTGTAGTTAAACACCCACACATAACAACCCATACTCTAGCGTTCTTAGTGATTCTGTGTGAGCTCACCCTCGTAGCTCTATATCAGCGATGTCTTCTCTCTCTCCCTCCACTGCTCTCTCTTGCTCCGAGTGTCTTATGTTTACTTACTCCTCTGCCTCACTTAACAGTAGTGGTACTTGTAATAAATGTAGTGTGTTGGTAGCGATGGAGGCGAGGCTTAGCGACTTAGAAGCTCGGCTCCGCAGCTTAGAAACTCCGTTAGCTGTAGTTAGCCGGCTTCCGCTAGCGTCGGAGCCACCTAGCATAGCACATAGCTTAGGACGTAGCTTAGCTTCAACTAGCAGTCCCCTGACTAGTCCCGTGCAGCAGGGAGCCCAGGGCAGCTGGGTGACGGTCCGGAGGGGGCATAGTGCTAGTCTTAAAAAGCCCATGATTAAAGAGCCACCAGCTCACGTTTCAAATAGATTCTCTCCACTCAGCGAGGCACCCGCTGATAAACAAACTCTGATTATTGGCGACTCGGTTCTGAGAAACGTCAGGGTAGCGACACCAGCGACCATAGTTAACTGTATCCCAGGGGCCAGAGCCGGCGACATCGCATCTAAACTTAAGTTAATGGCTAAAACTAAACGTAAATACAATAGAATTGTAATTCACGTCGGCAGCAATGACTCCCGGCTTCGTATGTCGGAGATCACTAAAGTGAATGTTGAGTCGTTGTGTGCTTTTGCTAAAACGATGTCAGACAAAGTAGTTTTCTCTGGCCCGCTCCCTAATACAACAGGTGATGACATGTTTAGCCGCATGTTGTCTTTTAACCGCTGGCTGTCGACGTGGTGTCCTGTAAACGGTGTGGGCTTTGTAGATAATTGGCTAACTTTTTTGAGAAAACCTGGTCTTGTTATGAGAGACGGCGTTCATCCCACTTGGGATGGAGCAGCTCTCTTATCTAGGAATATTACAAAGTCTATAACATGACAACCCATAGTTGGGACCAGGAAGCAGAGCTGCAGTGCTAAACACTTCTCTGCGCTCCCTCTGGATCAGTCACACAACCCCATAGAGATTGTGTCTGTCCACCGTCCGATTAAATTATTGAAATTAAACAATAACAGAGCGAGAACTCCACACAAAAATCTAATAAAAATTAAAACAACCTCTGCAACAACACAGGGAACTAAGACTTTTAAATGTGGTCTTTTAAACATTAGATCACTATCAACTAAGGCTCTTTTAGTTAATGAACTAGTCTCTGACTACAACCTAGATGTATTGTCCCTCACTGAGACGTGGCTGCATCCTGATGAATATGTCAGTCTAAATGAATCTACTCCCCCCAGTCATATAAATGCACAGGTTCCCAGAGAATTTGGGCGAGGAGGTGGAGTTGCTGCTATTTTTAACTCCAGTCTATCAATTAATCCAAAACCTAAACTTAACCTAAGCTACAAATCATTTGAATGTCTGGTTCTTAGTCTTCCACGCCAATCCAGGAAACACCAACAGCCAATCATATTTGCTGTAGTTTACCATCCTCCCAGGGCTTATACTGAATTTTTAACGGAATTCCCTGAGTTTTTATCAAACTTAGTCCTAAAGAGCGATAAAATTATTATTGTTGGTGACTTTAATATCCATGTTGACAATAAGAAAGATTACCGTAGCGTAGCATTTAATTCAATACTAGACTCAATTGGTTTCAGTCAGTGTGTGCACCAACCGACTCATTGTTGTAACCACACACTTGACCTTATATTATCGTACGGTGTCGGAATTGAACATTTAACAGTCCTCCCGCACAATCCAGTTCTATCAGACCATAATTTAATAACCTTCCATTTTTCAATAAATGAATATATGCCACCAATAAAAAACTCATTTTCTAGATGTCTACCTGATAGTGCTGTAGCTAAATTTAAGGAAATAATTCCAATTACATTTAAACCCGTATTATCCGTAGATATAAAGAACAAATTCTTTAAAAACCCGAGCTCCATTGAGATCGACCAACTCGTCGATAGCTCTGCAGACTCATTACGATTAACATTAGATTCAATAGCGCCTCTAAAAAAGAAAAATGTCAAACATGGTAAATTAGCTCCGTGGTATAATTCCCAGACAAATGAGTTAAAACAATTATCAAGAAAACTAGAAAGGAAGTGGCGCTCCAGCAACCATGTTGAAAACCTCATAGACTGGAAGAATAGTGTTAAAGAATATAAAAAGGCTCTCCACAAAGCAAGAGCAGCCTACTATTCAAAACTAATAGAAGAGAATAAAAACAACCCCAGGTTTCTCTTCAGCACTATAGCCAGGCTGACAGAGAGTCACACCTCCACCGAACCCAGTATTCCTCGATCCCTAAATAGCAATACCTTTATGACCTTTTTTAATGATAAAATTCTAACCATTAGAAATAAAATCAACAATCTCCTGCCCTCAATTGGCACTAATACCCTCCCAATAACAGAAATCTCAGAAATGGCTGAGAATCCTAACCATTATTTAGACAGCTTCTCTCTGATCACTTGTGATCAGTTTACCAAAATAATCTCAGGTTCTAAACCAACAACCTGTATCTTAGATCCCATTCCTACAAAATTACTTAAAGAAATTCTGCCCCTAATTGATAGTTCGTTACTTAACACAATCAATCTGTCATTATCATCAGGTTATGTACCACAGTCTTTTAAAATAGCAGTAATCAAACCCCTTCTCAAAAAACCCACCCTAGACCCAGAGGTTTTAGCCAATTACAGACCAATATCTAATCTCCCCTTCATGTCTAAAATCTTAGAAAAAGTGGTAGCCAATCAGCTGTGTGAGTTTCTCCAGGAAAATAATATATATGAAGACTTTCAGTCGGGGTTTAGAGCCAATCACAGCACAAAAACAGCCTTGGCAAAAGTCACTAATGACCTTTTAATAGCCTCAGATCAGGGACTTGTGTCTGTCCTCGTTCTGTTAGATCTCAGTGCAGCATTCGACACAATTGACCATCAAATTTTATTACAAAGACTCAAACAGTTAATTAAAATTAATGGAACTGCCCTTAATTGGTTTAAATCTTATTTTTCTGATCGCTCCCAATTCGTGCAAATTAATGATGAGACATCTGTGCGCACCAAAGTTAACCATGGTGTTCCACAGGGCTCTGTGCTCGGCCCAATTTTATTCTCATTATATATGCTTCCACTAGGAAACATTATCAGGACACACTCGGTAAATTTCCACTGCTATGCGGATGACACCCAGTTATACTTGTCAATAAAACCTGAACAAAGTAATCAATTAACTAAACTTCGAGCATGTCTCAAGGACATAAAAACCTGGATGACCCGCAATTTTCTCTTATTAAACTCAGACAAAACAGAGGTTATAATACTTGGCCCCAAACACCTTAGAGATAAATTATCTAATGATATAGCTGCGCTAGACGACATTGCCCTTGCTTCCAACGAAACAGTCAGGAACTTGGGAGTGATCTTCGATCCTGATTTATCTTTTAATAGTCACTTAAAACAAATTTCTCGGACTGCCTTTTTCCACTTGCGTAATATTTCAAAAATCAGGCATGTCCTTTCGCAAAAAGATGCAGAAAAACTAGTCCACGCCTTCGTTACATCGAGACTGGACTATTGTAACTCATTATTATCAGGCTCCAGCAGTAAGTCGTTAAAGACTCTACAGCTTGTCCAAAATGCCGCAGCACGTGTCCTGACAAGAACAAAGAAAAGAGAGCACATTTCTCCAGTATTAGCTTCGCTACACTGGCTTCCAGTTAAATCTAGAATAGAATTTAAAATTCTCCTCCTCACCTTCAAGGCCCTTAATAATATAGCGCCTTTTTACCTTAAAGAGCTGTTAGTACCTTATAAACCCTCTAGAGCACTCCGCTCCCAGAATTCAGGCTTACTTGTCGTCCCTAAAGTCTCTAAAAGTAGAGTAGGAGCCAGAGCTTTTAGCCATCAAGCCCCTCACTTGTGGAATAATCTACCAATTTCAGTTCGGGAGGCAGACACCATCTGTTTGTTTAAGAGTAGGCTCAAAACCTTTCTTTTTGATAAAGCTTATAGTTAGAGTTAATTAGTGAGGCAGAACGTAACTTGCTCTATTTAATGACATATGACACACGGAGCTTCTTTTTCCAGCTTCTCCTTCCTCTTCTCCATCCCTAACCCCCTTCCCCGGGGTCCCTTTGCTTTAACACCCGCAGATCCAGGGCCTCTGTGGCTGCACCATGGATTGCTGTTTGTGGATCGCGCATCGGGGGTCGCAGTGGTGGACCCAGTGTGGCGGATTCTGTGTCGTGTCGGCTGATCGTGGTGCTGGTGGCGGACCCTGTGTCGCGTTGGCACTGGGTACAGGAGATGGACCAGGGCCGCGGCGATGGCTCGTGGTGGGTCCTGGTGGGCGGCGGTGGACGGTGACTGAGGACTGGAGTGGCCTCTGGTCTGGATGGTGGATCGTGGTCCTGCTGGTTGCTGACCATGGACTGTGATTGCAGCGGGACTGCATCAATGCCGCTAAAGACTTTAATGATGAATGTTTTCTACACGTGGCATCTATTGCACTTCTGTCCGTCCTGGGAGAGGGATCCCTCACATGTGGCTCTCTCTGAGGTTTCTACTTATTTTTACCTGTTAAAATGGTTTTTAGTAGTTTTTCCTCACTCTTGCTGAGGGTTAAGGACAGAGGATGCCACACCCTGTTAAAGCCCTATGAGATGAATGTAATTTGTGAATATGGGCTATACAAATAAAATTTGATTGACTGATTGATTGTGGCTTGACTAGAGGTGTGATTAGCAAGGGACTTTAAGCAGAACTTTCATTTAAAGTAAAAAGATCTGAAAATGACTTACATGGAAACAATTGGCGAACCATTGACAAGCCCCCAGTCCCCATCACAGACAAACATTTACCTGAGTTTAGTATTATATCTTAGGGTGAAACCTTATTTTGCATATCAACAATAATTTCCTGCGAATCCAATGAGAGGTTTATAAAATAGTTTGTACCTAAAATGAAATTCAAAAATACAAGATAATTGGTCAATGTGTCACACCACTAAGAACAAACCTGTTTATAAGACTGGTGCTTCCATGAGGCCATATATCTAAATTTGTACCTTTAATTTTCTAATTCATAAATCCTTACATGCCAAAGAACTGTGTGTAAATGCACACATTTATATAACTCCTTTTCAGTCAATAATTGAGAAACAACTTGACCTGCAAAGTAAAATGTTACACAAACGGTTGTCTTTCCTGCTGAAAGTGGTCTAAATGAATCCGGATCATTGGAGTGCATTAAACCCACTCAACAAATATGTGGCTCCCTGTTGAGTGTGATCAGCAGGGAACAGGGAGTCTATTGAGAAAACCCAGCCCCCCAAAACAACAGAGCAGTAATTCTACTGTCCCTTGTGAAATATGTTCATTTACTGCATTTCAAGCTCAGCCAATTCTACTGCTCCTTGACTACCCACAAATACAGTATTTTGGAGGAGGTTGTGTAAAATCATAAATCACCCATACTTGTTTTAAGATGCACAAACAAGCCATATATTATTGCTTTATTAAACATGTGGAAAATGTTTCAATTATAAAAGAAGATTTCTCTAGTTCAGTGGTTCCCAAACTTTTTAGAGTCCCGTACCCCACCACCATGGCACAGGTTAATGAGAATCCTTCTGAGAATGACAACCACTAATATTATCATCAATCAATGTATACAACATTGATTTGTTTTGCACCCAGGAAAAAAGGGAAGAAGGCAGTGACGCTGCCCTGAAGGTTTTCAGTCTCCTCCAAGGATTAAGTGTGAAGTGTTTTGGGTTTTATAAGAGTGCTGTGGGGGAAATGATTGAAGATGTCTGCAGAACACGAAGTGTGCACTATGGAAGGTGGCTACACAAAGCATGTGAAGTTTAGCACACATCAGGAATTGAATAGTAAAATGTCATGGTTAGTCTGTTTAAATTACTAAAGCATGTTGTCGGTATGTGCCTTGACAAATACTGCATATACATTTCGCCCACTGGACATGGTCGTCACAAAGCCAATATAATCTGTTCAATTAAAATCTAACAGTCTCCCAGTTGGTTGTAAATGTTCCAGCAGGAGAAAAAAGACTCCTACACAAGGCTTTATTTATGTCAGCTATTGAGCTCATCGCAATTACTGTCACTTTCTTCATTCGGATTTGTGTTTACATAACGTGCATTGGGACATTGAGTCCAAAACGTTGTGTAACTTGGAATGTCTTACTCAACTGCTTTTCAAAGTATCGCGGAAACTTTAAGGGAAAACAATGTGACAATACAAATAAAATTATTGATTCTTAAAACTGTGTACCTAAAAACTGACCTGATCTAACTAATTTACCTCCTGCTAAAGGCTAAAATGGAAATTTTTCTTTAAAAAAACCATACCATCAGACAACCATACTGAAGATGACTCAGCTGCAAAAGAGCCACAACCAAGGAATACCACCTGGGCATCTGAATCTTGGAGGTATGAGCCATCATAAATAAAGTATGGCTTTACAACGGTGCCCAAATGTGTTCTCTGACTCGAGATCCTCGCCAACCAGTCTTTAAAGCCATCTAAACTTGAACGACCCCTGAAACAAAAGTCTGCTAATAAATATACTTTTTACAAAGAAAAGAAGAGCACCTAGCGATGCAGTCGGCTATCATTCCTGAGCGGGCCTTGAAGGCATCATTTTTTAGCATTGCACCACATCGTCCGTGCAAAGAAACCACACACAATATGAGAGGATTTAATTCTACCAGCTACCAGAGGTTGCTGCCAGCAAGATCAAGGCTGTACCACTCAGATAATTCTGGGAGCCAACGGATTGGTGACATGGCTCAGGACTTGACTGCTCAGCTGTTGGAGCAAGTGAGAGCAAGTGATTATTTTGCTCTGCAGCTGGATGAGAACACAGATGTATCGAATGCCGCAGAATTGCTTGTATACATCCGATTTATTTCCAAGGACCAAGAGACCCGACTAATGGACATGGCAAATGAATGGGAGTTGAGGGTGACATTTTATGCTCTCTCACTCCCACAGTACTGGCTGCATGTCAAAAAAGACTATCCTGCACTGGCTGAGAGGGCTCTGAAATCCCTTCTTCCACTGGCCAACACATACCTTTGCTAGTCTGGCTTTTCAACAATGAAGGTATTGAAATCAAAGCACAGAATATTCATCTTGCACTGACAGACCTAAAACCTACGATTGAACTGTGTAGGAGCCACTAAGCCCATCCCTCCCACTAGTGAGGGACCAGTTATACACACAAAGACACATACTGAAATGATAAGGACTGTTAATAACATAGGAACGACAATGAAGGTAAGGAATAAATAACAAAATATAAAAACTAGAATATATATGTATATGTGTATATATGTATGTGTATATGTGTATATACATATAAACAGACTAAATATATATATATGTTCACATTGTATATACTGTTAATATATTATGGTGATTATTATTGAGAATGTTTATAACAAGACACACTGAATTTAATGAATGAAAAAAATGAAGAAAACAAATTTGAAAATTACTTTTGAATATTCAGACAGAAATTAAAAGGAATGTTTATAACAGTAAAAATACAGATTATTAGTTATTAATAAAAAATAAGGGGGATATTTAAGAAGTTCTAAGTTAGATTTTTTATATTTGCCATCATAATGTACACCTGATTTAAGTTTGCAACAGGGGGGTCTAAAGCTATATGGGGATCCTTGGGATTAAAAAGTTCGGGAACCCCTGTCTTAGTCCACCCGCCGTTTAATGTTTGTTCCAGGGACTACCATTGTTGTTGAACCATTGTATTACACCTTGCCTGTCCCTCTCAGCTTGCCTCAGTACAATGTCGTCCTCCACAGCATACTCTGGCCCAAACTAACCTGTTGACATCCTCTCATCATATTTGCCACACAATATTTGTTTTGGAGGGTTACTTTATTTCTTAAGCTCCTCTCAGACATACACTGACCTACATCCTGACATTCTCTTGAGGGGCCGTACGTGAGAATACAAATGTCAGTAGGGAGGCTCCAGATTTTCTCCAAAGTTACTAATGCCAGTAAAAGTTAAGTTGACGACAGCTAAGTTTGTAACTGTTAATGTAATGAAAAGTAAAAGACTGATAAAGGACTTGTAGCTGTTAAGAACATAAAGTATCTTTATGTTCTTAACAGCTCTAGTGTGCTGCTTAAGCTCATAGTGAATTGTTATGCAGAAGCTAAAATGCAAGATGTATGCCTGTTGTCACAGTGATTTTATTAGTTTGTAGCCTGGATGCCTAACAAATTTAGCCCCGCCCACAATATTTGAGGTCGGGAAGTTCGGTCTGGAGTCGCTCCGTTGGGGAGAAACTATGCCCAAACAGAAGCTGTTCGGACCAATCAAATAGTCAGTGCGGGCTTTATACGATGTTGGACAGATGATCAACAGTAACGTAATCAACCACGTCATCAAGGAGTGCTTGGGCCCCTGGTCTATTTTCTCTGATGCCTCAGATGAACACGCTTCTTCATCATTCTTCTTCGTCATCTGTCCATTTTTTTTAAACACAGGAATGTCGCGTTCCAACCGTGTTATTAAGTTCTTACAGGACCGACAAACGCGATACAATTTGTTTGATGTGTTGTGGAGCTGTAATCCTAAACAGAGAACTTGTTCGTACGTGCATTCACCTTTACGCCGGGTTCACACCGAACACTAAAGCCACGCCAAAGCCACGCGTAAGCGCAGCGCCAAGCCTTAAATAACAGCTGGCTCCCATCCACTCCCATGTTAAACCTTTGTGCGGGTCACACCGGAGGCTGCAGCGCTGCGCTGCGCTGCGCCCAGACTGCCTAGCACAGTGCAGCGATCGTTTCGGCGTCAAGTCTATTTTTTGCGCTTGACACGAGCGTATCACGCCAGGAAACACACTGAAAAATGATTTTAAATGATATTGATGACATATTTTATATGTTATAAATGATCAAATATGTATCCCATACTTTGAATTCCCCTTCTGTTGTTCTGGAGTTTTAATTTTACTAATTTTACCAATGACATTATTAAATGTCCCCCTCTGCCCATCCACTACAGCCACACAAGCAGTCATAAAGATAAAAGAGAGAGGGGGGGGGCTACGTATTCTCCACATAGGCTTGAGTGGAGAATACGTAATTTACCCTCGACACACGACATTTAACGGAGCAAACAGCGGAGAAGTTCTTCAACATGGATGACATTAATATCTTTGTTATGCAACCATAAGCTACTCCAACATGGGGTAGACAAAGTAGGTAAGTTGAGTTTAATACAAAGCTGACAGAAGAGATTGCATGAGGTTTGAATATAATGATAGATCATCTGTTATCCTTGAACACCACACTGAATTTAATGCAAAAGGAAAATCCAAAGAAGATATTTTCTCAGCTCCCTCAATTCTTTTGCAGCACGAAGACAAATTATTTTATTTTTAAATTTTGTGATTCACAGTTTTATAATGCAATATGGTAACCACTACCATCATAGCAACAAGGCTGGCCAACATCAATTAGTTTTTTGGATTAAAATTTAGTTAGGGGCAATTTAGTTTGTACATATATACACACTCATTGGATCCTCCAAATGAACATGGTGGACAAGTTTATATCCTTATTGATATTACAAAAGCTACATCAAAATTTTTGTTTTCCTACTGAATCAGTGGTCTGACGGTTTGTGTTTGGGTGACCTGTTTCAGGATACCTTTTCTGTAAGTAAACTGTAACAGGATTTTCTGTTCCAGCTAAAAACAGAAAATGTGTCTTGGTTCATGTTCATCAGTAGGGGGTCCATTTCTTTGTATGTATCAAGAACTGGGTAATGAGCAGGTCAACAGAGTATGTATCCTGTAGGTCCTGTTTTGACCTGCAATTAATGTCCGTCCTAAGAGATCTAATCTATAGTGGAAAGCCTTAAAATGGGTCAAAGACATCAGTTGAGTAGGTGGTCCCTCATCATGGCGCAGGTGCATTTGCATTCACACAACGAAAAGACCACCTCCGAATGTAAAAAATATGAACTTTCTCTTACACACGCTTGCACAAATTGTCTGGTGGTCAGTCCTGTTTGGAAACAAATAAAAACTTAAAAGACTGTATGATTCATGAAAGTGAGGCTCCCCTTCAGTACAAAAACCTAAACCCAAGGATTCAAAACTGCTTAACATTAGGATTGCATAATTCATAAATTATCAATCATACGGCAACATTAGTTAGTCGATCCTTAAGTAACTTAGGGACAACTTTACATCAAGCAGAACCCATACTGGGTCCCAGCTGCTTCCAGTTCATGGAAATAAATGTGATAACGAAACAGCTACATATGACAAATCATATCAAATCTAAATTTAATTGAAATTAAAGTTGAGCTGTCACAAACTATATCCTATAAACTGAAAGCAACGTTTCGAATTCTTACATCTTGTTTTAATGTGGCTAGCATACAGGGAGACATATAATATATATATTATGTCCTACAAAATGTCCACAATGGGAAACTATGTTGTTGATGTTATGTTTTATAGCGCACAGTAATTCCTCCAAGCGTTATAGATGTAAACAGCAGTGATGTGACAGTTTGATGAAGATGATGATTTCCAAGTATCTGAAAATGTAACTGAATGTACAATTGATGATTTACTACTGGATGTAGAGTATTGAATTAAATATTTTCTAATATGCATGACTGCGTGAGAGATATCAACTGTACAAACAAATATCAAATGAAAATGAATAGTGTCTTTTGGTGCAAATATATGTGTCGACAAGGAACCTACACTTCTGTGTCCAGCTTCTCAAACATTTACAATTAAACCAAGAATACTGATTGATTTTAGACTTGACATTTGATTATATTGATAACCACATCTTTCCTAATTCTCTCCTCCTATATGGTGTCCTCTCTCCATTATTTCAAACTATTATCTACTCTGAATGGATTAACAAGCCCAAACCCTGATAGTGATTAAAAGAAAAGCAATCACTTGCCCTTAATACAGATAAGGGGACAGTTGGCATGACAAACAAATGGCGGTGGAGGGGGATGGGGAGGCAGCCTCTGTGTACAGTTGCCATGGCTACCACTGAGAAGCGGATAAAGGCTACCAGGAGGAAGCCTTCATTGTTGCGGGTGACTTCAACCACTCCAACCTGAAGACTGTACTCCCCAAATTCCACCAACATGTCTCCTGTGCAACCAGAGGAGTCAAGACTTTGGACCATGTTTACAACAGCATGGCTGGTGCTTACAAAGCCGTCCCCCTCCCCCATCTAGGACAGTGTGACCACCTCTCCTTGTTTCTACTCCCCAAATACAAACCACTCATCAAACGTGTTAAACCCACAGTGAGGACAGTTAAAGTGTGGCCAGAGGGAGCAGACACTGAACTCCAGCTCCGGTTCGAACAAACAGACTGGAGGGCGTTTGCCGTTCAGGCCACACTGGACTCCCACACTGACATTGACTCCTATGCCTCTTCTGTTCTTTACTGTACTATTTCCTTTATTACTGCTCATAGTTCTTATATCATACAATACCTTAATACTGTACTATTCCATTATATATTTCTTACTGCACATATCTTATTTATTTACATTCCATTTTAAATACGCACAATACTCTGCACTTTAACTCCTTTTTTTGCACTTCGGGTTAGATGCTAAACTGCATTTCGTTGTATAAGTACATGTACTGTGCAATGACAATAAAGTTGAATCTAATCTAAAAAAAAAGAAAGTGTTTGCGTGTGTCTGTGTGTGGGTGCGTCTGCATGTTTTGTGTACAACCTTTTAAATTAGATTTTAAGGTATGTCTTCATCATTACACATTTTATCTGGTTCACACACTGAGTGTGTTGTGGTCAAATAAGGAGTTTAACCACAGAGCTGTTCTAAGGCTGTGGTTTTATTTGGACTTTCCTCCATTTGTGTTATCACAACAAATATGCACTTGAAGTGGATTATCAACCACAACACATGTTTCACACAGTCTAGTTTACCTTTCATAAACAACAGGAGAGAATTTACACATTTACACCTCTCCGATCAATTTTTGCAGCTGATCACTAAAAGGCAGATGGGATTACTGAAATGTCTATAAATTCCTTTCCTAACTGCTATTACTTGACCTCACTGGGAAAATGTTATGAGGTCAAGGAATGAGGAAGAATGAATTGTATCTATATTTGTTAAGATGAAATTTAAATGGGTCTGTCCATGTACAACTACCTTCGCTTTATGTTGTATTACACATTATCTAATTTTCTTTCAAACAGGATGTTCCAGTGTTTCCCTGTGTAAAAGGAGATTGATTGAAGCTAATTCCCTTATCATTTAGAGAATTCAAACAGCTCTTATCATGCTCTTATTATACTTTTGGTAATTTCACTCAGGCTGGAACCTAACTAGGCAAAATAGGGAACAACTGCAGTCTGCAAAACAGTTTTACCACTGTATCTCCGCAAATAATAGAGGACAATGTGGAGCTTATTTTGACCAGAAAAAATATTTCTCATCATGTAATATCAATGACATCATGAATAAGCCACCTAACATGATGTCAGAGATATGATCTATTGCTTATATAGATGAGTATGGTCATTATCATATGGTATAAATAACTCCTGGATGACATCATTATACAATATTAAAAAGTTTCACCTTTTTAATATTCCATGCAGAGGATATGCATCAACACCTGATACGATGGATTTTTGTCCAGTTTAAAATGTGTTCACCCAAATACAACGAAGAAAAAATTCCACTAATAATGTTTTACTGTGGATCAGAGTGAAAAACACACTGTTTCTGAAATGAGACATTGCTGTTAAAGCAGATTGTGATTTTGGTGATTCGACCTTAACTGATAACTGAAATCTTTATTGTTAGTTTTTCTATTGATTGATGAACTAATCATTTCAGCACTCACCATGCTTTCCAGTGTGTTGATTCTTTTGTCACGAGTTATAGGCTTTCAGTTGATGCTGACTTCACCACAGCTCTAATGACTAAAACTGATATCTGATAAAAAGGAAAGAGCCTCTCATTGTTCTTCCCTCACTACATATCCGCTGTGTTGGCCGGCAATTCAATTTGTCTCCCTGCTCCAGCCATCATTACTGCCAAAGGCACATTCATCAAAGGACATGGGCATCACTGTTTAACCCTGCTACTCTTATGATGTGTGCTGTTTGTTAGAAAACAATAATCTCATTTGCTGCTCCATGTGTTCACTGACCTGTTCCAACTAATGCTTCAACCAGCATGGTGCAACATGCTTGTACGTTACATGCACTTAAAGGATCACTTAAAAAGAGACAAGCATTTGTATAATGTGTTTTCATGACAGAGTCAGGAAAGTCAAGCAACAATATAGATTATCCTGATGCACAACAGTTTCTGTCTGAGCTCCCAATGACTATCAAATATATGTTAGTATTGCACATATGATTAGATTGTGTAACTCAATTCAGTACCTCCTAAATCATTTATATTTCTTTCCTTTGTGGTGCAGTTCACACTCCAGGATGGAGTATTATATTAGTTATTTGCAAACACAATACCTGCTCCTTGAAAAAACTATGTACATTTAACTTACAATAAGGCTCCAAATAACTTTAATGAATATATTAAACCTAAGTGAAAGTCATCCTGTCTACATTTATGTACTCACTTGCTGTGTACAGACACACACACCGTTAAGTATAAAGTAAAGACAATCATTGGAAAAGTGTCATTTCAGACAGAGGAGTTGAATAAATCGGGCAAAAAGAGTTTGAAGAGGAGGAGGCTGCTACAAAAGAACATCAGTTTTCATAAAAGTACAGACTCAAAAATGTTCCAAAAATAGAAAAAACCTTTTGGCTGGTTTCAATGTGCTCTTAGTCTTTTATCAGTGGTTAGAAAACACTTGTACATCTATTATCCTCTCGAACAGGGTCTCCACTGACGTTGCTCTCTAGAAACTCTTAAAGGGCCCATATTGTGTACAATACATTTTCTAGGCTTCACTATCCGTAATTACTTAAAGGGGGTCAGTAGGTACCCTCAAAGTATGAAAAGAGTCACTCCACAGACTTTTTCACTCAGTCCATTCTAAGAAAAATGTTATTGAAACATCTTGTTTCGTTCTTCCTCTCCCGCATGATGTCATACGGGATCACACTCATCATTGGCCGACTGTCCTGCTTGAACAAACAAGACGACGGGTTAATTTACCATTCAGAAACACCCTATTGTAACAGACTGTTAATATGTGGCTGGTCTTCTATGGCTGCAAACATAACAACGTGACCTTCAGATGTGTTTACCAGAGGTCGTAAATGCGCCAGAATGAGACCGGTGATAGGCCTGGTCGCATGTCACTCAAAGTGCAGTCAGCCAATCAGAGGAGGGGATCAAGAGACTGGCGAAAACTGTCTGCAGCGGCAGAGAGAGGCAGAAGAGAGGACATGTTTGTTCGACTTTAAACCACTGATTTATATCTTAGGGGTACCAATACCTCAAATGAAATCCCAGAAAGGGGAAAAAATATGGGCCATTTAAGAAGACCACCATATAACAGGAACCTATTGTGTCCTGTATGATGACATCATGTATTGATTCCTGTTAAAAAAAAAGCTCAGTAAAAGTGACCTGTTAAGATATAGACCTTAAGGAAAGTAAACACTTAAATAAGTCCCATCTGAATGTCCTGGCGAAACTATAGGGATGTGCAGCATACGGCTCATTGTTTGTAGGCAGGACAGTAGCTAAGGGGGACAGCAACATGTTGCTTTGATAGACGTTGGGAGGGTACCTCTCTGTCCGGCTCTTCGTCAGACACATCCGAGATGAGACGCAGGCAACAAAAGATGACAGGAGCGGACAAATCCTATTCCAGCAGCCTTAACTTACATCTGTGATTAAATGTTTGCAGCTGGGGTCATCTCAATGGTGCGTGTACACTGCATTAGTCTGTTATGTAGCAAAGTCAAGACATAAGCTTGTGCGGTGAAAGGGGATATTTCAGTGTCTCCGATAGTGCAGGGATTTCCAAGCTCACAACGTGGATTAAAGGATTACCTCTTGCAGTATGCTGGGGTTTTCTGTTCAAAGCTTTTTTGAGTGATGTCCATGTGTAAGTCACGTAAAAAAAATATTTATTCAGAAGTTACTTAGTGTTATGTTGTCTTTTAACTTAGCAAGCCATAAGGCTTCACATTATGTGGAATTATTTTACCCTCAGTTTTGACAAACAGCTGCTCTTGTTGAACTGAAGCTTAAAAAACCATTCCCATCTCCGCTTTTCTCGATTTAATCGTAGCTTGGTA
The DNA here is from genome assembly GCA_038501795.1 of Pseudopleuronectes americanus. Taxonomy (NCBI): domain Eukaryota; kingdom Metazoa; phylum Chordata; class Actinopteri; order Pleuronectiformes; family Pleuronectidae; genus Pseudopleuronectes; species Pseudopleuronectes americanus. Next base: position 932,208 of record CM076717.1, on the reverse strand, counting down.
CTGTTGGATTTTAATTGGCAGTTATTAGCCAGAGTGCAGCTCCCACACCAAGAAGCCGATATTTACCCTCAGCACTAATAACTGGAAAACAAACAGCTCATTTAGTGGAAATTCCTTTGTTTCCTCTAATGCCTTGGACTCCCTTCCTGTCTGCCTCCTTCTAATCACCACCTCTGTTCTAACAGTTCACTCTCTGTTTATCCTCTTCTCTCATTTTACGCTCCATCCTTTTCCGTCTTCTTGATGAACCATACAAGGAAAATAACACTATAAATGTCTGATTTTATAATTTCAGGCCTTAGAGGATATTAAAATAAAAATTTAAATGACATTGTTTATTCTTATAAAATTAATGAAATTACTATTTGCCCAAATAAAATAGGTTGTTATTGTTATTTAATTTGTGAAATTCTTCTAATAATAATTCTTATTCCAAAAAGTGGCTGTGCAGTTTGACCACCAAGTTTGTGAATATTTATATGTGCATATATACCGTGTGTTTTTGTGTGTGGGGAGAGGCATGTGCTGTCATTTATGGGATAATGTGCTGAGGTTACATGATGACTTGTTTCTGTGATGATGTCAAGAAATCGCAATGAATGAATTAAACAGATAACTAGTGAGGTAGTGAATGATCAATCACAGTCCATAGTTTGTCATTAATTGATGAGAAGGTTTTAGGTTTTTGAGGGTTGCCAGGTCACATTTCCGTTTGATCGATTGATTGATTTCAGATGTCAGTGTAGTTGGTTAAGGGTATCTTCAATATACTCTATCCCTAACCTACACAACAAAAAGCAGCAAAAACAACCGGAAATAAGAGCATGTCAGAAAAAAGGCAGCATCTACCTAAAATATAGCCAAAATAAGTAAAAGCCTTTTAAAGTGCTAAAGTGCTCCACACACCATCTTACAATTTATGGTAGATTAGTACAAATTTTGCCAAAGATATGGCTGATAATGACACTGCAGCTGTGAAGTGAATCAAGAGAGCAACAAAACCTTTCAAGCAGACATATGGACTAATAAGTAAAAACGGCATACATACAAATTAAACATATCATTCAAGATTAAAAGCAGCATCGCAGAATAGCATCCTAACTATTGCCATCCAGACCTCCTACTGTCCCCTCCGCCATGTCTCCTGTCAGAGATGTATTGCAACAGACAGCAGCAGATTTCTCAGCTTACAGCTCATTAATTCAGAGTAATTAGTCCAGACATGGCAATTTTCCACATCAGGAGAAGAAGAGAAAAATCATTTTGTGCCTCAGTCTGGCATAAAAAGAGCTTTTAGGATATATTATACAGTTACCAGAAAGGGACATAGAATGTGCTGCAAAATTCCTGGAATAAAATACTGCTGTAAATAATTTCAGAAAATCCAGATCTTTCCTTTAAGTGACTGATTTATTTAAGTGATACATGTGTTTAAAGCTGTACAGTGGGTGGAGGTGCATTGCCACAGTGTTCTATTTACACCTGTATTCAAAAAAGTTTTCCGTGTCCAGATTATAACCTGATATGATTTTATTGTAACTACACCTGCACATTATTAGTATTAATGTCTTTCTTGTGTCAGCACTGAGATCTGATCATGGTCTGATCTCTGACCAGCTAACTTTTTTTTGTCCAAAAAAGGACAACAAAAAAGAAGAAGAGGAACAAAAGAAGATTAAAGCCATATTGGAAAATGTGTAATTTTGTTTGTTTGTTTGATTGGTTTTACTCTTTATTCCATCCAGAATTTTCTAAAAAACATGAGGACTGAGAGGACCCCTTTCTGTGTTCACTGGCTGCTAGCTGCTGTTACATCACTGGTTTTGACCAGCTAAAGGAGATTTTTATTTCGTGTTGTGTGTGGATTGCATTTGCTATTGTGTTCAATATGGGCACAATATGTCCCTGACCACCTCCCTATTGAGCCTCTGTATTTCTGTCTGGAGTTTGCATGTTCTTTTCACGTTTGCTCAGGTTTTCTCAAGGTACTCCGATTTCCTCCCACAGTCCAAAGACATACAAATTTGGGATTAGGTTGATCCTGTTTGTGGACTTCAGCTCTGCCTTCAATACAATCATCCCGAATCTGCTACAGGAGAAGCTCTCCCAGCTGAGTGTGCCTGACTCCACCTGCAGGTGGATCACAGACTTCCTGTCTGACAGGAGGCAACACGTGAGGCTGGGTAAGTATGTCTCTGAATTCAGATCCATTAGCACAGGTTCCCCTCAAGGCTGTGTTCTTTCACCTATTCTCTTCTCCCTGTATACCAACAGCTGCACCTCCAGTCACCAGTCCGTAAAACTCCTTAAGTTCGCGGATGACACCACCCTCATTGGGCTCATCTCTGATGGGGATGAGTCCGCCTACAGGTGGGAGATTGACCATCTGGTAACCTGGTGTGAGCAGAACAACCTGGAGCTCAACGCTCTGAAAACAGTGGAGATGATTGTGGACTTCAGAAGGAACCCAGCCCCACCCACCCCCATCATCCTGAGAGACGCCCCAGTCGTCACTGCGGAGTCCTTCCGCTTCCTGGGCACCATCATCTCCCAGGACCTCAAATGGGAGCTGAACATCAGCTCCATCACCAAAAGAGGAAAACAGAGGATGTACTTCCTGCGGCAGCTGAAGAAATTCAACCTGCCAAAGACAATGATGGTGCACTTCTACACCTACATCATCAAGTCCATCCTCACCTCCTCCATCACCACCTGGTTCGCTGCTGCCACCGCAAACGACAAAAGGAGGCTGCAGCGTATCATCCGTTCTGCTGAGAAGGTGATCGGCTGCAATCTGCCATCTCTACAGGAACTGTTTGCCTCTAGGTCCCTGAGGCTTGCAGGTAAGATTGTGGCTGATCCTTCCCACCCGGGTCACAAACTCTTTGAGGTTCTTCCCTCCGGCAGGAAGCTGCGGGCCATCAGGACCAAAACCTCCCGCCACAAGACCAGCTTCTTCCCGGCTGCAGTTGGCCTTATCAACAAGGCCCGGGATCCCCACCTGACTCAGACTTTTATTCCGCCCCCTCACCTCAAGGATGTGTTAAATTAACACATTATATCATATCATATTATATTATACTGCATTACATTGCATATTGCAATCGGACACTGTTTACTGTTTTGCATTTTGCATTTCACTTTTTACTTCACTTTTTATATCTTTTATCTTCTATATATTTTTATTCAGAAATGTTTATGTCAAAAAGTGAGTAAATAAGAAGTTAACAGTGAGTAAATATATACTGGTTTTCTATTTTTGATTCCCTTTCTTATGTATGTTGTATTTATTGCGTTTTTATGTTCTATGTTCATTGTATGCACCAATTACCAGAGCAAATTCCTTGTAGGTGTAAACCTACTTGGCAATAAAATACTGATTCTGGTTCTGATTCTGATGGGAGACTCTTAATTGACCATAGATTCAATGTGAGTGTGAATGTTTGCTTGTTTCTGTATGTTGGCCTGTGATATGCTGGCCACCTGTCCAAGTTGTACCCTGCCTCTCGGCCTCAGCTTGTGAATCCACGTAGCTATTATACATTTCCAAGATGAGACTTGGTGGACCCCTGAGACCTTATAAGGATAAGCATGAGAGATAATGGATGGAAAAACTTTCATGTTGTCTGCATTTTATTGCCATGTGATAACGGGGTATTTTTGGAGATTAGGTTATATTCAGATGTAGAAGTTTGGATTACTATCAATGACCATATAGACACATTCACGGGAATGACTGTATCCTCCAACCTGAACCACAGTTCAGATATGCACCTGTGGTTAAGGTTCGGTTAAGTTTGGTGAAATAAAAGTAAAAGGTTGGTTGTTTTTTCTAAAGCTTCCCATCATATCACACAGTTAAAGAAGTTTGCAGTTGCTGTGGAAGTTGATCTCTCGAGATCAAAGCTCAGCATCTATTATGATTTCATCCATAACTTAAGTTAATGATCAAAAATTATCATTTAGGTTATGGTCCACTAAGTAGTGCTACGGATTGGTTATAACAGCTACTGAGCTAGCTCGTCCGCATATCCATCTTGGTGACAAAACTACAGTAAAAGTAGAATAGGAAGAATTTAGTTTTTGGTTAATTGGGATAATTTTAAGGTCAAAAATTTTCTTTTACATTCAAATCCCCATTGACCATACAAAGCTTTTACTCTGTGGTGACATAATAAGATACACAGGTCTGCAAAGTCCAACAGCTCGGCCATTTATTTAACTGTAACAAAGATAATCCGTTTTGATTGAAACTGTCAGATATACACTTATTTAAATATGTTGAGGTTAAAGTTATTGTAGTTTGTATAATATGAAGCACTGAACTGCATTATGTTGAGGTGTTCATGCCGCATTTACAAACAGAAAGCTTAATATTGGAAAACATTTGTCCCAGAAATCTGGAGGAGTTTCAGTCTGGCTTTAGAGCCGAGCACTTAACTTGAAAATGTGCTGGGAATTTCCACAATATTTAACATTTGTAGTAAATCAAATCTAATAGATACACATTTAAACTGAATTAAAACAATACTTTGTTGTCTTCAAACCTTCGGACCTTAAATACCTGAAAAACAATTTTTTTAACATATTCAGGTGATTTCGATTTAGGACTCTAAGTTTTGAAGATCTAAGTCCACACTTAAATGTTTAAATGAAACAAAAAATTGCTAAATTTGAGTGTCTATGTTCAACAAGCTCTGTTTAGGTTTTGGGAAAGAGGCTAGCTTAGTTACAGCCCACAACGAAAGCCGAGAGTAGAGATATGTTTCCAGCTTTAGTTAGCTCAAACCGTACTCTTACGCCGTCTCCCTCAGCCAATGTGGGATTGAAACAATTAAGGGAATAGGGTAAAAGGATAAAGACACAGAGCAGGATCTCCCGCCAGCCCCAACAGTGCCTTCGCACCTGGCCTGAGCACTGACAAAAGACTGAGTACCTGTAGGCTAGCCTCAAGCTGCCCACAACTGGGCACCAATATTACCACATCAATCTGTCTCTAAAGCCCAGCTCTCTATGCTCTCATTACCATTACAATCTACATATATTAATGACAAATACTCCCTCCAACAGCAGATTCTCAATTGATGCAGTACCTGGCACTTTAATAGTGGATGGTCTGTGAAGCCTGTCGTATTGTTCTTTCCCTGTGCTCAGACCATGTTTCTGCTTTCAGTTAGCCGCAAAACCACAGAACCCGATCCCCCTCTCTCTCTCTCACACACACACACACATCTAATTGTGCTCCTCTTGTTAGATGTCTGTACTGTGCAGATTAATCATTTTATGTGTTTTATTGCTTGCAACATGTTGTTGAATTGAACCAATTACACACAGAGATGCTGCCTTATGAGACTGTAACAACAGAAAAAGATGTATTCTTATTTTCCTGACATAAAAAAAACTACGTCAGTGATGAGAATAAGGATGTCATCGCTCAAAAATAAACATGTAGGTAGTGTAGCACAAAATATTGAAGTTGTAATAGTAGCCACTGACTCACATATCACTTTACATGAAGATTTCCTGAGAGGCCAATAATATTCATGATAAATAATTTGATGAAAATTATTTCAGGTTTTGAGCAGTTGCTATTACTATATCAGCAGTTAAAAAGTAAGAGCTTAAGCTGAAGTTACGCTGACAAGCACAAATCCGGTTTACAGGGCCCTGCTTCCGTGAACAATTGAACAAAAGAGCCAGTCACAGGTTCAGAAGCAGGATAAAATATTACTCTGCCAGAGTCAGAAAGATTCAAACAATATTGTATCACAGAATTATGATATTTCATAAGAAATTGAAAAAAGTCAGTATGAGAGTGTGCTGTTAAATATCAAACATGAACTGTCCTAACCCACCTTACTCCACAACTTCCTCTTCAACAATAACATCACCAGTCAGTCATTAAGGGAAAAAAATTACCTACAATGAAAACTATGTCAGACTGGTTCCTATAAATATATCTGCCATTTATTGGGGATAATGGCTAAGAAAAAAAAATCTAAGAGATTGATGTAAGTTTTGTATACATTTTCCAAAATGTAAATCAGACTCACCTGGCAGGCATTGTAAAGGAGTTGGTGCTCGAACTTCTTTATTCCCAGGATCTGCTGAAACATCTCATAGAGCTGGTCTTTGCTGAGGATGAGTTCGGAAGCAGCACTGGCTGTCATTCTCTGCTGGTGCTTCCTGGGGTCCTCTTCACCACGGTAGATGGTGTCAAACTTGGCAATCCAGGAGCTAAGCACCGTCTCTTTGCTTAGGCCATCAATCTCTGGCAGGCTGCGCACCCGCTTCTCTATGTGCTTCTTAAAAACTTCCCGAGAGTCGCTGGCAGAACAGCCGCCGCTTTGCACCATCCGGGAGACACGGTCACTTTTTAGGAAAACCTGCGATCAACAACATCATTTGTGATTTGACAAATTTATTTATTTATTTAAGTCAAAACATTTCAGATTCAGAGTTTAAAGTAAAGTAAAAAAAATATATATATATTTAAATGGACAAACAATGTGCCTGACCACAACTCATTTTAGACCAACAAGCCCACTTTGTTTTAAAATCAAATGTACTTTCACCATGTGGTCAAGTTTGATCAGACGTTGGCACATTTCTATTTTTGAGAGAACAAAAAGAAAGGACAAGAACGTGGCTTGAGGTCAGTGGCATATCATTTAAAGGCTCATTATCAAGATGGTAAGTACATAGTACATAGTCAGGTGCACAACCAAACACTCTGTTTTTTAAGCGAAAACACAGACCTACACATCACATTACCACCAATATAATCGACTTTCAACTGAGGTGGTTATGCTCTGAATAATTACATTAAAAAAATTGAAAAATATCATCTGTTTCCTGAAACAGTGCGCTGGTACTATGAATAATTCACAAAATACATATGAAATATTAATTATTCAGTAGAAATCACTTCACAGTGAAATCAAACCGGTCATGGACATGCTGCTTCTGGATTCATTTTTCAAAGCTTTGAAAAATAAAACTGAAATTCTGTTACCTCTACTTTGCCCAGCAGCAAAGCTAAGGACGAAAATCAGTAACAAACCAAACAGTACTGCATGAAGAGCAAGTTTACTGATATTGAGAGGCCGAATGGGCTGGTTATTGATGGGAGGTTAATTCCTGTTGCCTGCTGCCGTCACTGCCAAGCTCTCTCTGACCCTTTGTCACTGTTTTCTTTATCCTTCTATTTCTGTCTGTCCCCCAATCCCTCTATCTGCCTGCCTCCATCAGTTTTTTGATGTTTTAATTAAATTGGATAACCTATGCCACCAGCATCATCTGTTAAATATCACCCCATTCTCACCTGGGTTGCCTGTGCTACCACATTAACTGATAAGGAAGTGCTTGTCAGTGCGTCAGCGTCACTAGCCCAACAGAGATATGCTCCCTTGTTCTGTTCTCACACCCTACACTCAAATCTCATCATCTCCTTTCCATCACTTCCCTGTATCAGCCCTAAGCAAACACATGTACAGTGAAAGATAAATATCAAATAATATGTGTATGATGATAGATGATAGGTTTGTGAACTGTTAGGTCAGAATCATAAGTCTGAAATGAGACGATCATTTCCAGCATTCAATTTAGTCAAGAGATCAAGCAGGCATGGATTTATGACTCCTAAAGGTCTATGTAAATAGTGGTCTATGCAATAGTGGTCTATGTAAACACCTCTATGATGATGTAAATACCATCTATGTCTCTAATTCACTCCAGTTATCCAACATTCAGCCTGGACAAAACTATACTCTATGCACAGTAATCCAGTAACAGGATCTCAAGGTCTCACTCTTTAACTTGCTTTTTAGTTTTTTTGCAATGTGGGCAACTGATGTGATCATAATCACTGTGAGTCACTGCAGATACTGTACATGTATGTCGAATGTTTAAAATGTTCACTGCGGAACAGCCTGAGATACAGGGAATATGGTGGCTTTTCTCTCATCTCATTTTATTCCCCTCTTTATGTCTGGATGGATCAAGCCAACTGAAGCCTGGCCATCTGGGAGCACATTATTAACACTGCCCTGAGGAGCTCATTCGTGCTGTGCATCATTTATCAGAGCTGAGACAAGTTATCTCCACTGAGGTTTGGATACTCTTCACCCCATTATTAGTTTTCTTGCTTGGACCGATTCAGTTGAAAGAAATGAAGCTCTGCAAGGGTTTACATCTTGCAAAAGACACTTTAGGTAACTGATATAACACGGAGGTTGCACACATTTCATATTCATAAACATGATGAAGAAAGAATGTTTAATTTTTTAATGGTTTAACAGGGAAACTTTCTTCTCTTCCTCCACACGGGGATCAGAGGTCAGATAAGGCTATGAAAGGAGGCAATTTATAACAGATAAGTAAATGTAAAGTATTTCGAAAAAATCAAAAGGATTCATACAGGATTTATTCTGATTCATACCAAAATAAATGCAGCTTTGTGATTATACAAGTGTAACTTCATACAAACTTTACCTCATAGTAGCTCTGGACAGCATTGATGAAGGCCTCATCAGCCACAATCTGAGTGTCTCCGCTGAGGAATGACTGGAAACGCTCTTTGACTGTCTGCAGATGCTGCTTACTGATCTGAGGAAGACAAACAATGTGCCAGTTATAGTTAATGTAAATCAAGAACAGAAATATATGAGAATACATAATAATGTAAGCTTAAAATTAACTAAGAAAACACAAAACGCTAATAAAAGTGTCATGTATAACATGACTTATATTAGAGGCAGGAAGCCATTTAACGTGTCTTGGATGGTTTTTTTTCTTTCCTAAAGGTTTATGCTTCACACTGAGAAAAGAAAAAATATCACAATTGTAAGCCCACATGGCCCAACCCACAGGACACGAAACAGCTACACACACAGTATCCACCTTTGACGGCATGGATCCAAACCACCAAAATGGATGACCAAGCAAGAGCACATTTTTACTATGTTTTAAGAAGTGTTATTTTAATAAAGATATTATTTCTGATCTCAATACATGTATATGCAATATAGTGATGAAGTGGCCTAACATTCTTGGCAGACGTATCTTTGAGTTTGCCTCTTTGCTAAAGATATAGTACTTCATTATCGATACCACTTATTCATAGTGGGTCACATGGGGGCTGGAGCTAATCCAGAGTAACATGCGCTTTAGAGGAGGGGAACCACAGAGACAGCCTTGATAACCACTTAAAGCCCTTTGCAGTCGAGTTTTGAGTTCAGCCGTCACACAGCAGCAAAGCTTCCAGTTGTTTAAACATTTTGAAAATATGTTTTTTTAACAAGTGTACCATAAGCTGTTCTGTTTAGTGCTTTCATTTGAAAATAAATTATCATCTTGGTTTTTTCGCAACACTTTTTTCCGCCATTGCCCATTGAGTTTGTCACTGAAGAGCAATGAATCATGGAATATGTTGGGCCATAAAGGTTCAAGGTTACTTTATTTGTCTCCCTTGGGCACAGGAAATTGCTGCCTTATTGCAAAACACACACAATAAAACAATAATTAGGCCAGTGTGCAAATACAAATTGCTTGGTTATCCCTGAGAGCCTGCCCAATTCAGCTGCTGCAAGCGTGGTTCTGTCTGTCCTCTATATTCATATTGATGAGTTTCATCAATAGTGTTGGACCCGCTTGCTGTGTGTGCCAGCAAATCATTGTCATTATGGACCCCTAAGTATTTGCATGAGGTGAACTGTTTGATTTCATGACCATCTATGGCCATAAGGCTCTGATCTCCGATTGATTTGGGGTCTATACATTTCTACAGTTTTGCCTATATTCATATGCAGTTGATGGTCATCGCACAAGTCTGTAAATCTGTTCTGCACCTATTGGAGTTGTTTGTGAGGATTACAGTATCATCAGAGAATTTCACTACATTGATCATGTTGAGAGTTGACACAGTGATTTGTGTACAAGGTAAACAAGAAAGTTGAGATTATACATCCCTTTGCTGCTTTCTGTTTTGTCAGAAAGAGCTGATTTGAATTTACTTTGGTGTGGCCTATTTGATAAGAAAGATTAGTACCACTTAGAGAGAGATTCACATAAAGGATCCAGCTAGTGGACCCTCCGTTGCTGTAGCCACATTTGGAGGAGCCTTCAATTTGGGACAGTCTAGTAACGCCGCTGTGACGTATTTGGTCTACAAATGCAGCTTCCGAAAGGATCAGCGACCGAAATGAGACATAACTAACATGTCCTCTGATGCTGGGTACAGAGATGCTCAAAAGATAACCAGCTCGAACAGGAACTGACAAACAGACTGGAGTGTTATGCTTCAAACAGCTGCTGTGGTGAGAGCAGTCAGCAGAGGACAAGTCAAGCAAGGCAGCACTGCTGTCAGCATCTGCTCAATGAGAAATCGCACAGGAATAAAGAAAGTAGAATTGGATTAAAATGCAATTTTAAACCAAAATTGTTGATTTTCTTGTTGATATTTTTTTCGCCTAATATCAACAAGAGTCCCTGAATTCCCTCCTAACACATTTTCATTGCTTTAAAACTCAGTACAGCTTAAAATTTAGAGAATATGGGTGCAACTGTGCAACATGAAAAAAGAAAGCGTGTCTTTAACAAACCTGTTGTGTTTTTCAAACATTATCAAAAATCAGGTTCTAAAACCTGATTCTGAAAGTGTACAGTTGAACCAAATAACTTTGGTCAGAAACATAACTATTTTCTTATAATGGCACGTGTCTGCACAGAGCTTTCTCTTTGACCTGTAGCTTGTCAGAAGTAGCATTATTTGCATCACATTTGCATAATTTGGATTGATGACATAGTTCCTACAGTTCAGTGTAGGTTCTCTTAAGATGCCTGTGCAATTTTGGTCTGATTTTCCACCAAGACAATTGTTAGACATGGACCTCTTATCTGACAGATGACTTGTTGGTGGATGGTCAGCTTGAGGTGGCTCTTGATGCCTGACTAGTCTCTTGCAGGTGCTTTAAGTGGACAGCAAAGGTTGTGTTGTAAAGTCAAGCATTATGCTGGAGACCCACACTCAAATATTGATCTGCTTTGGAATTCCGGTGTCCTTTGAGGTTTTGCTACCTATGTGTCTATAGTCGTCATTATGATTCTCTTCAGGACCCCACTTTGTTATGGCCTCACTATTTACAATCGATCTATATACATAGTGAGATTCAGACATGTTACCCAAGTACATGTCATTATATGAATCCTCCTTTTAAAGCCAAAATAGTAGAAATGGCCATTAAGAATGCTGGAACATTCAACACCCATTGGCCAGTTCTTGTCTGCAGCCCTGGTAACCGTTACCATGGCCACTGCAGAAGGAAGCTGTATGAGATTACAGCTTCCTCAATGGGTTTCAGGGTTTACAGTTCAGATGAACTGCAGCAGAGACAGCTGTTCGCTTCTGATAATCCATAACACTGTGCATCAGCCCATGACTAAATATTGGTAAATAGAGGTCGGTTTGGAAATATGTGCAGCTGGAGAGTAAACTATAGGTCAGTGGTGTTGTCTCACTTGGTTTATTTATTCCTTCTGATTTGTTTTGGCAAAGACAAATACTGTAGCACAAGGGTACCATGCACTCACAAAAATGTGCACTATAATACCTAAACAGTGAAGCACGCTATTGGCAAAGCTGGTGGAGCATAACATGAAACCATGCTGTCCTTTATTGAACTGCTCTATCTTTCATTAATTCAAATGCCTTATTTGACTGTATTTACTCTTCAAATCAATACAAAATAGCTAAACCACCCCTGGCTACAACAAGTTATTATCATTCCACTGTCCATATGGTAACTACAGTTTTTTGCTGAGTGTCATGATACAGTAACTCCACTGTAGATACACAGAAACTTGGACTATGGGCAGAGAAGGTCTCTGGTTCATCTCTGGTTCGACTCCACGGAAAGACAACGAAAGACGAACCTGGATTGATCTGCCCAAAAATCCAAGAGTCTGTTTAGACCCTGTCTAGTGCCCCTGAGCAAGGCACTTTACTCCCCCAACATCTGCTCCCCGGGCGCCGTACATGGTCGCTAACTGCGAAACCGCAAAATCAACAGTTTTTGTTGTTTTTTAAACAGATTTTTCTAGATTTGTTTGAGGTTTTTAAGTAGATATATCTACATTTGTTTGAGGTTTTTAAATAAAACCAACATGGAAAACCAAATGTTAAAACTTCCTTCTGTCCACATAAACACACATACACGTAGGCACGCGCCCCCGAGGGCACGTCAGTGGGCCACGGATTACTTTCTTGTCAGAATGGTGGTCCCTGGGACGAAACCAGTTGAAAACCCCTGATATAGGAGACCTCTTACTTGGTTGTTTTCTCCATTGCTGCCTCGTGTAGCTGTGTGCAGCACTGTTTGCCACCTTGCCGCAAACTCACTTGAATGCTTGTGCTGTTGTCTATATCATATTATTATATCATAGTATTTTTATGTGCATTGTTGTTACCATGGAATCGAAAACCATAATTGCAAAAATCATATCGGCTATGATCAGATGGTTCAGCGTTACATACTGTTTACCACAGAGCAAACATGATTGCTTTTCTAACATGATGTGTTGTTTTGGAGATTAGGAAAAGGGTCAGAAAGGGTGAAATGTCAGTAGAGAAAATTAGTGGGAAATATATTTCTGGAACCAGAGCTGTTCTTAAAGCTTGTGGTCACTGTTACTCTCTATACTGTTATTTACTTACACATTAAACATATTTCATGTTTCACTGGATAGACGATAAAGCCTTGTGCTATGTTTGTAATATAGGACGAAAACAAATGAGGGAAAATGTAGGAGGTTGCAAGTCAATTAGTTTTAATCCTGTGTCAATATTACAAAGTTAATATTACTCAATTCCTGTAAAGTAGTGATTATGAACATCAGTAGATGGGGCGAGTCAACCATAGCTTGATGGCCTGAAACAACCTGCTGATGTGAATTTTGCTTTGTCAACACTTGTTCTGTCTGGCAGGTACAGGAGACGTGATGGGAGCCTGTAAAGTTTCCAAATTTCGTTATAATCATTTGGCCACTCTGAGGGTTAAGACTTTAGATGTGTCACTGTGTTATGGATTTTAAAAGTGTTTCCCAAAAATGACTCAGAATGCTTCATATTGAGTTGAATTTGACTTGGTAGTTGCCCAAGAATGCTGAGTTCCAACTGTTAAAAGCTTGGTTCAAAGGAGATCAGTTAATTAAGTTTAACCTGCTTGTTTGACCCACTCACTGATTGCAGCAGTGTCTACAATTATTTATGCAAGTATGATACAAATCTAGCTGACATTGGAATGTACTGGCTCTAGGAAATAGTCATATTCTAAACAATGACCAAATCCATTGCCTTCTCCCACATATTCAGATTTTAAATGTTACCTGACTACAAATGGGTCATATCAAGATAAGCATGTGCAGCCTTAGTGCACATGGTGATTGTAAACAGTATACACTGTGCTGAAATTGTTGAGTATTACATACACACATATATAAGTATAGAATTTGGCTGTTACTGATACCAGCTGCCATACAGAATCACTGCCAACATCAACACCAAAGAATGGTGAAGAGACCAATTATGGGCTTCTTGGCTTTATTTATGTATCAGAGTCAGATATTAGCTTTAGCGTGGATAACACACCTGATACCTGCTGCCTGTTCACTTTGAAGTTTGGTTAAAATACACACATTTTATTTGCCATTTCTATTAATAGTTATTTTACATTTTGATCTATATACTTTTATCATTTCAACAATATGTCATATTTCTGCAATTTCAATCTAATCGTTCAGAAACTGAATTTACTGTGAATATCCTGCAGTCCTGGGCTGATACCTGATTTCGGGGGGCGAAAGGGCCAAACTGCCCCCAATAACTACAATATGCATCTAAGATTAATGACAGCCATTGTGCCATTCACATATGTCAATACTGGGTTAGTACACTTTTAAATATACACAATCTGTATTTAGTGGCTTTTAAAACAAAATTTCCCAGAAGCTCAGGACTGCAGCACATTTAAACTAATGTCACCAGCTTGACAGACCGTGGTAAGCTTCGTAATGTAAAATGAAGAGGGTGTTCAATTTTGTCTCCCTGCTCTCAATCAGCAGTGCCAGCACAATGAGAAACACACTGAAAAACAGTATCCAGTTTTTCTCAATGCAACCATGATTGAGTTACAGAAGACAGCTGATTGATGGTGATCCCAGAGGTGATGTCCAAATTTGTGCTCTAACATTTCTTGGAGACTGAATGCAAATCTAGAAGTGTTTTATGTGGTTATTTCCCACATAAAATAATAGCTGTGTTAGCATCCTATACTGCGAGCCATATTGTGCTCTGCCTTCATGAAATGTCTGAAAATCTAAAATTCTAATTATCTACACAGACAGTGGTGCAGTGTATCAGTGGAGTGTCTGAAGACCAGTCGCTATGGCTGCCATCTGGGAGCTCGGAAAAACCAAGATAACGCTGCTGTGCGTGTTTGAGTGTGTGTGTGTGTGTGTGTGTGTGTGTGTGTGTGTGTCACTGTGTGAGCATATGTGTCCCACAGTGCTTATGTATTTCAGTGTGTGTTTGTTTGTATGTGTGTGTGTGTGTGTGTCTGTGTATGTGTGTATGTGTGTGTGTCTGCATGTATTTATGTGTCAGAGTTTAAGCAGATGCCTCCCTCAATGCATATGTATTTGCGTGTGTGTGTGTGTGTGTGTGTGTGCGCCTGCTTGTGTGTGTTTGTGTGCGTGTGAGTGCCTGCATGTGTGTCTCATGTCTCTCTCAGTGGGTGCTATCTATCTGCCAGTAATTGCTCCAGCCAGTGAAGCTGCTGGAGGGGAGCTGGATCTGGTTCACACGAAGCTGAGATCACAGCCTGAAAGCAGTGGGGTATTTTAGGAGCAAATTCCCTGTCAACTTTGACATAGCCAGTAAGTAGTTTTGGGTTTTACTTTCAATTAAAATTAGTACATTGTGATCGTTTCTGAAAGCCATCTTTACTAGGAGTCAAGTGCTTTTCAAGAAATTCTTCTTCAAATACATGTTGATGACTTTCTTTGAAAAAAGTTATTTTTGTAGAATTTTAATGGTTCATGTTTTTAATTCAAAGATTTATCATCTCATCCTCGAGCCATTCTGATCGAACAATAAATACCCTTAAAAACTTTAAGAACTATGCAGTGGACCGTGGTTTGTCTCTGCTCTGGGCTCAAAGAAAATCTTATCATAACTAATAACACAACTACGTTATTATAGCCGTTCACGTGACCTTCATTATATTTATTCCTATGAAACATGAGCACACACACACACTCTCACAGACATTTGTTTTAACAGTAACCATTTCTCCCACTTCAACATGCTTGATCTCCCTGGTTATGACGTAACATCAAACAGACATTTAATCCTAGATTACACTCTGCACAGCAGGCCGACAAAGGATTGAGAAAGTGCTCATCAGGGCGAGGACTGCCATTAATACACTCACAAACAAGGCTTTTACATGAATACAGTGCAGTGACAAAGGCCTCCAGCACACAACAGATACACACAACAGTGTCTCATCCCCTGTGCCCTGATTATTTTCTTAGTAAACATGACCACACTGCAAATCCACACTTTGTTAAACTCCTTCCTGTTAAGAATGTATGGAAGCTGTATTCAGACAGCATTCAAACACACCACCCATTCACATTGCCCATTATCAGTTGCTGACTGACATCTTGAAAAAGTTCATCTTCAGCCAACATCCCCTTACAAACCAATTGTTGTCAGAAAACACTACTTCGACCATTTGATGGCAATAAATGTACCTTTTCTGTTAAGCTGTGATGTCACAGACTGTGTAGCGCTATTGATTTAGCAATATTCTACTAATCTAGCACTAAGGGATCAGGGATTATTCCAAGGAGCAATATGTGAGTTTTTTTCTCTCTGAACTCCTGACCATCATGCTTCATGCTCTAAATTTCACTTTATCCAAAGCACTTTAGCAGATGCATTCTCCTGTAGTAATGCACCTTGTATTTAATTGTTGCTTGATAGTGTTTCTCTCTATATGTCCTGCATGTTATCAAGGAGCCATAGTCTTATATTCGATTGTGTTGTATTAACCTCAGACTATGACGCAATGTGATTTCAGTCAAGCCCATCCTTTTTGTTGCAGGAACAAAAGGTTTGTTCACTAATCACAGGGAGTACAGACAATTGTAATCTCTGTTGGTCTAATAAAGCCTCGTCAAATTACTTTAGAGGGCCTGTGTTATGAGAGTGGGGTGTCTAGTTTGATGGACATTAGACATTTACCAGACAGTAAGGGTCTAAAAAAAGATTCTAATATACTTCTAAGATTTACAAAATGAAAATGTTCCACTATTTTGGAGGCTGAATAATATGGAAGCGTGTTGCTAAGAGTGGAATGCATTCCATTCTTTGTTCCATAGAGTAGATTAGATTAAAATGGAGAATACCTTGATTTTTGTCTTCACCTTATGGATATAAATATAATTTGCTGGAGATGTGGTACAATCCTGGCCAAGGGGTTGAACAAGGAGAGACCTTCAAACAGAAGTACCACACCATCCAAGCCAATTATTCAACATGCCAGAGCCCCCTTGTACGTACTAAGGCAAACAGTAAGTGCGTGAGGTTTTCTGTCTTAGACTATTTGAAGTGAGAAATACCACTTCAGTGGAGAGAACAAACCCCTATATTGTACTCAATTAGGTCTTCAAGTGCTATTGCAGACAAAAGAGGACTCCACCACCAGAGGACCACACACAAGACATGCATCCTCCTCAGCCGCTACCAGACATTCAGTTATCTCTGTGGGAGACACTGCAAAGAAAGTGAAAAAAATCCTGGATCTGTCCACAAATTTTGTTCAGCTCCGAAACTTAAAGGTTCTTCCACTCAGATTTGTAGTAATCTAGAATTTCTCAATATAATTCAATTTTATTTGTATAGCGCCAAATCGAAATATACATTATCTCAAGGCACTTTACATAGAAGGTCAAGACCTTAAAGTTTATAGAGAAACCCAATGAGCAGCACTTCAGCGTCTGTGTAGAGAAAAAACTCCCTTGTTAACAGGAGGAAACTGTAGAAGCACCAGAGTCAATGTAGGTAGCCATCTGCCTCGACGGTAGGGGTGAGCAGAGAAAAATTGGGAGTAGAGTGAAAATGGTTGGAAAAGTGGGGAGAGAGAATAGGGGGAAGGGTAAATGGTTTTTTCGTGCAAAACCAATGAAAATGTATGGATTAATCAGGGGTGGCAGGTAGATGCACTAAGGCAGGACTGTTAAAAAAAGAGCCCAAGGCAGGGGTCGAAAACCTTTACTATCAAAAGAGCCATTTTGTTCCCTCTTCTTCCAAATAAAATTTGTCTCGAGCCACACAAATATTTGATAACACAGCTTAATAAGTGTTATATAAAGTTATACTCAGTGTTGTGCCAGTTCACAAATAAAATGAACTAGTTCAAAGTTCAGTTCATGCAGATGAAAATTAACTACTTCACGTTCATTGTCCATTTTTTTAAAATTTTGAACTAAGTTCATGATTCCACGGAAAGGAATAGTTCACGTCCATTTGTTCCATTTTTTATTGGGATAACTTAGGTGACACACATCATGTGTTAAGATACGAATCGATGGTGTCGGATAATTTCTGCGGCTGTTCACATCATGTATCGTGTTGTACTGAGCAACATGTTGACGAATCATTAAATGCAGTCTTTACTACTAAGCTAGTGAGTATTTTTGCCTGCACTAGCTTACTAGTGTGCATTTGGGCTCCCACTAGTTCAACTAGTGCAGAAAATTGTAGGCCACTAGTTTACTAGTGAGCTGAACTAATGTTTGACTAGCTAACATGTCAGAGCTTTTGCAGCTCACTAGATAGCTAGTAACACTTTCAGCATTACTAATTCGGTCCAGAGGGCCACTAGTGCGGCAAAAAGCCCACTAGTAGGGACTTTGGTGCTACTAGTGTGGCACACAGTGTTACCAGTACAGTTTCTGTTGTAACTAGTCGAACAAAAGTGCCACTAGTTGCTGAATAAGAGTGACTTGTAGGATTTTTTGTTCAACTAGTAAAATAAGATGCGGAACTAGTGCGACCAAATGTCCAACTGGTGCTGACAAAGACCGAACTAGTGGAGGGGACTGACATTTGATATCAAAGATATGGAATAAATGCTCAATCGGCTTGCAATAAGCACACACAAACGCACACACACACA
Organism: Pseudopleuronectes americanus; assembly: GCA_038501795.1. Taxonomy (NCBI): domain Eukaryota; kingdom Metazoa; phylum Chordata; class Actinopteri; order Pleuronectiformes; family Pleuronectidae; genus Pseudopleuronectes; species Pseudopleuronectes americanus. The sequence goes on along the minus strand of CM076717.1, from coordinate 913,966 downwards.
GGCCCGGGGGCCCCACACATTGTTTCCGCTCCCGGTATTTCACATGATGGCCTGATATGATGATGATTTCAAAAATGAACATGAGTGAAGTTCACTCTCTTCATATAAAAACTGATTCATTCAGTTTGTCGTTCACGAAAAATATAAATGTTAATTTACAACACTGCACAGGGAGCCACTGCAGAGGTGCTGAAGAGCTGCATGCGGCGCCAGAGCCTAAGGTAAACATCCTGAAACAATCCACTTGCTTAATTTGTTACCCTGAATCTCCATGGCTTACACTAACCCCACCCATTCATCACTCTTCATGTCTAAATCTGATCCTCCAAACCAATAAATCATAGCAAATCAGATGCAGACTGCGTAATCTAATGAAGTCTATCTAACTTCCTCTTTTTGCTCCTGTCATAATTACTACGCCCACTACAGGTCATCTGATAGCTTTATGGTATGCATGGGTTGAAATTAGCTGCATATGGGTTTGTTTTCTACAGGGTATTGTGAGTTACTGTCATGAGAAACTTAACAAATCTCAAGCAACATGAAAGTAATCAATTTGTAATTGAATATGAAAAATTTAAAATTTAAATAATGCTTCTTCTGATAAACTTACAGGGGGATGGGACAGTTTAAAAGTGACAAAGCAGCACTCAGACTGATAATTAAAAGAAATATGGTATGCAATAGGCTTTGCACTATTGTATTGTATGTCTAGTTGTGCATGCAAGAGTGAGGTAGATAGTCTAAATGAGAGCAGCCTATCCAGGTGCTTTGCCCTTGTGTCATGTCCTCTCCCATATTTGGGTGAAAACCAAATCTGAATTGACTGGTGGCAAACAATTATACTGTGTAGTTGCCGATCAACTATTGGAATTATTAAATAGGGAACAAAATGAAAGGCATATTTTTGCGGCTGCAGGTAATAAAAGGTTTGAAGCGCACTCACTAGTGGATGCTAGTTAGATAATATATATATATATATATATGAATTACATTCTAAATACAGAATATGTACAACAGTGATTGTTTTTATTGTGAATGTAATGGCCTAGAAGGATCATCATTACATTGATTGCTTTTGATATGACCCCACAGGTGAAAGCTTGTGGAGAAGTTTTCCTACAGTCTAAAAGGCCAAGGACTCTTAATTATAATTGCCCTATGTCATTATAAAGATCAAGTATCATATTAGAGTCTCAATAGATTGGATAGATATGATGACTCACCCTCAATCTTATTACAACACATTCATTGCTTTCTGTGAGTGGATGTGTCATAGAAACCCATACATTGAAGCATGTGGTGTATGTTCAAGTGTGTACTGTGTGGGTGTGCGTTTGTATATGAACACAGCAGGCCATCTGAAAAGGCTTTCATCATTATTAGCAGCATACATGCTGTCCTCATGAATTATGCAGACACTACTTAACTGTTTCTATAACACACATACAGACACACACACACTCACACACAAAAATGTGATGTAGTGGCATATTTCAAAAAGGTTATCCTTTCTTTAACTGCCTCCTTTGTGTTTCCAGACACACTGACAGTGACAGAGGTGGGAACTTGAAAGTGTGTGACGGGACGGTTTGCAGCTTGATTTCAGGAATATCTCTGTTGTTTCAGGTGTGTTTTTAATGGCTTGTTGGCTTAGAGAGGGTTGATGATGCTTCTGAAATGCGACAGATGCAAAATAAAAAAAGAAAGCAAATATATATGGTTGATAAATCTATGGACCCCCAGATATTAATATTGTTTGTCACTGTAATAACGTTGGTTGGCTGCTGATGATGTAGCGAGTGTTGTCACAATTCCTAGGGAAAGATGTTCTAGCCATACCCATCGGTTTGGTCGGGACCCTACCTAGCAGGAGTCACTTCATATCTACAGTGGATATAAAATGTCTACACACCCCTGTTAAAATACAAGGTTTTTGTGATGTAAACAAATGAGACAAAGATAAATCCTGTCTGAACTTTTTCCACCTTTAATGTGACCTATAATGTGCACAATTCAGTTGAAAAAACAAACTTTTTAAAATCTTTTAGGGGTGAAACTAAAAATAAAAAACTAAAATAATGTGGTTGCATAAGTGTGCACACCCTCTTATAATTGAGGATGTGGCTGTATTCAAATGAACCAATCACATTCAAACTCATGTTAAATAGTAGTGAGTACACACGCCTGCTATCATTTACAGTGATTCTGATTAATCCCAAATAAAGTTCAACTGTTCTAGTAGGATTTTCCTGACATTCTCTTAGATGCATCTTACAGCAAGAGCCATGATCCGCAGAGAGCTTCCAAATCATCAGAGGGATCTCATTGTTAAAAGGTATCAGTCAGGAGAAGGTTACAAAATAATTTCCAAGGCATTAAATATACCATGATACACAGTGAAGACAGCCATCATCAAGTGGAGAAAATATGGCACAACGGTGACATTACTAAGAACTGGACATCCCTCCAAAATGTATGAAAAGACAAGAAGAAAACTGGTCAGGTAGTTTTCCCAGAGGCCGACACACAACATTAAAGGAGCTGCAGGAATTTCTGGCAAGGACTGGCTGTGTACTACATGTGACAACAATCTTCCGTATTCTTCATGTGTTTGTGCTATTGGGTAGGGTGGCAAGACAGAAGCCTTTTTTCTTACCAAGAAAACATCCAAGCCCGGCTAAACTTTTTAAAATCATACATGAAGTCTCCAAACAGCATGTGGGAAAATTATGTGTTATGATCTGATGAAACCAGGGTTGAACTTTTTGGCCATAACTCCAAAAGTTATGTTTGGTGCAAAAACAACACTGCACATCACCCAAAAAACACCATACCCACAGTGATGCATGGTGGTGGCAATTGAACATCTGTGTGGTGATCTGCCGAGGGCTGTGCACAGGAGATGCCCTCGCAATATGAACGATTTGGAGCCCTTTTGCAAAGAAGAGTGGGCAAATATTGACAAGTCAAGATGTGCCATGCTAATAGACTCCTACCCCAAAAGACTGAGTGCTGTAATAAAATCAAAAGGTGCTTCAACAAAGTATTGGGTTAAGGGTGTGCACACTTCTGCAACCAGGTAATTGTAAGTTTTCAATTTTTTATTTTTCCCCTAAAAGATTTCTATTTGTTTTTCAACTGAATTGTGCACGTTAAAGGTCACATTAAAGGTGGAAAAAGTTCGGACAGGATTAATCTTTGTCTCATTACTTTACATCACAAAAACCTTGCATTTTAACAGGGGTGTGTATAATTTTTATATCCACTGTATGTGCAGGACCAAGGGAGAGGAATTGGGATAGACACTCAACGCTTTAAACTTTGGCCATGAATGGAGCGATGCTTGCGAGCTAGTTCAGGCAGCAAACTCTAGCTGAGTTACTTTACTCATGTGACATTCCTCACTCTCCACAATCATCTTTATTACACACCCAACCTATTAAGCAGAGATAATTTCAAATCACTCCCCTTGCTCGCCCCGCTGCTGCGTCAGTATTCCTGCCAGTTGCTTCAGCCCCTCAACCACCCCATCATCAACCTGTAGGCTTCGACAGGGGATTATAAATAATTTCTTATCGCTAGAGCCTAGACGTCAAACACTAACATGCTCTACTGTTGCAATACACATTTATTAAGATGAGTTGTGTGACTGAATGTGATTAAACAGTTACAAGCAATGTAAAAATGTCACAAAGACATATAATTAGTATTCCCAGGGACAGATACAACTACAATTGTAAAATATATTTTGAGACTTCTACTAATCATCATCATAATTTCTCTCCTTTATGTGCCAATTCATGTTAGATAAACGTATTTCCTCATCAGTGTTGGAAATATTATTATTGTATTTATTGGCTCAGCTACATGTGGCATCTATTGTTCTTTTGTCCGTCCTGGGAGAGGGATCCCTGACACCTCGCTCCCTCTGAAGTTTCTATTATTCTTTCCCCTGTTAATAGTTTTTTTTTGTTTAGGTTTAAGGAAAGAGGATGTAACAACAAATGTGATTGACTGATTGATTTACTTGTTAACTGTTTAACTGTTTTTAATTTATTAAGTTTAGTTTCTTAGATCTTAAAACAAAACAAATCGTTGTGATTTTGATTTTGAAAGGCTAAAATTTTAATAAATAATTTGCATGATATCACAGTGTCTCTAATTTCTTTCTACAGCATACAGACATCTACCGCATACAAAAGCTGATGCCCTATCTCACCATATCAAACCAGTGTTTCACATTAATAAACTAGACTATGAACAAATAGGAGATCTTGTACTGTATCTTGGTTGCTGCAACTTGTAGCCCCATTCTCTGTGTGTTCACTCACGATATAGTTCATCAAGTTGTTACTATCCATCCATTCCAGACCTCACATTTTCAGCTGCACTTGTGTGCATACCATGTAATACAGTTCTCAATCTCAGAAAAGGACTTCCCTTATATTCTTTAGACTGTGTGCCTGTCATCCGGAAACTGTTGTGCATGATAGCGAAATTTGTGTGCGTGCACTTGCACACCCACCGTAGATTAAATATTTCTTTGGGAAATGTTGCAAAGAAAGTACAAAATAAATCCTGGATACATTCTTTTCTGGGCCATGTTCCACCTCCCCTAAACATTTCATGAAAATTTGTTTAGCAGTTTCTGTTGAGTTTTGAGAACTAACTGTTGAAAACATAACCTCCTTGGTAGAGATAATATTGGAACTGTGGGTATAGAATGAAATATAGTGGTGCATTGAACAGGTACAGAGCCAGATTCTTCTCTCGGAAGGTGGTGACAGTAACAAGGCAAGGCAAGGGGCAAATTAATATATAAAGCACCTTTCATGCACAGAGGTAAATTCAAGGTGCCAAGCAGAATGCAGAGCTAAAAAGTGAGGGAATATTGGACTCACGTGCATCGACTCAAATGTAACTCTAAAGGCTGTTCTGTGTCTGCTAAAATGTGCAAATAGGTAAGGTCCCAGTAACAACTTAATCAAGGGTCAGTGTTGTGTTCATCGTTACTGGCCTACGTTCTTTTGCCAAGTAAAAATGTTTAAAACTCAGTCTTCATTAAACAGCTTTTAACATTGTAGAAACTGGCTACATCTCTTTCAGCCCACAACATTTCAAGCTTAGTGCAGTACCACTTCCCAGCTGACTGGCAAATGTGTTTGAGAAGACTTTCACTAGATTTTCATTCTCTGTCTACCTCAGTATTTTCTCTTGTAACACACACACGGATTCTGACATTGTGTATGAACTGTGATGCTGATATATTTGTGAATGGCTTACATTCAGGAACATTTAAAGACATTTCCTGCTCTCTCTAAAAGTTGCTTGAACTGATAATTTAATATTTTTGTCCTGCCACCCTCTTCTCCATTCTAAAATCACAATCTGTCAGTTGTCTGTTTTGCTAGTGATTAATTAATTACAATGTTTGGGTCATATTTGCTACCTGAACCCCAAAAACTATTATAAGTGTTAAATATTCGTACGTCTCCTGGTTATGGGAAATAAAGTGTGAAATGTGTCCGACTTATTTCAAATAAGTAATAGATTATCATGATGTTCCAGATATAGAAGATTCAAATTTGCCAAGACACACATGTAAAGTCGCAGCCTTCTCACAATTCATCACCATCATCCAGCAGATGTGTCAACATACTCCACCCTCCCAGCCTGACCTTTTTTTTCTGACACCTAATAATGCCACCTGATATCCCTATGAATTCCATCTATATTTACTGAATTGAGTTTATATCCATTAAAAAATATCTGAATCAATGCAAAAAGTAATGTTACGTTGAATTCGTAAGGTTGAAATTAAGGGTAGGAGGATTAAAGAAAGAAATGAAAAATTATTGATGCATTTACAGAAAGTATTACTGTTGCATCTGCTTAAAGTAAACCTAGCTGAATATATGACAGGCATCTTACATACACAGTATAGCGTTGAATAAATGTATCTTACTGTCAAGGTATGAAATTTGAATTAAGTTCCACTCACCAAGGTTGCACATATTTGTATGAGACTATATGAAAAGTGGCTGTTACCAACAAATGTGCTTGTAAGCAGAGTAAGTTAATGCACAGCGCCCTTCATCATAAATAAGTGAGCCCCTTGCTGCAACTGAAAGCATCCTCCATGTCCCTGTGGGGGGAGAGTCTAATGGAGACAATGAAGAGGATACAGTGTAGCATGATGACACTAAAATAACATGATGACACATACAGACAATAACAAGACCTTTAGTCAGCACTGTAGGGGTGATCTGCTGTCACCAGTGCCCTTTGTGTGGAAAAATGTAGTTAATATGAAGATGGGCTTTACCTGATAGTAAACACAGTACAACTCAAGCACTGTTTTCCCCATTTCAACAGTCTACGATACCAGTGTGGGGGGAAACTGCCTTGAGCTGACTACAGATAGCAAAACAGGTGTAAAACTCAAATGTACTCGAAAGATGCATACCAATGCCAGGGCCTAACAGTCCCCTTATGAACCCACATTGAAATTTACTAGATTCAGATTTTAAATCACATCTGCAACAAATTGTGCACTTTGTGTAATTCTGCTAACAAACAAACAAACTGACGAAAACATTATCTCCTTGACAGAGGTGACGAAAAATATGATATGCCAGATGTTTTGTAAAGGCCTTTTCAGATATAAAATAACAACGGCACCCCTGTGCCCCAAAAATCTTTTATTTTTAACTAAATCCACCATACAAGGATGTTTTTACTGTTCCGACCAGAGCCCGCTGAACTTGACTGGGGAATGTCCGCTGACATCCAATTCCATATCTAATGTTTGCAAAATTTCAGGAATTATAGCAAAATATGCTAACTAAAAGCAATTTTGTTCTGAGATCACGCAGGCTGCGATACCCATCAATGTGTTTAGAGCTATCAGTATCCAGTTGTTATTACTGCATTATTATGGGAGTAGACTATATCTGACTCTTAGTAATCCAGCTCATGGTATCTTCAGAAGTTGTCCATATATTCCCTGTGTACACATGTACAATTATGCCAGTACCCAGTTGTCAATTCTAAATTTGATATGATTTTCTACCCTAATGGGCCCTAAAGGGTCCTTTTTAAATGTGTTTCTATTCTCAATTTCCTGTTTTACTTTGATATATTTTTCTCAGTGTGTCTTTTGTTTTAAATACAGTTTTTTCCTGTTTTCCTGTGTTCAACACCGTGAAGTGTTTCACCTGTCTCCAATTATCCCTGTTTCCCTTGTGAATTGAGTCTCCCTGCTCCAAGAACTCCTTGTCAGTTCATCTGTTCAGTTCCTTCACTGTAACATTGTGCAAATGTTGGTACAGTGAATACATTTTAATGAAAAATAATGAGGATAGTAGTTCCAGTTTGTAGATAGGCAGGCAGATACAAAACAGGAAAATTCAACTCCAAAACACACATAGAAAAACTCTATGAAAGTGTAAAATATGCAACATTTAGTCTCTCAACCAGAAATGTAAAAAAGAAAAAAATTTAGATTTGCGTTATATGCTAGAATATATGACCAGTCATAGCTGTAGTGATTGATGTCACTACTACTCCAGACCACAGCCTTGCTGCCGATTTCTTACAGCAACCAACTGCATTACTCTGACAAACAAACTCTCTAGGGCCCACAAAGAAGGGAAAAGAGACTCTTGACAGGTCACCTCCAACTACAAGCTCTGTCAATTATTACTCCTTTCTGATATTTTAAAGATGTTTTCCTTGTTTATCCTTACACCTTCTTATTTGTAAGTGTATAATAGAGAAGAAACAAAGGAAGAAAAGGGACTATTGACATGAAACAAAGGCTGAACCGGGGGATGATGAATTAATGTGGTGTGCTTCAAAACTGTGCACTATTTACCAAAAGACAGAGAGGGGAAACAAAATATGATTGCAGTCAGTTGACTAAACACAGATGTTGATTCATCTAATATTTCACTAAATATAGCATTGAACCATAATGCTAGGTGGATAATTTGATCTTCCAGATCTTTTGTTGAGGTAAATTCTGCTCCTCTCTGAGTTTAAGTTGAATACCCCTGCACTAGAGGCCAGTCTTCATGGCCTCCTTGAATGGGATGCGGGGTTTGCTTAGAGTTAAAGAGATACCTTTTAATGAGAAGGATACAAGAGAGACACAGACAGACAGAAGCCCTATGTAAAAGTCATGTTTGAAGACCGAGCAAAACATTACAAAAGCTGACCTGAGGTTCATTCTGCTTGACGATGCACTACTTAAATGCACATTAATACCACAACTGAGACATTACTCAGCTAAATTGAAGCTATTTATTAATTCCTTGTCTTTGCACAATTGTATCTCCACTTCCACATAACAAGTAGAGTTTCCCTCTTGTGTTCAACGGAAAAGAGTCCAGATGGATAGAAATGCCAACACAACTATAGGAGAGACGGTATTTTTGTCTTTTTTTTCAGTATTAATAAATATGAGCTTGGAGCCTTAATGAGATAAAGCAGGACCATTATAATGCACAACAACAAATAACTGAGGAGGTTTGCCTTCCAGGATGTATCTAGTTTTGTGAAATATTTTGCAAAAAGATGGAATATGAACCTATGCATACACTCTGAGTGTCACTCAGCTAACATGCCACTGTTGACTAAATGAGCCATTGAACCTTTCATTTGTGGCATTTGTAGTCTGTCTGAAGTCTGTTCAAACTTTCAATGTAAAATAGCTAAACAAAACAGAAGGAAGCATTTTGAAAACACATCGGAGATCATGGAGGTTCCCTTATGAGTGAATGTACTTTCAGTAGAGACTAGCATGCTAGGGGAGAGCGTGGCCTAGGGGATAGAGCGGGTGCTCTGCAACAAGAAGGTTGCCGGTTCGAATCCCACTCTATCCCATCTGCATGCCTAAGTGTCCTTGGCAAGATACTGAACCCCTAAAATGGCCCCTCATAAATGCTGTGTTCTAAAAATGTAAGTCGCTTTGGATAAAAGCGTCAGCTAAATGACATGTAATGTACACAGAGCACTGTAGAAATGGTGTATTGGACTGAGTGCTGTCTGTGAGTGCAGCTTTATCTGATCACTGGCGGAGACACAATAAGAGTCTGCAGTTGCTCTTGACTACTGGTGTAGAAAGGGGTAGGCCAAACACTCACTTTGAATGTAACCTTTTCCCATGGAAATTTGTCTAATAAAATGTATGATGTGACAAGTACAGACACTGTACATCACACAATATACAAACAATTTAAATTTTAAGTTTGTTGACACCATCCTAACTGCAGTTCCGGTACAGACCAGCGGTGGACTGCAAATATCCCCCCTGTGTATGTGTCTGTGATACAACAAAGTCATAGAGTCTACCTAATTCATATATTAGACCGGTAACCCTATGAAGCAGCTATCCCATAAGACCTGCTTACATCACCACTGATAGACACATAATGATATGGTGAGTAGTGTACATAAGCCATTTTTCACTTGCTGGCTTGAGACAAGCAGGAGGAGGAAACATCAATGATGCGTCTAGGCCCAGAGGCAATTCTCATTTGTAAGAGCTACTACAATGGGTGGGAACGAAATTAATTCACATACTCTCTCTCTCTCTCTCTCTCTCTCTCTCTCTCTCTCTCTCTCTCTCTCTCTCTCTCTCTCTCTTTTAGCCTCTACTCATTGTGCCAACCCTGTATGTTTGGATTACCACATCAGATTGCTCCTGAAACCCTTTTCACCTTTTAGCAGTTTCTCATGTAATCTTTTTGATTTCGTCATTTCAAGATGCTGGCTGTAGGGATAAAAAAATATATATTTTCAATCGGAAAACGACTGCCTGTGGAGTCGACATTTGACAATTGTGAAGTTACCGTCATAGATGCTTTCTGTGCTGTATCATCTTCCATCCTGTCTATTAACCACCTTCCCTAATAAAAGCAGTGTATCGCGAAGTGGTGGGATGTGCATTTAGAAGCCTGTGATCTGTAGATTTGTCTCTAACTATAGGGCTGAGTGAACTAAATTGTGTTTTCCTGCTCGACCAAAAGCCAACATGGTGCGACTCCGGAAGCAACAGTTGGTGTCATGTACCCTGGACGAGCCTTGTAGGAGTGAACCGTGTATTTAAATCACAGCTTTAAAGTTAGGTTCGTGTTTTACAGATTTTTAATAATGCTCTTACCTTCTGCTGCCTCCTTGCCATATCAGTAGGTTGTTTTGCGTTAAACGGATAAGCGATGCAGCGCATCACAAAGACATAGAGCTGGAGTCTCTTTTTCCTCTCCTCCTCTTCCCTCTGCATCTTCTCCAGGTCCTCCTTCTCCTTTTCGCTGCCGATTGACGGGCTGGGGCTGGAGGGTCGGCCACCGCCGCTTCCGCGGCCCCGGGGCTGAAGCCCTCCTCCACCGTGGCCGTCGGTAGCTCGCCCCGGTGACAGTCGGGCTCCCCCGTGGCTCTTCGGGGCCGCCACCTCTTTGCGTTCCACCTCCAGTACATCATCCCCTTCCTCCTCGCTGGAAGACGGGTCCAACATGCTACTGAGGCTGTTGAGGTGGCGACTATAAGCCTACCTGCAGCAAAAGTACAACTGTAAAAGTAGAAAAAAAAATACCGAGCCGCTTCAGAGACGAGCACAGAGGGAGGGACTCGAATGAAGCTGCTGCGGAGACGCACAACCTGACTGGTGAGCGACTGTTGCTCCTGAGGAAAGATGTCACCAGACGAGTCTGTCTCAGCAAGAAAAATGAAAGTGTTGGTGTGGAGTTGGTATCGTGATTTCCAGACCTGTCAACTCTGCCAGTCAGTGGCACACAGGAGGGATTTACCATGAAAGCAGATATAAAGGGGGAGGGGTCGCAGCGAGGACTGACGATGATGTGTTGATGCTCTGCTGCCTGCGGAAGGAAGAGGCAGGGCCGGGAGCTGACCACGGTGCTGAAACCCGATCCCAGGCTGCTCCGGGATCAGTTAGATTAGCCTGCGAGCATAAGAGATGCAGCCACCTGATGAGCCAGCGGAGTCAAAGGAGGTCACATCATTACAGCAGCAGCCCGGATTCAAAGGGCTGTGGCTTTCACAATAAAAGCTGATTTCCAGTGATTTCATCAAACCAATTATGTCTAAATGTTGAAAACATGAATATGTTTGAAATATTAATAATATGGCTCTATTTATTATTCCTGTGATGTTTGGAGATACTGCAGCTGGTTCAACACTGGTCTGAAAGCGAGCCTACCATCAATTGTCTTAATAAGAGCATATCAAATTAGTTACATATATAAAGTTATAACATTGACTTGTATATATAAACAGTGTATACAGCTGTATCTCTCTCCACGTTTTTCTTTCCTTCATATAATAAAAATACAATCATGCCATTGGCTCCAGCACTGCTCTGCATAGTGACTAAAAGCTGCTCCTGTTTAGTTTTTGCCCCAGGCACTGCCAGCAGACCACTCCCCACTGATCTCAGAGGTCTCACATGGGTTAAATTGCACAAAAATGTCTGTTATGTATTTGAGAGGAGCGCCATCAAGAGATTTAAACATCAGCAGGAAGACGTTTAAATCAATCCTGTAGCTTACTTGCAGCCAGTGTAGAGATTTAAGATCATGAGTGATGTGGGCGATCTTTGGTGATTTGGTTAAAACTCTTGCAGCTGAATTTAGGATGAGTTGTAAAGTGTATGCTTGTCTTTTTAGGAATTCCTTTCAAAGTCCACTGTAGTAGTCCATTTTACTAGAGTTAAAAGCATGAATCAAGTATTGTGTTGTCATGAAGTCCCTGGCTATGTTATTGAGGTGATAAAATACTGATTTTGAGATTGCTTTAATGTAACTGGAAAGGTTAATACTAGCAGGGCTTTCTCTTTAACTGTATAATTTCAAAGGGCTTCAACTTTGCTCTTTACTATGGAGTGCCCTTGGATAATGCAACATGTGCTTTGATGTTTAATAAACGTTTATTTGAAGAATATCAGGATCAATTTAACATATGAATTTAGGTAGCTCAATAGTTGTAGGCTAGCTAATTAATGGCACTTACCCTTCAGAGAATTTAAAAATATTATTATTCAGATCTAAACATTATAACTTAAAATAAGTAGAAGTGATCCCGTCATGATCGCCCAAACAGATTTACAGATGATGCCATCGCCCTGACAACGCACACAACCCTCTCCGACCTGGAAAAGGGTAACACATATGTGAGGATGCTGTTCGTGGACTACAGCAGAGCATTCAACACTATTGTACCTGCCAAGCTCGTCCCCAAGCTAGAAGCCAGGGTCTTAAAACCTCCCTGTGCAACTGGATCCTGGACTTCCTGAGAGGCAGACCCCAGGTGATGAGAATGGGCAACCACACCTCCTCCTCACTGACTCTGAGTATCAGGGCCCCTAAGGACTGCGTACTCTGTCCCCTCCTGTACTCCCTGTACATGCAGGACTGTGTGGCAACACAAAGTTCCGACATCATCCTTAATTTGCGGACGACACCACCATCCTGGGTCTCATCTCTAACAACGATAAGACCGCTTATAAAGATGAGGTAAGGGGTTTGGTAACATGGGGCCAAGAGAACAACCTATCTCTCAACGTCTGCAAGACCAAGGAGATGATTGTGGACTTCAGGAAGCTGCAGAGGGAGGCTCACAATCCTATCCACATCGACGGAGCTGTAGTGGAGAGAGTCTCCGACTTCAAATTCCTCTGTGTGTTCATCACGGATGACCTTACCTGGTCCAGACAAGCGGACTCTGCGGTCAAACTGCCCAAAAGCGCCTAAAATTCCTGAGGAGACTCAAGAAGTTTGGCATGTCTGCAAAAACATTAACAAAGTTTTACAGATGCACCATTGAAAGAAACGCTCAGGCTGCATTACGGCCTGGTATGGTAGCTGCTCTGCTGCTGATCGTAAGGCCCTTCAGAGGGTGATGAAGACAGTAGAGCGTATCATCAGCTGCCCTTCCGTGCAAGGCATATACAACACAAGAAGCCTGAGAAAAGCATGGAACATCATAAAGGACCACAGCCACCCAGGCTGTGGAATTCTCACACTACTGTCGTCTGGCAGACGTTACCGTAGCATCCGAGCACAGACTACCAGACTCATAAACAGCTTTTTCCCCCAGGCTGTAAGACTTCTGAACCAGCAACACTGACCCATTGAACAGTCGCCATCACCATGTACATTCTGTTCCACCACTCATACAACTACACTTACTACTTACTTACTACACACAAATGCATATTATTTAATTTAAACTGCTGTTAGCCCTTCATTTAAATTGTTGTACTATGTTATATGTTATATGTTATAGGTTATATGTTATATGTTATTTTGTATCTTGTATTGCCTGTCTACTGCGTAGATGTTGCCTGCCAGGTCATAAGAATTTCACTGCTCAGATGACGCTGTTATTTGGTGATTGTGACACTAAATACTTTGATTTGATTTGAAGATTTTGTTTTAATTATATGTATAATAACATCAGATTTTTTGTTGCGTTATTCCCTAGCCTAATTCATATTGTCACAAATATGTCCATCAGTGATAACATCTGTTATAAAAGAAAAAGAAAACAATTTCAAATGAAGTGTGTGTTAGACAAATACTAAGTTTCTCATCTCATCACATCACCAAAGCTTTTGCTAGCTAATTATGCGTTCACACTGGCTCTCATTCCGAACCCTTTACAAATATCTGGAGCCCTTTGTCGCAATCTTTATCTAATTGCTTGCTTTTGTTCCCAGTGTTGTCCTCTTGTCTCCTTGTGTATAAACTCCTGTTTTCTGTTCCCATTTGCCTGACATCTTTTCAACTCATCTTCCTGGTTAACCACCCGTCTGCCTATAAGCCTAGTTTTCTTTGGTAAGCTTAGTCTTCACTCTATCAGCCTGTCATTGTGTGTCTGCATTTGGATCCTTTCCCCTGTGTTTCATCAATTGTCACCAGATCACAAGGTGTTCTGCTTTATATCAGACTCCGGAGAATAAATGCACACGTAGCTTTTTGTTGTGAGTTTTAAATTGGATTATAAACAAGGTCAAGGAAAATTTATAAAATCAACTAAGGACATTCTGAAGGCAAACTGAATGGCCCCAATAGTGCACAATTGTTTGCAGCTACAGCAATGCCCAAAGTCACTGCGGGGACAAAGGTTGTTCTCCCTGGCCAGGATAAAGATGAACTGTACCCTGTAAGGTATAATCCAGCCTTGAATGGTTCCTATGGACACATCCTCACAGGCCTTCCCCATGGAAATCAAGATGCTCTGTCTTGTGTACAGGTTTCTGTTACAAACCTCCAACCAGAATGCGGAAAAAATGTCCTTTACCGCGTTGAGATGTGGGCAATATGATATAGTAAAAAAGGTCTGTGAGTGTGGGCTGGTCATTGAACTAGGTGCAAACCAGAGCCACCCAATGGAACTTTACATTATCCAGATGAAAATGTGTTTGGGCTGAGTTGAGTAAACAACGGTGTCCAAATGGTATGTTGATGAAGGACCTCTTGATTGCAGTCACTGCTTCTTCTCTGGCAAGGAACCTCCACAAATTCTGTTTGGTTACCTTCTTTCCAACGTTGTGAAGTTCAACCATGCCATCATCAAAGATGTTACTTGTGGGCTCAGATATTGCATTGATATCAAATAGCATCTATGTAAGAAAAACAAGGGTACAGTACATACAGTTATGCCTCAACACAATAGGCCCACTACATTAACTATACATGCCTAATGACTATGTCTGCAATAGTAGTTTCTTGTACATCTGTCAGTAGTCATTGAAACAAAATACAGATGGTTAATGCTCTTCTATTACAATGGAGCTGTAAGAGTGAGTAATAAGTATAGTTATAGTCTGTACAGAAACAGTTCCCACGTGTTCAGTGCATTTAAGGGTTTCACCAGCAGTCTATAGCAGCATAACTAAGGGATGTTCAGGACTCACCTGATCCAGCGCTAACTATAGGCCTTAACTAAAAGGAACGTTTTTAAGTTTAACCTTAAATGTAGAGATGGTGTCTGCCTCAAGAACCCAGAGTGGGAGCTGAATTTATTCAATTAAAATGAATTTCCAGCACAGTCACTGTTCGTAGGGCTGTGGCAGGGTGCAGAAATTGACAGTTTACATATTGATTTGCTCAGATAAGCACACGCTGTAGTTACGGGAGCTTGAGACACTTTTAGGTCAAATATAAAGTGTTTTGGTGGTTGAATTTTGCATTTTGGACCAACGTGTCAGGTTAATCACTGTCATTGAAGTCTTCAGTTATAATGACATGGGTTTTATTCACAAACAGTCACTAGCCATTGCCATGATGAAGTTGCCTAATTACATAACTGCTGAGGTGGTAACATGCTACGTTCATTTATATCAGTACATCTAACCACATATCCCCCTTTTAGAAACACAAAAGGCCTACTAAAGGAACACTTAGCTTAGGATATGTATCCCTTAAGATTTCTATATATACTACTGTGTATATATACAACATTTAACATACACAACAGACTGGAAAACTATGACTTCGGGGTAGACTGCCCTCCGTCAGCAATGACATAGGGATTATTCTGCCCTCAGTAGTTGGTGTTACTATTTAAGAACAATATTTTTACTCAAAAGTCTATATTGTCCCTCTATGGTAGGGACATTTAACTTGATTTGTAAAATCACAAATAAAGTGCATTTCAAAGTCCGATGTAACATCTCCTGGCTGGTGGTACAAGAAAAGTCAGCACAGATCTGCTGTCCTATCATGGGCATTGATCTGTAGCTAATTTAGGCCAGGTATGAGTTAGGCTGTATGAGAGTTTGGTCGGCTCTTTCAGGTGCCCAATTTGCCTGGCGGTAATGGGGGCTAGAAGTAGTGTGAGTAAACCCATACTCTTTACAAAAGTCTCCAAACTCAGCTAACTTAAACTGCATGGTGTTGTCACTGACAAGCTCCAGAGGCATCCTCCATATAGCTTTAAACCGGTTAATGACCTGAAGGCTTGACAGCGTGTCTGCTACGACATCTGTTTCCCTGGGACGTGTACGGTTGTGGCATTGAACATCTTAGGGCTCATCCAAATTTTTTGGCATTGCATTGAGGCTTTGTCCAGATCATAGGCGTTGATCAGCGGTACCAGTGGTTTGTAGTCTGGAGGCAGAAGCTGTCCATTCCTTGTAGATAGCGTGCAAACCTTTCTTAGGACCACACCACTGCAGAGCATCCTTCTCTATCTGTGACTATCGTTTTTTTTTCTCTCTAGTAGGGTTCTTTAGCAGAAAATGCTTGCATTAATGTAAAAGATATATATATATTTTACCTTATATCATAAATATTTTTATATATAAATACATATGCACAGCCACCGGAGGTTTTCTCTAGTTGTCATAACAACTCAAAATGTGTTCACAGTGTTGCCTACTCTCAGTAAGGAAAGTAATTATTGTCTGTCCTCAAAGTCGCTAGATGTTGCTAAATGACGTCATCGCCCAATTTGCTAAATTGTAATATTCGCTGTAGGACGTACAAAAAGTGAGAAAAAAAAAGACTCTGAATATCTTTAGAACTAAATATGAGCTTTCTTCAACGGAAGAGTTTTGCATTTACTTGAGAACAAACAAAATTTTTTTTGAGATAATTATCTCGGAAATTCCGAGATAAGTTCTCAATTTCTCAAAGAAAAATACAATTTGTACATTTTAGATGAATAACAATCACATTATTTTATATAAAAAACAGTACCGGGTAACTAATGCATTCTATATTTTCTCAAAATACATTCCGTTTAATTTGAAAGTGATTGACATTTATGTAAACATAGAATGAAAGAATATATATAACTGAATAGCTAATAAAAAGTGCTTAATGCACTTGAACGCAGCACGACGTCAGGAGACGAATCGTTGAGAGAACGTAGGCGTGGCCGTGCGTAGTGGAACCCGCCCCTCTCTAACAACCCCCACCAAACGGACTGGTTTCTGATTCACCAGTTTCTCGGCAACTGGCTTCACCGTAAAAACACGGGGCTTCAAATCACCACAAATCGCCATTGAACGCGTATTTTCCTGCCACCGGAGCTCCAGTGGGAGTGAGCCCAGTTCACATCCAACCAGCCCCAAACACATGCAGTGAATCCCGGGTCACTTTGGTTAACTTGACACGAGGACGCAGAGCCTGACATTCAGCTTCGTTCACGCTCATTCATTCACCCACAACAACAATGGCAGCGCAGGATTTTAATTTCCTGCTTGCGACGGATTCCTACAAGGTGAGTGCAGCCGCTCTTCCTGTTGCTGGATTCTGCCCCTGCATCAAACTCCGTCTGTTATACGAGATATTTAACCACACGCATTTACCACTTTCTGGACTGTGCTTTAAACTCCAGTACAATCTTCATTTGTGCCTCTGCAAGTCATGACTAATGTACAAACCGTTCCATTTTACATATAATCACAGGATATATATTCTGTATACACTCGTGTCTTATCTAATTCCGTCTGCAAGTCACAGCACAAAGCCAACAATGTTCTCTGTTACAGTTTGGATAATCGATAGTATTGCTGTGATATACACTGAATGGTGTGCACGCTGCTGTTATCCATGGCCACTAGCAGAGGTTGTGACCAGAATGTTATCCATGAAACATCATCTTAGAAGAAATAACTTGACCATCTCGTGCCAGTATTGTCTGACTTTCATTTTGTCCACATCAACCACTCCTCACAACCTCCTTTACTGTGTAAACGTATTTGCTAAATGTATTTATTCAGGTACTCCGGTACGAGAGCTTTATCACAGCGTGACAATGGCATAGACTCGTTTTTGAAGCAGGATTCATGAACAAGGCTTGGCCAAGTATTTGCTGCCAAATTTAATAAGTGCCCAGCATTACATCTGCCACGTGCACACAGTGTGACAAGAGGCGTAGAAACTAATTGGGAATGTTCTCTAACTAAATTGTGTGGACACAGTCCACCAACACACACTCTCTTATCAAACTTCTAATTCGTCAGTGTCAGCATCACCACAGGGGCCATATTTCATTACAAATAATGACAGGGTCCAAGTCAAAGTGCTAAACTCCAGGAAATGTTGTGACAGAGTTAATATTAGTTTCTTACTGAGACCATTGAAGACCACGATCTCTCACGAGTCCCATGACTCCAGTTTAATGAATCATGTTCTAAAGAGCAAGTCCCAGTGTGATAAATCTCATTAATATGCATAGCTAGTAATGCTCACTCTCATAGTCTTTTGTTGTATATGACAGAACCTAACCCTCCACTGACTGTTTTGCTTTCAGTTTCATGGTAATGAAACTGAAACTTGATTCAGTGTTTCATGACATTTTGTAACCTGACTCCAGCTGTGAGTCAGTGCTGTGCTTGAGAAGGTGCTGCTGGCATATACAGTACGACATATGCCCACTTCAGTAGAGTTAAATGTCAAATGTCACTGTTAGATGTCATTGAAAGGTCTGCACTGCATTCAGATGGCAGAGGTCTGCATGCTGACCAACTGGCCTTTATACTAGCTCAAGTGACCCCTGCAGAAAAGTCAATAGCGGCACTACCTCCAAGAGGATTCCTCCAATGTGCCTGTCATCTCAATCACACAATACATCTCCATGAACTGGTTCTAGAGAGATAATCACCGTCAGCCGAAGATGAATCATAATCGCTGTTCGTTCTCTTTCATTTACCACCAGTTGGGCATCATTTTCACTCGGCGTCTACTGAGTGGCTTCGTATTTTTGTATGTGTATATGAACCCCTGACTTTTCATCACTGTCAAAATGTCATTGTCCTAAATAGTGACATTCCCATCAGCCTCAGCTGCAACAGAAGATATATTTAGATCCTTAAAGGAGTCATGATAATGATTACGATGTCGCCTGCAGGACTACATGCTTTTTCACTTGATCCCTGGCCAATCCTTGTGACTGTGGCTTTGTGTTTTGTTTCCCTTTGAGCTTCTCAGTTTCATAACTTGTGTCATTATTAACAACTATATCCAATATGCACCCACATCACGGCTGAGAACAACGTGAGCTTTAGCTTTCACTGTTGAAGTTTCTGAAGAATTCTCTAGGGCAGGGGTCTTCAACGTTTTTCAGGCCAAGGCCCACAAACTGGTGGAGAGATGGTGCAGGGACCCCCTACTATATATATTGTTTAAAATTGTGTTTTATATTAAACTGGGCCTAGTGCCATGTATAAACATAGCTACCCTGTTATTGTGCATTCAATACTAAGCTATTCAAATATTACCCATTTATAAACATACATCTTTCATACAACACTGAGCTTTTAAAGTAATTCACAGCTTCATGTTTTTATTTTAAACATACATGTAGAAGAGACAGGGAATCCTCAAGCCATCTATGGATGCCACACATACTCCCACATTAGTGAGATGTCAGACCCTGATGGGTAGCACACAACTTATCTAACCTTTGACGGATGGAGGTTGTCAGACAGAGGTTTAAATCAGCCTCTCAATATGTTGGATACATGTTAATGTGTATTTGAAGACATTTAAATTTGTGGGAAAAAATTGGGTACAAAAAAAATAAAAAATATAATAAATTGTCTAATCAACCAAGCATTTCGCGACCCCCCTGCAGTACCTCCGCGGACCCCCTAGGGGTCGCGGACCCCCTGTTGAAGACCTCTGCTCTAGGGTTTAATTTTGTCCTTGTCCCTAGTTACATGCAACTGTAGTGTTTACACTATATACACCTGCTGATGTCATTCATTTGTTTTCCTGTTCTTTCTCTGTGATGTATTCATGGTCTTTGCCCCATTATCCCTCCTTACAAAAAAATCCCTGTTTACAGTACAGGTAATATTCACCCATTCACTTACACATTGATACAGTGCTCCAGTCATACACTGTCAGCACAGCAATGTGTGGTTCACTGTCTTGTCCAAGGACACTTCAGAATCACCAACCACCTGGATAGTGGACAGCTCACTCTATTTCCTGAGCCACAGCCACCGACTTACATTGTTAGCCTGTAGATAGTGTGAGGGTAATATATGTGGAAACAGTACAAATATTAAAAGTCTTCCAGTAAATATAGGGCCTGTGCTTGAAAATTCCATGTTTCAGATCTCCTGTGTTTGGGATTATGTTGGAAGGATGAGAAGAGAGAGAACTCGAACTGGTGGCAGGATTAGGCAGAATAATCCAGAGTCCTCCTTGGAGTTATTTCTTTCAGTGACTGGTGGATGCTGTTGATTATTCAATTAGTGCTGAAGGAGCACAAAGAGAGTCTTGTACTTTAAGGTGTCATTATTCCTTCCCACTTGAATCCAGACAAAATGCTTACTATACGCAAGCAGCATCACATAGTGCAGACAATCATTCACTTTACAGATTATCCCCATTGGATTTACTGTGGTTTTACTTCATGTGGTTTCACAATATAAATCTGTGTGGTATGATGAGATTAAGAAGTGTTGAATGGAAATTACAGATACTGTGGGTGATAACTGGAATTACATTGCAACATGTTTACTCAATGATTGAATGTTTTGGGGGTTTTGCTTGTCAGTTGCTTGTGCTTGATTTCTGTCTGTTTCTTCCAGATCACACACTACAAACAGTATCCTCCAAACATCAACAAGATCTATTCCTACTTTGAATGCAGACGCAAGAGGGGTTCCCAGTTTAGTGAGGTGGTGTTCTTCGGTCTTCAGTATCTACTGAAGAAGTATTTGGAAGGTAGATTCACCCCCTTTCCTCTGATGTAAGAACAGCATTGACCGAGCGTTACAGTTACAGACTTACAGCACTGTGTCAGATCTTGAGAATGGTCTTTTTCTGCTATAGACTTGACTTGTTTGTATTTCTTAAAGCATTCCCTATTATACTGAGGAGCGCCAAGCCCAATATGCAACTACCGTGTCCCCCGAACCTTTGCACGTGGGGAGTTGTCACTAGAGCCGTTTGCAGACATGAACGCCGTAGAATTGGGTCCAGACTTTGCCTTTGACACATGCACAACACAGCGGGAGAGACCTGTTAACTCCGCTACTCCGATCACATTAAAATCGTTACAGTACACCGCCGTCGGCTCTTCACCCCTTTTTGTATTTTGACTTTTTCGCGTATTGAAAGCATCATCGACCCCCACACACACTCGCGTTAAATCAAGCGGGTCCCCTGCTGTGTTCTCACATCGATTTCTCCTGGATGTCAACTGACGTTATACTAAGCAGAGAAAGATAGTCCGGAGGCTCTCTCTCGCACATTTGTATTCACAAAGTAAGTTCAGTGCATGTCTAAAGGCAGATTCAAGTATAACAAATTCCCTGCAAAAAAAATACAACAAAAAGCAGTAAAAGACATAAGATGTTTTCAAACATGAACTCAGGAAGATGTCTGGAGAATTGGGTCAGGACTTTATTTTAAGTTTGCCTTTCACACATGAACAACACAGCAGGCATTCTCTGCTTAAACGCATTCACAACAATACAGAAATCTCTCCTTTTGTTTTCAATTTTTGCATCGATTCCGTATTAGATAAACTCACTCAATCGCTCATGGTGAATCCTGCCGAGAAATTCCCGCTGTGTTCTCACAAGAGTTTAACCAGGACGCTGGTCAGAGATTTATCACATTCGGACATTTGCTTTCTCACATACATTTGCTCCAGAGTTCTTCGGAGTTCATAGTGCATGTCTGAAAGCAGCTATAGTGACTCTTCAATTCAAATCTTGGTCATAACTTGCCATTTTCAGCATGTATATTGCAGGTTAGGGGTTTTTATTATATCCTGTAGCAGATGGGATTTTGAAAATGGAAACAGATAGATAGCTGAGCCTTATTCAGGCTGATAGACACAGCTTAAATCCGGTGAGACAGACTATAAAGAACATTACTCAAAGGAGTGCCGCCTTGTAAAAACATTGCCATTAAGTATACCTGTTAATATACAGGAGAAAGGTCTCATGTATCATTAAAACCTAATGAATGAATAAAATCGTTTTGTGTTAGTATAGGTATTATAATATTAATTCAAAAATACACTGTCTCACGATTTACCAAAAGGTAAATGTTGATAGTAACCAACAGTACACTGCAGTTTGAAAAGTTCACTCCTTTATCATGTGATCTAGAATCATTTGGTAACTCCAGCACCATTTGTAAGGAGACATAATATTAACTACTCTGATAAAGTTTTATTTAAATTGACTACAGATGAATCAATATTCCTCTATGTACAGTAGTTTCTGCTTGTGACTGATGTTGTAGTAACTTAGATTGTTCTCTACAGGCCCTGTTGTCACCGAGGAGAAGATTCAGGAAGCCAAGCTCTTCTACCAGATGCACTTCAAACAAACTGTGTTTGATGAAGAAGGCTGGAGGAAAGTCCTTGAGGTGCACAAAACGATTTCAGCTGTCCCTTTGTCCAGACAAATTGAGATAGAGAGGCATCCATCATTATACCTACAGTAAATAACTTGCCCTAAATATGCTTGTCACTTTGTCAGAAACACAATGGCCGTCTTCCTATCCGGATAAAAGCTGTCCCTGAAGGCAGGATTGTACCAAGAGGCAACGTGCTCTTCACTGTGGAAAACACTGATCCCAACTTCTACTGGCTCACCAACTACATTGAGGTAAACTGTGAATTTGCTGAAAGCTTAAGTGAATGAGAGAGAGAGACCTTAGTTATAAGTGTACATCCAGTTTCATATTAAACCAGGAGTAAAAAAACCAATAACCCCTTTCTGGAGTTTTTAAGTTCACTAACCCATTCTAGCTACTTGTCATACAACTGTATACCAAAAACAACAGTATGTCAATTCCCCATGTGAGTAAATGATGCTTTAGGAACATCAGTCCCTATCTCCACAGCTCATCAAGATCTGGCCCTTCCCTCCTTCTTCTCCATCTGCTTTCTTTTTCTTACCAACTGATCACTCGCTATGCCTCGCTGTTGTTTTTGTTGGCCGGAGGCATTCTCCGTCTGTTGGTCCCATTCTTGTGAACACAATCACGATCAGTTAGATTCAAGGATGAATTGGTTATATTATTGTGTTCAAAGGTCAAGGTTGTTGTGACCTCCATAAATTATTTTTTGCCTTGTGAACGTGTCTTCTTAAGAAAGGCTCGAGAGAAACCTTGCAAATTTGGCACAAACATTCACTGAGACTGGTGGATTAACTGATTAGATTTAGTTGGTCCAAGGTCAACGTCAATGTGACAGTAGAAATCACATTTTTGTTCTTGTGGATCCATAAAACCCTTATTGGGAATTAAAAATTTTTTTTATAAGTTGTTACTTTGACTCAAATTTTGGCTCAAGCTATTTAATTTGAGTCTTCTATCGATAAATCAATTGAGTGATGACATTATCTGTTCTTTAAAAATTGCAATAGTAAATATACAAAAGAGACTAAACCCAGTTAGTGCATTTAAAAGCCATCTTGTAAAAAGGTATACAACTTGAAACTGTAACAGACAAGGTTCAGTGGAAGCATACAACCACAGGGCAGTAATTCTAGCTTCTCTCTTTTCCTCATCCAACCCTCCCTCTTTTGGACTGCAGACCATGCTGGTGCAGATGTGGTATCCCATCACAGTTGCCACAGTATCCAGGGAGTTTAAGAAGATCCTGGCCAAGCACCTGAAGGCCACCTCAGGAAGCCTTGAAGGCCTGGACCTGAAGCTGCATGACTTCGGCTACAGAGGCGTCTCCTCACAGGAGGTCAGTAATATTTTGGCCCCTTGTTATTATTTGTGAAAAATCAACATTGGCCTTTCTACGTCATTACTATCATCGAAACTCTGATTGTAAATGCTCTTTTTGCAAGTGGTAGTCTTGCAATATCTGCTTTGTGATTATGGCTGTATCATGCTGACGTTATCAAGTTATTGGATGATGTACTGTTCACATCATTGATTATGGGCACAAAGGTTAGATGACTGAACATTATAGGGAAACACTTTAATTGGAACAGGAAGCTGAAATCAAATTCTTATGTCCTACATACTATTGGGAGGTTTAGTGCACAGAGGACTTCAAGCTGAGCTCAGTGTACTGAATCACCTAGGCATATGTCACTCTATGAGCCATTGTAAACAGCATAGTCCTGCTGGCTTTCAGAGGGACCCACACATCAAACCAGTTACTCAGTCAATCACAGAATTGTTAAAAACAAAATGTGTTGAGGAATATTCAGTAAAAAAGGAGAGCAGAAAAGGAAATCTTCAGATTCAGTTCCGCGATGTACAATAATCTTGTCACACCTGAGGTAAGGTATAAAAAAAAGGTAGTGAGGAGCATTCTCCACCCTCTGTGATTTCCCAGGGTTTGCGCTGAAGATAACAGAAGGTACACTCTCTCATAATGTAGGATTGATAATATTTGTCACTTTTTTTTTCACCCAACTGACGATATTTTTCATTTTATCTGTAGTCTGAAGTGAACATCATGGATGAGGGTTAAGCTGCAGAGCTCTCATCTCAAGTGTTTAACTACCTGCTTAAAGCTCACTGCAAAATGTGTAATCAGGATGTAATAACCCTGCTGCATATGTGCTGTCGTTGTGCTGTAACTCTTTAACACTGTGCCTGAATTTCAAAGACACTATTTGAAACAGCAGAGTGATTTATTATTCCCACCTGTATACCCCAGTCTGCCGCATTAGGGGGAGCAGCTCACCTGGTTAATTTCTGCAGCACAGACACAGTGGCTGGACTTCTGATGGCTCAGAGATATTATAGCTGCCCGATGGCTGGCTTCTCCATTCCAGCAGCAGAGCACAGGTAGAACACAAGACTTGTCTTTCTACCTCTTTCTATCGCTCATACCAACAGACACACACACACACACACACACACACACACACACACATACATACACACACAGTGACATCGGACATGCTTGGTTTTCATGAACAGAAATGTCTACGTGTTTGTTTGTATAGAGTGGGGAGGTGACGCCTGATCTGAGATCTGCATGTGGGGTCGCATTTTAATGAAAGGCACACGCATTCAGAGCTATCCGTTTTTTGATCAGATCACAAAAAACAAATGTTAATACTAGGTGTGACTTCAGAGAACATTACATTAACTAAGATTGATTTCTTGGAGACTTACTCTAACTGTAACAATGGTTAACCCTTACCTTAACCTTAAAACATATCTCACCTTAAAATGTAATGATCAACCTTAAAGGGACTTGCTTTTCTTCCCCATAAGGAAAACATCAGTGGCTGTGTAAAAAGATTTAGTTCCCCACAATTAGAGTAATACCTTGACCACAAACACAGACCACTCTTTATCACAAACTATGTTGTCCTTGGTAACATCAGACATTTTGGAAAAGATCCTACATTAATTTGAGATTTTAGTCTAGAATTAATGTCATTGAAATGTTTTCAAAAAATATCTGAAACTCTCCCTATGTAAAGACCAACCTAACTGTTGTACAGCACAGCTGGACCAGTTTAATTTATTCCTTACTTATCTTCACAATGATGTTAAAATCCATTTTCAGTTTAAAATTGTGTTTGCAATGTGAAAGATAGGCATTAACATTTTTTGTACGTGCATAAATTAAATAAATATCCCATTGTTCAAATCTGCCCAGTTGATGAGTCAGTGAATTTTAGGTAAAACTGTAACACCATCAGTGGTTGTATTTTCAGATATAAGAACAAGTTGTAGGATCGCCAGCACCATGACACTGTTCATTTCTTCCTCTCTGTTATCCAGCACCATCATCTCTTGGGGGAGGGACAGGGAGAAGGAGGCATTTGAGCGAGTCCTGGACCAGTTCCCCTCTGGACCAATCTCAGTGGTCAGTGACAGCTACGACATCTTTAATGCCTGTAAACACATATGGGGAGACAAACTGAAGGAGCGAGTGATGGAGCGCAGCCAGGACTCCTGTCTGGTCATCCGGCCGGACTCTGGAGATCCTGCAGAGACCCTTATTGAGGTAAAGTACAGGCCTGATTAGTCAGTGTTGGACAACCAAAGCAATTGTACTATTAAAAATAAACGGTCTATTAGTTCAGTCTCATTTATTACTGAAAATTTCTTAAATATAGATCTCTGTATATATATATATATCTACTCTGAATCATTTTAAGTGAAGGGGACTGCATTTACGGATATAGCACAAAATCCGTCAAATATAATGTGTTCATGCAGTGACTATATAAATAAATTATATAACTGACTGTAGATACAAGTTGAAAATGATCAGTATTGTTATTACATTATCTGATGTTTTTATTAGATATATTATAAATATATGATATATGTTATCGATAGTTATCGCAATATGTTTGACACTAACGATGAGAAAGCAGTTTGTTGCTCCATTAAGATGCAGAGTGACTTGTATTTCTGAAATGCAGATTTTTAGATTGTTGTTCAGACTGCACAAAATTAACATGCATCTTGTAGCTATACCTACCTAAGTCCCCCAAAAATATACACTTTGTTTGCTTTATAGGTCATCAAGATTTTAGAAGAGTGTTTTGGCAGCTCTCTGAACTCGGTTGGATACAAGGTGCTGCCTTCTTACCTGCGAATTATTCAGGGAGATGGCATTGACCTCTGCTCAGTGGACGAGGTAAGAAGAAGTTTGGTTGTTGTAGTAGTTTTATCTTAACTGATATTTATACATTGTTTTGTTAGTTATGAAAACTCTTCACTTATATTTTCCATTGCTGAGATTCGGCTGTGTTGTGACACACCACAGCTTTATAGTAGAGACGACCAAGAAACACAAGCAGTGAAACATCACATGTACCCAGTTATCTAAACCACTGATTTGAAATTCAAGTGTTACCTTTAAATACTCTATTAGAGTAAACAGTTAACAAACAGCTTGGGCAATGATATGTCATGGACAAATCTCTGAAGCCTACTTGTTTTAAACCTGTGAAACTATGACTGACATTCACTATTAACTCCACGGCTATCTTATCAATTCATTTATTATTAATTAGCCCCATTGTTATCAATTCTGTTTTAGATGCGGATAAATGCAGAAAAAAAATTCCAATTCATAATTGCAACATAAAAGTTATCTTGCACATTTGGTCTCAAAAGTCTTTCTAGAAAAGACATTTCACTATGATGATTTTGCCAATCCCCTTCCAATTGAGAGATGAGAAATCTTGAATTGGTGGGATGTGTTTGAAGCTGTAATTTCTGTGTTTTCTGAAGATCCTAAAGAAGCTGAGAGATGAGGGCTGGAGTGCTGAGAACGTCTTCTTTGGATGTGGCAGTGCTTTGCTTCAGAAACTCAACAGAGATACACTCAACTGTGCCTTCAAGTGCAGCTATGTGGAGACTAATGGCAAAGGGGTAAGTGGAAGGGTTCGGGCTTGATTTGAATACTGTGACTGAATTGCTGTAGAGATTATCCCTCTTAATCTAAAGATTGAAAAAAGCATTTGCCTGGTTCAATGATAAACTCTGCAAACTGCCATCTGTTGCTGTTATAGTTGGAACCATCGATAAAGGTGGTTAGGATGACAGGTTATTTACCAAAGGAACTATGGATGACTATGGAAGGGGCCCAACGACAAACCCAAACCTTAATATATAGTGGTCATTATCTGGTGACAAGAAGTGTGTAAATGTACAGAGGTAGATATGAGATTTGATCTGATGAAGTAGAGTTTGTAGAACTACATTCTGGTTCAGCTGTTATTGTGTTGTCTAGTCTCATGGCTACACGTAATGGAATCCTCATAGTGTTCGAGTGTCGCTCTCAATTTGCTCATCAGTATGATTTCCATTAGTTGTCTTGAAACTAGTTATATGGCTCTCCCCCTAGATGGACGTGTACAAGCAGCCGGTGACCGATCCATCCAAGGGCTCAAAGAGGGGTCGGTTATCACTGAGGAGAAACTCTGATGGCTTCTTGGAGACGATAGAGGAAGGAGCAGGCAAACCTGAGGAGGTTAGTCCAACCATTTCACTGTGTTCATTGACTAAGTGTATTTTAGTGAGAACATTGTTTGGTGGATAGGTAAAAACTACACTTACATAATTAACTCTTTTTTGTACTGCACAAGGGTTTATGAACATGTTACCCTTTTGATAATATTTGGTTTTCAGTGCTTTATTCGAGTACACGTAAAAGCACAATTCCAACTGAATAACTAAACAACAATGTTTTTACTTTACTTCCCCCAACCTCCCCACACTCCCCTTGTACATTTTTTTCTCATATTTCATCTGTGATCTGGCAGCAGTCACAGGAATTTAAAGTGTGTGCAGAGACGGGACATGACATATTCATTCCTCTACGGAGATCACAAGATTTCTTTACAACACAGACACTGGCGTCGGCTCTTATCAACACAAACTTTCTAGACACATTTGTCTTCTACCTGTGTGGCTATGCTTTTTCATGAGGCAAATTTTTTTTGCCTCATGTTTTGTTGCTTCATTTTTGTGTAGGGAGCCAATTGGAGAAAGCTAGCAGAAGGGGATCACTGGGACATGTGCATTCTCACATACACCTCTTTCTGGGAAACTGCAGACTCTCTGGAGTTCAGTGCATGTCTAAAGGCAGCTATACAAACCCAAGAAAGATTAAAAAATATTGTTTAAAATAGGGCTGTCGAATGTTAGAATATTTAGATGAATCAGATGAACAGGGTAGCTGTGCTTCATCTGATTAATCACCATTTCTTAATGCCTGAAAAATCCCTATTTCCTATGTATTGTTATGGTAGCTCAAAGATAAATTACAGAATGAGGATAAATACATTTAACATTTGTTATTTTATTGATGACCAGTCCAAATCATAGAGTTATTAAGATTGAAAAATAGTATAAAATCAACAGACAAACAACAAACCAAACCTTTATACTATTAAATTTGGATGTGAAATCTGTATCTGAGCCCATCTGTAGAAGCAGTGTTGAACCAGTTCAATCTCATTCAGTTCAAGCAGATGAAAATGAACTAGTTCACGTTCATAGTTAATTTCCTATTAGGAGGATTTAGGTGACAAACATACAGTCATGTGTTTGGTTATGAATCGATGGTGTCAGATCATGTCTGTAGATCGCTCTGGTCACTTTCACTCTGAGTCCTGACTGTGAGTGTCAGGTCTACCTCATGAACTGATCAGTTCCTGATAACCAGTGATGCAAGTTTTTTTAGTTCCAGTGAGAGCAGAGTGGAGGAGGACACAGAAACTCCAGCTCGGTACAAACCAACTGCAGCTTCTGCTCTGATCATGACGCAGCATGCGCTGATCACTTCACAGACCGACTGCTTCACGTGAAAGAGCTCTGATCTGATCTCACTGCTTATGTCGCTCCGAGCGGGGAGTGAGTGGGGCGGGTATGGGTACATGGACCAGGTCACTCTGTGCATGCGTTAAAGCCTTACAAAAATGTACGCGTTAATTCCACAAATTAATCATCACGCTTTAAAAAAGCAGCTCAAGTCATGACGGCTACTGGTTACATTGCACAACTGACTTTGGACATACTTTGAACACAAAGTTCGCTCAGTTTGAATTGATTTAATACCTGCTCCTTCTGCATGTGCTGATGATTTATGTGCGCCCTGTGTTTCCCAGGACCTACTGGTGACAGTTTTTGAGAACGGCAGCCTGGTGCAGGACTACTCCCTGGAGGAGATCAGGAAGAATGCTCGGCTGCGTGACGAGGAGCTGAATCTCCCCCTACACAACCATGAACAGGAGCAGCTTCACAGTCATATCATCAATGGGATTCATTAGATCAAACACAGTCTCCAACCATGCATAAGTGTTAAACAGGGTGCACTGGAATGAAGGCTGCTGTGTGGTAGAAAGGCAGCCCTGTAAGAATAAACTGATCATGTTGAAGGAGAGTGAAAGGCTATTTCTCATAGCAGACACTACCAGGCACTACCACCACCCCCTGCCCCATCCCCTGAGGATCTCTGTGATAATAGGTAGATAATAATTCATTTCTCTCCTCACTCTGAACACTCTCTTGCGAGCAGAGGGTTTATCTGCCGTGGTATGGCCATGACAAGAATTAAAGCTCAGGGTCAACTTTAATAAGCCAAATTAGTTTTAGCTTTTTCATATTTTGATTTAAAGATACATCTCCTGATGTTGTGGTTTGCGTTAGGAACAACCAAATGAGGAAGTAGTTATTTCTTTAGCATTTGAGAGCTATAATGAACTAAACATCCAAATAGTCCATTTGCTTGCTATTAGCATAGAAAGGGCAGAAACATTGACTAAGATAGGTAGAAAAGTAGCCATATTACTGATTATAGCACAATTTTGGATCGATTTGCACGGAGTACTTGATGCAAATTATTATGTTAATGGTCAGTGTTCACTCCATTTTTCAGCAGAGCAACATATGGCTCTAGCCTTACTTGCTGTCATTATTATTTTTTTCATTTTGTTTACTTCCACACTGATTCATAACAGCAATTTTTCCTTAAGCAGGTTTGCAGTCCATAACACTTGACATGTCAGATGAGAAAGGGAAACACAAACAGCATGTACAGTGTCAAGGAAAATGAATATGAACCCTTTGGGTTGCTCATAACATTGTATCTGATCTTCATCTAGGTCACGTGAAGAAAACAAGTTTTCGATCAATCAATCAAAATGTATTTGTATAGCCCATATTCACAAATCACAATTTGTCTCATCTCTGACCCAGGGATTCCCAAACTTGTCACTGTCCAACCTCTAAAAATTACAGGGCCAGAGCAACCCCCATTGCCTCTAGACTTGATTGAAGCATACCGACATATAAACGTGTAGTTTGCAAAAAGAAATGACCTACCTGCACATATTGCTGTTTCCTGTGGCGCTACATATTGACCTGCTACAGCTGGTGCTGTAGTCATGTGGGGGCAAAGAAAAACAGAAGGCTGATGGTACTTCATGTTTTCATGGATTTATTTTGAATGTTCATATTTTAGAACAATTGTGGCTAAATGTGCCATTTGTAATATTTTTTAAATTCTCAACACTGAACACTGATTTAATTATGGATAGGAACAATGCTTTGAGTGTTATCATTTCAGATCGATTGTGCTGTGTTCATAAATGATAGGGTTCCCTTACTTTTCCTTGCCTCTGTAAATTAAAATATCAGCTGTACCAGTATTACAAGTTAAATAAAACAGATTATACAGTACTGCCACAGTTAAGTATACAAATTTGTGAAACAATACCTGTAAGTTTTCTTTTCAGCATTTCAGTACTTCAGTATTTCTGATGCAACTGATCCACAACGCACTCTTTGTTATATTCAATATATTTTATATACAGAAATTATCAACCCTACAAATAACCAAACATTTGATAAATAATTGACGAAATTATTGAAACTCATTAGGAAAGGTTATTTCATGATTGATGTTTGAAATAAAACTGTTAAAATACTTATTGTTTGATATTTTAAAGATTTTTTGCATAATAGTGTCAGTTTACTGCCTCATGTTCCCCTAGCTTCTTTTCAGCTACCACCTTAAACCGCTGCTGCCTAACGTAGCCACTTTACTGCTGTCAGCTCGGGCAACAACATCATGCAAGTAATCGTGTAGCCACCCAAAAAAGATTTACTGCCTTTAATAAGCAACATATAAAAGTATAAACTACACTTCTCCAGCCTTTAAACCTTAGTTTCACCAGGCTGTTCATGCTTCCTGCCTCTAGTGAACTAGCTGAGCTCAGCATCACAGTGAGGAGACCGTGTCAGCAGTGTAAGTCAGCTCCTGTTGTCTGGAACAGTTGCAGTTGTGGTCGATTCTGACCTCTCCTAACAGCTTCTGTTCCTCTGTCAGCACTTAATCCAAATTTTTTTCATGTCGGACTGAGTTATTTTTAGTTTACATAACTCCAAACAAATAACAACTTTAAATTATTCTCTGACTGAAATTGATAGAGGCACAAACACATTCATGGTTTTCCACTTCCATTTAAAGACTTGAATGCTACTTTTGTTAATGTCTTTGTTTTAGTGAATTTTTTTTTGGAATTGTAACTAAGTAATTGGCTGATTTGACAAAAATGGTATACTGAAATGCTGAATGCTACAGTGAACATGGCTCATTTCATCAGACATTAAGAAAGAAACACATATGAGTAAAACGCCACTCTATGTGGGGTAGGTGCTTGATTGCTTGTGTGGCCTTTGACCTTGGACTGGCCTCCATTAAAACAGTGGTACTTCTATAAAGAGTGGCACAATAATGCAAGTGATTATGAGGTGTGATGGCGGAGAGGTCTCTATGAATAATAAGATGATATTTAACTGTTTTGGAATTAATATAGCACATTCTTTGAGATAATGCATTGATATTCTCTCAGATTACAAATGATTTAGGGGATGATGCAGTGATCATGCTCATTCCACTAGGGTTTCGCCATTTACTGTCGTTTACAATTTTTAGACAGAGCAAACATTATAAAGCTTTTGCTACATCGAAAAGGTTTATGATTGTGCACGGCCAACATGACAGGGGGAATTCCACATCCCTAATGCACACATTAAATGTCTGTGATGTTAACAACATTCCTCCCGTTGTTTTATGAAATTTTAGCAATAAGTCTAAATATACCAACGGGCCTCTTCCACTTTAATTTCCCAGAATGCCTTTCAACAAGAGGCAATATTCCTTTATCAAAACGCCAAATAGAAGTGCTTCTCAGAGGATTCTCACTGTTGTCGCAGATGATTTTAATGTATCATCTGATTACCTCCCTTCACCAACATAGTGTCAAAATATATTGAATCATTAAGTGGCTCCTTCTTCTGTTCTGGGCAGGTAAAGGAAATGCTGCTTACCTGTACAGGAAAAGGTTTACAGTGTAAGAGGCGTGGGACATATTTGAGCGACACATTGTTTTGTTGAGTCAGACCTTTTAGAATCCTGCTGTATAACATTAATTTGAAGTGTTGTCATATTTTCTGTTATCTTTTTTGTGGTAAGTGTAATTGTGTTTTTCAGAAACATGTTCCGCAACAGTCAGTTCAGTGTCTGACAGCACTAGTGAAAGCAAGTAATGATGTACACATGTTCTACCTCTTGTGTAGTTCCAGCACTAATCATTGTTCTATTTATAGTTTGTAAATATCCTTTTGACTCTGATTTTGCTTTTCACTGATCTGTATCTTTGAATGTGGTTTATCTTTGATTTGAATTGTGTTTTGAAAACTGAACTTTTCTAATATTAAAGAAAAATAAATAAAAGCTTCAAACTGGGCGAGTTACTTTGCTAAGTTACAAACAACTACACTACTGTATAGAGGAAGAGGTTGTTACTAAGCAGTCCCTTTCACCTATTTTACACACTAGATCTTAAGCAGACTGCTGAATTGGCCAACATGCCTTTTCCTGAAAAACAGCACAAGTCAAGCACACTCGTGACCAGTATTAAAGAAAAAACGGTTTCATTTTATGAAAAACATTTACAACTAGGGCTCTGTTGTAGCACTAACGGGCCCGAGCACAGGCGATTTCAAGTCTGTTGCGGTCGGTGAAGAGAGAACGTTCGATGACCAAGCGCTCGTCTCCGCATTTCATGCATTTGCGCACTCTGGCAAGGATAAACACTTCACTTCCTGTAGCCAGCAGGTGCAAAATGATTCAAGTCATGGTGTCTTTGTAGATGTCTTCAGGTTGAGTCTCTTGTCTTACATGTGTAGTTTGGACTCTATTGGACCAAATATGTCCAAGATACAGAATCTTGTGTTTTGATGGCGTGTAATCAAACTTTGCCGCCACGCCAGGGTCACACGGTATGAAGAAAAGTTGAAATTTTTATAACTTTAGATCTCCATCTTGTTTTGATGATACTCATATCAATTTTAATTTTATCCGATGAAAGTTCATCAGAGTGAAATTGTAGAAAATGGCCAAAATGGCCACCAAATCCAAAATGGCGGGCTTCCTGTTTGTTTTAGCATATCTGTCCAAGAGACTTATTTATTTGTCATGAAAAGACACTTGTCCCTATCGATTTTTGTAGATGTAGACCAATCATAGTGCCGGGGCTGCCCTTTAGGGGGCGCTAGTCAGTGATTTTTGCCATGCCCATTCCTTAAAACCATCTGAATATCTTCTAGGGGGGGCTGTTGAAACACATGTAGTTTGAGGGAGATGGACCCATGATCAAGGAAGTTACAGTGATTTGGTGTGTCATGGCGAGCTGAACTTTGATGCCACGCCATTAATAATCCACATGATGAAAAGTCATAGTAATCTTATGCCTACATTATCAATGTCTTGAGACCCATTTGACACAGTTTGACATGGTTGTGCATAGTGGATGAGGAGAAATACATCCATGTGTAAGACGTTCCTAAAACAAGACATTTTCTGTTGCCACCAGAGGGCACTGTGATTTTAAGTCACGATTTCTGTGAAGATGTCTTTAGGTCGCGACTTTTGTCTTACATGTCTAGTTTGGAGTCGATTGGCCCAAATATGTCTGAGATACAGAAGCCCGTGTTTTGATAGCAAACTTTGACAGCACGAGCACATCACCTTGCGGAGCACATCATCCTGCTGCGGCGGCCGTCATCCTGCAGCGCACATCATCACATCATAATGCGGCGCACATCATCCTGCGGCGCACATCATCATGCGCACATCATCATGTGCGCACATCATCGTGCGGTGCACATCATCCTGCAGTGCACATAATCCTGCTGCGCACATCATCACATCATCATGCGGCGCACATCAAATCCTGCTGCGGCGCACATCATCTTGCGGCGCACATAATGCTGCATTGCACTACATCCTGCAGCGCACATCCTCCTGCGGCGCACATCATCCTGCAGCGCACATCATCACATCATCCTGCAGCGCACATTATCCTGCAGCGCACATCATCACATCACCCTGCAGCGCACATCATCCTGCAGCGCACATCTTGGTGCGGTGCAGATCATCCTGTGTAGCACATCATTGTGCGGCACACATCATCCTGCGGCCCACGTCATCCTGCCGCGTACATCATGGTGCGGCGCATATCATCCTGCAGCGCACATAATCACATTATCATCCAGCGGCACACATCATCCTGCGGCGCCCCGTGCGGTGCACTTCATCCTGCCGCGCACGTCATCCGGAAAAAAAAATGTTTTCATTTAATTTAATTTGATGTGATTTTTGGATTTTAGATACTGGATGATTTAACATGCTTTAAAAACCTATTGTTAGCTATTGCTTGTTTCCACCCTGGCTTGGACTGCCACACAACCTCCTCCAGCCACTGAACATTTGCACATCCAATGAACACATTTTGCACATTTGCACATTTGCACATTTGTACATTTGCACTAAACTAATTCCTACTGTATTATTTCACCTATAGTGTATTCATATTTTTATATATTTATCTTGCTCTTAGTGTATTCATCATTCTTATATCATACCTTACCTCTTAATACTGTTCATATTCCATTTATATTTCCATTTATATTCCATGTATATTTCTAACTCAATCAATCAATCAATCAATCAATCAAATTTTATTTGTATAGCCCATATTCACAAATTACATTCATCTCATAGGGCTTTAACAGGGTGTGGCATCCTCTGTCCTTAACCCTCAGCAAGAGTGAGGAAAAACTACTAAAAACCATTTTAACAGGTAAAAATAAGTAGAAACCTCAGAGAGAGCCACATGTGAGGGATCCCTCTCCCAGGACGGACAGAAGTGCAATAGATGCCACGTGTAAAAACATTCATCATTAAAGTCTTTAGCGGCATTGATGCAGTCCCGCTGCAATCACAGTCCATGGTCAGCAACCAGCAGGACCACGATCCACCATCCAGACCAGAGGCCACTCCAGTCCTCAGTCACCGTCCACCGCCGCCCACCAGGACCCACCACGAGCCATCGCCGTGGCCCTGGTCCACCACTGCGACCCCCGATGCGCGATCCACAAACAGCAATCCATGGTGCGGCCACAGAGGCCCTGGATCTGCGGGTGTTAAAGCAAAGGGACCCCGGGGAAGGGGTAGGGATGGAGAAGAGGAAGGAGAAGCTGGAAAAAGAAGCTCCGTGTGTCATATGTCATTAAATAGAGCAAGTTACGTTCTGCCTCACTAATTAACTCTAACTATAAGCTTTATCAAAAAGAAAGGTTTTGAGCCTACTCTTAAACAAACAGATGGTGTCTGCCTCCCGAACTGAAATTGGTAGATTATTCCACAAGTGAGGGGCTTGATGGCTAAAAGCTCTGGCTCCTACTCTACTTTTAGAGACTTTAGGGACGACAAGTAAGCCTGAATTCTGGGAGCGGAGTGCTCTAGAGGGTTTATAAGGTACTAACAGCTCTTTAAGGTAAAAAGGCGCTATATTATTAAGGGCCTTGAAGGTGAGGAGGAGAATTTTAAATTCTATTCTAGATTTAACTGGAAGCCAGTGTAGCGAAGCTAATACTGGAGAAATGTGCTCTCTTTTCTTTGTTCTTGTCAGGACACGTGCTGCGGCATTTTGGACAAGCTGTAGAGTCTTTAACGACTTACTGCTGGAGCCTGATAATAATGAGTTACAATAGTCCAGTCTCGATGTAACAAAGGCGTGGACTAGTTTTTCTGCATCTTTTTGCGAAAGGACATGCCTGATTTTTGAGATATTACGCAAGTGGAAAAAGGCAGTCCGAGAAATTTGTTTTAAGTGACTATTAAAAGATAAATCAGGATCGAAGATCATTCCCAAGTTCCTGACTGTTTCGTTGGAAGCAAGGGCAATGTCGTCTAGCGCAGCTATATCATTAGATAATTTATCTCTAAGGTGTTTGGGGCCAAGTATTATAACCTCTGTTTTGTCTGAGTTTAATAAGAGAAAATTGCGGGTCATCCAGGTTTTTATGTCCTTGAGACATGCTCGAAGTTTAGTTAATTGATTACTTTGTTCAGGTTTTATTGACAAGTATAACTGGGTGTCATCCGCATAGCAGTGGAAATTTACCGAGTGTGTCCTGATAATGTTTCCTAGTGGAAGCATATATAATGAGAATAAAATTGGGCCGAGCACAGAGCCCTGTGGAACACCATGGTTAACTTTGGTGCGCACAGATGTCTCATCATTAATTTGCACGAATTGGGAGCGATCAGAAAAATAAGATTTAAACCAATTAAGGGCAGTTCCATTTATATGAATTAACTGTTTGAGTCTTTGTAATAAAATTTGATGGTCAATTGTGTCGAATGCTGCACTGGGATCTAACAGAACGAGGACAGACACAAGTCCCTGATCTGAGGCTATTAAAAGGTCATTAGTGACTTTTGCCAAGGCTGTTTCTGTGCTGTGATTGGCTCTAAACCCCGACTGAAAGTCTTCCAATATATTATTTTCCTGGAGAAACTCACACAGCTGATTGGCTACCACTTTTTCTAAGATTTTAGACATGAAGGGGAGATTAGATATTGGTCTGTAATTGGCTAAAACCTCTGGGTCTAGGGTGGGTTTTTTGAGAAGGGGTTTGATTACTGCTATTTTAAAAGACTGTGGTACATAACCTGATGATAATGACAGATTGATTGTGTTAAGTAACGAACTATCAATTAGGGGCAGAATTTCTTTAAGTAATTTTGTAGGAATGGGATCTAAGATACAGGTTGTTGGTTTAGAACCTGAGATTATTTTGGTAAACTGATCACAAGTGATCAGAGAGAAGCTGTCTAAATAATGGTTAGGATTCTCAGCCATTTCTGAGATTTCTGTTATTGGGAGGGTATTAGTGCCAATTGAGGGCAGGAGATTGTTGATTTTATTTCTAATGGTTAGAATTTTATCATTAAAAAAGGTCATAAAGGTATTGCTATTTAGGGATCGAGGAATACTGGGTTCGGTGGAGGTGTGACTCTCTGTCAGCCTGGCTACAGTGCTGAAGAGAAACCTGGGGTTGTTTTTATTCTCTTCTATTAGTTTTGAATAGTAGGCTGCTCTTGCTTTGTGGAGAGCCTTTTTATATTCTTTAACACTATTCTTCCAGTCTATGAGGTTTTCAACATGGTTGCTGGAGCGCCACTTCCTTTCTAGTTTTCTTGATAATTGTTTTAACTCATTTGTCTGGGAATTATACCACGGAGCTAATTTACCATGTTTGACATTTTTCTTTTTTAGAGGCGCTATTGAATCTAATGTTAATCGTAATGAGTCTGCAGAGCTATCGACGAGTCCGTCGATCTCAATGGAGCTCGGGTTTTTAAAGAATTTGTTCTTTATATCTACGGATAATACGGGTTTAAATGTAATTGGAATTATTTCCTTAAATTTAGCTACAGCACTATCAGGTAGACATCTAGAAAATGAGTTTTTTATTGGTGGCATATATTAATTTATTGAAAAATGGAAGGTTATTAAATTATGGTCTGATAGAACTGGATTGTGCGGGAGGACTGTTAAATGTTCAATTCCGACACCGTACGATAATATAAGGTCAAGTGTGTGGTTACAACAATGAGTCGGTTGGTGCACACACTGACTGAAACCAATTGAGTCTAGTATTGAATTAAATGCTACGCTACGGTAATCTTTCTTATTGTCAACATGGATATTAAAGTCACCAACAATAATAATTTTATCGCTCTTTAGGACTAAGTTTGATAAAAACTCAGGGAATTCCGTTAAAAATTCAGTATAAGCCCTGGGAGGATGGTAAACTACAGCAAATATGATTGGCTGTTGGTGTTTCCTGGATTGGCGTGGAAGACTAAGAACCAGACATTCAAATGATTTGTAGCTTAGGTTAAGTTTAGGTTTTGGATTAATTGATAGACTGGAGTTAAAAATAGCAGCAACTCCACCTCCTCGCCCAAATTCTCTGGGAACCTGTGCATTTATATGACTGGGGGGAGTAGATTCATTTAGACTGACATATTCATCAGGATGCAGCCACGTCTCAGTGAGGGACAATACATCTAGGTTGTAGTCAGAGACTAGTTCATTAACTAAAAGAGCCTTAGTTGATAGTGATCTAATGTTTAAAAGACCACATTTAAAAGTCTTAGTTCCCTGTGTTGTTGCAGAGGTTGTTTTAATTTTTATTAGATTTTTGTGTGGAGTTCTCGCTCTGTTATTGTTTAATTTCAATAATTTAATCGGACGGTGGACAGACACAATCTCTATGGGGTTGTGTGACTGATCCAGAGGGAGCGCAGAGAAGTGTTTAGCACTGCAGCTCTGCTTCCTGGTCCCAACTATGGGTTATCATGTTATAGACTTTGTAATATTCCTAGATAAGAGAGCTGCTCCATCCGAAGTGGGATGAACGCCGTCTCTCATAACAAGACCAGGTTTTCTCAAAAAAGTTAGCCAATTATCTACAAAGCCCACACCGTTTACAGGACACCACCTCGACAGCCAGCGGTTAAAAGACAACATGCGGCTAAACATGTCATCACCTGTTGTATTAGGGAGCGGGCCAGAGAAAACTACTTTGTCTGACATCGTTTTAGCAAAAGCACACAACGACTCAACATTCACTTTAGTGATCTCCGACATACGAAGCCGGGAGTCATTGCTGCCGACGTGAATTACAATTCTATTGTATTTACGTTTAGTTTTAGCCATTAACTTAAGTTTAGATGCGATGTCGCCGGCTCTGGCCCCTGGGATACAGTTAACTATGGTCGCTGGTGTCGCTACCCTGACGTTTCTCAGAACCGAGTCGCCAATAATCAGAGTTTGTTTATCAGCGGGTGCCTCGCTGAGTGGAGAGAATCTATTTGAAACGTGAGCTGGTGGCTCTTTAATCATGGGCTTTTTAAGACTAGCACTATGCCCCCTCCGGACCGTCACCCAGCTGCCCTGGGCTCCCTGCTGCACGGGACTAGTCAGGGGACTGCTAGTTGAAGCTAAGCTACGTCCTAAGCTATGTGCTATGCTAGGTGGCTCCGACGCTAGCGGAAGCCGGCTAACTACAGCTAACGGAGTTTCTAAGCTGCGGAGCCGAGCTTCTAAGTCACTAAGCCTCGCCTCCATCGCTACCAACACACTACAAACTAACTGTACTTCTTATTTATTTACATATTCCATCTCTGCACTTTAACTGCCACTTTTTTGCACTTCTGGTTTAGTGCTAAACCGCATTTCCTTGTATATGTACTACTGTGCAATGACAATAAAGTTGAATCTAATCTAATCATCTAAATCTAATGTGATGTCCTGAGGCTGCCCCCTGCTGGCTGCTGGCTTCCTCTGCTGCTCTTGTTTTGGTTCTTATTACCTCTGCTAAGGAGTTTATGTTTTCATCTCTGATTAGTCAGTCAACAGGTTTATGTAATAAACTACTGGACCAATAACCACAAAACTTGCTAGAAGGAAGCTGCATGGCTCAGATATGAACCTATACGGCTCTGTTGATCTCTACTGAGTGCCAGTCTAGTAAATGAATCTGGAATCTTCTCTCAAAAAACCTTTCCCCCTCAAGGGGTTTGAAGTGTGAAGCTAAGGAGGTGTTTTATGAAGATGTGATCGAAAACGTCAGACCAAGTGAATCCACTTTATTTCAGAATGAACAGAAAAAAAAGAAGAGAGTTTAATTTCACCGTTAGCAGCAGGACAACCTACTGGATTTTTCCTCTCATACGATGAAGGTTATCTCTTCAGTTACTAATAAAGCTCTGATCAGTTAGACACACAAAGGGATATAAGAACTGGGGTTAATGAAAATGCAAGAGAATTTAAAACCAACACAAATTAGTCCTCCTTAAGGACTAATTTGAATTTTGGTTTTACTCAACCTGAAATTCAAGTACGTGTCCCTTCTGTATCTTCCAAAAACACTTTTAACATTTTGACACAAAACACTGTCATGAAATGAATTAAACATGGACACTACAGGGGTTTATCAGGCAGTCCATGCCCAACATACTCTATTGCCATCTTTCTGCAGCACAAACCTGGGAAACGAGAATACATAACATATCACTACTTAGTTTTCCATGGCTGTGACCAAACAGCTGCACTCCAGCTGTTGTCCTGAATGAGCATTTTATTTTTTTATTTTATTTATCCCAAACACATGCACAGACATGCAAAGGCACACTCATGCAGGTAGGGAAATGTAATCTCTGCTTTTGACCCATCTGTGTGCGAGACACACAGAGCAGTGAGCGACTATGTACAGCGCTCGGGGAGCAGATGTTGGAGGAGTAAGGTGCCTTGCTCAGGGGCACTAGACAGGGTCTAGACAGACTCTTGGATTTTTGGGCAGATCAATCCAGGTTCGTCTTTTTGTTGTCTTTCCGTGGAATTGAACCAGCGACGAACCAGAGACCTTCTCTGCCCATAGTCCAAGTTTCTGCCACTAGACCACCGCAATGAGCTTTGCTAATGAAAGAATACTGCATAGTGTTAGAGTTGAATAATTCTATATAGTGGGGGTCTGACTGAAACTATTTGCAGCTAAAGGGGGGGTGGAAGCATGAGCAGTTTGAGCCAGATATTAGGCCTTTATACAAATCATTAATAAATAACCTTTTCCTTCCTACTGTGTCATCTTGAAATTAGAATGTATGTTGGTCACAGTTCTGTTTCGTTGTTTGGTTCAGTTGTTTTGAATGTCTACAAACAGTACATTTCAGCCGATATAGCAGGAACACAATGATACCTTTTCTCCAACAACAGTTTGGCCCTCATGGCATCAGCTGTGTCAAGGCCTTGAGAGTCTCTCCTGTTCACTTCCTTATTCCAAATGCCAAGAGGAGGAAGAACCATGACCTACTGTTATAAAATCTTACAAACGCCGGCTGTTTGATGCGTTCTGATGTGCAGATGCGTTCTGATGGGTCTTGCGTTCTGATGCGACTCGAGGCTTCCCCAGGGCTGCTAGAGTTCTGGGGTAGTGAGTTGGATGCCCATTGCTTTGCTGATCTTTTCATACCCTGTCATTGCTTTCTAAATAAATACCTGATTGAACAAACCGAGTTCAGCTCATCTTCTCATATTTAGGATAAACCAACACGCTTGACAATAGTCACATGCAGTATGCGTTGAGAGCACAGAATCCTGGTTTAAATGTTACTATCATCATCACATCTCCTTTGGTACTCTGTCTGCAACAAGCATACTGTGTCAGGGTGAAAATTTAAATGAAAAAGACATTTCCTGCTGCCACCAGGAGGCGCTGTGATTTTGAGTCACCATTCCTGTATAGATGTCTTCAGGTCGCGACTCTTGTCTCGTATTGACTCGATCGGACCAAATATGTCTGAGATACAGAAGTTCGTGTTTTGATGGGGTTTCATCAAACTTGAGGGAGTTGTGGACGTTTACGCGGGCGAACTTATTTTTGTCCCTCACAGGCTCGACGACTGCTTGGACGGGTGTCGTCATGGATAGGAGGGGACAGAGGGGGAGGTTCATCGGGTCTGAGAGGCAG
Organism: Pseudopleuronectes americanus; assembly: GCA_038501795.1. NCBI lineage: Eukaryota > Metazoa > Chordata > Actinopteri > Pleuronectiformes > Pleuronectidae > Pseudopleuronectes > Pseudopleuronectes americanus. Next base: position 871,616 of record CM076717.1, on the reverse strand, counting down.
CGGACAGAGTCAGTGATGATGGAGAGCAGAGCTGAGGGGGGAGATGATCCGGTCACCGTGATGTCCCGTCAGTGAGTCTGAGTCTGCTGGATGATGGAGCTGGGGAATTGTTGGCAGCGGGTGTTCAGGCTGCTCCTCCTGCTCGGCTGCATGACTCTGCACAGCTCGGCCATCGAGACCGGTAAGACTGGAGCCACATTGTCATCACGCTCCTGACCCGGCACGGGGCTCTGAGTCGAGCTGAAAGAGGCGCGCACTTGTCTGGGTTGGTCTTTTTGGTTTGCATGTGGGATGGAAGCGGAGATTAGTGGCGGTGCATCAGTGTAACGGATCTGGAAAGTTTGCCTGCTGTCTCTCCATCTAGATTTATTATATGTTCATGTGTGTTCACCTCAATCTGCCACTGAGAGCTTCATTCACAAAGAGCAGAGAACATTGCCCTCTTGTCCAACCGTAATATAGGGACGAATACATCTTGGAATTCTTCCCTTTGGACACTGATTATTATAGTGAATATTGAAACATTAGGTTACCTCAATCTGCCACTGAGAGCTTCATTCACAAAGAGCAGAGAACATTGCCCTCTTGTCCAACCGTAATATAGGGACGAATACATCTTGGAATTCTTCCCTTTGGACACTGAATATTATAGTGAATATTGAAACATAGTTGGAGTACAAATGACCAAAAGCAGCATCAGCTCTTATTGGAGTATTGGTCCTGTGAGTATTTGATTTAAAACACATTATTCTGTAATTGGACTTGACTCTTTAGATGTTGGTTTTGTCAGTGCTGTCCAATATTAAAGGACCAACGAATTGATATGAAGACTATTTACCATCTGAAAATTAGGCTGGATTTCTGCCCAAAGTTAGGGTTATAGAAAATACAGTCATTTGTATTAAATGAGCTCATATGTGCAAATCGAGTAGTCTAGGCTCATAAGCTTCTCCTTTGTCTTCACTGTAGTTTGTTTAGGTTGAGCTATACTTTTTACTGGAGAAGCTCACTTGCATTAAACTTTGTGGGAAATAGTGCAAATAAATTAGGTGTATTGATAGAACGGAATGTGAAGTATTTGATTCCCTGGACAAATGCAAGATAGTGATTTAGTAGTCCATGTAACATTTCTAAATGATTCAGTAAATATGCCTACCATGATATATATCAATATTGTGATTTGAAATTCAAAACGCTGTGGTTCATGGTTTTTGGAGATGAATTCCCCCTCCTGGTCTTAATCAGTTTGTTCATCTTAACCACTGTGCTACTCATGTACTTTGTTTGCAGTCTGGATACGTTTCAGTGTAAAGTGATTGATGTGTTAGAAGGACACATGGATGGAAAGTGAGGTTGCTTCCCTTTTCCATACAATACTGTCTCAGAGACATTTCTCACTACAGTGTGTCGCTCAGGACATTGAACCCCACTCCCCCTCTGAATTTTCTCCCTGAAATGGACTCCATTTACAGTCATAGTGTTTAAAAAGACTCAAATTATCAGCCTGTTAAAAAAAGTTTACCGGGGACTTGGCGTCCTCTGGTCCTCCATGTTTTGAACAATGTCTCTGGGGTTTTGTATTTACTTGTGTGGTGAAGAGGGGATAAGCTGCTTCCCACCAACAGGGGCTCCCAGGCTTTGGAACATTCCTGGAGGTCAGTGCAGGAGGATCTAGTTGTCTCCCAGGGTAACAGAGCTAATAAACTCCAGGGGTGGTTGTAAATTTTCTCATTATTTGGCCTGCAGCCCAGAGGCAGGGGGCACCGGGGTGACTGGGTGTGGGCTAAAGCCAGATCTGCCCACCCATCTGTCCTGGTCCTGCCTGAAGATGAGCAGTGAGCTGCTTCTCAAACTAACAACAACGCTGATGGCATGGCTGACACATGTTTTTACCTTGCATCTATATGTAATCAAGATAAAAATAACTCACTGAAAAAATAACTCTCAGCTTGTTCTATAACATAACTGGAATTTTTCATTTAGCTTCCCTCTTTGTCCACACATCGCAGCTTCGTCAGGGTATATGATGTGCCACTCATCCCATTTTGCCCCTGATTTTCTACCTCTAGATTCAGCAGTAATATAACTAGATGTATGAACCGTTTATTTTCATTACCAATACATTTACACAATCAACAGAATAAAAATATCCCAATTATACACAGTTGTCCATTTGCAGTTCGATTCTTTTCACTTTTGAAAAGCTCCATGTATCTGTCTTCCCTGAGAGTTGTGTTTTCCTCTGCAGTAAATGTGGTGGACTTCTGTGGCCAGATGATCCGAGGTGACGGCATGGTCGTGAACTCGCATCAGGAATCCAAGAAGTACTACTTTGTAACCATGGGGACTGACTGCCACCTCACCATGCAGGCCATCGCTCCTAAAGACAAAGTCCAGTTCCACTTCCGTTTCTTCCTGGTCTACAGTTTGCTGCGAGTGGCCCCTATGAGCCCAGGCCCTCTCTTCCCAGAGTCCCCTCGTGACCCTATAGCCCTCAACCCGAGACTGGAGCCCACCTCTGGTGAAAACCTAGGGGACCCGTGTCACGCCGGCTCATACGTTCAATTTTATGATGGAAGGGACAGGAGTTCACCTCCCCTAGGGCCACCTCTTTGTGGGAAGAGCCCACCCAGGCCAGTGCTTTCAACAGGAAACTACTTGACCCTAAGGCTGGTGACCCGGGGAACTCAGCCTAGAGTCGATTTTGTGGGAGACTTCACCTCCTTCAGACTGGGTAAGTAAGATGCAGACTTGGTTAGAGGTCGGCTGTCTCCTACATCTGACCAGTGTCTTGTTTTTAGAATTTGTTTATTGGGAAATTTTAGATGACTCTGTGTCAATGAACCAATACAAGGGCAGAGGTTGAAATGATTTTAGGAAAAACAACACGTCTCCGCTTTGTCTCTGTCTTCTACGTGTGTGGCTAAATTTTTTCATCCAAAAATATAGTTTTCTTTTTTTTCTTGATCAATACAATTTAATTTGTATAGCCCATATTCACAACTGCCAATTTTCTTTTAGGGCTTAACTAGGCATGACATCCTTTGTCCTTAACTCTCAACAAGTGTAAGGAAAAACAACCCCAAAAAAATACGTTAACAGGGGAATAAGATCCCCATGTGAGGATGGACAGAAGTGCAAGAGATGTCAGCAAAATAATATTAATAACAACATTGATATGCAACAATATTGTATATCAAGCAGTCTTGTAGTAATCATAGTCCATGGTCAGCTGCAACCACGATCAGCTGCCACCATGATCAGGATCCACCACCCTTTTTGGCATCTGCTATTTGTTAGAAATATCATCAGCGCCACCAATCAGCCCATGTATGTCAGAGTTTTTTATTTTTATGAATGTTACATTATACTAGTGTCAGTGATTCAATGTGTCGTCTCAGCAGCTTGTTTTCATGTTTCTGCTGCTTTTATACTTTTTTAGAACATGATCTCTGAGAAATGTTTGATTCATTAATAACAAATAAACAATGCAACGCAGGAAAGTATAATCATAGCGTGGTTGTGTAACCCAACCAGGATTATTGTGGGGCTGCTGTCCAGCCGTCATCTGAGGTAAACGCATGCAGGTCCTTCCTCTTTTGTGGATTCCTTGATTGCCATCTTCCTCCTCAGGTTTCAACCAATCAGAGTGCAGCAGTGACCCCTACTTCACTTGCAGGAATGGCAAGTGTATCCCTCTCAGCCTGGTGTGTGATGATAAAGGCATTGACAACTGTGGGGATGGAAGTGACCTGGAGGAAAACTTAACCACAGGCTGCAGAGGTCAGTTAGGTGATGAGGTGGCACTTGTAATGCTGGCTTTTAAAGACATGCTTCCTAAAGTCATTACCCCCTGATCAAGTAGCACTCTCAAAACCTCAACCTGAATCCTTCAAAACAGTACAAGGAGTACTTTTGTGGTCATGATTACTTTTGGTACCATTTAAAAGTTGAAAGAAGTTTGTCCTTCATCAGCAGGTCAGTTATTACCTCCTGAACCTCCACCACCGATAGCCACACCACCCCCATCTTTTGGGAATCCACCCACAGTGCCACGTCCCACACATATGAACTGTGGCATGCCAGACAGCGCTCCCAGCCATGAGTCAGTAAAAGGTGAGTGACCAAAGTATTACAATAAACCTTTGTTATTTTCAGCTTTCAGGAAAATCTCCCATTCCAGACTAGATTGACTCACTGTGTATGCAGTCAGTTGGTTGGTCAGCAAATTAACTAGATGCAAAGTAGCCTGGTGACTGGTTATAAGGCGGATGGAGGTGGCTATTGAGATGTTAATTTCAGCTGATAAACCAATGGGTGTTGAAGGATTCTCAAAGGAAAGAGCAGCCTTTTGAGTTATTTGTCTCTATTCCAGCATCAGAGGTGCAAACAGAGACTGTCTGGGCCAGGCCGTCAGCTTCTGGTGGCTTTTAAGACCCGACTGTTCTAAGAAAACAGCCATTCTTTTTTTGAGATTGTTCAACTGAGATCGGGAGATTCAAATTTGCCTGCTGTGCACCGTGGCAGCTGTTTATTAGCTGAGATACATTTAAATAAACCATTGTCTGCCCAAAGGGAGGTACCATAGCCCTGATGAACCAACACACTGTTCAGTAACAACTTGTTTGACTGTGGCACAATTAGTGAGTGGGCAGGCAAAGAAGGCAATTGCCAAGGACCTTGATCTGAGACGGGGTCCCTGATTATGTTAGTCCACAGCCACCACAATTTTGATACACAAATCGAATGCATCTGTATCTATATTTAAAACAGTTAAAACAGTAGAAAGAGTTTTATTTGGCTGATTGTGGAAGTATTTTTAGAGGCTCTGTCGGCTTTCATTCACACTTTCTGAAGTCGTAGAATAAGTTTCTCTTGGCCCTTCTTGGAATTTTGTATATTCTCCCTACATTTTTCTGGATTTTCGCCAGAATCTTTTGGGGGTGTGTGTAGGGTTTGAGTCCACAAAAGACTTCCGGATTTTCACAGGTAAACAGGGTTGCAGCCAAATTGAAGTAAATGGCGAATGATTCTTAAAATGTGTAAAACAACAGAAAAAACATAAAATGTCTCCAAACTGCTCCAGTGGTGTTATCCTCCTCTGGAGCCGTGTTTGAAGAATCAGTCCCCATTTACTTAATTCGTATTGGATATGGTTGAGACACTGTTAACTTGTAAAACTCCAAAAGTGTTTGTGGACTCAAACACTTCACCCACCCCTTCACCAACATAGTGGTGAGTGGATAATGCTTGAATTTTCATTTTTGGGTGAACTATCCCTTTAAGGAATGCATTTTGATTGAAGGATTTAAGTGTTTGTGAATGGCTGCTTGTCTTTTGAGCGCTTTTAGACTGCCTCACACCATGTCTGTTGCACTCAGGACCAAGCTCATGGTTTCCTGCAGAAAATATAAATCTATATTTTTTAAGAACAGCTGAGCACTGTAGGTCTATGTTACAAGAAAACTGTATTGTATCTCTTTTATCTCCAGACTCTGCTTCCTCCCTGTCTCTGTTGATCCTCTACATCATCCTGGCTGTGGTAACAGGTGGCTTGGTGCTGTGCTGGTGCTGCTGGTCACCTGGCTGGTTCTTATGGCGTGTCAGCATCTGTCGCTTTTTACCCTGCTGTAACTTGGCCTGCGCCTCTTGCCAAATGTGTACCCGCAGCTGCATCCACAGCAAGGAGCACCGACTGGCAAAAGTCACCCCACACACACCTGTCAATGGGATCCCGACTGGCACAGCAGCCACTGGCAACAATGCTGAGGAAAATGTTACCACAGCTGCTGTTTAGAGCAGAAGGACTGACACTAAATTCTGCGCTGTGATCAGTGGTGAACATGAACAGTTAGACATGACCAAGACTCCTTTTAGTGCAGAATGGACTCATATGGTCTAGTGTGTCACACTGGAAAGAGCAGAGCTAAAGGGTATTGGTTAACCTGTGGTTTGTGTGCTTTAAATGAGATGATGCAGGTGATGAGACTTTTTTTGTTTATGTTGTTTTAAGAAGGTAGAGCAGGGTACAGTGTGACTAGGGATTGTATGAACGTATGAATGTATCTGACAAGAAGGATTAAGAGTTCTTAGAATCACTAGAGAAACATTTGTGTTCACAGAAGGCGTTACCTGTGTTGAACATTTTCTCTTACATATTATTATGGAAGCACCATTAGTTTAAATGGACAGTTCACCAAAAAATGTAAATTCACTCATTATCTACTCACCACTATGCCGATAGAAGGGTGGGTGAATTGTTTGACTCCACAAAACACTTCAGGAGTCTCAGAGGTAAGCAGTTTTGCAGCCAAATCGAATTCTTCAGTCAAAACTTAACAACAGAAATAACATAAAATGCCTCCATACTACGGTAGCACTGAAAGCTCAACGAACAGCAACTTAAGTAAACACATGCAAGCTGACAAAACACAAGAAAGTAAGAAAACATCTTCATCAATTTCACAACACAACACAACACATTACAGAAACGCGCTGCAAATAGACAAATGAGCTGCAGCGCGTTTGTCTATTTGCAGCGCGTTTGTCTATTTGCTGCGCGTTTCTGTAATGTGTTGTGTTGTGTTGTGAAATTGATGAAGATGTTTTCTTACTTTGCTTGTGTTTTGTCAACTGGCATGTGTTTTGTTCGTTGAGCTCTCCAGGGCCACCGTACCATACTGCTCGTTTGGTGTCATCCAAGTATCTGAAAGTCCCAGCCATTCATATCCGACTCGAAACAGCGGCATTTAAACCACGTTTTTAGCCTAAATGTCTACTGATAGCCTCCTCAGATGCCCGTTCACCTACGAACAAGCACAAAGGAACATCTCACACACTCTTGCCCAAGTTGTGGACTTGTTTTCTGGATGGCTCCACCCCTCTATCAACATAGTGGTGAGTAGATAATGAGTGCATTTTTTATTTTGTGGTAAACTAATCCTTTTAGAGATGGTTAATGGAGCTTGAGAAGTTCAGCCAGTTAAGCGTCTCCAGAACACACAATGGCGTGTATTAGGCTATCAGTGTGGAAAGTTTAACATATATATATATAGATATTTGTTTTGTTTCTTCTAAATGTGTTTTTATGTTCTGTCTTAGAAGTAACAATTTAGGTAGACAATGAAACTACAGCTTCAGTGTACAACTTTGACCAAAGGTCTGCAATGGAAACATGTTGAGGACACAGCCACAGAACAAAGTCAACCAACCACCTGGTGATAGCAGCTGTTCTCCATACTGTACAAGCCAATAGGATGTCTGGACACTGGAGCACAAAGACATCCAGTATCTAGCGGTTAACATGCTGAAGAGATGTACGTTGTGGTAAATAATAATAAATTATCTCCTGACAAGTGTGTGTGCATAACATACAACAAATGCAAAATGAACTGCTTAAAGGGGACATATTATGAAAATTCCTTTGTAGTGCTTCTACACGTTAATTTGGGTATCTGGCATGTCTACAGTCCCCAAACCTCTGGAAAAAAACAACTCCCGTGATTTGTTGTGGTTCCTCTCTAGGGAGTTTTGCTACATGGCCTTGGACCACCCCCTATCATCATCTCACCGGCTCCGGTGATTGAGAAGGCCCGGCTCCCCGGCGATCGTGGGGTCTCCGCCTCTATGATCGGGATGTCTGACGGGTAGCAGCAGCGAGCTAACGCTAGCTTGCAGCGTTAACCCAGCCCGGAACTCTCGAGCCTGGATCCTGGAACTCGCGAACCTGGAGCCCGGAGCTCCGGGCTTGCGAGGCTTGCAGCTCACGCTAGCGAGTTAACGCTGCAAGCTAGCCTTAGCTCGCTGCTGCCACCCGTCAGACATCCAAGTGGCCGCATAAACATGCCAATCGTCGAGGCGGAGTCCCTGGGTATTCGATCTTTTTAGTGCATATCACAACATACGTTACTTGAAGGCCCTTGACATAGTAAGATAAAGACCTCACAATATTATAGAAAACCGAACAGTTCAGTTTATGAGTCAGTACAGATTGCAGCTCTGTGTGATGAGATGATATTTTAACTTGAGGTTGTGAGGCTCTCATTCAGACAAAAGAGCATTAGTCAGGACAAACACTAATGTTGAGCGATAAAGCCTGACTCACAGTCAGCGCCCCAGTTCGTCCGGCCAGTCAGGCTCCACCAAGCCAATATGGGAAAACCATTATGGTGTGGCCTTTGTGAATAGGGACATTGAGACATTGATACATACATAAACCACCAATTTGGAGATACTTTTGTTTGAGTTACTCTGATTAAGGCTACATAGAGTGGTGTCCAAATACTGTTATTGTATTTATTTGTTTTTGTTTATTATAAAACTGAACACAAATATAAATCAAGATGTTAACACACCATACTAAAATATGGGTAATTTATGTCTTGTCCCGAAGTCAATCAAAATCAAAATATGTGGTTGACGTCTTTCTTATAGATTCTTCTGTTGTCTTCCTGACCTCATGTACAGTCAATGTAGAGTCAGTCACTGTACCCAGATTAATAGTCCATGTGAGGGGTGACTAGTTCATGTTTTCACCGGGGAAAATGTCTTTATGGCATCCTTGGAGTAGCTCCATAACCTTTCCTCGCCCCTGCCGCACTGTGTGTTGTGTAACCACCTGTATTACTGTATTTTTAGGTACGTTGAATTGTGTCATGCATGCATGTTTAAGACACAGGGCCACATAGGCTTAAACAAACCTTGTGTTTCCAGGTTGCTGCACACTGAAAGCATGCAGACTTCATGCAGACTTCATGATCTATCTCGCTCTGCTCAGACTGTACAAGAATGCAGCTGCATCCTAACACCCATCAGACAACATACACACAGTAAAATACACATCCCTTGAACTCTCACACACTCAGACATCCATGTGCGTCACTGTGGCGAAGGTCAGCTCTCCAGCTGGATGTCCCTTCCAACTAATGTTTTCTCACATCTGACTTTAAACTTACATTTTTTTATGATTTCTACTGTTACAGGCTGATTTTATAACATTTTTGTAAATAAACAGTGTAAATGTCAACATCTGTAAATGTCAAACAGTGTTTGATTGACAGAAATATCACACAGGCTGCATTCAACAATAATTAAGTTAAAGGGATAGTTTGCTGAAAAATGAAAATGCACTTATCATCTACTCACTATTATCCTGATGGAGGGATGATGAAGTGTTTTAGTCTGAAATACACTTCTGGAGTCTCAGGGGTAAACAGTGTGAGAGCAGAGAGAATCTAATACAATTGAAGTAACTGGTGACCAAAACTTCAGACATAATAAAACAACAGAAAAAACACAAACTGCTTCAATATTCAATTCGATAAAAAAAAATAAAAACTACGTAAATAACTGGAAAAAACCTCTGGCAGAACCAGACTCAGTGTGGGTGGCCATCTGCTGTTGGGATGAGCAGGGAGAAAAGGGGAGGAGAGGAGAGATGGGTGGAAAAGAGGGGAAGATCAAGATCAAGATACATTTATTGATCCCAAACACACGCACAGTCACCCTACATGCAGATGAGGGAAATTTGTCCGTGCTTTTGACCTATCTGGTGAACATTGCAGGACACACAGAGCAGTGGGAAGCCATGCACGGCACCCGGGAAGCAGATGTTGGGGGAGTATGGTGCCTTGCTCAGGGGCACTTAGACAGTGGGGATAGGGAGAGTGCTCTTTGGACTTTGGAACAGATCCAGGTGTTGTCCATCCAGGTATGTTTTATTGTCACTGCGAGGAGTCAAACCAGAGACCTTCCAGTCCGATGTCCGTAACTTTCTGCCCATAGTCCAATTTTTCTGTCACTAGTCCACCGCCGAAGAGAGAGAGAGATGGGGGGAGGGGGAGGAGAAGGAGATCAGGAACACTTTTGCATTATCAGGTATCAGCTCTGATTAGTTAAAACAATGAAAACAATAACAGTGTAAAGATGCTACTGATCATTTATGATAGCAGCACTACTTCACATATTAATTGAGCAATACTAGGTTTTATCTTTAATAAAAATTGTTATAATAATATTGGTTGTTATCCTGCAGCGCTGGAGTTGGAAATACCTGCAAAAAAAGAGAGAGAGAGAGGCATAGTTAGTGACATGTAAATAAATGAATGTGCGGGCAGAGAGACAGAAAGAAGGGGAGAAGTCCTCGGGCATGATGGTAGTTCCCCCAGATGTATAGCATATAGCATATAAAGCAGCATTACTAAGGGATGATTCAGAATTCAACGTTTTAAGTTTAACCTTAAATGTAGAAATCGTGTCTGCCTCCCGAACCCAGAGTGGGAGCTGCATTTTTTTTAACAAAAGTAATAATTAAAAGTTGCAACAATGTGAAATTATAAGCCACAGCAATTGGAAGTTGAGTTCACAGAAGTAGGGATTTAAAGTTATTAAAATAAATAAATATAGTTGTTTTCAACTCTGAGTCAAGTTAATAGAAATAAGGATTCAATTTTGCTTCAATGTCAAATAAAAATTCACTAGGAGTTCAGTTAAGACAAATTAGAATTGAAAGTTGAGCAAACTGAATCACAAAACTTAAAATGTTAAGTATAATTGCCTAATTTATAATTTCACAGAAGTTAGCTGCCTTATAATTTTGAGTTTACCCAGCTTTCTATTCTTAACGGTGTGGTTCCACAGAAGCCTGGTAGTTGAATGCTCCACCTCCCATTCTGCTCTTACAGAATCTTGGAACCACAAGAGAGCCTATGTTTTGAGAGCAAAGTGATCTATTTGGACAATACGGTGTTATGAGCTCTTTGATATATAAAGGGACTTGATTGTTAAGGGCTCTATATGTGAATGCTGTGCTGAAATTTACAGGGAGCCAATGCAGAGAAGCTAAGACAGGAGTAATATGACCTTTCCTTCTAGTTCCTGTCAGCACTCGTGCTGCAGCATTTTGGACCAACTGGAGGCTTTTCACAGACTTACTGGTACATCCTGTATAGAGGTAGCAAATGCATGGACTAGATTTTCAGTTCATATTTTTGTTCATCTGTCCGCAGAACATTTTCCCAGAAGGACTATGGTTGGTCAAGGTACTCTTTGGCAAAGATCAGTCATTCCTTTTTAGGTATTTTCCTCAGCAATGGTGTCCTCCTTGGCCTTCGCCCATAAAGCCCTGTTTGGTTTAGTGTGCAGCGTATGGTACTTGTTGAAACTATGACCCCAGACTGTTCCTTGTTGGCCTTCAAGTCTTTGGATGTGTGACATGGTGTTTTTTCTCACCATTCGCACCAGCTTTCGAAGACTTCTCTCACATTTCTCTTGACATTTCAATGCTTGGCAAACTTCATAATAACATTACGCACTGTTGAAACAGGGATACCAAGGTATTTGGAGATGGCCTTTTACTCTTTGGAGGTCTTGTGTATGCTAATAATGGCCCTTCTGATGTTCTCAGACAGCTCCTTCGTCTTCATCATTGTGACAAAGGAACAGTGAATAACAGGTGGCTTTTTAAAACACAGAAGTCATCATTCATTGGCTTATTCATGTCACATTGGCACAGACACTTCATCACAGGTGATTCTCATTTGTGATTTACCACAGGTGAGTCATAATGTGTGTCCATACTGATTTGGAATTTCTCTATAGAAAAAATTGTTACATTTTTTTCAGGAGATATTCAACATTATGTACTTCAACTTCTTGGGTGCCAATAATAGTGAGCAGGACTGTATGTACAGCTGGCTGTCTGCGTAACAATGGAAGTGTAAGTTGTGCTGTCTGATGATGGTGCCTAAAGGGAGCATTTATAAGGTGAAGAGTATCGGTCCAAGGACAGAACCTTGACCTAACCTAACCCTTACTCCATGACTAACTTGTGCATGGAGATGTCATTGTTTAAATCTATCTGACGTGAATATGAATCAAACCAGCCAAATGATGTTCCTTCAATCCCTACATGTTCCAGTCTCTTATGATCTATGGTGTCAAAGCTGCACTAAGATCCAACAGGACAAATATAGAGACAAGTCCATTATCTAATGCCATGAAAAGGTCCTTAGTAACTTTTAATAGTGCTGTTTCTGTGCTGTGATGGATCTAAATCCTCACTGAAAGTTTTCCAACTGACCAATTTAGTCATCACACAGCTGGTTAGCAAAAGCTCTTTCTAGGATGTTTGCAAATGAAGGGCAGGCTTGATATGGGTCTATAGTTAGCTAATACCTCTGGATCAAGAGTGGGCTTTTTACATTTTTTTTCAATTGAATAAACACTTAAATCAAAGTATTACACAATTATCAAAACCTTAAGGAGCAATACATGGGCCCAGATCTGCACCACTATAAGCACAATGTCAGCTTCACACTTTTTTGTGAAGCTGACAACCTCCCAATGTGGTCTGAGAGATTAAGGAATATTTGAGTGTGCTCAGACATGGACTTAAGGCTGACCACTTGGGATCAGATCACTAGGCCTAAACAGGGACTATATATACTAGCATATTTATGACATCATTGGCTTATGTTTTCTTCCTGTGTGCTTCTCTCCCCCTCTCTGTGCCCATACATATAGTATTTTAATACAGCAGTGCACCAAAGCCATTCTCATTCATGTTTTTCTTTTCCTGTTAAAGAAAACTTCTGATAAAATCACCAAAAACATCTGTTCAAGCTGTAGTTTAATTTCAGCTTTAAGGTTTCAGCTAAGGTTTGTCCACTCACCTGTTAGATTGATTAGTAAACAGTGTGCTACATAGGCATCACTGGCCAGGGGGAATCTCCAACACTCCAATGACCAATGCTGGAACTTCAATCAGTCACAGTGCTTTCAGCAGATCAATCATCATTCATAGTGGACAGAGGGCTGGCTCTGCTGCTGAGATCTAAAAAAAGTTTTATTTATACCAGGTTTAAAACGTTCATTTTTTTTTATTATTAAATGAAAAGATTGTTGAATGATATGTATTGTTTCAATGGAGTTTTTATCACTTTCCAATGGAATTCATGAACCTCTATGTACAAGTAAAACAGAGATATGGATTTTAACTAATTGAAGCATAAATAATGAAGAACTGTGTAAATAATTGCTGAGATAACAAAAACGTAACTTTTATAACATAGGGTATGTATTGATATGTGTGGTATACAATGTTTACTTTTAATAAATGCTGCACAATGGAAACACTGTTTTCTTCTCTTTCTGAATTACATGCTTTTTCTACTACTGGTTGAGATTTCAGAAATAAAATAACAGTATCAAATAAAGAAGCCTTTATGTTGTAGGGGCTTTGTCCATTACTTCACTGACACAAATCAATGCTTACATTTAGTGAAAAATATTCCAAACAAAAGATGACTGTCATTAAATGGGAAATGTTCTCGACTAGACCTAACATCGAAGTTCTATGGATTTAAACAAACCTCATTGAGAGTTTAGTTTGCAACAAGTATGTTTTCATCTGGATCAAAATACAACTGATCTTGCTCTTCATGCCTCATGTGATTGTTATAAAGCCAAGCTCACAATTCAAAGCAGGATGTAATCAAATCCTGGTCTGCAACACTGTGCCGAGTCTGATTCAGAGGCTGCTCAGTTGACACTGGGGAGGACTTGGCACAGAGTCAACAGCTTCACACTGTGTATGTTGCTTCTGGTTTCCACTGGCAACCTTTCAAGTCAAATCCCTGTTTCTATGAAAGACAGAGCGGAATCTTTTCAAACCATTTTGTCACTTTGATTTGACTTTCTGTAACTAACCTAATGACCCTTGGTTTAATTGCTCTGTTGTGGTACTGGAGGGTAAGGAATCTGCTCAGAAGGAAACATTTCAGTTGGTTCATTAATGTTATTTTTATGTTTTTAAGCTGAGCTAATATCGTTTCAACTTTGTTAACTCATCTTTTAAGGTTAAATAGATAAACAGGGTTAACCTGCCTGCTTCAGTCTTTGGGAACAAATCACTACACACTACTACACAGAAAAACTATATTAAATCCCCCATTGAACTCCTTAAACCTTTTTATTAAAAAATTTAAAAGGACCCAACAGTTGAAACTGCTATTCTGCCTTTTTATCCTGAAGGAACCTTAATTTTCCGCATACAGTAACAAACACAATTGTGAGGTTCTCCTCTTCATTCTGGTCACCCTCAAATTATTTTCAGACCAGAGTACTGTGTTGACTACCAGTGTTGGTAATGGCCTCCCACTCTTGTTTGTTCACGTGTCAGGCGGCATTGTTCCATCGTCACACTGTGCTATCTCAGCCATGCTGCTGGATGTGTTAGTGGCTCAGCTGAGATGTGTTTCAATCCTATAAACGCTGTAATCAGCCACCAAAACAGACAGACAGACAGACAGATAGATAGATAGATAGATAGATAGATAGATAGATAGATAGATAGATAGATAGATAGATAGATAGATAGATAGATAGATAGATAGATAGATAGATAGATAGATAGATAGATAGATAGATAGATAGATAGATAGATAGATAGATAGATAGATAGATAGATTGTACAAAATGATACCAGGTGATTTATTGAACATTTACAGCATTCATCTTTGAACATTCAAACTTAAGTAAAAAAAAATGAGGTTAAATAAATAAAATGATCTTAGAAAGTTGCACATTTACAGCATTTTCACACAGCATAATATTTTCAACATTGTCCCCCTTTAAGATTTATGTAGCTGTAGCAGCAGACACATCCACGAGACAATAGGTGGTGCTATACAGCAGTTTATGCTGGCTTCATTATTAACACATTACTAACATATGACCACTGGTTAGTAAACCGAATTCGTAAGCAGCACAGAGTCGCAGATGGGTGTATCTGTGTGTAGCTCATTGATGTGGCAGGAGAGCACTAATAAATATCTCAAGTCAAAGTGTTGACTCCTTTTGGCTTTAGGAAGCATGCAGTCGGTTGGCCATGCTTCGATGGCTGAGTCTGTGAGTCTTAGAGAGTGTCATACTGAGGGTCGTTGCCCCATTTTTATGAGCCAGCTTCTCCTCCTCATCCTCCTCCGTACCTTCCTGGCCTCCCACATTGTTCTGTGTCTCCGCCTTAACAGTTCTCTGCTCCCGGGCCAACATGAGTACCATTTCTGCATCCATCCACTGACCAGAGGAGAAGGGTTGACAAACAGTTTCAACCAACCCGATGATTGTCCCCAGTACAGCAAACATAGAGCCCAGCAAATAAACCTTCAGAAGACCCCGTCTGGGTTTCTGACTCAACATCTCTTTGGCAAAGGGGATCAGCTCCTTCATGGTTTCCATTCCTACTGCTTTAGATAAGACATAAGAGTGGGTCAGAAATTGTGTTTAGACCTATTAACAATTTACACAACAAATAATGATAATCTAAAAAAAAGCATAGAAACAATGGCAGAATGCATTTATCACATAAAACTACCAAACATTAAAAAAATAAGAATTTAAGCCTTTTGGCTCTGGGAAGTAACATAATTACAACAGCCTTTACTGTGCATTACATACAGCATTTCCAAATGAATAGCTTACTGTAATGAAGTCTGTTGTTTGTTGTAGGCAGGCGTCTACCCTACTCCAGTTTGCTGCAGGAACACACTTTCACTGGACACTCTGGCAATTTATATACCCACTCTCTCCACCCACACTGTGACAGCTGCTGAATATTTATGAAGTGTGAAGGAAGTACAGACAGCCAGGCACTTTAACCCAGATATGTGTAGGCGTATAACTAAATTTGAAGCATGTGCATGTTAGAGTCGTCATTGTTGATAAATTACTTGCTTAAATCCATGGTCTATACATCTATAGTTCCTACCTCAATCAGTGACATTCTTTCAGCCATCTAATTGTTCATAGAACTAAAACTATATCATCTATTCCTTCGATCCTTCACATGTGGCTCTCTCTTGGTTTCTACATAATTTTTCCCCTGCTAAAAGTTTCTTTGAGATAGTTTTTCCTGACTCTTGTTGAGGGTTAAGGGCAGAGGATGTCACACTTTGTTAAGAGCTATGAGGCAAATTGTGATTCGTGAATATGGGGTATACAAAATTTTATTGATTGAATGATTGATCAAGATTCTAATATTATTTTGTCATTTTGATGCAGTGTTCGAGTGGATATAGGCTCAAATACATGCAGTTGACCTGGTTCCATGTGACCTGTCACCAAATAAAGGGGAAAGGTTGTGTAAACCCTGCAGCATTCCTGTTGCTGCAACACTGGCAATACTGGTGTGAACAATGGTCAGAGCGTACGCCATACAACACACACGTACCACACATAATTGTGACTAAGAGCTGCGCAGGAAATGAAGGGATGTTCTGAATCACATCTTGTGCTGCTAACACTCCCCCTGACTGTGTGTCAGAGCAGACTTTGTGTTTAAATTCATTTGTCTTCAGTTTTTGTCGATCAAGAAGATGTTAAGATTGTTTTAAAGCTTTATGCTTTAAAACAATAATAATTTTTATTGAAAAGATTTGTTCTAAACGCAGTTATTTTGTAATTTTTTTTTACTAAAACCTTTTAATCATGCCTTGATGACATGGAACAGTCCCGTATCCTCTGTTCATTCTGTTAGGATCCATAATGGACCACGATCTTTGACACCAGTGTAACTAATAATATGAAAGGACTGCTGGATGTTTCAGATCCCTGACTGTGAGCATGCTGACTCACTGGGAAGGTTTGTTCAAACATTTAAATCACCCAGAAACAATACGATAATCATCTGTATTGGTCACACCTCTGTTTTTCTTTATATCACCATCTTTATATAAGTCTTTGGTGCTCATAAAACTTTACTTTGCAGAATGATATATCTGTTTCAAATATTCAGAGCAAATTACATCACTCATAGGAACCTGAAAAAACTTCTATCCATTGTATTTGTACCCATTAAAAACATTATTTGAATTAGTAACCCTAGACGTAGTTGTACAGTCACACCCCTGTGTTTGTGTCATTTCCTGCATCAGCTTGCTGAACTGATTCATCCTCACTGTTCGGAAGTTTTTTTCCCATTGGAAAATCAGTGAGGCAGAATTAGTAATTAAATAATCTCGTTTGAGAAAATCATAAAAGCAACACCCGGGAAGCATTAAGTATATTTTAAATTCCCTGACATGTAGCATGTGAACTTGCATTGTAGTATTCCACTGGCAAATATCTATCTAATTATCTATACATCATTCGCATTAGTCACATTTTACATCAGCTGAATTTTACAGTAGTTATTTTACATTCTACATTGGTCACATTCTACATCTTTTTGTTTGGCTAGTTTTGGATTCAGTATATGATACACAGCTAGGCTACAGAATGGCAGTGGAAAATATATTGAAAAGCATATTAAAATGAAATCTCGTCTTTCTCGCTGCAAATATTTGTACTTTCCATTGTTATTAATCGCTGTCTTCCTTTTCCCCTGTTTCCCACAGATACATTCTGCATCAGGGCTGGAGTTGAGTCATGGGTGGAAGTCAGGACTTATTTCATGGTTGAGCTCAGGGAACATTCAGCTTTTACAAGCCTTCAGTGCAACAATGTCTTCTCCAACAGTGGCACACTATGTTCCTATTGTTGCCTGTCAGGACTTAATTCATCATTCACTTATTCATGGTGAAGCATATCAAACATTGTACAGGCTGATTTGTATGTTTGACGTATGTGGATGCTACCATCTACTACAATGTGTACACAGTATAGCTGCTAATCAGTGTTGCATTGATCAGGGTCTCATTTCAGGCTGCATTCCTATTCATTGGTTAGTCTACATTGGTTAAAGCAGTATTTTGAGAATGTCTGGTGTCTTCTTTAAACCTCTCTCTCACTACAACATAGGATCACGCTCCTGGAGCCATGGCATGATATGCAAGATTTTGCCATGATTCTTTAATCTGCGGCTGTGGCTGAGGGGTAGAGTCGTCGTCCTCCCACCTGAAGGTCGGCAGTTCGATCCCCAGTCTGACCCATCTGCATGCCGAAGTGTCCTTGGGCAAGATGCTGAACCCCGAATGGCCCCAACAGAAGAACACAGTGTTGAGAATAGATGCACTGTATGAATGTGTGTGTGAATGGGTGAATGTAAAACTGTACTGGAAAGAGCTTTGAGTGGTCATCAAGACTAGAAAAGCGCCATATAAATACAAAACCATTGGTTGGTCATCTTTTTTCTTGGACAGCCTTAAATTGACTTATTATAAATTGACAGTAAAATGTTATTGTTGTTTTTAAATCACTGAGAGGCTTTACCCCATATCAAAATATTGATCTTCTCACCACCTCCCTCCCCTGCTTATACTCGTAGGACTGCGGACCAGCTGTTGCTCTCCGTATCCATGGCAATGCCTGGTACAGAGGTGAGCCTCAAAGTGGAGAATTTCAGAAATCTGAGCAGTTGTGGATTTTCCCACCACGGCATTCTCTGTCCATCTATGATGGTATTCACCCAACATAAATCTTGGTTGAAGACTTTTCTTCTGCACTATTTTTCTGCTATACCTTTGGAACATGTAAAACATAGCATTCCTTTGTCTTGGTCACATTTTCCGTGTTCCTATTATCTATTATCTTTTATTCCTTTATCAGCACTGTAATTTGTGTGACACTTTTCAAGTCTTAATGTCCACTCAAAGCCCTTTATGCACTGCCTCTATGTCCAGCACTTTCTCTATCATACATCAATCGTACACTGCGGGCACAGCATTCAGGGGCAATTTGCATTCAACTGCATTCAACTGCATATGGAGACAGGGATCGAACCGCCGACATTTTGGTCATCTTGATCTCCATCTTGATCTACACTCCAGAGCGAAAAATTATAAATACAAACATAAAGATCCAAAGCCAAAGGTTAACTGACGATGTACGAAAGGATTATATTTGCAACTGTTCTACGCGTAGCCTACCAGCTTAAGCTATCAGCCACTCCAATAAAGCAGCCTCGGCTCCATGTCTTCTTTCCCAACAGCCTGTGTTGAAAGTCAGGAGGAGTCAGGCTGTTTCCAAGAGATAACTCACAGCTACAGCGCCCACCAGAGACAATGCAAACTTGACTGTACTTGTCTGAAGTTGTATGTGCACAGTGGGTTATGTGAAAAATTGAGTCAGAGGACACACCCCATAGAGAGTGGCGAGAAACTTAACATGAGAGTTCAGCTGGACCCTGAGGCTGCTATTTATTTACATGCAGGTGATGATCAGCAAGAGTTACCACACTTCCTGGCAAATCTTAAAAACTGCCTTCAGGGCATCTGTTGTGTCTGTGGAGGAATGAGTGAGTTTGACTGTGTGACAGGGTTTTCTGTGTTCTTTCAAAGATGGAATAGACCATAAATTGTTGTGTAATCTATTCTTACTTTTGTTAGCGTTGAATCTTTCTTAAATAAGACCTACAGAAATGTACATCACACTTTTTAGACGACACCACCATTAATCTCATACTTATTTAAGGTAAACAAACATGGAGAGGTTTTGTATTATTTATATCCAGGAAATATGGTTATGTGGACACAATCACTAATTATTTTCAGAAGGATTTGGGAATGTTGGTGGGTATAATGTTTATAACCATATTCTGATAGCACAGTCACATTTGATTATTCGCACTGAGCACAAAGCGCAGATGAGACTGCTGGAAAGGCTTTGTAAGTAAAAACCAAAGCGAGCAGCTTTCAACTTCAGGAACCTTACATTTTATAGACCTTGTTGGTAGCCTGTAAAAGGAACAACAAAATCAAGTTTCAAAATATTTGATTTATTCTGTAAATAGATAAGTTTAGGGTAGATTAGAAAATTTGACATGTATCTTCAGGTGTACTAATCTTTTATCTCTTCTAACTTTGGTTTTGTTTGTTTGCAGAACCTTGGTGTTTTTTGTGTTGACTCTGTGTCTACGTCTGTCTGCTTGTCTGTATGCGTGTGTGTTGATTCATAGAGTGCAGGGTGTGGTAGTGAAGGGCGTGACTCTGACACATACTGTATGACACTGTCCAGGTGAGAAAGTGTTTATAAAGCAGCAGCCAGGGAGCAACACACACTTAAAGAGAGGAAATAACAGAGGTGATATAGTAGCGGCTTCCAGGTGAGTCTCATGCTCAGAAATATGATCCACTGGCTTTGGTTGTGTTCCTGTTTGCTGATATTCTGCTTTTTTCTTTTCTCATGTGTTCCAGACTCTTTCATACAGGAGAAACACAGCATGATGATACTTTTACTTCTAGCTGGTAAGATCTCTCGTCTGTTTCTTTTACACTTTAACACTTTAGAATGTGTCATCTTGGTGTTTGTCCTTCAGCTTTAAAAAAAAACCTTACTTTTTCCACATCAGATGTTAACATTTATAAATCATTTGGAGTCAACATGTAAAATGTTGTTTTTCATCTTGTAGCAGCTGATAAAACTGATCACTCCATTTTGTAGACGGGAGGAGGAACTGACATGAAACAATCTACTGCAATGATTGGCTGGAATGAAAACATGCATACCCCAGTCATGATGGCACATGTTTAACAAGCTGTATGGGTCTGCCTCAGAGGCTCTGATCAAATCAAACACACATTTAGTGTGTAAGCATCATGTTTAAATAAATGGAACCAATATTTTTGACAGTGCTACAATAAATTGGCTGAACTGCTTGTTCAAATCATACATATCATATAATTTATAAAAATGCACTGCTCTAGACAGTATGACTAAAAGGAAGTGTCCCTCTTGCATTTATTTGTGTATCCAATACTCCGTTTTAAGACTTTTGTTTTCCTTCATGAGTCTTTAGGAGGAAATATGAAATGTCATAAAAATTTGCAACATCATCTCAGGGACAGACAAAGAGAAAAACTGCTATGGGCTAAAAGACGAACTGTAGAAGTTCAACAACATGATCGATCTAAATTATGGATCCTATCATATATATAAGCATGATTATGGTGATGGACAGAAGCTGAAAGATCATAGATGACCTTTCCAATGCTTGCTTTATCTTTAAAATCCTTTATCTTAAGGACAAAGCTGAATCTGGTGCTGTTTGGGTTAACGTTTCATGACTGCAGTTTCAAAACTGGAATAATCTATAGTTTTAAGTTTTCATTTGTTTTAAGAAAAGCTGTATTTATAACTGTCACTGGTCATATACTGTAATTACAGCACATTGTAATGTTACATTTCTTTTTTCACTGCCTTCCTCCTTATAGCCTTAGCTGCAGTATCACAGGCCCAGACTGATTGCTCTCGGGGGGCCTGTTACCCACCCAGCAAAAACCTGCTCTTGGGTAGGGCTCACCAGCTCAAAGCCTCCTCCACCTGTGGCCTCACCGGCTCCGAGGTCTACTGCTCCCCATACCCACCGGTAAGAGCAGACCTGTTCAAATAACCTTGTATCTTCCTGAAGATATTTTGAGACATAACTTTCTATCTCACACCTGCACTACATTTGTTTCAAACTGGGGGGAAAAAAACACAGAAAACTAAGTTGACTCGATCAAGGGAGACTTACCCTGGGTGGTTGGAAGAGTGTTCTGTTAATGATGTGGACAAAATAATTCCTGAATCCAAGCTACAGTCTGTGAGCCAGAGAAAGACAGAAACAAATATGAATTTTTTATTGTAAAATATTGGGTTAGGGTTAGGTATTACCACCTCAGCCAACATTGTTCAGCCAGGCCATGCATGGATCTCCACATGGTGTTTGCACAGCCAGGAGGTGAGTGATGCAGAGGTCAGGATGAACAGACAGACGTGCAGGACAGAGTCTGTAGCAGGTTTGGCAGCTGCCTCCTGTCCATTTGTGAAACAGTCTGATTTCGATGCCAGAGCATCATGTTGCAACTCTACTCTTTGACCAATGTCTGAAAACCACTCACCAGCCTATGTGCAATCTCAGCACAAATATTTCAAGGACGATTTTGAAATAAGACTTTAACTGTCCAGAGCAGAGGACATTCAATAAGCAAGAGACTGTAATGTTGCAAGTTCTACTTTTGCGGTGAAAAGGGGAAAGAAGTGTCTCTAATATGAGATAAACTAATCAGCCTGCAGATCAAAGTTTGTTTTTCAGCACATATTTTACTAAACTTAACTATTATAAAATCGGCTAAAATGAATGAAATAGCATGTGGCCTGATTCATGGCAAATAATCTTTTGTAAATTGAATTTTTGTATTGCTCCTCAAAACTCTAAATACAGCTTAATGACAAAGCAGCACTAAAGAAACAAGAGATCATGTTTCTGCTGATATCAAAGCCTTCACACCATACAGTGTATGAGCACAGTGTTGATATCTGCCTCAGGGAATGGATACTTGAGTTAGGTGTGAACTTTGTGGATTTTTTTAAATTAGTAATCATAAATAAAGGTGCAGCTACACAAGCTGCACCTTGTCCAGACAAGGTCCAGACAGGCAGGGACACTCAGCTGTATTCCGGAGCTGACACATAGAAATAAACATGTATGTATGATTAATAATTAAAAGAAATCTTGTTGGGTAGGGTCCACATTAGTGCAATAATTCTGTATAATAATAAATTTACTGAATCTGCTGTAGAAGGAAAATGTCAAGGTGGCTAACGTCAATTAAGTAAAAAAGCAGCTAAATATATTGACTCTGGTCTATAGAGACTTAACATGTCATAGAAAAATAAAGTATGTATATTAATAGCTACATTGTAAGTCAATTTAAAGCCATTCTTCTATACAGTATTTATTTGGAAATGCATTATCAACTATGAATTTTCATTTTCCGATGTCATTGTTGAGACCACTTCATGACGTCACTTATTACTATTATTATTATTATTGGGATTAATTTTTCTGATCAATATAAGTTTTAGATTGTCTCTTTCCTAGAGGGATATGTTGGAAAATGTTTACCTTTGATCTTTGATAGATCAACACAACACACACACATACACACACTCACAGAGAGAGAGAGAGAGAGAGAGAGAAGAGAGAGAGAGAGAGAGAGAGAGAGAGAGAGAGAGAGAGAGAGAGAGAGAGAGAGAGAGAGATCCGATATATTAATCTGAGCGTCCTTTTTGCCAATGCAGACACTGACAAATTGTAGTCTAGCCAACTTTTTTATCATCATCGTGTCTGCTATGGACTTTACCCTAACTGAGGATAAAAATGCACGATAATTTGATGCAGACTACTGGAAGTGACTCAATGCAAACAGTGTTTTGTGCCAATATCTTCAAATCCCTTGTAATCTACGAATGCAATGTCAAGAGAAACTTCCCTGTCATGCTTTGATGTGGTTACAGGATTAAATATATGTTATGAAACCTTCAATCTTAATACTCTAAAACTGAAGTGAGCTTGTGAGATGATTATTGAATTGTGTCTCTACAGTTAATAATATATCCAGCTGTGCTCAGATAAGGTTTCAGTGAAGCTGCTGTGTATTGAAGGACCGTCTCTGTTAACTGTACGTTTATTATCTACTGTTTATGTCTCTAACTGACATGTCTCCGACCTTCATCACAGAAGACAGTGCACACCTATTTATGAGGGTGTGCAATTTGGTGCAGATCCAAATAAACCGTATCTTGTCAATTTAGATGTGTTTTCTGTGGGTCAGGGGGCAGAGTGGGTCATCCTCTTACCAAAAGGTAGGCAGTTTGATCCCAGTCTTCCGCATTCCATATATGAGCAAGATACTGAACCCCAAAGTCACTGAGAGTGAGAGTGCTTGTGTTTGTTTGAGATTGGCTGAATGGTACTGTAAAGCACTATGAGTGGTCATCAAGACTAGAAAAGCGCTATGTAATACATTACATTTGCCAAAAGGGGACTGATGGACCTTGGCGTAGTTATGGTCCCTCCTGTTGTGCTGACCAGCTCCCACAGCAGCATAAAATACTTATTCGTCTTCACAGAAAAGATTCTCAACACAATGGATACCACAGTAGCAGGATACAAAAATACTTAATTGTTAACTGATGTTGTCATAGCCTCTGTCTGCCCTTTGAGATCAATAGATACTGTTTATCATACAGAAATGTGATCTTTGCTGAGTTGTCTCAACTTGACCTTTAAAAATATAAATCCATTTAAATTTGATCTGTCTAGCACCATATCACAACATACATGATAACTACAATTATGTGGAAACCCAGCAGTCAACAATCAACACTTGGCACATGTGGACAAAAGAAACTCATGAACAAGAAGGAAACTCTGTAGTAACCGATTCAATGTGCCAGGTGATCTGCCTCAACAGGTGAGGGGAGAAAATTGGAGCAGTGAGGAGAAGTGGGACGAAAAGAGGGGGAGAGAGAGGTTTAGATATACAAAGACAAAGCCGGCATAACAAACTGTGGGTGTGGATCTAAAGGAGACCTGTTGTCCGTCAATGTAAAGTCTCCCAACTTTACAGACATGCAACAGTAGGCTGGTGAGCTTCATGACCTTTGCTCTGTAATTCAGGTGTTTATCTAGGACCGGACCTCTGCCTTGTCCTCAGTTACCTCAGTGAAAAACAGATCTAAACAAATTTGCACTGTTAGTAGGGTGAGTGACTTGAGGCACTAATCTTGAGTGTAAATCAATCCTTCATTTTGAAAAGGATCTGCAACCTTGAGGGACCTTTTACCCACAGGGAACGCAGCCATGGTTTATGTGCCAGAGTGGCAGCCAAGTGCAGTTTGGGAGTTACTGAGTGTGGACTCGTCTGGTGGAGCAGGGGCCCAGCTCTCATTGATGTGAGCATCTGCATAAAGGAATACATTCACAGACACCCTGGGTAAAACCAGCCCCATCACTGTAAATATTAAAATAATCTTTCCCCCAAAATGGAAATCAATTTAATTCAAAACTTTATGTGTTGTTTGCATATGCACATGCAGACTTCATGTGGGCTAATTTAGAGGTCAGTAGTTATGTAAAAAGAGGGAGGAGGAAAATGTGATTTAAACTTGGTCCACACATGATCCTTCCACATCTTTAACTGGGGCAAAGTTTCTGCAACGTCATCAACTAAAAGCCAGTATTGCCAGTCATCAGAGAGATATTGGTTTTCTGTCCCTCTGGCAACTGTGTGACCTGATCAGTGACACTGCTTATCCACACATCATATCAGAGAGGCAGCTGGTCTCAGGTCCATGAGTTAGTTTAAGGACACACACTTGACACTAACAATGATATAATTCCAAACATGCACACGTTTAATATTTTAAAGTCTGTTGCCACTGATGTGTTTGTGTGTTTTTGTTTCTTAGGGGAAGATGAAGTGTTGTCCATGTGATTCCAGGAACCCAAATGGGCGCCAGGCCCACACTGTCCAGGATGTCCTGTCCACCTCTGGACCAGAGAGATGGTGGCAGTCCAGGAAAGGTGGGAGACTTTAAGACAAAAGAAAAGAAAGAAAGAAAGAAAGAAAGAAAGAAAGAAAGAAAGGAAGAAAGAAAGAAAGAAAGAAAGAAAGAAAGAAAGAAAGAAAGAAAGAAAGAAAGAAAGAAAGAAAGAAAGAAAGAAAGAAAGAAAGAAAGAAAGACAGAAAAAGGAAGAAAAGAAGGAAGAAAGTTTTTCCATTAGCAGAGGTGAAAAGGGATATTTTAAGGTACAGCTAACTTAAAGTTAGGGTTAGGGTTAGTTTAAAACCAAATCAAAGTCTATCTCTGACCATCTATAAAGAGCGAAACAAGTCATACAGAGTGGAATAACTGTTTTGCTTGTTTGTTCTGCAGATGTGAGTCCAGTTACTCTCCAGTTGGACCTTGACAACCTGTTCCAGCTCGACAACCTGTTTCTCAACTTCAAGGTACGACACAGTCAGATACAATTATCATTGCCGCATTAGGTGATCACATTCACTCACAGAGAAAATATGGTTTGAACACACCATAATTAGGATTCTAGGTGTGTTCTATTTGAAATTAAATAAAGACATTCTATATACTTATAAAAACTATATTTCCTTCATATAATATTTGAATAGAATAATAGTTTGTGATGGCTTTGAAAGACAATAGATCTCACTATGTTTGTGTTTTCCTATAGAATTAAATCTATTTTTTATTAATTGTTGTTTGTGTGCAGGGCCCTCGTCCCAGTGCCTTGGTTATAGAGAGGACACTAGACAACGGCAGGACATGGGCGCCCAGCCTCTACCTCGCTACAGATTGTCAAAGGACTTTTCCTGGCATCCCCACATCAACACCTCTTAAACTGGATGATACATACTGCTACACACTGCCCCCTACTGAAGCAACCCCCTACCAAGACCACACAGTAAGGAAAACAATGCTTAAAGATAATGCAGATCTATTGTGTAGAACAAATAGTTATTGACAGCTTCAACCTGTCTGAGGGGGAATTCAGGTTTGAAATCCTGTAGTAGAGAAAATAAAGTGAAGGTGAACATGTACGCTTCTCCTTTTCAGATTGAGTTCAATCCTCTGCGTCAGTATGCTTATGTCCCAGCTTCCAAGAGCCAAAAAATTGAAGGTAACGGTTTCTTTCCAACTATGGCTTAAGTTTTTGTCTGGATCAGATCAAGAATGAACCTGATTAAAGGTGTTGACCATCTCATTTACAGATGTCACTGGGTTAACGGGGCTGAGAGTGAGGCTGACAGAGCTGGGTGATGTGCCACGTCTCCCAGGCAGAGCTCTCAGTAGGTTTTATGCCCTGAAGGAGATGAGGGTTATGGGCAGCTGTATGTGCCATGGACACGCCAACCGATGTCTGCCAGAGGCCTATAACAACCCACTGTCCAATACCATACAAGTATGTATGTAATGTGTTTTAAGGTTAGATGTGTGAGGGACTTGGAGTCACATACACTAACACACACTCGTTCACTCAAACTGACAAACCACAGTACTGTCTATTTTCGGTTTACTCTTTAGGTTTTAAAAGTCTAAAAACATGGCATTAGACAATTGACAGTGATGTGAAACAAAATAAAAAATGAAAACTATTTCTGATAGTTAAGTAACAACCTTTAAGCTATTCCGAACTAAAGTCTGCAACAAATCTTATCTGAACGTGCAGTTTTGTGCACATCTTCTTTCCGTGCCTCTTTTCAGGTGAATCCTCAGTGTGACTGCCAACATAACACAGCGGGCGTGAACTGTGAGCGTTGTGCTGATCTCTACAACGATCTACCCTGGAGACCTGCAGAGGAGGGAGACACTCATGCCTGCAAACGTAAGACATCACCTGTACCTGTCACACGCATCCGCATGATAACATCATGGTTCATCAGTGGGAAAGGCTGAAAGATCTATGAAAGATCTCATCAGTGTAATCCTAGCTAACCCTAACACACCAAGACACACGTTGAAAAAAATCCTAGGGCCGAGGATGAATCCAAGATCTGGTGTTTACCTTCTGCACAGAAGCAGTTTAAGAGCGAGAAGAAGAGCTGAGCACAATAAATCTAAGCATAACAGGGTGTATTCTAGTGCAAGTGCAGTTTTTTTAGTAAGAGCATTACAATAACTGACCAGACCTGTCATGCTGTAGGTATGCTGTACTCTGGTTTACTCCTGTAGTCCAGAGACATGCAGCATGCTTTTCTGTCTCTATGTGTCTGTCCAGTGACTGACTGGCAGCCTGTTGAGGGTGTTCCTCGACTTTCACCCACTGCTAGTGCGGATTGGCTCCAGCCCCCATATGTTCCTCAAGGATGAATGTGTGTAGCAAATGAATGGTTGGTCTAATACATTATAGTAACATCTCTGTCTTCCCCTCAGGCTGTGAGTGCAACAACCATGCCCAGCACTGTCGTTTTGACCAGGCAGTGTACGATGCTAGTTGGCAGAGTAGTGGTGGTGTTTGTGAGGGTTGTATGCACCACACTACAGGGCCAAAGTGCGACCAGTGTGCCCCAGGCTACCAACCCAACCCCCGCAGCCGAATGGACCGTCCTGATGCCTGCATTCGTAAGTGCCTTATTAGTGAAATGAAACACACTCATAGTGATGTCAAGGTTAGGAAAGCTTCAAACTGAAATCTGAAATATATCTACATGTATGTAGGATCTAAGGTGAGTGGCTCACGTCTTTGCTAATGTGTTGGTTCCAGGCTGTATCTGCAATCCTGAGGGGACAGTGAACGGGGGCCAGTGTGACGACAGCACAGGCTTGTGTCAGTGTAAAGTGAACGTCGAAGGTCCCCGCTGTGACCGCTGTAAAAGAGGCCATTATGGTCTGATCGACTCCAACCCTCTGGGCTGCACTAGTAAGTCATCAAACACCAAAAGTTTGCTCGTATTTTTCAGCTCGGCCTGCTTTCAGTTACAGTTTCACGATTCCAGCATCATTTCATTTCTTCAAGAAAATATCACTGCTTGCACCTGAATGGTAAATACATACAGTATGTAAGACTAATCCCAAAGGATGTAGGTCACTGATACTTACAGCTAAGTGTGTGTGTGGACAAATGTTCATACTAGAATAGCACTCACTACAGCACATACCCGCACAGTCCCCTTGAATTCAATCAAGCAAAAAGTAAACCAGGGGAGTAAATTAGGGAACCT
Organism: Pseudopleuronectes americanus; assembly: GCA_038501795.1. Lineage (NCBI taxonomy): Eukaryota > Metazoa > Chordata > Actinopteri > Pleuronectiformes > Pleuronectidae > Pseudopleuronectes > Pseudopleuronectes americanus. The sequence continues at coordinate 843,177 of CM076717.1, read as the reverse complement.
GATAATTGAGATTCTATTTACATTTAAAGAAAATAACAAAACTGCTTCAACTAAAACAAGCATTTGGGAAAGCAGAGGCTGATCACAAACCTATAACACAAAGACGATACTGTTAATTAAGTTTTAGACCAGAAATAAACAATCACTGTCCCTTTAAAAAAGGAGTAACCTTCCCAGTTTCACACTAAAGTGCTTGAGTCAAAAACCACACATGGCCACAGAGAGGTTCCACCTGGGCTTATAAGAGCCAGGTTCTCACCTGAAGTAAAAAGAGGAGGAGGGGCAGAGTCTAGAGAAAAAAAGCACACACACTCACACACACACAAACACACACCCACACACAAAGCACTAGGGTCATAATGATTTGTTTTTATTTTTAAATCAAGGTATTAAAGGTTTTCATATTAAAACCCCATTTCTACTACACCAATAATTGTATAAATAAAAGAATAATGTATACTTTGTTATAATTTGAAGTCTAATCAAAGTGTCCAGGCCTTTGTTCGGTTGTTAGAAAAGCGCTATATAAATAAAAAAACAATTACCATTTACCCCTGCTCTCCAGCGTGTTCCTGTTCTCCTGACGGGTCCATGTCAGACGTCTGCGACCCTCTGACTGGCCAGTGTCCCTGTCATCCCCACTTCCATGGCCTGACCTGTGAAGTCTGTTCAAAAGGCTACTGGAAACCAGTCTTGTCCGGACGCTGTAAACCCTGTGTCTGTGACCCCACCAGGTCATACAGTGATACTTGTGACCAGGTACGACCTCTGCAGAATTTATAAAACCCTGTCTATTGGGTTGTTAGAGCAGCAAAGCACAAGCAAAGTAAAGGTTTTTCAACATTTTTAAAGTAATTGAAGCAATAATTCAAAGTTTAACATAATCCTAAAATGAAATGTACTGGCAAAAGCAATGAACCAGGTTCGACACTATCACAGCAGCTGTTGGAAGCACCATTATACTGCTTTCCACTGCTCATACTCATATGTATCCAGTGTTTATATACAGCTTTATTTATCTTTAGTAATGACACTAAAACCATTCTACCCTGCTCCACAGCTGACTGGTCAGTGCCAATGCAGACCAGGGTTTGGAGGCCGAACATGTACAGAGTGCCCAGAGAACACTTACGGAGACCCACTAATAGGCTGCCAGCGTGAGTCAGCCATCGTTAATACCTCTTCTCTGTTCTACTTTTTGTTGATTACCTCTGCCAGTGAGGTTATGTTTTCATTGCCTTTGTTTGTCTGGCTTTTAGCAGCATTTTTTAACATACTTGGATCAGACATTTTCATTGATTTCATTGATGTTCACTGTGATACTGAGATGTATAAATTAAACAACTTTTTACGAATCTCTTTATGTCTTCAGCATGTGGGTGTGATACAGATGGAACCCTTCCAGAGGTTTGTGATAAGCATACAGGAGCCTGTTTATGTCGCCTGGGTGTCACCGGGACACGCTGTGACTCCTGCAGTCGGGGACACTGTGATTCTTTCCCTGCCTGCGAGACGTGTCCCTCCTGCTTCTTCACACTGGATGCACAGATGCAGAACCTCAGCTCAACCCTGGAGAGACTCTCCCCCAGCATCACTGACACTGATATTGGAAAGTACGGGCCGCGCATCCGGACCCTGGAGGCCAGTCTGAAACTGATCCAAGACTCCAGCCTCCTTCCTCGAAATATTGTTAAACAGATCGATGATGCCCGGTCCCAACTGGACAAAATGGGGTGAGGCTCTACACAGAAGGAAACATGACCCGAATAAATTGTTATTCATTCCTTAAGCTACTCTTAAAAGGCTGTTATTCATTAACTCAATTTTGTTCACCCCATTCTAACCCCTAGACGGACAAACAAAGTTAGTTTTTTTTTCTCACGAATGCCTAACCAAACAATTGTTATTGTTGTCTGACAGGGACCAGGTGGACAAGGTTAATGATGACCTCCCACCCGCAACAAGACCTGCTGGTCTGGAGTCAGAGCTGGCCAAGCTGCAGGCTCTGCTGGATGGCCTCAGTGTGTTGTACAAAGCCAAGACAGGTGCCACGAATAACACCATCAGTCCCATCGATGCAGGTAAGACACAAAGACTCACTTATCTCTGCTGCCACGTCACTTTTAATGACATGTTGCTGAGTGTAGGTGTTATCTTGGGGCATTTATTAAGTAATAGCACTCTCAAGTGGGACTTTCAATAAAACAATAAAAGCAGCACAAACAATCCATTTATCTCTCAGGCCCTCTGATATAATGAATATATGATATTCCTCAGGAGCATTTTCTGCCATCAAGAAAGCCTATGATGAGTCGACAGATGCAGCCAAGAAGGTATATGCCAGCGGAAACACGGTGAAGGAGTCAGCTGACAATAGAGAAGAAACTACAGATCTTCAGGGCAATGTGCAACCAGGAAACACCAGAGATCTGAACAAACTGAACCAGAGCATGGCTGTCCAACCTGACCTCACTCCTGTTGCCAAACAGGTAACTGCCTCACCTGACTTCCTTGATTCAAGAGATGATGTCTTATGGCTGTTTTGTTACATGGGACTGGAACTCTTCCGCATTACATCACCATATTTGACTTTTATTATGTCCATTTGACTTTCAGGTATGCGGCAGTGTTCGCACTGAGCCCTGCACCCCTCTTCTATGTGAGGCTGGAGACTTGTGTCCACCGTTAGGGACCCCAATGTGTGTAAAGGGGAAAAAGTGTGTGGGCGCCCTGCCGCTGAGTAAGAGGGCAAAGGCTGATTCTAAGGATGTGAAGGAGCAACTGGAAAAGCTCTCTGTGAATGTCACGAAGGCTACAGAGAAGGTGAACATATCCCCTTAACATTACACTGCAACTGTAGATTGTTCTTTCATATTGTTAAATATAATAATACAGTTCATTATGAAGCATCGTCTACATTTAACGTCCTTATAGCTTCAGGAAACACAAGACACAACCAATCAAGTGAGACAGTCAGCAGATAAGCTGTCCAATAAGATGAAGCAGACCAGAGATGAGCTAGAAGAGGACTTAAAAGAGACACGTGATGTTGTGAAAGAACTCAAAGATTTCCTGTCAGGTAAAGATTGTTTTGGATGAGGGCAATGATATATGGCAGGAGAGTCAGGGTTCACCTCTCCCATTTTTGTATGTTCAGACCCTACCTCCAACCTGACCCACATCAAGGAGGTGAGTGACTGGATCCTGAGAGCCAAGCTGCCTATCAATCAGGCTGATCTGAAGAGAAAGCTGGAGGAGCTGAAGAATCTGACAGCCATTCTTCCAGACAGCACAGCTGTGTTGAAGGCCGCAGAGCCCCAGCTGGAAAAAGCCAGGAAAACTGATGCAGGAGGCCCAGGATGCCAGGTTGGCACTCACACTCCAAAATCACTGTCACTGTTTTTATACTGTTTTCTCAAATGAGAGTTGTCCTTAATTCATGCATTCATCCAATCACTTACCGTTCAGGAGTTTCAGTTAATCCAACATCAGAATGATGTTAATTAAAACTGTTGAAAAGATAGAAAAAGTTATTTTTACTGTCATCATTGTTTGAGTTTTACTGAAAGTGTTGATCTCCTGCGATTTGCACTCGCAGCAGCCTTTAGTCATTTATTCCAATTGATCAGACTGTTTGGAGCTGACAGGCTATTGTAACTAAGATAAGCACTCCAGAGGCTCCAGACATCTCGGAATGAACATGTCCAACCTTGAGGTGGATGGTCTGTAACAGCAGAGACCATGTCAGGTTCCTCTACTGTCAGTCAAGGACAGAAATGTGAGGCTGCAGTGACACGGGTCTGATGAATCTGAATTTCTACTGAGGCTGCAGATTGTGGATGGTAGGCCACTTAGACTGTTTGTCTCCAGCATGAATCCATGGAGACAAACAGTCTAAGCTGCTGGCTGTGTTGTGATGGCATGATAATGTTTTCTTTATAATTCTTAATACAAATCAATCATAGTATTGTTTCTGACCACGTTCATCCGTCTATAGCCACAGTTTACCATATAATCATGGGTAATGTTCCATGTGACAAAGTAAAAGACTCAAACTGGTCTCATGAACCTGACAGTGAGTTCCGTGATCTTCAGTGACCTCTACAGTCACCAGATGTGAATCTTTAGAAAGGGAGATTGAAAGCATGACTGTTCAGCAGACAAATCTGCAGAAATTATGTGATGTAATCATGTCAACATGGAAAACTGAGGCTATTTGGGAAGAAAGGGAGGAGGTACCCAGTATTCCTATGATGTTCCTAACAAAATATTCAGTGGCTGCATATAGAGTGGAGATGCGTTCCGAATATTGTGGTAAAATCATAATTGTCTCTCTGCAATTCTCAGCTTCTGGCTCAGAATAACCAGTTGAAATACAAAGAACAAGGATTTAACTTTTTGAAAGTGCTTCAAGGCTTCATACACAGACCCATTGCAAACATCATTTCCCCTAAACTTACAACAAATCATTTGTAGTGACAATACATGTAACACATGTAAAAGATGTTTTCTCTGGTTCTACATTCACAGGGATAAAGCCCTGGGAGTAAATGCGGATGTGGACGGGCTGTTGGGAAATTTGGGTTTGTTGGAGGGCTCTCTCTTTGGCCTGGAGGACAGACTGCAGACCAATATGGATCTCATAGACAACTTGAACAATACCCTGACTAAGGTAATCAATATGGATGCATCAAACATTGATGGCATGTTGGCCCATTGGTGAACGTCACTAAGTACAAGTGGTTCTCTTAATGCAGGCCGAGAAAAAGCTGACCCCAGCAGAGAAGGATCTGGATGATTTATCCACGTTGATAAAACCAATAAAACCTCAACTGGACGAGATCAGCGACACGCTGCAGAATGGGAGACAGCAGGCCCAGTTAGCAAAGTCAAGTGCAGACCAAGCGGAAGATGAAGCAGCTGCTGCAAATAAGGTGAGGTGTTTTGTTTTTATACAAGGGCTTTGTTTAGAGTCACGACTTGGGGTGATGGGCTAAGATTAGATTGATAGTCTTCAGTGTCTTAAAAAGCTATGCTTAAAAGAACTTGCTGAAATAGTTACAATTCAAGTTATGGGTTATGTTATGTATTTCTGATAGAAAACTTTAATGGTCTTTTTGCAGTGCATATCTGTTTCTAATGTCTGCATTATTACGACGTTATAATTTAGTAAGTAATTCATGTAATGAATGTTGAGACATGTTGGAACCCTATTAAAGTCGCTTGTTATTTAATTATAATGTTAAGCAGTAGAAAATACATACTGACACAACTGTGTGTGTTTGATTGTGTGTGTGTTTGTGTGTTTAGGACCTGTCATCCTTAGAGGACCAGCTTGACCAACTTAAAGACAAGGTTGCTGCCAGTGGGTCGGGTGGAAATGCCGGGCAGGTGGGAGATCGACTGGCAAAGCTACAGCAGGATGCTGGGACCCTGGCCAACACAACTGCTGACATGATGAATTCTCTAGAAGGTAATACAGTAAAACCAGACCACCACATATCTGTGTGTTAACTAAAGCCCTTTTGGTTTGAGTGAATTTAATTTTAAAGTGTCATTCACCTTCAAATGGGAGAGCTTCATTAAAGAGTCCTTGAGTCCACAGAGGCAGCTTCTCCTTGAGTCAGTTTTCTAGAGTTGATTCTGAAATGCCTGATAAATACAGCTAAACTAAGTGTCATTTTTATCAGACTCAACAACACAACTGCCTCTAATGTCACAAGACAACTGTTTGGGTTGGAGAAGCCTGTATGTTTTTCTGTTTTGGATGTTTTCTTTTTCTTTTGACATCAGTATTTATCTGTTAAGTTACATTTTTTTGTGACTTGGTCTAAATGCTTTGGATATCTTTACCATGGCCCTTCTAAGCCATGGAGTGTGGATCTGGAACAGAAATCTTCCAAGTTTGTGGAAATGGAAAATTTGCTTCAACCTTCCATTGTAAAATCCACATTAATGTTGATGGTTAAAACCCTCCAAACACAGGAGAGTTGCCCTTGATACAATCTGCTGCAGTTCTGGTCCTGTAAGGTGATGATGTGCCTTCTTTACTCTGTGTGCTCTTATCTTTTTGTAGGTAAGGCAGATTCCCTGAGGAGCCTTCACGATCAGATTGTTCAGAACTCAACCTTGCTTGAGGGACTTGATGTCAAGCTGAAAGACCTGTTCTCACAACTACAAAATAAAGCAGATTACCTGAGCACCTGCCTGGTCTGAGAGTCAGCAAGCTGCAGTCAGAGCAGCATGTACAGCTGCTGAGTAGCCTCCCTTTAACACTGCACCAACTCTAGCAGCCAAAGGATTGTGGGAAATCTGGGATTGAAGGAGATGGAGGGGTCAGAGATGAAGGCTACCGTAGCAATTGTTGTCTGACTATAGAGGGGCCTGAAACTACATTCTTGTGTATTTAAATATCTTCTGAAAGTCTGTATAAACAGTAGGGACATTAAAATATCATGCTGTTTCATTTTCTTCACTTAGCATTACATCTGGAAAAGTCACAGATTCAGACTTTTGGCAGCTCTGCAAGAATCAACACAAACTAAAAAAATATTTTTATTCAGCAGCTTTTCATTCAAATGTTCACTGTGACCATTGCACCATAATTATTGTATTTTTAAGAACTATTTTCTCTGTTGCATTTGTTGTTTGTACAGAACCAAAGTATTCACATAAAAGCCTGTTTACACTTTGATTTGTTTTTTTAATGTTGTATTGGAGAGGCCTGGATGCTGCTGTAGCTCTTCATTCAACACCAGACTAGTTACTGCATATTTATTGAGAAAACAATACAAAAACAGGTGTGTGTTACTACATTTGTGAATTCATGATATCACTAGTGTTCACACCAGCTTGTGGCACTTTATATGTTCAGTTTTTTAACAAAATCAGCTTATGTACATATAATAGAGGCAGTGAACACCAGGTTACTGAGTGTCAACACCACCACCTTAAAATACATGTTTAACCTAAACAATTCCCCCTGCATTGTCTCTGTATTGAGTGGAAATTGGATTTATGATCCTTTGATGGCATCAAACTATAAAGGAGGAATCTGTCGGAATGTAAATGTTATTTTCAACCCCTCATCCTATGGCTATCTGACTTGGTGGATGTGTTGCTGAGCTGGGTAAGTTCTCAGCTCAGTAAAAGAAAAAAAATCCCCAATTTGCTTAAATTGTTTTTCAAGTGCAAACTTCTCTTATTATCACCACAGTAACAATGTTTGGTCTTGAATTGAGATGCAATGTTTGATAATATTGTCAAAAATGATTTCCCTTGAGAGGTTTCTGAACCATTGGGTTCATGATAATGGGATAGACAGAAAGACAACCTGAAAACATACTGTATCCAATCATGACTGTAGCATTAAAAACTGCCAGCAAGGACCCAACTTTCTAAACACTACGGTTAAAGGTACATTTACAGATTGTGTTATAATGTAAAGCAGAAAATATCAATTGAGTGATGACTGAAAAAATCTGAAAAAAGCTTGGTAAAACGTCAAACAAAAGTCATAAAATGATAAGAGTGCTTTCACATTGCATATTTCACCTAAAGCTACTGAAAATAAATATATTTAGATTGAAGTCAGTAACATGTTGGCAGTATGATACAATTGATAATTATTTTAAGAAAATAAACATCATCTCTGTTACAGGAGTTTGTCTAAAAGCTAAGTGATGAATTCCATCTTATGTCTGTTTGTATGTGATGTTCATTGCACGCAAGTCATTCCATGTGGAAGTGTTTTCTGTGATAAAAACACAGCATGTGTCTGCTTCTGCAGCAGGGAACCACAACAGACATGAAAACACTCTACACAAGATGTGTCCACACCTTCACACCAAGAAGGATGCACTGAGATTAATTTCTGGTTATCAAGCCAATCACATGAGAGAGCAGACTCCAGACTGGAGTGGCTGGTCCTTCCTCTGAGCCACAGCATCCACACTGCAACAGAATACATCACCGGGATTCATTAGAATAACGACACCGAAGACTGAGAAAATGATGAGAAGTGATAAAAACAGATTTCTTTAAGAACCTTCTTTCAGAGAACTAGTTTCCCCCAATCAAAAATTTGTGCAAATTCCTCAGTTTAGATCTAACAAAAGATTATTGTATGTTATCTTATCTAATCAGTTGACTGTTAAAGCCTATCTGTTAAGATTTGCAGTCATCAGGTCATGGTATATCTTTACAAGTTGTACAAGTGTACATAGGCTGTTAAAGCACATTCTAGAAGATGGAAGGAGACAGCAGCTCTTACCTCCTGGATGGCCTGAGAGAGGCGTCGCTCGTTGACTTAAAGGTATGGACTTCTCTTGACTCCTCGACGGTGAGGGCATCACAGGGCTCACTGTGACTGGGTCTCAATGGAGGACACAGACCCCTGCCTGACTCAGGATGACTGCAGGATAGATGAGTGGCAGTAGGATTCCTGTTGGGGTCAAGGGCAGCTGCCTCATCTTGGCAGGTTCGTAGGACCTTTAGATCATCCCGGGAGGAGGACTGCACTATGATATTTGGCATGGAGAGGGTTGAAGGGGAGGAATCACTGTGGGACAGCTGCAGTTTCTTCATGTGATGGATTACTGAGGTTGCATTGAAGGCTTGCTGTTGGAAAAACACACACACCAACAAATACACACTTGTAATACAGTAGTTGTTCTTTTGACATATAACATGACAGATTATTTATTTATGATGAACTGAGGAACGCTGCAGGAAGTCTTTAACTTGATCTGGTTGGATTTAGCTGGTTTCAGTTTGTTGCTATTAAAATACAACCAATTATAATAAATATAATTATAATATAATAACTTTATTTGTTTAGGTTTGTAACAAGGTTATAAAGTGCTTCACAAAATCCATTGCAATTCTGGTGCAAGTGCATTGCAATAGTCCGGAAGGGAAAAGACAAAGGCATGTATGAGCTTTTCTAGGTCATGGATAGATAGAACTGATTTAAATCTGGATATATTTTGTTGGTGGAAGTAGCAGGATTTAATAACCTCAATAACATATATAAGGCTGTGACTATTTTTATACAGTACTCATTCATTGGTCGTGGCAAATGGCCGCCCACGTTGAGTCTGGTTCTTCTAGGCTGCTTCCAGATATTGAGGGTATTTTTCTCTCCACAGTCGCCAAGGTGCTGCTCATTGTGGGAACTTTGCGGTTTGTTAATAATTAAAAAATGTTCACCTTCTATGTAAAGTGCCTTGAGATAATATATATTATGATTTGGCGCCAGACAAATGGAATTGAGATGAATTGAATTCACCCTTTCACACACAAATTCATACATTGTTTCTGTATCCTACATAATTCACACACAGATCAAATTTGGGATTCAGTATCTTGTACACTTAGATATGCAGACTGAAGGAGCCAGGAATCAAACTATGGAGCTTCTAATTAACTTCTGATAATTGTTTTCTTCCTTTTTCTCCCACACATCTGGATTGTTGTGTAGTAGTATCAGTGAGCCAGCAGCACCTACCTTCCACTTGGATTTGGCATAGTTTCTCTCCATCTGTTCACAGACAGACTGATAGATGTCCAGGTCTTTAGCTGTATCACCTGAAATCCTGCAGTCAAGCCAACGAAAATAGTTATTATACTATTATTGTGATGTCATGGGTGAATAAGTAAGTTGTCATCAATCATTGAGACATGTGGGAACCCCCTTAAAGTTGCCTGTTATTAAAGGCATCTAGTGTGTGTGTGTGTGTGTGTGTGTTTGTGTGTGTGTGTGTGTGTGTGTGTGTGTGTGTGTGTGTGTGTGTGTGTGTGTGTGTGTGTTTGTGTGTGTGTGTGTGTGTGTGTGTGTGTGTGTGTGTGTGTGTGTGTTTGTGTGTGTGTGTGTGTGTGTGTGTGTGTGTGTGTGTGTGTGTGTGTGTGTGTGTGTGTGTGTTTGTGTGTTTGTGTGTGAACTAACCAGGGGTGTCTGATTGCCTGTTCTGTGGTGAAGCGCTTGGTGGGGTTTTTCTCCATCATATTCCTGATAAAGTCTTTAGCTGTTGAGACATGGTAACTGCTAATGAAAAAATACTGCTATCATACAGTAATACACATTAGGGTCTCCTATTGTGACATTATATTCAAAGTAAAGACAAAAAGCTAATTTATTAAGGATAACTAGGTGAGTTTCACGTCACTGCTTTAATGTGAACGTTTTTCAGGAATACAAGTTAAGAAACAATTGAGCACATATGACGCTCAAACATTATTATTATGAAGGTAATTGCTCTGTAACCCCATATTCAAGATCACCAATCACAAACAACAATCCATGAAATGGTATCAAATATATAATAAATCAATAGATACTTTTATAAACTGAACTATAAAAGCTCAAATGACAGCAAATAACAAAGACACTTTAACCAGCTGAAAACCCAGAAACATGTTGTGATGTATAAGGTAAATAGATGTGAAGAATGAACACAACTAACAGAAAACCTGCTTGTGTTTGTTTTTAAATGAGACAGGGCCTCAAATAGCCGCTGCATGGTATAAAAGAAGCTTTGTCGCACTGTCTTTCTTTGACAGGGTTAAAAGTAGGAGCCTGTAGAAGGAAGCTTGAACTTTTTCTGGTGCAGATAATCAGTCAAGGATATCCTATTTCTTTTTACAAGAACACTACAGCAGCTTTTTAATTAAAACTTGGAAACTCACAGACATAATAGAAAGTTTTTTATTCTTAACCTCTGACACACATTACACTGATTTATTGCTTTTTCCACACATATTATGACTGACCCACTGTTTCTGGCCAGGGCAACTTTTACATGTTGTTCTTTTTGTGATGGCACTGTGACAGTGGGAGACAGATACTGTTTAACATGTCCCTTAACAATAATACAAATCATTCAGGAAGAACCATCCTTACCAATTTAGAATTTAGAGTTCTTTTACCTGACCTAATATAAAGCAACTAAGGAGAGGACCTCAGATAGACACGCAGGTCTATATTAGGTTAAGCTCTAAGGTAATGTAAACCAATCTGGATCTATACTTAGCTGGAGTCAATCATAGCCATGAGGCACTATTGTTTATTTATGCACTATTTTTGTCAGAGTTTAACCATCAGCCAGAGCTGACCTTAAATCTTTGGAAGCTCACATCAAGCTTTCAACACTCCCTTATATTTCATCCAGTGATTTCACATGGAGAAAACATCAAACTAGTATCTTCAAAATAAACCTTTATATTCTGTTTTTATCATGAATAAGGCACAAGGGGTACATGTAAACATGTTTAAAAAACCTTTCTAAAAAATGTTTTACACCCGAGTGGGAATTTAACCCACGTAAAAGTTATTGTCAGTTGGCCTAACAGTGGCCAAGCACTGCATCAAAGTGAATTAATTAGTTAAACAGAAAGTGCAGGGAAATTACATTTCTAAACATGTTAGCAGATTTAGTTAAGTGCTGTTTTCATACCTGACTCAGAGATGTCGTCCCAGAATGGTGAATGAAAAGCATACTCAGCTCTTCTGATCTTTGAAAACAGACGAGTTTCGTTCTCTTCAAAGAATGGAGGGTAGCCGCAGAGCCTGCAACACACACAGATAACTCTTTTCACATCCACCTTTTGTGAACCCTTGGCAATCTACTTTTGGTAATAATTTTGGATACATTCAGCACCTATTGTGTAGTATTTTGTTCCTGTTTACCACAACGAAAAAATTCTAAATAAACTATGAACTCTGGTTTGACATATCTGCTGGGAGTTGTCTCCACAGGAAGGAGCTGACTGGTGTATGGAAAAAAGCACTTCACATAGAAGGGTTAAAAGACAGATTAATGTGTGCATTAATTGGTGACTGTAAAATGCAGTCCCATTTCACCCCTTGGCCCAACCCCTTAGCCCAACCCTTTAGCCCTTCCCCTTCGTTCTGCGCGTTCACGTGTAGGGATAGGATGTCCCAATACCTGTTGAGACGGAGGGGTATGGCTAAGGGGCAGGGCTTTATACATTTCATAAATACGAGTTAACCAGAAGGCCTGTTTCTGACTGGGTTAGTGAAACTGAGCAATTTTCAGTGGTCGTCACTAGGTGGCACTGTAGGTGGCCATGGTAGTCTGATTTGAATGTAGGAGTGACTGATGCTAATGCGGTGTAACGGGAGTGCTGTGTTGTTGCTTGAGACCAGAAATGTATTTACAGAATGTATGTGATGACTCCAATGGACCAGCAGTCCACTGCTTTGCTGTAGGGTTTCTGTGCCAGAACCTCAGGAGCTGTTGAATGAAACACAGCAGTGAGTATCATGCAGGTATAACACAATGTGTATTAGCTACATCCATTTAAGTAGTTGATGTTTTCGCACAATTAGAGTAAAAAAAAAGTATTAAGTATTAAGTAAACTAATTGTTTGATCAAAACCGCTACTTTATTACAGACTGTTCACACTACTTACTTTTATGACGTAAATCACAGTAAACTAAATATCCTTTATACTTTCATAAGTTAAATGTACAGTTGTATTTTAGGAGACAAGGGGGAAAGCTGCATATATATATGCAAATATATAAATAAATATATATATGCAGCATTTCAATGATGTGTATACTCCAATAACTCACCAACATATCCTGGTGTCCCACAAGCTGTGGACATGACACCATGCTCCACCGTCTTAGACAGACCAAAGTCACTGACCATGATCTTAGCATTCTTGTCTGTGTTATAGTACAGCAGGTTTTCAGGCTGCTCAGAGACAGAGAAACATAGAGAGAGAGAGAGAGAGAGAGAGAGAGAGAGATGTAAGGTGAAAAGAGGGAGAGAGGGAAAATATATGCGTTTGTGTGTGTGTGTGCGTGTGAGTGTGCGTGTGCGTGCGTGCGTGTGTCTGTGTGTAAAGGTCAGATGTATTTACTCATTGACGACTTTATATAATCAAATTAACATTTTATTTCCCATATAGAGGCATAGTGATGACAAGCATTACCAACAGTTCTTGATGTAGCACTGGATGTTGACATCACACTATGCTGTGACGTCTTACACACGCCAAAAATCTCTTCTCTACAGTCACCTGTTTGAACACTAGGGATCTCAAACCACCTGCGTCCGTAGATGTGTGCTAATAGAACATTTTATCGAAGGATAGATATTGGCAAGGAATCTTGTGCGAATACTGTATGCATCATCTTGATCACGTTAAAACTTAGACCATGTAGAACTGTTTATTTGTTAATCTAATTTTCTTCTTGTGTGTAATTTTGTGTTTTTTTGTCTTACCTTAAGGTCTCTGTGTACAATGCTGTTTTCATGCAGGTAGCTGACAGCTTGCAGCACCTGTGTGATCACTGTGCTTGCATCCTTCTCGGTGTAAACTCCCTTGTCTAAAATTCGATCAAAAAGCTCCCCGCCTGACACCCTGCACAAACACACACACACACACACACACACACACAAATCATTAGTGTTTCTGTATGTCTAGAGATATTGTTGCCTTGCACCCTGGAATCTTGGACAGAAAAGTTCAGGACTCATGAATCCGACACAATTTTGCTTTAAATCTTCGCAATAAGGCAACAGTTTCCAAACATAACAAATATGTCCAGTTGGATTTGGGGGAAATGTATATAAATTATGTCTGAATATGTCACTTAGTGTAAATAAACAACGGATACATTATAAATAATGTATGGCACTTTCAGGACTGTGTGAAACAGATGATTTTTGGAAAGGAAGAAGCTGTGCATTCATAGATGTATGTCAAGCAGATATAATAACAATATATTGCTGTATTTGATTCTGTCAATATGTGTTTCTAAATTTGAAGTAACTTAGATTTAAGATAAAACAAGACATACCATACTGCAGTTGTATACCTCCACCAACCAGTGCAGTTTCTGTGCTATAATCTTTTTTCCAGATTCATATAAGATCACTGTGTGTTCAAACTGTTCAAAAGTTGGAGAAATTCCGTCGAGGCATTTTAGGCTTAACTATCAAATAGGATGCGAACACCTATATGTAACATAGAGAATGACAGCTATTCTGGCTATTCATCGATGTGCTGTTGGAATTGTAGACGCAAGTATAGGAAGATATATGGGGATGCTGTGGGAGACATCTTCAGACTTGGGGGTGACTATTACACTGTTAGCGTTTGTATATTATTCCACCTTCTTGTCTCCTTGATGCATCAAAACTAAATTGAAACCTTCTGCATAAGACATCAGCTGCTGCCTGAGTTCTCATAACAACAAGGAGTGTGATAATTATCAAGGTGTTGGTAATAGCCAAGTTGGATTGAGCCAGGTTAAGTTTGGTTGAGAAAGGAGTTAATGTACTACATGTGTGTTCGCAGAGTCAATAGCTCCATCAAGTTGAGTACAAATAATTTGTGTTATTTGACAATAATAATAATACTTACAGTTGCAGGACCAGGTAATAGTGTGTTCGAGTCTCGTAGAAATCCTCCAATCCCACCACATTTTCATGTGTTATTCTGAAAGAGTAAGAAAGATACTAAAATGTCATTACCGTCCACATGTTATATGTTTACAGTGTTGCACATGCAACTTGATATAATCTTAAACAGTTTACAGGCGAAGAGAAGCAGCAATGAAATGTTGGTTTTACCTTCTTAGTACATTGATTTCATTTTCCAGGTTGCTATGAACAAGGTGCTTTTTCTTCAGACATTTCAGGGCATACAGGTTCCCCGTTGTCTTTTCTCTCACCATAAAAACCTCTGAAAATGACCCCCTGCACAAACACAGCAAAGACAAACACATACAGTATTCAGGTGGGGGTTAGTGGAAGGGACTGAAACAGGGAAAATGCTCAAACTAATTCAACTTTATTTCTTATCATCAACTTATTATTAGTTTTGGTTTTTGACAGTCCCCAGATGAGAGGAGGATCACTTTTTCCATTTATTTCTTGATATAACAACGTTTGAAAACATATTGAAGACTTTATCTATCTATTGAAGACTTTACATTAATGTATTGTTTTTTATCATTCGGGGTGTAATCCTACTTTTTGGCCCCTAAATCAAGCATTTGTACCAGTTCTGACCCAAAAAGTCTCAATCCCAGACAGGCAGTCAGGGATGTGCAGGGTACAAATGCACTGTTACACCTTTGACTTGTTAAACTTTTTTTGTGTGTTACCTTCATTGTAAAGGTTTGTATACCGATCCTATCGAAATCATTCTACTGTATTTACTAATCAATACCTCTAAAACCATCATATAACTTGAATTTAGTTCAACTTCAATGGGGAGAATGAAACTGTCCTGTGAACTTTGAGAGCAGACTTTGAAAGTATATATATGGGGCAGCTGTGGCTGAGGGGTAGAGTGGTCGTCCTCCAACCTGAAGGTCGGCGGTTCGATTCCCAGTCTGAACCATCTGCATGCCGAAGTGTCCTTGGGCAAGATGCTGAACCCCGAATGGCCCCCCCTTAGAATAACAAAGTGCTGGGATAGATGCACTGTATGAATGTGTGTGTGAATGGGTGAATGTGAAACTGTAATGTAAAGCGCTTTGAGTGGTCATCAAGACTAGAAAAGCGCTATATAAATGCAAATCCATTTACCAAATCCATTTACCATATATAATTAAAAATCCAATTTATGTATTACTTTAAATTACTGAATGCACCTGAATGTGAAAATCATACAAATAGATCTGCAAATTAACACATATATTAACTCCAACACTTGTCAACACACACTTGCACATGCTTACACAACCTCCATTTTTAAACATTTAGTACACCCATTTACCAATATAGTCAGCTAGACTCTTAATCCTATAATGAAGTGGTGCTAGGATGTTCCTGCACTGCTGGTCTGACGTCAGTGCTCAGGAACAACACACTCACACACACTCACACACACACACACACACACACACACACACACACACACACACACACACACACACACACACGAGAGCCTGACTCATTCACAGCCAGTCAAAGAGGGGCACTTTAAGCAGCTTAGAGTGCAGGACAGGCCTGGGGAAATAGCACCTTCAGCAACTACCTGCTTGTTAGGGATCATCATTGTACTGACCTGTGTTGATATGAAGCCAACCTGGTATCAATACATTTCTGGGAAGATCCTGACAAAGCTAATATCTCTTTCTTTGCAGTACAGGACAGACACACAGTTTGAGT
Source organism: Pseudopleuronectes americanus (assembly GCA_038501795.1). Classification (NCBI taxonomy): domain Eukaryota; kingdom Metazoa; phylum Chordata; class Actinopteri; order Pleuronectiformes; family Pleuronectidae; genus Pseudopleuronectes; species Pseudopleuronectes americanus. Next base: position 827,019 of record CM076717.1, on the reverse strand, counting down.
ACTTAGCGTTTTTTTGAAGGACCATATCAGTGTTTTTGCAAAGTTTGGGCCACTTCATTATACAATTGTTTGGAAAAGTGGTGTTGCTTATGACTAAATGCAACATTTGTGGAATACCCCTTTACATGGGAAAGTAATCATGTCTTCTGGTTTATTGTAACTGGAAGATTTCAGTCCTGGTAAATCTGGTGACACCTGTAGTTACTGATGTTAAAAAGCAAATGTCCCAAGATTCTGGGGCAGCTATTATCAATTTAATTAATAAGTCGGATGATAACAATTTTTCATAATTCTGTGAGCAACCATTTCGCAGGTGCAGTATATTTTGCAGCCTTAGTGTGGTTAACAATATTAAGTGCTCCACTGATTAGTTTAGCTGTGAGTAGATTACACAGATGCTTTAAAAGGCTCCACTGATAAAACAAGCTCAAGATTGAAATCAGGGCAGTGGCAACCAATTCTATATTGGATAATGATTTGATATTTGCTCATGGTAATAACTCATTACACAAATCTGGAGTCACACATGTTCCCCGGGGGAAATCTCCACCTTCAGTGAAGGCTTAAGCATAAACATAAACATGTAGCACAAAGAGCCACTGGCTGTCGTTTTAACTTCAATTCATGTTGTGGTTTGGATTGTGTTAACTTGTTTTTGACTGCTTCTGCTGCCTCAGTATGTATCTGCAGGATTTTTGACACAGCCACTCACAAAGCATTGTACCAAGCCTTACTGCTGTTTGATGTCTGTACCAGCTACCATCAACAAATGGGTTTTAAGACCTGATTCCAGTAGATAAAGTGTGACAAAGAAAACAAACCAAATACAAACTGTTGTCAACAGTCTGTTTCATAAAAACTATATCTGCTGTCATTCTCATTAGCCCCTCCCATGGCTTGTAAAATATATTAGCTCTCTGCAATATTTTCAAAAATAATTGTTAAACCAGAGGGTGCTTTCAAATTGAAGCAGTCAACATGCATTTGTCAGTGAACAGTTTTGCCTTGTCTACTAATGTCAATTATATGTGAGCTGATTTGTTTTTGCAATTTGCAACAATACATATGTCCACATAACTAAATACATGAAATCTGCTTCAAGAGCTTCACAGAGCAATCACATAATCTTTATCTCAATTGTATGTATTTTCTGCTGGAATACTTACGATCCCATTTTCCCCTTGAAGTCAAAGACATCCTTGATGTTACTGATGCTTTTCTTCCAGCTGCAGATGATATCCTTCCGCCCCATCTTGGCTCTGATGTTGCCGTAGACTCCTGAAGTACAGGCGACATGAAAATTTGTATTTAATTATGGGTTAAACAGAACAGAAATGTAGCATTACAATTGGAAAATGATTTCAATTTTCTCACTACCACATGAATAGGTGTCTTTTCTCATCCAAAATCCTGTACATCAGTGCGCACACTTTGATATTTTTCTCTGCTCCTTACACATGACCATAGTTAGTAGCATTTTAATGATTGTTGCTTGTGGCTATGCTCTCCTGTTTTTGAGCATACACGGACATCTCAACACAACTGGGGCAGTACATTTTTGGTGTTCATCGAAATCGCTATGAACAGCAATCTACCCTCAGAAATGTTGGCAGACATTAACATATTGCTTTTATGAATACTATTAACTAGTTGCATAAGACGCCATACTACTAATTCTGGTTTGAGGACATTCTGCACAACCGTTTCCGGTTCAGAAGACAAGTCAGTGTCTCCAGGATCTACCAAAGATCAAAATTAAAACTCATGTTCGCCGCTATTGCTAACGTTACGCAACAGCTATCGTGTTCCAGGTCTTTCCACTGGAAACAGTTAAGCTTACTATGCATATCCAGAAGTTGAGAGCCGCCATCTGGTGCACAGGGCATATTAGCAGCCACTCATTCACCTAAATCTTTTAGCTTTGTAAAACATTTATGTTTAATGTTTTTGCAACAGTCAGAAACAAAGTCCAGAATATTCTCCAGAATATCCTCAAAGGTACTGCATGCTCAAAAAATATAGTGAAAGCATAACATGGTAAACTCAAGCCCAACAAGAAACATGGGAATATTGACAATGGTAATCGGCCTGCAAGCTGCCACCCATTTAGCTATCGCTGTTGAAAGTTTGTTTCGTGGAGTTGTCCATGCGTGAGGGAGGGGAGAAGAGAGAAGAGCGATGACTGGAGAGGAGAGGAGAAGAGAGGAGGAGAGGAGAGATGCAGAGGAGAGGAGATAGGAAAAGAGATAGGAGAGGACAAGAGTGGAGTGGAGAGGAGGAGAGAAGGAGAGAAGGAGAGAAGGAGAGAAGGAGAGAAGGAGAAAAGATTACTGAAGAGAAGGTTAGTGTAGGATCGTTCAAAACCAATTTGTTAAACCTTTTGCTAAAATAACTGTACTTGTGTTCATAGATCTATAGCAATGCATATATTTATGTTCATTGTTTAAAACATTGTTGGCCCTAATGTTTTTGCTGTCTCATGTATTGAGTCTAATGTATACATTCTAATTTGAAGATATGTTTATTTTATATATGTATATATTTTTTTTAATTAAACAAATATATATAAAGTTATATAAAATTCACATAAACATGTTTATATTACCAAGCACACATAAGCCTTAAATTACCGTATTAAACATTGTGTTAAATAATTTAATACATACAATTTCTTCTTGTGTGTTCATAATGAGTTAACCCAATGTTCAATTCATGAATACGGCCTTGATTACAGGTATTTCTGTCCCCTCCCATTCACACTGGTTTCCATCCATCCTGAGACTAGAAGGGCCAATAACAGCAATTTATCTAAAATGGGTTGGATCTGATATGATGAGTGACAGAAAAGCATGACTGAAATATTTGTTAACACTAATGTGAGAGGTCAACATCGTAACAACAAGTAACAAACTAACTGACAATATTTTTTCTCTAAAAGAATAATAACCAACTGCATGTAATGAGTTTAATTTTGCGCTATTTGGCAGATTTCTGCTTGACCCATTCGGCCCAATAGAGGTTCCCAAGTAGGCTGCCAGAATGTTAGTGGTTAACAAAATGAAGAGCTTGTAAACAAGGTTTACACATTATTGTTCATTATATATTAAAAGTGGACTCAAACCTGAACATGTGAAAAACATTCAGAAAAGACACGGTAATTTTGAGTGAAAAGAAACAGGCCTATGTCTCTATACTAAACCAAAGGGGAGCATGCTCTGGAGGGGAAGAGCACTGTACTCAATGTTGCAAGCAGAAGGTATAGTGATATAACAACATCGAAGGATCCACTGCAAGTGCAGGTGCAGCTGCTGGAGGTATTAGGCTATAGATAGAAACAAATCTCATTCCTAACGTCTATTTCCCTCTCTATGTCTCCTGTCAAATGCAGATGTTTTGTGTACAAGTCTGTCCTCATAAATAGGCCTCACCAAGTGTTGGCCTTTGTGTATTTCTTTGTTAATGAAAAGTTTGAGCTAAACCCCTCCCCCACATAGAAGCCTTTCCCTGACCCTCACCCTTTCCTGCTTTATGGCCATTAAATATGTCAGCCCACCATGGGTGGTGTCCTGCATAAACAGTTGCATGTCCTTGACTGAGGACAGTTCTCACATATGCTTTACATTGAGTAAAGCCCATTTGTACCTATCAGTTACACAAGCTTCAGGAAAGCAGTGGATTAGAGAGGTAAATAACAGTGGTTGGTTAATCTTCAAGCCATCCCTACTCTACTCCATGCCTCTCATCTCCTGAATTCCTTCCTTGTGTCTGTTGAGGGAACAGATTAGTGACTGATTCCCTGACAGAATGAAAAAAAAACTTGTTGGGGAAATGTAATGAAAGGATAGTAAGTTATGAAATTTTCAATGTTACTATCTCAAAAAAATTCTTATTTTAAATTATTTTCTGTGGCAGAAAACCCAATAGCAGAATATTTCCCAAATATATGTACTGATTTATCCCTGTCTTTGTAACCTGGTAGAAAGATAGTATAGAGACATTTTAAATTTTGCAGGGACAATTTCCATTTAATCATTTGTCACAAAGGAAAATAAACTTGTCAATATCACTTCTTATAACTCTGCTGACACTCCATTTCGCTAACATTCAGCAATGTAGTTCTCATTTAAGCAAAAAATCGACTTTAAGAACACAAAACTTCAGGGCTACATAAATTAAAGATTTAGGCGACAACACATAACACTTGGTCTTTAGTGTTTATAAGACGCAATACATGCACACACACGCGCACACAACTGGCTGTGGATTTGTTAAAACTTTCCACAGAGGATTCTTATGGATGAAGACTATACCTTTTGGTTGAATATCATCCTACAGTGTTGCCTTCTAGTACCAGTTTTTGGTATCTTTGATGGTTCAAGTTTAAACATCCATTAAATAACTCTATATAGAAAGACACATAATAAGAAAGATGGTGTGTACCTGAGGAGCGGTGCAGAGCTGGCTCAGTCGAGGTATCCGTGGATGAACCTGACTGTCTCCAGCAGATTACAGCTCCTCACGGCCGGCGGGCGGAGCCTTCGACAGCTCATCTCCTCAGCATGATTACACAACGTGCCATACTCTGCTGCGCCACCTGATGTTGAAAGATAACTTATACATCCTCTCTGCCATTCAGCTCCCTCTCCACTCAGCTCCCTCTCCACTAATACAATCTGATGTGCTTAGTGATTCGAAGTTGAGTGGTCCTGCAAGTGTTGATTCATTTAATTTGCTATCAAGCAATCAATCAATCAGCTTCAATTGAGCAGCACATTTCACACAGTCAGTATGGCCAACGTACTTCAGTGATGACTGACGTAGCGAGAAATTATGATTTAATAACTGAAGACTACAATTAAGTGAAATAAACTACTAATCACTTCTCTCAATCCGCTTCATGCGTAGTCACCTGGAATGGTTTTCAATTAACAGGTTTGCCATGTCAAGAGTTCATTTTTGGAATTTCTTGCCTTCTTAATGTGTTTGAGATCAGCAGTTGTGTTGTGCAGAGGCAGGGTTGATGAACAGTTCTATACAGTGAATAGGCCTATTGGACTACAGTTCTAATCCATATTATGTCCAGAACCATTTAACTAAGTAAAGAGAAACAACAGTCCATCATTACTTTATCACAGGAAGGTCAGTAAATCCGGAACATTTCAAGAACTTTGATTGTATCCTCAAGTTCAGTTCAAAAAATGGACATTAAACCAGTGGAAATCTGTACGTTAGACTGATAAATGATACTGTTGTTGATTTATTCAAAATTCAAGGCAAACTTAACCAGCACGGCTACCACAGCATTCTGCAGCAATATGCCATCCCACCTGGATTGCGCTTAGTGGGACCAGCATTTGTATTTCAACAGGACAATGACCACAATCACACCTCTAGGCAATGTAAGGGCTATTTGACAAAGAAGCAGAGTGATGGAGTGCTGCATCAGATGACCTGGCCTCCACAACCACCCGACCCAAACCCAAAGGATAGTATGGTCTGGGATGAGTTGGACTGCAGAGTGAAGGCAAAGCAGCCAACAAGTGCTCAGCACCTCTGGGAACACTTCAAGACTGTTGGAAAACCATTCCAGGTGGCTCCCTCATGAAGCTGATTGAAAGAATGATTAAGATTAAGATATGTTTATTTATACCAAACACATGCACAGACATTTACAACACACTCATGCAATGGTAGGTAAATTTATCCTCTGCATTTAACCCATCTGGTGCAGGACACACAGAGCAGTGAGCAGCCATGTACAGCACCCGGGGAACAAAACATTGAATGAGAAGGTGTGTCCAAACTTTTGACTGGTACTGTAGATTTAAAGGTTTGTTCGGAGTAATGATAAAATACAAAAAACATAACTACTTCTTCTTCTATTAATATTAATAATAATAAAATAATAACTATTATTATTTTAATAAATAATAATAATAACAGAAATATATTAGGGTTATTTTTAAGCCCTTCCATCTGCCCTTTGGTCGTCAACAGATATGTTCTAGGGGCTTGGACCATAAATGCTCATCTCCTCAGGCCTGAGGATCAGGATCCACAAGTAGGAGATGGTAAATATTGTTTTCTCCTGAGGCGCTTCTGTACTAACACTCTGTGGATGGGGCGCTGATAGAGATATAGATCTATATCTAAGGTTAGATCCCTTGATCATCAGTCTGCATGCCTCGTGCATCTTGGGCAAAATACTGAACCCCAATTACCACATACATTACAGTGTGTGAATGGTGTGTGATAACAAAAGAGTAAAGTATATATTAGTGCTGTGTAAATGGGTTAAAGTGGCTTGTACTTTAAAGCACTTTGAGTGGTCAATAAGACTAGAAAAATTTATTTACCACTAAACATGGATGGAAGAGAAACAAAAAGCATACATTTGTTTGTTTCAGCTTTAGTATCTGAAGCTATCTGATATAATGCATAACAGTGAACAACAGCAGCCATTTAAACAGCAAAAGAGTATATAGCTGTTTGTGATTATGTCATACACATACAGACAGCACACCTGCCATAAAGGTAGCATCATATGACTGTTAGCTCTTTAAGTACAGCATGTTTCTAATGATGCTGTTTTGTGATGATAACGTGTGTTTGTGGGTGTGTGTGTGTTTATACAATATGCGTAAGTGTGTCTTCAATCTTCACAGCTGGTAAGTTTTTAACTACCCTTGTCAACTCATGATGTGTAAAAACATATTGCAAATACATATTGATAATGATAGATTTTTTTGAATGAATCTATTTATATATAATGCTTTTCTCGTCTTCTCGACCACCCTCCAGTTACAGAGACAGACGATTGCTTTGGTTCAATGGATCGAATTGAGATATACATAATTTATGTAACTGTCCTGTGGCAACAGTGTAGACCCCAACCTATAGGGGTCTAGAAATCTGAATCTTTTGTAACTCAATTTTGTTAACTAGTTATAAATGTGCACTTTGATCATTAAAATTAAAAAGATAATTTGAAATGTTGAAATAATATGTTTTACTAAATAACAATGGAATTAAATTCTATCAAGGAGCCTTGTTAGATTGCTACACAATGAATCATTAACACTTGATAACATGCTCACTTGAAAGGAGCCACACAACTAAACCTCAGACTGTGGCTCTCTCTGAAACTACATTCAGCTCATTGGAAGCTGACACTTCCAATTCAGAATCACCTAGATTTTATATTAATCTTTGTAGTCAGATTCAGTTCAGTTCATTTAGTAAATTAAGCAGACAAAAAAAAAGGAGAAGATTGAAGATTTCAACTGGCAACCCGATTGGGCCCTAAAATTAATTCCATCATACAGAAACAAACAAGATTCAATTTTTTTTTAAACAAACTCACTTACAAATAATTTCCATATATTTATCCCTTTGACAGAGACAAACTTTGCATAGCCTACTGTTGGGAAGTCAATCAATCTATCAAATTTTATTTGTATAGCCCATATTCACAAATTACATTCATCTCATAGGGCTTGAATAGTGATACGCTTTATATATTATTTGAGCAGGGTTAACTCCATTAAATCCTACATTATGAAGGACTGTTCGCTCATACTCTATGGGTAGTATTGACATGTAAAGACAATGGAAGGCTCACATCCGTGCAGCGCTCCAGTCACAACACAGAGACGTCGTCGACGTCACGTGTTGACGTCGTGTTGATTTTGAGCGGAGAATAATATATTTATAAACTGACGCAAGGGCGCTAAATCTAAAATAAACCGTGAATAAAATGTGAAAATACATAAATATTTGGTGAAGCAGCTGCACGCATGAAAGGTTCGATGGCATTTGACCTTTACACAATAAACTCGTTACGTTAGCGTCAGGCAGCCCTAAATGGAAAGTGCAGGGAAAATTACTTGCTAACTCTGCCGGTCGGGCTACATTTTAGCTAGCTAGCTAGCGTTAGCACAAGGGTTATCATTACCTCTGGCGTTACCCTGCAAATACTATTTGTCGTGGTGTCTTTCATTGTCTTGTTCTGTGTGTTCCTGGGATGTGGTACGATACGCTTGACCTTCAAGTGCAATATGACAGTGAGGGAATTACCAGGCCAACATTTGTAAGCTAGGTTAAGTAGCACTACTTAGCTAACAAGAGCTTCGTAAGAACCAGGCTCCGACCTGAAAGAAATTGGCTAGCTCCGTTTAGCCGGCTATGTTAGCATTCATAGAAGCAGTTTTGCTAACCCTGCTCCTCTTTTTTTCCGACTCATGTATCTGACTGTGTGCTGAACGATACATCGCAGGATAATGGCTCCCCGCATACAACTGGAGAAAGCGGCTTGGCGTTGGGTGGAAGCGGTGAAACCAGAAGAAATCAGACAGGAGCATATCGAGCTAGCATATCGAGTCAACCTTCCGGCCTGCAAGAGAGGAGCCTGCAGGTATGATGGTAACATTTCTGGGTGCATATGTTGTGATAGCCTACTCCAGTGAAAATATCAGTAGCAGAAGTTAGATTTAATGTTGAGGGCTTAAGTCCCAGCTTTACAGAGATGTGCTAATGTGTCCTAACAGGTCTGGTTAGTTTCATTGTTGTCGGACACATTTGTATTGTTTTTAGAGCTGCTTCGTTGACTTATTTTGAACGATCGGGTTGATCCACTTCACTCCTAAATTCCATATACCACAATAACCCTAATACACACGTCGGTAGGCAGTAAGCACCTCAATGTATAACTGCTATAATTTTGCAGAACTTCATCTTGCTCTGTGGCTTATTGATGCGTATAAATGACCTTTCCAAAGAGTTGAAAGATGGACTGATTAATGCATGGAGTTTGTCATTACTTTTGTATCCACTAAGCAGGATGCAGTTTGATGTTACTGCTAATTTTGGTCGTGAAATACTGAAGTAAATCATGGCTCTATTGTGCAGGAGGAACTGCAAAGGGAATCCCAACTGTCTTGTGGGCATTGGGGAGCAGGCATGGCTCGGGGACATAGATGAAAATGCTTTCCACAATATTGATGACCCAAATTCAGAGCGGCGAGACAAGGTATTTCTTTCATCAGGTGCACATACTGCACATTATATACTTACAAGTCTATTGTAGGTTGACAGCTGAAGTCCCAGGGTGTTATCATCAGACCAGAGCTGGAGGAATGTGTAATGACGCAGTTGATCTTTTCTTTTCATCTATTTCTCTCTCTCTGATTCCTTCCAGAACACATTTGTCGGACTGACCAACCTGGGTGCAACATGTTACGTCAACACATTCCTGCAAGTGTGGTTCCACAACCTGGAGTTGCGGAGGAGCCTCTATCAGTGCCATAATTCAAGAGCACAGGAACATAACATTGAGTCTGGTACAACTGAAAACTAAATACTGAGGACACTTCTTTATGTTTGTTCATTCTCTGTTTTAAGTTCACATGTTTTAACAACATTTGGGATATTTTTGTGCAAACTGTACACTTCATGTAGTGCATGTACTGTCAGCTAGTATAGCATTACTCAAACGAGTATGCAGGTTCTCTGAGAACAGAGCCCTCCAACAGTACTGAACATCCTACCCAAAGGAATCATCAATATACATCGATTTTGATGAATTTAATTACAATTCTTTTTGCAAACTTTATATATATGGCCTGTCAAATATACAGGGGCAATAATGAATGTAGACCCAGTCTCAAATAATGTTTAATTACTACAAGTACCTTCATCACACTGTAAACTTGCATTAATCTCTCTGTAGGTTTTATGAAAGAATTTCCACCTCTCAGACAGATGTCTATGTCTTTTCAGAGTACGAGCCCCAATCCATCTGTGAGCATCTTCAGTATCTGTTTGCACTGCTGCAGAACAGCAACAGAAGGTACATAGATCCTTCAGGGCTGGTTAAAGCACTGGGCCTGGATACAGGACAGCAGCAGGTAAATCACGACATGAGATTTAGTAAATTATCAAAGCTTGCCTTGAACTGACAAAATACATGGGTAGTATCACTGTTGGAAACGTGATGGTGGATATTGATTTTACTGTTTTTTCCTCATTGTGAGAGTTGTGTCAGAATTGTCTCACTTACATCTTTGTTGAGTTCAGTATTATATTACATCTGTCTATTAGGAAGTAGAGATGCGCTTTCTTTACAGACCACTGAATTCAAACCCTTCATTTTCAGGATGCCCAGGAGTTTTCCAAGCTTTTCTTGTCTCTATTGGAGGACACACTGTCAAAGCAAAAGAACTCGAACCTGCAGAATGTCATCCAACTGCAGTTCTGTGGACAGTTCTCCTACGTTACTGTGTAAGACCACTCAATACTTAAACATGAATTAATATGTACTTAAGTGGAAAAGTGTCAGATGAGTAGGCTATAGACAATGCAATGTCTCAACATGTCACTATTTATATTAAGCTAACCGTGCTCTCATAAAGTGTGGAAGGGTGTTTTGGAGCTGATCTTCTCATTCCAAATTCTTTGCTGGATTCATGTCAAAACTACCTTCATTACATTATTTGTTTAACTCGACTTTGTGGAGAATACATGGGACCTTACTCTGTTACCTTTGGAGCCTCAGGAAGATAAAAGCTGATCCTCAGAGAGTGAGTTGTCAGGTCTTGGCTCATAATAACCTACAGCTGTATGGTCAGCCTTCTAAAATCTTATAAAAGTAAAAGAGCATAACTTTCGAGTGTGTCACATGTTCCCTTTGACTATAAAGTTGACAGAGGTTAAGTTTTTTTGTTGCTCAGGGAGATGCGTTGTTCTTTCTTTTAAAAAAAGTTAAAACTGATGCTATCGATCTTTTTGGCTGACTTATTTTGAAGAGGAATGGGGGGAAAAAATAGTATTGAGTCAGATCAAGTGGGAGCAATTATCTTGGGTGTTGTGTTGGAATCTGATATTTTGGTTTGGCTGTTTTCTAGGTGTAATCAGTGTGGACGATCATCTGCTCTCCCATCCCGATTCTACGAGCTGGAGCTCAACATCCAGGGTCACAAGAACCTGAGAGAGTGTGTCACAGAGTTCCTGAAGGTACTGATTATTTATTATCACAGAGATTGTCTTTTTATCTATTGCAGTAAATCATATTTGGGTTTTTTATATTGTAAAATGTTGAGTGAGTCAGCAACACCACAAAGGAAAACAATTCTCCTTAGGACACACAGCATTAATCCAAATACACAAATAACTTTTGTCAGTGTCCGTGTAGAACTCCTGCCGCATAATAAAGTGTTTTTAGACCTTGTGAGAAAATAGGTGATACAAACAGACAGGGATTTCTGTTAGGCCTCTTCTGTATCATGTTTATACGATGACAATTTTGCCATGTTCGACTAGATGTGCTGCATTAAAACAAACACGTCTAATTTCTTTCTAATTTTGCATAATTACTCATGAATTAAATACAATTTTATTTGTATAGCACCAAATCATAATATACATCATCTCAAGGCACTTTATACAGTAAGGTTGAGACCTTAAAAATGACATGAAAAACCGTGCACAAACGTAGGATGGACACCGACGTCATTAACCCTTTCCTTTGAGGGACAGCAGTGTGCTGAAAGACAATACTTTTTATAAAGAGCAAAAATGTGTCAGACTACTGGAATCTCAGGGACAGAATCAGGGTCCCAAGATTTAAAAAAAAACCACTCATTTTCTTGCTGTTTTAACTGCTCCAAAGTATTACAAAAATGTTTAAGGTCGTGCCGCATCATTTAATGCCTGTGCAAGATTATGATCAAATTGATGCTTGGAATCATATATGCACTTGTTTTATCAGTGATGACTTATAATGAACAGTGTAGACTGAAGCATAATCTGCTGTAGTAAAGTTTGAATACTGCTTTCCATGTCATGATGAGTGTATTTGCGTGTTCTTCTCATAATGGTTCTCCCTTCTCCTCATTGCAGGATGAGAAGCTAGATGGTGATAACTGCTACTTCTGTGAGAGCTGTCAGAATAAACAAAGCGCCACCCGAACAATAAAGCTGCAAAGCCTTCCTCCAACCCTCAACCTGCAGCTCATGCGCTTTGTCTTTGATAGGTAAGCTATCACTTTGTTGTGCATTGTGTAAAACAACAATACATTTCATTTTGTGGCTTTTGAAATAAAAAAATGTCTTATTAAATCACTGCAAAGTGCTAGATTTAAAAAAATGTTGGGGGTTTAGTTACGGTAGTTGGTTAACTACTGAGGGCAGTTGTATTTACAGTCTTTTCGTGGGAGAACAAAAACTTTAGTGACCATGCTGTGTTCTTCAGACAAACAGGCCACAAGAAGAAGCTGAACACTTTCATCAGTTTTCCAGAGCAACTGGATATGGGGCCGTTTCTGGAAGGAAAAGAGGGTATCAGCTGTTTTAATCTCTGTGATTCTCTCACACACACACAAACACACACACACATTCTGCACTATTCCTCGCTAGTCAATACACACTGGCATGTGTCAGCTATATAAAAGAAAAAATAACTCAGTTTTCTTTTCATCTCTTTACATTCTAAGGACTAAAACCAAATGTTTTCAATTTAGAAAGCAAGAGTGAAATTTAGTGTCTTATGGGTGAAATAAACATGGTCAATTTTGAAGAAGTGTTCTTTCAGATGGGCAATTCATTACTGTCACAGCAACTTCACTTCCTGAGAAATCTGAAATTGTGTTGTTTGAGCTTGATGCATGTTTGATCTGACTGTTTCTACAGACCAGAAGTGTATTTATGAACTGAGTGCAGTGCTGATCCATCGGGGCATCAGTGCGTACTCAGGCCACTACATTGCCCATGTGAAGGATGCTCGTACTGGTGATTGGTACAAATTCAACGATGAGGAAATTGAGAAGATGGAAGGCAAGAAGCTGCAGCTTGGCATTGAGGAGGACATTGGTGAGCAATAAATACACTTGTACTCCTTGCTGAAAGCCAGGGACACCTTTATGTTTTATTGTTATTCAGTGTTGTTTGTAATGTAGAATTCTTTTTTTTGTTTACCATCATATTGTAAGACAGCTGAAAGGTTTGGTCAGAAAAGTGTATTTTCCACTTTGATGGTGCTTTGGTGACTTAAAGTAGCACAAGTTTAAAACATGAGGGTCATGTCTGTAAGTCTATACACTTACACTTTCTGAGTTGTAACTTTTTCTTCATATTCTTCATGGTCCCTAGCCGAGACAGTTAAGTCCCAGACACGAAAGCCAAAGTGCAGTAAAGGCTTCCACTGCTCCAGAAATGCCTACATGCTGGTATATAAGGTCCAGGAAGAGGAGAGCTCAGATTCCTCCAGGACCAACATCGAGGTGCCAGGTGAGCAGTAGAGATTTACAATTTAAAATCTCACATATTCTCTGGTGTTCCTTCATTTATTTTTCTGACCCAAATGATTCTTATTCTTAATGATTCCCAGTGTATACCACTACAGCTGGGTTGTAGGGCCACAAACATTTTTCAAAGTTTAAAACCTGTCCCAGTTGATGCAAGATCTATCATAGACAGCCATAGAGCAACATCCTCCACTTTAATAGTCAGTTAGAGACTGGGCAAAGTAGAATCTCTACGCTTTTTATACCTTGATAGTGAACACAAACTGAGAACACAGACCAGTACCCAGAATGGTTCTCTAGTCGTCTTCTTTGAAGATGTAACCTTTAAATTCAAGAGATGGTCCGAGGCAGCGAGCCACCTGGACCATATCACAGGAGACATCAGCTATCTAATTTGAATTAAATTAAATTGATTTCTCAGCCCTACCTCCCACCTGCTCTGTGTTGCCTTGCCAAGTAGATGAATTTGTTTTTTTCCTGCCAGCCTTCCTTCAGAGGTTGGTGGACCAAGACAACCATAAATTTGAGGAGTGGTGCAGTGAAATGGCAGATATGAGAAAACAGAGCGTGGATAAGGGCAAGGCCAAGCATGAGGAGGTGAAGGAACTCTACGAGCTTTTACCAACAAAAGAAGGTCGGTAAAAACATTCCTCAATCACACACTCTGTAACGTAAACATTGAAAAGAGTTTAACGTTTGTTGTGACTTTAAGTTAGAAAATTAAATATAAACAATATAAGTACATTATGACAGTGTGACAAAGGAACAATCCCACTAATGGAAGATTTCGTTTCACTAATACTACAGCTCCCTGCCTGTAGTAAAACTGCGAGTATTCCATAACACACCTGAACCACGATGATTTGGGATTCTTACAAAGCTAAAACATTAAGAGTTAATAACCTTATTTGCATTTACTTACATTCAATTCCCATACTTAACATGCTGTTGGCGTGTACATGTAAGGGAAAATACATTGACAGTGGAATTCTTCATTTAAAGAATCAAAATGAATGATCCTGTGTCTCTTGTTGTTTGATACACTTCTCTCCTCAGGTGAGCCATATGAGTTTATTCCCCTGGACTGGCTGAAGAAGTGGCTGGATGACTCCACTACCACAAAAGACATCGACAACTCTTTCTTCCTTTGTTCACACGGCAAGCTGCACCCAGACAAGGTGGGCGATTCCAAGAGGATTTCTCTTCACGCCGCTCAGCTCCTCTATGAGCGATACGGGGGAGGGCCGAGACTGGACGGTAGGTCTAACAAAGGGTGTGGTCTCTTCACAAATGAATCTGCTTCAGTTTAAGTGCTATTCATTAAATAGTTAGCTATGTATCAAACCTCTGATTTTATAATTTTTTTAATGAAAAATCTGATATCATCACATGAAATATGTGTTTATGTAATCAGACCCAAACAGATTGTGGATTATCCACAGCTTGCTCAATTCTTTTATCAGAGCATACTAATGCCTATGTTGAAGTAACGTCTTTATTTAGAGTGTATCTCCAAGGCCAGGGTTATGTGGGCAGGTTCTTTACTACAGTGGTCCCCAACCTTTTTTGCGCTGCGGACCGGTTGGATGTCAGACAATATTTTACGGACCGGCCGTTAAGGTGTGTCTACGGAGCCTCACTACGGAGTCCCTCTGGTACGGCCTCTGGTGACAGCGGTAGATTTTTTTTTATTTAACGGAATTTGGAGAGGTTTTTTTGCTGTTGTGGCGATCTCAGGGTATTCTGCTCTACTTTAATCCAGGACACCGGCAGAGTTGTTTTCTCAAACATAGTTTTAAGGCCGCCATCTTTTGCGATCTCCAGCAGCTGATCTTCTTCTTAAACAGACATGCTGGATTCAGCTGGTTTGTTGACAAATTGGTCCGACAAATACCGTGTTGGTTTGTGTTCAGCGAAAAAGTGACGTGACCGAGACCGTCTTGAAATGCGTAAAGCATGAGTCATAAAGGAGAGGATCCGGTAATTGTTCAAAATAAAACACCGTTTTATTTTGAAAATGACCGGATTATAGATAAAACAGAAAAAATGTAAGCTGTTAATTTTTTCTGTGCGGCCCGGTACCAAATGACCCATGGCCCGGTACCGGGACCACTGCTTTACTATACTATAACTAAATAAGATGGCTGGTTAGTGGGACAGTACTGCACAGGAGGAACAGTTAAAGAAGCTCTAGCCTCAGCTGCCACACATTTTCTGTTGTAATTAACCATTCACTATCTAATCATTAACACCAGTAGAAATACCATGAAGCCAAAACCATGTTTGGATTTGCTGCCTTTATTTCTGGAGTTTTGGAAATACACTTGTGTGTTATATGAGATACTTTTTTTTAAGTTAACAGCACGCTCGAGAAATGTCTTTAGTAAAAAACTGCTCAAAAACCATGATGTTTGTCTCTTTCATTTTTATATAACAGTTTTATTTGTGTGTTTAGATTCCTCACTGTGTAGTGAGTGTGTTGGACAGCGATGCCGGGTGCTGCGGCTGAAGAACCAGCTCAATGAAGACTACAAGGAGGTCTCCAACCTGGTCAAACGCACGCTCAGGTGCAAACACTTAAGCATAAGTGTTAATGGGTTAGCTGTGATATATTGATTCAGGGGAGAGAAATAGTTATTTGAATATGAAGAAAGTGAATAGGGAGTAATTCAGAACTAATGCAGATAAGACAAAAGTAGTCAAAGGTCCAGAATTTCACTGGAACATAATCATGGGTCTTTATTTATTGTGTGTGTTCACATGTGTGTGTTTCAGTGGCGAGGGTTACTGGGTGGGCAAAGCATCTCTGCGAAGCTGGAGGCAGTTGGCTTTGGAACAGCTGGAGGAGGATGAACATGAAACCAAACACAGTAATGGCCAGACCAATGGACAGGGACCACACATCAAAGGTTGGGGGAATTGAAATTATTTAGTTTTTCCTTCTGTGTTCTCTTGTACTTCTGATTTGTCAAAAATTGTGTTGGCAAAAAGCACAAGTGGCGTAATTCATAGAGTTTATTTAGTCTAAAAATTTGCGAGTTCGTAGTCTTGTGAGTCTACAAGCACATAGAATAGTAGTGGGCGGAGAGGCATACTTTCGAGCATGTGTTCAATGTGAGCAATCAAAGAAGGTGAGCATTAGCCATTGTCCCTGCCCTTCAAAGTCTCACAATTCAACTTGATGAGCAAAGCTGTGTCTATTACCGAACACTTTACGAAGTACACTGCAATACAGTGCACTGCAATACAGTGCACTTACATCTGTAGTGCACTCCGTCGCTGATTAGTGCTGTCTCAAATGGAACACTTACGTTAACCACTTGGCGGAAGTGACGGACGCAAATCTGCTCACGGCACCCGCGAATCTAAGGCGGAAGTGACGGACTCAAATCTGTGCACGA
The DNA here is from genome assembly GCA_038501795.1 of Pseudopleuronectes americanus. Taxonomy (NCBI): domain Eukaryota; kingdom Metazoa; phylum Chordata; class Actinopteri; order Pleuronectiformes; family Pleuronectidae; genus Pseudopleuronectes; species Pseudopleuronectes americanus. Next base: position 810,320 of record CM076717.1, on the reverse strand, counting down.
TCAAGCTGCCAAAAGGGCTCCTCCTCTTCCGCTACGTAGCCAAGATGGCGCCCGTTTAGGGCGAGAAGTGTCCATTGTTTTACACTGCATTTTTTGACCGTTTGCAGTGCGCCATCCGGGTACTTTCAGTGCCCTGAATTCTGCTGTTTCTGTCAGTGTGAACGCCCTAAGCCCTAAAAGTCAGTGCTCGAAGTGCACAAGTGCTCGGTATGAGACACAGCCCAAGACTGTTGAGTGGTGCTCTGCATTTGCAAGCGCAGGGAAGGGCGAGTTAGTGCAGACATTTTTAGACTTAATAAACACCATGCAAATTCTTCTTTACAATAACTCATACAATATTAATATATTAGTCAGGCAAGAAAACTCAATTAAATAGGCAATAGCGATACCCAGCCCTTCACTGTCAATTACAAATTAGTAACACTTATATGTTATATGATTTATATTAATGTATTATTCGATCAATCCTGATTCAACTCTGTCACATCTGTCTCACTCCAGCTGACATACAAACACATACTCAGACACCTGACGTTTCTGATTCAGTACAGTTTAAAGGTGTTTTTTACTCTTCTCAGTGTCCTTACATTCATTTGATTATAGCCACAATATCAAACATATACCCATAATGACTAATACTTTTCGTAAATGGCTCAAATCTCTCTTCACAGCTGTGCGCATTCAATCATTCATTCCATCCTATCTCTGCTCCATCTCTTTCTCTCCCTCTCTTACACGCAAACACAGACTGACACAAACACATACAGGGTCATTGAACATATCTGAAAGCTCAGCCTGGGTGAAAACAAAATAGTCTGGATTATTTGCATATATAGCAGGTCTCTCTTTTTATCTTTATCACTTCTTGTGTGGCTGTAGTGGATGGGCAGAGGGGGACATTTAATAATGTCATTGGTCAAATTAAAACTCCAGGACAACAGAAGGGGACTTCAAAGTATGGGATGCATATTTGATAATTTATATCATATAAAATATATCATCAATATCGTTTAAAATCATTTTTCAGTGTGTTTCCTGTCGCGATACGCTCGCGTCAAGCGCAAAAAATAGACTCGACGCCGAAACGATCGCTGCACGGAGCGAGGCAGCCTTGGGGCAGAGCGGCGCTTCAGTGTCTGGTGTGAACCCGGCGTTAGTAAATAACTCACAATGAGTCGCTTAACATACGTCACATACTATGTTGCTCTGATTGGTTGTAGGTCTATCCAATTGAGACAAGAGTTTGTTTTTTTTCTGGTTCAATTGAAACACGCCCCATAATCACAGCCCAATGGAGCGGTCTCAGACTCACATTCTGCCTAGAATTGTGAGTATGACAACGTCAGGCTAGGTAAATCCATCATGTTAGAATCTTTTGCTGCACATGTTTGCTTAGAATTTCTTTGAAGATACTTCTGCTTGCCATGATCAGGTGATTTTATGTTCTTATTGGCAAAAAATCCTTCCATGCATTGGCTTATAATGGCGACAAAACACCTGCACGAATATATTGTCAATCGATAGTGGTGTGGCTTTCATTACTGAACCCTACTGTTAACATCCTTGGTGAATTGTTTGGTTGTAGAGTTCAGCTCAGAGCTCTCAGAGGGCAACGAGGATGAGATGAAGACTTTCAATGAAGACATTGTCTGCAGTCATGGTACGTCCTATTATTTGCATCTATAAAACCTTTAACATTGACATTGTACTACAATTAATGAAAAAATCTTAACTGTCACCATTGCTATTACAATAGAACCCAAGGTTCAATATTTGATGCACTGGCTCTTAATTGTGTGTGTTTGATCCTGCTGTAGGGGGTCTGACTATTCTCGAGACTGAACGGAAGTTAGTATCCACTGAAGTTTGGACGAAGCTAAGGGCATACTTCTTCAAAGCCCCAGAATTCACCCAGAACCAAGAGCCCTGCCAGCAGTGCCTGGTGAGCAAGACATTAGCCATGTCTCTATATAATTGTCTAATTTGCAGTCAAATTGAAGCATAAAAATAAAAAATAAAAATGTTGTACTAGAAAAAGCTCATCAGTCATGTGAGCTAAATGTTTGCTACTAAAGAACTTATTCAGAAAATATCCCAAACATTGCCATGACCATCATTTTTTTTTGCCATTTTGTAAATGTATGTCAGAATTAAGCAGATTGAACTACAACTATTTAAAAACATTTAGGGATGCAATAAACTTGTCCCTCACTTAAATCCTTAAAAATGGAACTGTTATGTTTTTTTTTACCCCTAAATCTTCAATGTTTTTTACAAATATTTTCTTTATACCTACTTCGAAATTGTAAATGTGAAGGTGGAATTATGCACGCTACTGCTGTTCTGATTGGCTGCACACTAGCTGTTTAGGCTCTGTTCTTTAACCTTAACCCCCAGCCTGGAAATAAAGGGAATGTTAAAGGGCTTTATTTACACAGCACTCCCCCGTGAGCCACAGTCACCCCCAAAAAGGAAGCCAAATTGATGAAAGCTGTAGTCATACAGACAAAGTAATACCTCCACAGTTCCTAGATATGTCCAGCATGTAAGCCATTGAGTCATTTTAAGAATAAAAAGTTATCGTTGTTTTGTGTCCAGACGTTAGAACAGGAGGAGAAGGACAATGAGGCAATCAGTAAGATGATGGCCCTGGACCAGAAGAACCAGCTGCTCAACCTTTTCAATGAGAAGAATCGGCCAACCCTCACCAAGTGGCCTCAGGTGTGTGTGTGTGTGTGTTTGTTTTACAGTGATACCGTGTTATTACAGATTATCACTGTTGCTGGCAGAAGAATAAACTAATTGTTCTCTGGCTTGTCTCTCCAGGGCACAGATGTTCTTTACATAGTTCCTCTGTTCTTTGTGGATGAGTGGAGAAAATTTATCAGGTAGGTTTGTTTCATTAGTGAAATTGATGAAAGGACATTGTGAAAATTGCAATTGACTGTATTCATTCATGATTATCAGATTCGCTTCATTAGTAATGATTGTTCGTAATTTACAAACTATTTTATAGTATGATTTAGTGAGTACAGCAAATCATTTTTTCCTCCCATCTGTGTGTTTTCAAGGAGACCCACAAAATCCTCTCCAGTGTCTAATGTGGGCAACACTCTGCTTCTCTGCCCCCATGGAGGGTTCATGTTTACCTATGACTCCCTGATCAATGGAGATGCACAACAGTGAGTTCTGCTTATCTAAAAAGTACTTGTGGAGTTAACTTGTTAAACTTTTTAAATTAATGTTTTATAATATGATTATTCATGTGTCCAGCCCAGCACATTTTAAAGAATTATGTAGCCATCACTGATTTAAAAAAAAATGGAACAGCGGTTAAACTTTCTAGAACATCCTAAACAAACCCTAAACTCAGAATGGGCAGTAGTCATGCTTCACGTACAAACTTTGTTTACTTCCTTAAGCTACTCTTGCAAAGGTCTTAACTAGGACTGCCACTAACGAATATAATTTTTCTACTTTTACCGGTTATTGAGAATGGCACTGCGCAGCGCGGCGTTTCGGCTTCCGCTGTAAACCCGGCGTTACGCAGTGATATTAAAGATTGTTATAATGAATTGAAATGAAATGTTTTAGAAATCGAAATGGTAAATTCATAAAATAAAAAAAATATGCATCGGTTTAAAATATTGACGACGCCGCATTTTCAGTCATGTCGACTAATCGCGGAAACCCTAGTCTAAGCAGCTAGGTTAATTATTTTAAACTAACTGGGCAAGGTGCATTAATAAAATGAAAATATATGACGACATGACCTCATGTCATACTGACTGCTCAATGTTGTGATGTCCTGTTTTGCTGTTTGTCCTGCACAGCATAGCTCTGCTCTGGCCCAACGAATGGGAAGTGATTAGCAGACTCTTCATTGTGGACCAGCCCATCTCCATCCACTGCTTTAAACAAGCCACACCAAGCGGACCTACCACCCAGTTCACCACTAAGCCTGGTGAGACTATAGTTAATCCAAATGTTTAACATTGAATATTTATCGTTTTGGTTGGAGTCTACTTTAATGCCATCTAATTTACTTCTTTCATATTAAAAAATAAGACTACACTCATCTATTTTCCAATGTCAAACATTTAGTGCCTGTAGGCTTAAATATTGACTAAAATGTATTTTCTGTAATAATAAAATCTCTTGTAGAGCAGCACCTTTCGGTGTGGAGTCACAGCTTTTATAAGATGTTAGTTACACTTCTTTAGCATCAAGAAGTAGCAAATGTCCATGCAACAAAAAAAAAGTAGGAAATACATGTGAAATTTTGAATAATGGTTATGTTGACCTGTGTGCATGTATGTGTGCGTACGTGCGTTTGCCTGCACGCGTGTGTGTGTTATTGTGTTTAGATCTGTGTTGGGAGTGCAGAGAGAGCTTCCTTTTCCAGCAGCAGAGGGACCTCAGAGAGTACACCCAGGCAACCATCTACATCCGGAAAGTCATCGAAGACCAGAGGGTAAAATAAAAAGTCAATTTTAAGTCAATTAAACAGACAGAGGTATTTTGTCACCAACTGTAGTGTCTAATGTGCAGTCTTAAAGTTTGTGTTTCTCTACATTGTATATATGATGCATAGCTGTTAAAGGAGGCAGCTCCGGAGACAAACGCAAGCAGCTCTGAGGCAGAGGACGAGAAAGAAGAACTTCCGAAGGTGGATGGAGAGATAGACCCAGACTTTAGCCAGGTAGGTTCAGTATGACACGGCAGTAGACTCAAGACCGAATTATAGTCCTGCGACTACAACCGCGGAAGGCCACGCAGTTGCATCGACGGACTCGTTTTGGTTTATGCTTCTCTAACGTGTTGCGCGTGTTGCAACGCAATTCACCGCCAGAACACTAGGCGGAGTAACGTTTTTTGTCGAAGACAAAACACACAAAGAAGAGATGTCTTCGTCGACTTTTTATTTACATCGCCACTCTGGCTCCTCATAGCCTATTTCTGGCGGACAAATTGGCCAGTCAGTGACGGGTTATACAAGCGGTCATACTTTCGGATCTCTTCTGCCAAGTGATCATCTATTTGGTCCATATTCATTCTTCTAAATCTTCCGTGATTTCCGCGTATTATGGAGCATGAAACCGGAAACTAGACTCCGGACGGGATGTAGTAAGCAGACCAATCACAAGCCTTGCGGGCTACGTGAGGCTGGCGTCGCTCTGTCGTATAGTTAGAAAAATTGGCGGACGCACGCCAGCTGCAGGAGGGCATGCAAGGGTCGTGTTGCGTGTCTTGCGTGCATGCCTGCGTGCGTACAACCCAACTATAAATCGGCCTTAAGGGTGACAACACGCACATGATATCCACTGACTGCAAGCAGCAGTTGTAACAGTAGCGACCGTAACAGTAGCGACCATAACAGTAGCGACCATAACAGTAGTAAAGGAAGCCAAATACTCCCGGCCTAAATACCATCAAACTAGACATCCTGGTTGTTCTGGTAAATTCCCTTTGCTCACATTAATTTTTAAGAGCATAGAGTAACAACATTATGTAACTCTCCGTCTTCGAAACAAAGGAAGATTTTGTAGATCGAAACATACAATTAAATGGGTAAATGGTTTTGTATTTATATAGCACTTTTGTAGTCTATAATATCTTTACAAATTAGTGATACAAAACATGTAAAACATTCTTAATACATATATAAAAATATCACACTCAAAGCTCTTTACCGTACAGTTTTACATTCATCCATTTACACACGCATTCATACAGTGCATATATTAGCAGCACTTTTTAGTTTTATGAGGGGCAATTGCTTGGTTCAGCATCTTGCCAAAGGATGCTTCTCTTCATTAAACAAGTAAATTAATATTTACTGGGAGCCATACAGTTTGAAGACATAGTGAAGTGAATGACTTTATATTCTCTACCTGTACATATTTAGCCTGCATGTGTGCTTATTTATTACCTCTTCAGAAATCGAAGCCAAAATTAATTGAATGGGTTGACAAATGAAAGACGGAATTACCAAACTAGTTGCTGCTAATGGCTACCTGAAGACCCATAATAGGTGTGCAACACGGCACTGCAGATTATACCTGCTTAATATACGTTCTATGATGCAAGAACAGGCTATGGCTCCGCAGGTGCGGGGTGAGAATAAATCTCCCTATAACAGGGAGTGTGTGTGTGTGTGTGTGTGTGTGTGTGTGTGTGTGTGTGTGTGTGTGTGGTGTGTGTGTGTGTGTGTGTGTGTGTGTGTGTGGTGTGTGTGTGGCGAGTGCACCGGTCCCGGGGCTCCTACCCCACCCACTCGCTCAGAAGAGGGGGCAAAATTGCTCTTCTGATAGTAAAGGTTTCCTACCCCTGCACATTATGGACAATACATTGCCTCACAAACAGGGGCTTGCTTGTTAGCACTGTTTATTCAGTTTAACAGGAGAAGAGGGCATGTCTGTAGATCGGACCATCTTCCGTGCTCAGAGCTCACTGTGGGTCTCTCCAAGCGAGTGGTAGGGGTTGGAGCCCCGCGACTCGGGGCCGGTGCACTCGCTACACAAACACACACACTCGCCCCCTCCTGGTATTTTATGATGGCCTGTACGATGCTGATTTAAAAATGAACGTGATGTTCACAAGCGTTCATCGTTTCTTTCAGGTTAATAATATGAAAACTGCTTCGTTAAGTTCAGCGTTCGCGAACTTCAGCCCGTCTGCAGTGTACAGCCACTGCAGAGGGGCTGAAGAGCTGCATTCGTCTCCAGAGCCTCGGGTGGCCGACCCCTGTGCGGAACGAATTTGTATGATGTATTGGACGTTTTTGTGTCTCCTGTGGCAGCAGTGTCCATCACTTTTAGCTGTCCTCTGGAAACACTTCAGTTGTCGTTTCTCCTCTATTTGCAGCGCGTTTGTCTATTTGCTGCGCATTTCTGTAATGTGTGGTGTTGTGTTGTGAAATTGATGAAGATGTTTTCTTACTTTGCTTGTGTTTTGTCAACTTGCATGTGTTTTCTTAAGTTGCTGTTTGTTGAAATCTCAGGGCCACTGTACAACTGTCAACAACAATGTTTCCCCCGGAAGACATTTGCACAGAAAGTATTTCTTCATTGAAAGAGCAAAGAATCTTTCTGAAGGCTTTTCTGATTGGAAAACGTGTTTTCACTCTTTTCTCGATGGGCTTCGTCAGTGATAGACAGATGGTTCATCCAATCACATACAGAAAAAGTGCTGCACATAGATGCACTGTATGACCGTGTGTGTGAATGCAAAACTGTAGTGTTAAGCACTTTGCGTGGTCATCACGACTAGAAAAGCGCTATATAAATACAGACTTTTTGAAAGCACCAGCCCTTTCTGTTTCGAAAAAAGACTTTGCAGATGGTTCTGCGTCACAAACAAACCGATGTTCAATAGTAATTGATGTATCTAACATAAATAATACATTTCTTACAGTCAGAAGATGGTGCAAAGCGACTGAAGCTGTGTGACAGCAGCACAGCCTCAGCAGCGGCTGTTCCTGTGAGCAACATGACCAAACTAGGTGGAATCAGGAGAAGCACCCGGCACAGGAAACTCCGAGGAGAGAAAGCACTCATAGTTTCAGCTAATCAGACACTTAAAGAGCTGAAAATACAGGTGAGGGCTCTAAATAACCGGATGAGTGTGATAATAATAAGTAATTATTAATAATAATAACAAACCTCCCTTCGATCCTTTAGATTATGCACGCCTTCTCTGTGGCTCCATTTGACCAGAACCTCTCTATTGATGGAAAAAGTCTGACAGATGACTTGGCCACTTTGGGCAGTCTGGGCGTCATTCCAGAAAGCATCATCTGTCTGAAGGTACAGCTTCTTTGAATCTCCAGTGGCTGGATGGTCACAGAGGAATCTTTAACACTGCACCTTTAATGCTGAATTCTTATCGAAATCAATAATCTAAAATCCAAACCTTACTTTCATTGTTCCCCCTCAGGCTGATGAGCCTATAGCAGACTTTGCTGCAATGGATGATGTCTACCAGGGTAGGAGGCCTTATCTTCACCTCCACTGTAGATGACTCATTAGTCTGGATTTATTTAAAAAGAAAAAGTCAAATGATGATAATGTTCTTATACATTCATATTCTTCCTTCACAGTGAGAATGCCTGAAGAGGGATTTAAAGGTGAGCATTTGTTTTAGTTTTTCCCTACATCATGGAGGATGTTAATGTTTTGTCTTCATCGATGTATTAAAGCTGAGAGGGACAACCCTGATGATCAGACTGAATTTACTTAATTATTCAGTTTGAAGATCATCAGAGGTGTGGCCACTGATTCAGAGCTCTGGGGCATGGAGTATTATTACATGCCTTTCTTTTTGTTGTAGAAGTTTTAATTGGGACTTTGATCTGTGAATGCATGGATTTGACGTTAACTGCTCGGTATTAAAGATAAATCAATTTTAGTACAGGATTTTATTGTATCCGTAATGCTGAGTTTGACTGGTAAGCTCTGAAATTTGACCACACTGTTATTTTGTTTATGTTATCAGATCATTTAAAAAATATTACAATTGACTTGCTATTTGTATTGTATTGGTGTCTGTTCTGATTCAGTGTAAATGTTTGTGTCTCTTTGCAGGCACTGGGCTTCTTGGACACTGAAAGCTGTGCTGCAACCATGCTTGAATTGGACAGATGACAGAGAAATTATCAGAGAAAAGCTTGAATTTCTCAAGTGTCCATATATATAAATAAGTGCTTTAATACAATTTGATGAGGCGTTCTTTAATAAAACTGTGACTATGTTGGAAAGCCGCTGTACAAAGGATTAGCTGGCCTTTGATATTTAAAGTTCCTTGTCATTCTGAAGGACTGTTCAATGTTGAGGAAGTTAAGTGGATCTCTGTATTCTAAAGCTTGTTTCCAATTCAGTCCTACTGTTACTTTTGAAAAAAACTTTGTTTTTCACTATTTTAAATGATGGCAGAAGTAATATGGAAGAAAGTGTTTCTCTCCATTGTGTGGAAGCTTGTGTTCTCACTGAACAGTTTTTCAGGTTTGTCAAAAGAATGCACGAGTAATTGTCAAGTATTACAAAAATAACTGCTCTCTAATGCTAGAACATTTATTACCTCTATAGAAAATCTATATCCATAATACTCAATGTGGCATTTCGAGACACAGCTACTCTATGAATAGAGGCTGATTCCTGCAGAGGTCTCAGCAGTATAAACCTTGAGTGAGTGCAAGCAGTTAATGTTCTCTTCCTCTGACAGTTATTTCTTATGGACAATAAAGTTATTTTCAAAACACTCCCTCCTAAAGTACTTGAATTAAATACTCTACAAATTCCCAGTTGAAATGTTGAATTGGTGGTACATTGTTTATTGGATTAACTACTACAGAACAATGCAGCTCACAGTAGGTACATTAACCACTAAACCATGGAGGAGCTCCATCATAGTTTCATTAGTTTACCTGAACGTGATAGGATGACATGTAGCCTACTTTGGATAGAGAGGTGATACAGGTTGTGGGTAAATACAGCCATGATCATTTACTCTGCTGTTGTGAATTGGGAGTCGTTCAGTCACTGATGGAATACTCCACTAACACACACAACAAATATCTTGTTCTTTAAAGATAATTTACTGAGTGTGCGTTTAGACCGATCAAGATTTATTTTACCTTGGGAATGTCATAACGAAATTTCTGCAGCTGTGGTAAACAGGCAAAAGGTAAATATTAATGATAATAATAAAGCATAGGCCAATAATCCATTGACTTGTTCCTATTTGGCCCTATAGCAAGACAAGTAAATGTTAATCTCCCTATAGTATAGGGAGATTATTTTAATTTCTTCGCACTAGATCAAAAATCTGACATGTAGGTGCCTTAGTAGTTCTGCGAAACTCTGTTTCATCATTCTGTGTATGTGGCCCTGGTAGAGACTGGTTTGTGTGAACATTGTGTTTTACTTCTCCTATAAGCTTTTTAGAACGCTCGCTGTTTCATCCTTCAGCACTGAGGGGAACTACTGGTCGGCTTTAACCAGGCTCTCAGCCACCATCAATGTTCTCATGTCAAACGATTTTGTAGTGTATGCATGTGACGGTTTAACTGGTCTAAACGATTTGGTTATGTTAAAGATGGGTTTCTTACTACGTACAGACCAAGTACAGACAGAGAGACCTGAAGAGCTAAAGGGCTAACATGGTGGAAGACCGTTTCCAAACCGGAACCGGACCAATTTATAGAGCGTACCGCCGTTCGCCATCTTCAAAATGGCTAACCTTTATTGCGCACAACACGTTTGTTCAGCAAAAGCGTTTAAATAAAGAGACGGATCGTTTGAATAACTCAAGGTAAAGAGATCCAGTGAGTGGGAGCTGCATGTCAGAGGGGGACCGGTTTATCACAGCTTAGCTGCTCCTGTGTTCCAGCGAAATTCACCCACTGAACCGAGCGTTTATTTTCTATATGACATTAGCATGTGTAGCCAAAGCTATCGATAAATGCTAGAGCTGACTAGCTTGTGTATTGTCAGTAAATATTGACTGAGGTGAATATGAGCAGCATCTTCCCAAACACACTGACGCGACACTTAAACCCACACTTAGACTCATAAACAAACTCTAAACAGACGCACAACTAAGAGTCCACGTTACAGTCGAGTCTACCGAAGCACTTGAATTTTTTCATCCGATCTCAGTGACTGACTTGAGAACATTAACCATCTTTTCTTGTTCTGTGCATCCTTATAACGACATGCCCTCTGTTTCTTAGATTACCGTACATGTTACCTCTGACCTGAGAATGATATTATGTTCTCTCCATAAAAGAAAGAGCAGAAGATTGAGCCGTTCCCCAGACCATCACAGAAAATGATGGAGCTACCCAACTACAGCAGTCAGCTGATGCAGCAACTGTGGGCGCTGAGGAAGGAGGGCCACTTCTGTGACTGCACCATCCTGGTGGGAGACAGTCCTCACCGAGCACACAAACTGGTGCTGGCTGCCTCCAGTATGCTATTCAGGTAGTAACAGCATGGAATATGAAACATGATCCTTACAGTATGGTTTGCAGATGATTTACCTCAAGTCATATATGTGATGGGCTTGAACTCGAGTGTCAAATCTTAAATCAAGGTACACAGGTCAATATTTAGGTGTCTCCCATCACTACCCATCCCATCACACATAAAGGAGTCTTTACATTTTGGTATACAATCACTACAGTAACCCGGTAATACTGTTTGCATGACACTCAACACAGCATTTACACACAAAGCACTTCTGGAGTCTCAGAAGTAAACTTTGTAGGAGCCGAATCCATTACAATGAAGTAAATGGTTGCTGAGACTTCATTGGTAAAAATACATATCATGCCTCTATATTGCTCATATCAGCGTCTCTACCAGCCCAGACATTCATATTTGACTCGAAACGAGCTCATTTAAACTAGATTTTTTTCACCGAAAGTGGCTAAGCTAGTGGATTAAGCTACTGGGTGGTGTGTCTGAGGATCCGTGAATGCTCCTCGTAGGAAGATATCAGAGGTCATTTAGGATTGAAACATGGTGTAAATGACCTTGTTTTCAAGTTTTAAGTTGTTTTATTACCTCTAAAGTCACCACCATTTACTTAAATTGTATCGGATTTGGCTCCTACAAACCTTTCTTCTGATGAAGTGCCACTGATGATCTATTCATCTAACACATACACCAAATACACTCTTTTCCCAAAAAGTTAATGTACTCTGTTGTTATCCAACCAGTTGAAATATTATATATTCAGTGTAGTTAATAATATTTTTGGTTTGACCTACAGCCATTCATTTTGTCTTGAGCTGTAAAGCCCAGATTTAAAAAAACAATACAGCTTCTCCATGCTGTTGCAGAAGTAGCATTTTAGGGCAAATCTACTTTACATTATCAATGAAAGGCAGCTTTTGCGTCTGGCTCTTCCATTACTGTCTATATAGGGTGTTGTGATGATGCTGCACACGTGTTGGATGTGTGTGCAGGGTCATGTCCATGGTCTGTAAAGCAGCGTGAAGAGCCTCGATCCACGATTTGTGGCAAACAAATGCAGCATAAGAGCCTTGTGTCTCTGGTATATACCAGAGACACAAGGCTATATATACCTATACTTAAATATTTTTAGCTCGAGTCGAGTGTTGATAAAGCAAGGTTCATCTCTCAAGAAATTCATTCAAGGCTCAAGTATTACAAATTCATAGTTAATCTTGCGCAAGTAGTGTTAGACTCAGTGGGAGACTAGTACATCATCTTAAAGTTAAAAAAAAAGTGGGTAAGGATTGTTGCCATGGAACCAGTTGCTTCTATTGTTTGGGTCCTCAAACTGTAAAACCGTCATCATCTCTGTCAGGTCTCTCCTGGATGGTTCCGACACCATCTCCATCGACACAGCTGTGGTTTCCTCACAGGAGTTTGGGTGTCTGCTGGACATGGTGTACACCGGCAAGCTGCCTCAGGGAAAACACAATGTCAGTCGCATCGTTGCTGCTGCAGACAACTTGCAGATGTTCGACGTAGCTGTTGGCTTTAAAAACGTCCTCACCAGCCTTGTGAACCAGCAGCCGTTGGCCTCAGTCATATCAACACAGACGTCAAACCTCAACATGATCCACAAAGTCCAGAGCACAAGCCCAGAAGGTTCAGCCTCATCCAACATGGACAAGTCCACTTCTGACGAGACAAAGTTGAATACAGAGTTAAAGCAGGAAGACTGTCAGACAGACTGTGATGAGGCAGAGGAACCACTATGTAAAAGAGCATGTGTGGAGCTCACTGAGACCTCAGGTCAGTTTCAGTCTCATGAAATCCAGTTTAAAAATCCCACAACAAACATCATAACCACAATGTTTTACTGTGACTACTCCTAATACTTTTAGTACTACTGATCTCAATGTTATCATATTTGTTCACACAGCGCCTGAAGCAGCCAGCCCCTCAAAAACTGCTGTGGAAGAAAACAACACTATGGCAACAATAGCCCAGGTGTCAAGTGAGTCTGCCCCTGGTCCTTCATTGGAACATTTCTCACAGATTTTGGAACTCTTCACCAACATGTCCTCGGTCCTGGAGCTGCTGAGCCAAGCAGCACAGAGCAGCCTGGATGACAAGGAGAGTCAGGTATAATACAGTTAGAAAAATAATCTGAAAATATCTTCAACATGTTTTCCAAGTAATAGTTTGTTAAAATGTTTTTTTTTACACATCCATTAAACTACATATGTATTTCCCTGCTGTGCGCTACTATCCAATCTGCTGTATTCTTCCCATTTCTACTTCTCCATCCTCGATCAGATCAAATAAATCAAAATAGAAATACAATCAATCAATCAAATTTTATTTGTATAGCCCATATTCACAAATTAAAATTCATCTCATAGGGCTTTAACAAGGTGTGGCATCCTCTGTCCTTAACCCTCAGCAACAATCAACTGCATCTAATTCACTCTAGGACTTGATTTAGAAAGTAGGATAATTCAGGTCAACCTATTGCAATGAACAGTAACCAGGTTTATTCAGTAATGAGACTGTCGGAATTGAATAATTAGATGAATAATTAATAAAGGCGTAGGTTAAGGGCTGTATTGCAAAGAGGTTTGCACAGCGGTTTGAATTCAAATTCAGTTCAATTCAGAGAATTTAATAAAATAATTGTGGTGATACATGTATACATGTTGTAAGGAAAGCAAAAACGTTTGTATGGTTGAACAACAAAGTTCTAGAAAATCACTTTATTCTGGTGTTTTCTTTATCAGAAGTATTTGCTGTTCACATTCATTGGATGAAAAGAATCATGTGACACAGTTGAATAAAGTTATAATGAATGAACCAGTGTGCCAGAGACTGAGGTACAACACAGACCACACACCGGTTAATATATTACAAACTGTACCTCAGATAAAGCGAAAAGAAAATGTGTGGAGCAGGGTCGAGTTACCTTTGCTATAATAATGCTTGGGTAGAACTGAGCTGTGACTATTATGAGTCATCCAGGTTATAGTATTTTCATGAGTTGTACATGTTCACATAGAAAACTGGACTTACATGTGTTCCTTGAAGAGGTTTCATGTTTCATCCAAGAGGCTTCTTCAGTTTGAATCGATGAGGGGGAGTTCAACCTCCACGGTGGAAGCCTGTTGGATGTCCGGTTGTCTATGACACATGTTCGATTACTGAAAAATGAACAGACATTTGGTTAAAAGCCTGCCAGCATTATGGTTAACTTTTTTTATTTACAGTCTATTTCTACATAAAATAGGCGCTCTTACTCTATCAGCAGATCAGTCATAGCTTGGCTTACTTTTGGGATTTTATACTGCATCATCCAACGTTACTGGATAATATTGAATTACATGATGCCAGCACCTGAAGATTAACCTCTTGTCCAGTACTCAGTAAACTAGCTTTGAACTACTGGAAGAACACTCAACTAGCAGTGAATGAAAATAATTTTTATGTTGTGATTTTGTGTCATACAAATTGAATCAAATTGAAATTAAGGCTTAATTCCATCTGTAGTTGAGGCAAATAAAGATATTTCACGATTTTTTTATTTTTTTATTTTTCCAGGTTGTGTGTCAGTGCTGTGAGGAGGCAGATCCGAGATCAGCGCTGGATAAACTAATGAGCAGAGTAAATGAAGGGCAGCTCAGTAAGGGAGTGCTCAGCAGGCTTCTCCAGACAGTCCAACAGAAAGCCTCTGTCTCTCTGCTGGAGGAGGAGAGGAGCACACAAGAGCCAAAGAGATACCAAACAAGAGGTAAGGTATAGCATGGTGTCACTCTTCTCCGAATCTTCAAACTAAACTGTTTGCAAAGCCTGTTTTTTGCTGACAGAAGTGAAAACCATTGATCATCATTACATTGCTCTCATATCTTCTTGTTGTGATAATGGTGATCATGTATTTTTTTTCTTCTGTTTCTTACAGCCGTGTCAGATCAGCAGAGCAGCACCAAAAGTGAAGAACTGGAGGGGGAAGAGGGAGAGAAAGGAAACAGTAAGGAGGAGACTGAAGATGATGAAAAAGATACAATAGACTCCCCCTCCCCTTCCCCCACCTCCTCCTCCAAGCCCTACTCTTGCCGCTGGTGTAAAAAGGGCTTTGCCTACAAGTGTCGAATGCTGGCCCATGTGAAACGCTGTTCCATGTCCAAGGAGTGTGAGCAGCAGTGTCCACAGTGCACCAAGAAGCTGCCAAACCAGCGGGCCCTGCAACGCCACCAGGCTGAAACTCACCGCAACACCATGCGTGTTAAGAAGAAGGTGGCCTGTGACCTCTGTGGACGGACCTTTGCTCACCCATCAGGTGAGAGTCGGTGGGATAATAAAGCTTTAATAACATTGTCTTCACATTAGCTTTTACACTCTGAAATGTGACACAATAAATTATTTGTACATTTAGCATTTCTCTGAGCACCTCATCTTTGTTTCCAATGAGGAGAGAGCATATACAGGATTATTCGGCCTCCAGAGAAAAGCACTGTTAATCATTTTCTAGATTGCTTATCATTTTTGTGCAGTCGCCTCAACACTTCTAGTTGAAAAGGTGTGAACTTTTCAGAGCAGCTCTGGAAGAACAAGTACTGCAGTGATATGAGAAGTCATATGGGCAGATAATTGGAGGAACTAGCGTTAATTGTAAAAAGAAGAGGGTGTTTTAGTGTATTTAGTGTTGAATTTGTATAGCCCATATTCACAAATTACATTCATCTCATAGGATTTTTAATATCTTTATTTATTTTTTCCCCTTAAGATGAACTTGACACATTTTTTGTTGCAACAATAACATAACGTTATCATCCTATCCTCAAGTATTGTAATTACTGTCATGTTTCTTTTACATGATGAAGAAAGTTTGGTATTAACTTGCAGGTCACTCGATGAATTCTGTTAAATTTGACTTTTATAGCACCTTATCATAACATACATTATCTCAAGGCACTTTCCACTGTAAGGTCAAGATCTTAGTAAATTATAGAGAAACCCAACAGTTCCAACAATCAGCAGCACCGTGGCGACTGTGGAGAGAGAAAACTCTGTAAGAAACCTCTAGAACCTGACTCAATGAGGACGGCTACCAGAAAAAAACAGGGAAGAGCGGGGATATGGGTGGGGAAAAGAGAGGGGTGGGGGGACATGGAAAACCTTTTTAACTGTCATATTTAAGCTCTATCTGACTGGCTGTTATAATGAAAATAATAATAAGAGTGATATTTATGTATGTAATGATGTTACTAACGATATCATCAGTTATTAATAACAATAATAATAATGATTAGACCCTTGTTTTAGACCCTGTCCCAACCAAGCTTTTTAAATCTTGCTACTGCAGCTTCTCCTGATAAACTACAAAAAATACTTTCCAACCCTCTAAAAAAACGTTAATGGTCAATCCCCTCCTCAAGAAACCCAATCTGGATTGCTCTGGGTTACTTAAATGATAACAGATCCCATTCAACTCTTACAGACTCGAGGGACCATAAGTGAGCCTGTATTTAGGGAGAGAAGAGATCAATTGGGACATTGGCCTATCATAGGCCTCCTCCTTAGATACAAATGATTGGCCTATCATAGGCCTCCTCCTTAGATACAAAGCCCTTAACAATCAAGTCCCTTCATTTATTCAAGAACACATGGCCGCCTATGTGTTCTTGAATAAATGAAGGGACTTGATTGTTAAGGGCTTTGTATCTAAGGAGGAGGATCTTAAATTATTTATTTTACAGTGAGCCAATGCAGAGAAACTAAAACAGGAGTAATATGATCTCTCCTTCTTGTTCCTGTCAGCCCTTGTGCTGCAGCATTTTGTACCAGCTGGAGGCTTCTCACAGACTTACTGGGACATCCTGACAATTACAGTAATCCAGTCTAATAATCCAGGTAGCAAATTCATGGACTAGTTTCTCAGCATCCGTCTGAGACAGGATGTTCCTAATTTACATAATACTGCGCAGGTGGACGGAAGCTGTCCTAAAAACTTGTTTTATATGTGGGTCAGATGGAATGTCCTGGTCAAACAATACTCCAAAGTTCCTCACAGTGGGGCTAGGGGCCAAACTAACACCATAAGGTGTCTATCCGGTCAGACAGTGTTTCTCTGAGGTGTTTATTGCCAACCACAATGACTAAAGTCATTTTAGAGAGAGAGCATAAGTGTGTTCTTTCTCTTTTCAGGCATGATTTACCACAAACGAACAGAACACTTTGAAGAAAAGCCGTTTGCTTGTGAGGAATGTGGGGCGAAGTTCGGTGCCAACTCGTCTTTGAAAAATCATATGCGGCTGCACACAGGAGAGAAACCATACCAGTGCAAACACTGTGACATGAGCTTCAGTGTTGCTGCTGCTCTCGCATACCATACCAAGAAGAAACACTCAGATGGTAAGAGACGAACCCTTTTTGTTTTTTTAATACAATTAGCTTACATATATTTTTCGACAGGAAATTGTCATATCTTTAGCATATTTTCCATGAAGAATCTGTGAATCATATTGAAATGTTGTGAGTCATAATGGCCACCAATAAAACCTTTCTTTAAAAATAAATACTAAATGTTTGTAACTGATGATGAGGCAGTGTGAAAAGTGGTTCCTTAAGGATACAAATCAAAGCTTTGCATTGAGCATCCTGATGTTGCGGCTGTGGCTGAGGGGTAGGCTGTGGCTGAGGGGTAGAGTGGTCGTCCTCCAACCTGAAGGTCGGCGGTTCGATTCCCAGTCTGAACCATCTGCATGCCGAAGTGTCCTTGGGCAAGATGCTGAACCCCGAATGGCCCCCCCTTAGAATAACAAAGTGCTGGGATAGATGCACTGTATGAATGTGTGTGTGAATGTGAAACTGTAATGTAAAGCGCTTTGAGTGGTCATCAAGACTAGAAAAGCACTATATAAATACAAATCCATTTACCATTTACCATGATGTCTTTGTCTTTTTGTGTTTAGGGAAGATGTATGTATGTCAGTACTGCAAGGCTGTCTTTGCTCAGTCCATTGAACTGACACGTCATGTGCGCACACACACCGGTGATCGTCCGTATGTGTGTCGGGAATGTGGCAAAGGTTACAGTCAGGCCAGTGGACTCACTGTCCACCTACACACCTTCCACAGTAAGACATCTTCACATTCATTCAGGTGATGGCTCTTTGCATCATGTTTTATCACATGCGTGAAATGTTTTAAATGTTTTTTTAACAAACATTGCTATATTTTATGACTTTTATAACAATGGACTCGTGAACAATTATAAATGACAAACATAATATTATCGTAACGATTATGATATCATTCTTTGTGCCTCCTCCTGCTCTCCGGTAGACTTGTCAGAGCCCCATGACTGTCAGAAGTGCTGTCTCAGCTTCTCGTCACTGGAGGATCATCGGCAGCACATCCAGGAGTTCCATCCTAAGGAGTTCCACAAGTGTCCAACTTGCAACAAAGTGTTCACCAGCGCCGTCCTTCTGGAGAAGCACAAAGTCACACACACTGGAGCCAAGCCCTTCAGCTGTGACCTCTGCAACAAGTCGTACCAGGTAAGAGAAGAGGCTTCATGTTCTGAGGTGATGCTCCATGACTGTTTTTGTTATAAAGCCGATATAACTGGGTACTGATTCACGTTAAATCAATCAGTACCAAGTTTTGGTACATGTGAGGTAACCAAGTTGCGGTACGTGTAAGAATACTTTAGATAAAGAGAGCGAGAGAGAAAGAGTAATACTATGTGACTCACCCCTGGAACTGGATCAAGCCAGTCAGAACAATGGTGAGTCAATGGTGCAGACACCCAGGGAGCATAGAAGTGAGCAGAGGAGTGTGTGTGCATGTGTGCACATGACGGTTGTCTTTCCCTCTGTTCTGTGCCTATCATAAAGAATCTACACAATTATTTGATAGTAATCTACTGCTTATAGTGATGAATTTGGCCCGAGACAAACATGAACACTAAAAGTGTTTAAAAGTGGTTCCACTGTACTAGAATTTTGTTGGGAAGTGGGACGGAATGTGGCTGTGTTCATGTTCATATGAAGTTCATAATATTCATCTGTGTGTCTGTTGCCATAGCAACTGTCAGGCCTGTGGTACCATAACAGGACCAACCACCCTGACGTGTTCGCTAACCACACCCGGCAGCTCAAGACCTTGGTCCAGTGTAACGTTTGTTTCAAGTTCTTCCCAAGTGCCGCCAGTGTGGCCAAACATCAAGCGTCTGAACACCAAGGTAAGGACAATACTGGAGTGGACAGGAACATTAAAAGATAGAGCCTTTACAGACTGGGTATCAACATATGTTTTGAGTGAGCTGATAATCAGGAAACAATAGTCGCTCAGAAGCTACAGCGGGTTGTCTACCAACCCGAAAATCGATCATTGGTTTCACTATGCTGAAGTTTCCTTGGGAAATCAATCAATCAATCAATCAAATTTTATTTGTATAGCCCATATTCACAAATTACATTCATCTCATAGGGCTTTAACAGGGTGTGGCATCCTCTGTCCTTAACCCTCAGCAAGAGTGAGGAAAAACTACTAAAAACCCTTTTAACAGGGTAAAAATAAGTAGAAACCTCAGAGAGAGCCACATGTGAGGGATCCCTCTCCCAGGACGGACAGAAGTGCAATAGATGCCACGTGTAGAAAACATTCATCATTAAAGTCTTTAGCGGCATTGATGCAGTCCCGCTGCAATTACAGTCCATGGTCAGCAACCAGCAGGACCACGATCCACCATCCAGATCAGAGGCCACTCCAGTCCTCAGTCACCGTCCACCGCCGCCCACCAGGACCCACCACGAGCCATCGCCGTGGCCCTGGTCCACCTCCTTTACCCAGTGCCAACGCGACACAGGGTCCGCCACCAGCACCACGATCAGCCGACACGACACAGAATCCGCCACACTGGGTCCACCACTGCGACCCCCGATGCGCGATCCACAAACAGCAATCCATGGTGCGGCCACAGAGGCCCTGGATCTGCGGGTGTTAAAGCAAAGGGACCCCGGGGAAGTTAGGGATGGAGAAGAGGAAGGAGAAGCTGGAAAAAGAAGCTCCGTGTGTCATATGTCATTAAATAGAGCAAGTTACGTTCTGCCTCACTAATTAACTCTAACTATAAGCTTTATCAAAAAGAAAGGTTTTGAGCCTACTCTTAAACAAACAGATGGTGTCTGCCTCCCGAACTGAAATTGGTAGATTATTCCACAAGTGAGGGGCTTGATGGCTAAAAGCTCTGGCTCCTACTCTACTTTTAGAGACTTTAGGGACGACAAGTAAGCCTGAATTCTGGGAGCGGAGTGCTCTAGCTGGTTTATAAGGTATTAACAGCTCTTTAAGGTAAAAAGGCGCTATATTATTAAGGGCCTTGAAGGTGAGGAGGAGAATTTTAAATTCTACTCTAGATTTAACTGGAAGCCAGTGTAGCGAAGCTAATACTGGAGAAATGTGCTCTCTTTTCTTTGTTCTTGTCAGGACACGTGCTGCGGCATTTTGGACAAGCTGTAGAGTCTTTAACGACTTACTGCTGGAGCCTGATAATAATGAGTTACAATAGTCCAGTCTCGATGTAACGAAGGCGTGGACTAGTTTTTCTGCATCTTTTTGCGAAAGGACATGTCTGATTTTTGAGATATTACGCAAGTGGAAAAAGGCAGTCCGAGAAATTTGTATTAAATGACTATTAAATGATAAATCAGGATCGAAGATCACTCCCAAGTTCCTGACTGTTTCGTTGGAAGCAAGGGCAATGTCGTCTAGCGCAGCTATATCATTAGATAATTTATCTCTAAGGTGTTTGGGGCCAAGTATTATAACCTCTGTTTTGTCTGAGTTTAATAAGAGAAAATTGCGGGTCATCCAGGTTTTTATGTCCTTGAGACATGCTCGAAGTTTAGTTAATTGATTACTTTGTTCTGGTTTTATTGACAAGTATAACTGGGTGTCATCCGCATAGCAGTGGAAATTTACCGAGTGTGTCCTGATAATGTTTCCTAGTGGAAGCATATATAATGAGAATAAAGTGGGGCCGAGCACAGAGCCCTGTGGAACACCATGGTTAACTTTGGTGCGCACAGATGTCTCATCATTAATTTGCACGAATTGGGAGCGATCAGAAAAATAAGATTTAAACCAATTAAGGGCAGTTCCATTAATTTTAATTAACTGTTTGAGTCTTTGTAATAAAATTTGATGGTCAATTGTGTCGAATGCTGCACTGAGATCTAACAGAACGAGGACAGACACAAGTCCCTGATCTGAGGCTATTAAAAGGTCATTAGTGACTTTTGCCAAGGCTGTTTCTGTGCTGTGATTGGCTCTGAAACCCCGACTGAAAGGCTTCATATATATTATTTTCCTGGAGAAACTCACACAGCTGATTGGCTACCACTTTTTCTAAGATTTTAGACATGAAGGGGAGATTAGATATTGGTCTGTAATTGGCTAAAACCTCTGGGTCTAGGGTGGGTTTTTTGAGAAGGGGTTTGATTACTGCTATTTTAAAAGACTGTGGTACATAACCTGATGATAATGACAGATTGATTGTGTTAAGTAACGAACTATCAATTAGGGGCAGAATTTCTTTAAGTAATTTTGTAGGAATGGGATCTAAGATACAGGTTGTTGGTTTAGAACCTGAGATTATTTTGGTAAACTGATCACAAGTGATCAGAGAGAAGCTGTCTAAATAATGGTTAGGATTCTCAGCCATTTCTGAGATTTCTGTTATTGGGAGGGTATTAGTGCCAATTGAGGGCAGGAGATTGTTGATTTTATTTCTAATGGTTAGAATTTTATCATTAAAAAAGGTCATAAAGGTATTGCTATTTAGGGATGGAGGAATACTGGGTTCGGTGGAGGTGTGACTCTCTGTCAGCCTGGCTACAGTGCTGAAGAGAAACCTGGGGTTGTTTTTATTCTCTTCTATTAGTTTTGAATAGTAGGCTGCTCTTGCTTTGAGGAGAGCCTTTTTATATTCTTTAACACTATTCTTCCAGTCTATGAGGTTTTCAACATGGTTGCTGGAGCGCCACTTCCTTTCTAGTTTTCTTGATAATTGTTTTAACTCATTTGTCTGGGAATTATACCACGGAGCTAATTTACCATGTTTGACATTTTTCTTTTTTAGAGGCGCTATTGAATCTAATGTTAATCGTAATGAGTCTGCAGAGCTATCGACGAGTCGGTCGATCTCAATGGAGCTCGGGTTTTTAAAGAATTTGTTCTTTATATCTACGGATAATACGGGTTTAAATGTAATTGGAATTATTTCCTTAAATAAAGACACTAAACCCCAAATGGCCTCTGGTGGCTGTGCCAGAAGTATTTGGATGGTGTGTGATAGAAAAGTGCTGTGCATAACAGCACGGTATGAAAGTTTGAATGAATGGGTTTTTGACTTGGAGTTGTCAATAAGTCAAAAAAAGTGCAAGATACAATATAAATACGTATAAATGATACAGTCCATTTACAAATGGAGAGGTGAGTTAGAGAAAAATGGTAGATCAGATTACTCAGTCCACGTGTCCACATTCTATTACCAGTATGAAGACAAACAGCTACAATAAATATTACCTTATCAAACTGTCAGAAAAATACACACTAAGCTGTTTACTTCTTATATAGAATTACCATTTGTTTATCCACTATCTTCCAAACTTTTGAGGGAGACACACTGATTATATTAATTTTATATTTGGCAAGTCTATTTAGTTTGTGTCCAAATCTTTTTACCAGTTTACCTGCAGAAAAAAAGGCAGACCCATGATAAACAGTCTTCATTTATCATGGGTCTGTTTTGGGCTTAAAATGCCACAAA
Organism: Pseudopleuronectes americanus; assembly: GCA_038501795.1. Lineage (NCBI taxonomy): Eukaryota > Metazoa > Chordata > Actinopteri > Pleuronectiformes > Pleuronectidae > Pseudopleuronectes > Pseudopleuronectes americanus. The sequence continues at coordinate 787,532 of CM076717.1, read as the reverse complement.
CCTTTTTGATAGCCAACTCACATTCCCTTTAAAAGCAAAGTGAGTTTGCAGCTTGGTGGATTGGTCCGTCTGTCTGTCAGTCAGTCATAGAGAGACATCCAACAGTTCAAACAATGAGCACATGACACGTTCCTCACAGCTACTGTGAGGTGTTCAGTGAAATACTGCACCACTGTCTTCAGAATGGGGTTTAGTTGGTGGCAGTTTCGAAATTAAGATATCAGTGCACCAACAATTCTGCTGACCTCTGCTCAGATGGAAGTGGCCACTGGACAGTCCGAAGACAACAGTGTCAGTCTGAAACAGTCAAAGACACAAATCTTGACATTGTACTGCAGTTCAGACAGTGATGTCAGCTTGTATTTCAGGGACTTCTGATCTGTTCATAGGCCAGGACAGGCACTGAGTCATGGCTAGTAGATTTCAGACATCATCCAAAACCATTTAATAAAGAAGAATTTTATCATTCAAAGAGCTCAGACATTGCATGTTGTGACTCTACTGCATTTGTAACTAGAGCAGGGCAATTAAACCAAAACTTTTAACATCTAACCGACTTAAAGGGAGAGTTTAGTGAAAAATTCCCTCATTATCTACTCGCCACTATGCCGATGGAGGGGTGGGTGAAGGGTTTGAGTACACAAATTACGTCTGAAAAAGGACTCCCTGGAACACCCCTGGAACTGGATCAAGCCAGTCAGAACAATGGTGAGTCAATGGTGCAGACACCCAGGGAGCATAGAAGTGAGCAGAGGAGTGTGTGTGCATGTGTGCACATGACGTTGTCTTTCCCTCTGTTCTGTGCCTATCATAAAGAATCTACACAATTATTTTATAGTAATCAACTGCTTATAATGATGAATTTGGCCTATGCCGATGGAGGGGTGGGTGAAGGGTTTGAGTCCACAAAACACTTCTGGAGTCTTTGTTGCAGCAGAATCTGATACAATTGAAGTTAATGATGAGTCCTTCTTCAGCCGTAATTTGTGTACTCAAACCCTTCACCCACCTCTCCATCAGCATAGTGGTGGGTAGATAATGAGTGAATTAAATTGTTTCTGTGAACTATCCCCTTAATCTTGCTCATTTCATTTAATTCAGTTAATACTTTCCCTAATACGTGCATTCACGAAATGGCAGGTTTCGGCTCCATTCAATTTGCAGCAGGTACACAACTTTGTACTGTGCTGTATTACTGTGCATGTCCTCCTCACTCCCCTGCTGATCTGCACTCACTTTACATGTTAACAATAAAGAGTGCCACTAATCAGAAGTTATTAGGACATGAACAGTCATTGAAGTTTACATGTATTTCTAGACATAACATATATTATAATTAAAATAATCGTTCAAAAAGTCTTAATGGAGTTAAAGTAAAGTTTAAAATAATTGTGACATTGATTTGAAGCCACATTGCTCAGTCCTACTGGTGTTGTAAAAAAAGTAGAAACCTCAGAGAGCCAAGTGTTAGGGATCCGTCTTCCAGGACGAACAGAAGAGCAAAAGATCCCACGTGGTTTTATGAAGTTCATTTTTAAAGTGGATATCAGTTGAGTGCATGCCAGCAGACTTTATAATCTTAACATTACAATCTGATTGCAAAAAAATGATTTCAAATTATTTCACCTAAGCAGTGAACGAGTACTGAGCAGCCACCTAAGTGTAGACTTCAATTGAATCTGACCTGGCAGGCAGCTGCATCTTGAGTTCTGTGCATTAAAACATGATTGTTCATTCTCAGGAGGTTCTCATCACATTTTCAATGGGTTGTGATCAGAGAGGAAGGCAATGCAGCACAATTGAGTTTTGACATGATCTGCCATCTTTACTGATCCTGTTTGTGCTTCCTCCAGGCTCAGCAGCTTCAGTGTTGCAATGTCCATATTGCCCAGCTGTTTTGGGCGGAGAGGAGGAGTTGCAGGAGCATATCAGCACCCACCACATCAGCCAGAGCAGTGAGGTTTTCAGCTGCCCACTCTGTGCCCTGGTCTGTATATCTCAGCAGGAGCTGCAGGAACACCTGGTCTCCAGCCACATGGAGACACAGGAAGAGCAGGAGTCAGGGGAGGAGAAGGCTTCCACTTCCCACGCAGTAAGAAGCTATGCTGCTGCACTCAAGTCAGATGAGAAATAAAATACAAACAACTTTCAAGTTGGCCATTAAATCCGAAGAATATTGTTAAGCTGTACAGTAAATAGGTGAATAAAGGCTTGTGCAATTTGCACACAGGTATCAGTCTCTCCTGAACCATTTGAATGCAGTGTTTTGTAGTACGGAATAATTTAGGCTTCAGTGTCTTTGACACTTCGAAATGCGGACTGAGGGAGCCGGGGTTCAAACCACCGACCCTCTCGTTAGTGGACAACAGGCTCTGTCGCTGAGAACTGTCTGACTGAAAAGAGAGAATCATTTAAATAAAATGAGCATAATAATCAATTTAAATGTTTGAATCCACACAGGAGTCAAACCTCCTGGGTTAAAGTCATGTGCTCAAACCATAGACTCGGACCACTCATCCACCATGACCACTTCCCCATTCAGACTGGTTATATAACCTCACCTGACTTCCTTAAGGCTCTCTCCTGGAAGACTCCGTGGTCTGTCGGTCCCATTCTTGTGAAATCTCAAGAACGCTTAGAAGGAATTTCTTAAAGCTTGTTACAAACATTCATTTGAACTCAAAAAAATAACTCACTTGAGTTTGGAAGCCAAAGTAGGAAATGTCATATAAACAGGGGCCACACAAATTCAGTTAGTTTTTCTTGAAAATTGTATCTTAAGATCCATTTATTTGTCCCAAACACATGCACAGACATGCACAGACACACTCATGCCGTTTTAGGAAATTTAGCCTCTGCTTCTAACCCATCTGGTGCAGGACACACAGAGCAGTGAGCAGCCATGTACAGCGCCCTTGCTCAGGGGCACTAGACAGGGTAGGGAGAATCCTCTTGGATTTTTGGAAAAATCAATCTAGGTTTGTCTTTTGTTTTCACTCCGTGGAGTGGAACGAGAGTCGAACCAGAGACCTTTTCTGCCCATAGTCCAAGTTTCTGCCACTAGTCCACCGCCTCCATCTTAGGATCAGCTTGAGGGAATCTCTTCATATTTTGTATAAACATTCACTTGTAGTCAATGATTAACTGATTCGATTTTGGTGGTCGAAGGGGGAATGGTCGAGATCACTGTGATCTCATGAAAAACATATTTTGACTTGTTAATGTAATATCTCAGGAACACCTGAAGAAAATTACTTCAAATTTAGCCCACGTTTTCAAAGGACAAGGACAAATATTGACATTTAACATGAGACTCCTCTGTGCACTCAGGTGACTCCAGCCGATCCCACCGGTGGTGAAGGGGCAGAGTCAACCCTCTCTGAGGAACAGGCCCAGCAGGTTTTAGTGGCTCTGGCAGGTGGAAGACAGGACGGATCATCAGCAGAGGTAGTGGAGGTCAATATGTACGACCTGCTGAACAGCTCTGTCACCTTCATCTGTGAAGAAAAACCATCAGCTCCTCACTGCGAACCATGAACTTTGACCCCTGGAGGATCACACTGGATTTATGAATTTATTGTGTCCTCTGGTCTTTAACACAACTGTCCCTACAGTGAGAAGAAAAACCACAAGACAAGACTGTGTGTTTTAATAAATTTTGCTGGAATTCATGTTTCACTTCAATCTACAGGTGCATATCAGATTCATTACAAATAAAGTGAAATATTTGAAGCCTTTAAATATCCTAACATTTCCCAAGATCAATAAGAAAGGCTTTACACTACAGAGAGGTCCAGCTTGTGAAAGGTATATTCTCGGGGTGTAACGGTACATGTTTCCGAACCGAAAATGTTTCATTTGCGAAGCACTTGTAAGGAACAAATCCAGCGAGTCCACATACAGAACTAATTTGTGTGCTTATGGGTCTAAAAGTCACGGGGCAACTTTAGCGAAGGACCGGACGGGTCATAGTCTTGTCATTCGAACCTAATTTACAGTCTATGGTGGGAACACTTCAGTGACAGTCACTATAATGACGATGAAAAAAGACAAGTGGATCGTAGAGAAGCCGACATTGCGCAACTGCAATCAGATATGTAGCTGGTAGGACATCCTTTAAAACGGCATCACCAGAGTGATGTCCTCTAACATTGCAAATAATACTTACATTAGTGGGACAAGGAGAAACGAGTTCTGTGCAAACCCATCTGCCCGAGGCATTAAAGCTGCTGCTTGCAAGTAAGTCAGAACATGTCAGAGCAATAACGAGCGACATGTAACCGTTCTCTGTTGTTGAGAACGCAGGGTTCAAACCGATGCTGAAAGCAATTGAGCCACGTTACGATGCCCACTCTCGTCCGCATTTCAACCAGCAAGTCACACAAGATTGTTCCCCAAAGCGGAGACATGTTGGTCCCAGCAAGGCATCAAACCCTCTCTGAAAATAATGTGGACAAGTTCTTGGAAATAATATGAAAATACCTATATTTAATAATGATATTCATACATTAAGGTGCAGTTTAAGTACTGTTCTTATTCTACATGGTGCTCTGTATGGATATTTATTTCACTCTGTTTTTTTTGTTATTTAACGTTTGGCAAAATTACTGAGGTAGGAAAGACAGCCATACAAAATCAGTTTAATGTTACTTGTTTCTACTGTACCAAGGATCGTAACGAACCACCATTTTTGTGTACCGTTACCGTTAGTTCACCCATTAATAAAAATCCATTCATCTACTCACCACTATGCCGAGGGAGGGTTGGGTCAAGTGTTTGAGTCCACAAAACACTTCTGGAGTTTCAGGTGCAAACAGCGTTGCAGCCAAATCCAATACAACTGAAGTCAATGGTGAGCACTTCTTCATACGCAAAACGGGGAAAAAACTCTGCTCCTGCGGTGTCATCCAAGTGTTCGCAATACACAACAAAGAGAGAGCAGCTTGCATAAAGTGACTTAAAGTGCTTGGATTACTTTTCAAAGAAGAAAATGTCCGAGGACTTTGATATTGCATTGCATCTCGACTCACGCCCCTTGGGTAGTAATCACTTGATGAATGCAGGCGGGTCATTAGCAAGATGTAAATCTGAAGTTTGGCCAATGTTTACCTATAGAGAGGAATAGAGCTGAATGTGAAAGAAGACATCTGTGTTTTTGGCTGTAACAAAGCAACACAGGAGTCAGCGCATGTGTGTCCTACTGTATTAAAAGCAATATAACAAAGAATTACCAACAAATAACCATGACACAGTTAAGGTGTGTTTTTATATCTTATGCAAATAAGCTTTTGTGTGTTCACTGTGCAACACTAACTAGGGACTTAAAACTTTCAGAATTGTGTATGTGTAGGTACATGTACATGCGACATATAGGTATAACAGTGGCTCATCAACCACATGCTGCATGATGTTTTTCAGTCTCTTCAGAAAAAATTCAGACCCCTTCAATTGAGAGTAGATCTATCTGGAAAACGATAAATCTCCTTTTGCCCATCGATCTTACAGTTTTATTCGATTGCTTAAGCACGATTTTCAAAACAGGGCCCGGTGTTTCAAAACACTACACACAATCAGCACAACCACACACCCAATCAGCAGAACACCTCAGATCCTTTGCAAATGAAACACTCTTTTAAAAACTATACACTAATTTATCAAAACCATATTTTTTTACCATATGAAACACACACGCTTCATATGACTTAATTCTGTTTGAGCCAGTTTCCCACTGCTGTTGTTAACCTAAAACACTTTAGCAATTACAGTTCTCTGTGATTAGAGTACTGTAAGTGAAACACACAGAGAAAGTGCAAATATACAATAAATTCACCAAACACTACACAAGACCAATGCTGCAGACTCATGAAAATTTAATTTATTCCTCTCCATATACCCAAATCAGTCAACATGTCAACACGGAGAATCACAACAAATCATGTCCCAGTTTTCATGCTACTACAGGAGTGTGCATAACACTGTAAGCTCAGCAAATATCAGAAAAACAGAAAGTTCTGTATCCAGCACAGGTTTCAATGAGGGGTACCTGAGCCTGGGCCGGAGATCGTAAACTCCCCACCGCCATGCAGAGAAAAACCATCTTTGATTGGGTTTAGAAACGGAGAGTATGGTGGACTGTATGGTACTGTAAACTGTGGATGGTGTTGAAACCAGTTCTGGACCAGAGCAGAACGGTGGAATGACACATTGTCCCAGATGACAATGTGTTGCATCTGGTGCATGTGGTTTACTGCTGTGACGATGTTGTGCAATCGGTCCAAAAATGTGAGGTGTGTTGTATGGACCCATATTGGAGGAGAACCCAATTCTGTGTAATGGCAGCGCAAAGGGTGATGTTACCCCCACGTTGCCCTGGGACACTGATTATAGCCCTGTGGCCAATGATATTTCTGCCTCTCCTTCTTGCTTTTGTCAGGTTGAGCCCTCCCTTATCTATAGAGATGAATATATACGGGATTTCCTCAGCATCCATCTTTAAAACTCTCCGAAATACAGTGAAAGACAAGATTGTGTAGTTCAGCATCGGTCTGGTATACAGAACATTTACATTATAAAGGTTACGTGTGCAGTATGCAACATCATAGTGCTAACGTAAACAATACTCACCTCCACATACTCATGCCGCAGCGTTCTCCTGCTCCGTGGATTCCCCCTCTCACCCTCATTGTTCTTCTTTTTTGAGCACGAGCTCCATTTTGGTTGAAAACAGGTGAACTCGGCTGCTGCATTTGTATAGTGCTTGAACCTGATCGGTGTATCTACAATTTAGCAATCATGTGTTTGCACACCTGATGGCTGTGTTTAACCAATTGGCTCATAGGGGTGGTCATTTGACAGTCAGTGCTTAGGAATTGCAAGGAAGTGATATCTTGATATACTTCTGTGTCTAATCTATATAAGTGTGTTTAGTGTTTTGCAGATCACTGTGTGTATTGTTTTGCAAAAAGTGTGAAGCTGACATTGTGCTTATAGTGGTGCAGATCTGGGCCCTTGTTTTGCTCCTTGAGTTTAAGGTTTTGATAATTGTGTAATACTTTAGATTTTATTGTTTATGCGATAAAAAAAAAGTGTAAGTCAATTTACCCATAGTCACAAAGTGAAGGTTTACAGGAATTTGAGCAAATTTATTGACAATCAAAATCTTAAATCTTCGATTCTATGACAATAACTTTATCGCCAATTAAACAGGGGCCTAACCATTAATATCAATTCAGGAGACATTAATTTGGAGTAGTGTGCAGGCCCACCTAACAAAGAACAAGTTCAACATTCAACCCCCACACTGCAAAGGAGGTTATGATTTCACCCCAGTCTGTTTGTTTGATTATTTGTGAGCAGGATTTAAAAAAAACGACTACTACTACTACTACTATGATTTAAAAGAACAGGCATATTTATTATTATTGGGCTGATAATTATTGGCTGATGCAATTTGGTGTGGATCCAAATACAAGTATTATTCAAGCACATAATTTATGTCTTATAGGATTGTGTTAGGTTTATTTCTTTTGAGCAGATACACATGAAAAATATCTCTTAGTTTGGTTTTCAGGTCCACTGTTAAGGACTACATTTAAATCGCAAATACAAAATTTGATTATCAAATCACTTATTTTTCTTTTATACTAATACTTTGGGGACTTAAAAGCATGTGTAGGAGTGTTCAGCCTGGTGGAGGCATTTGCTCTACTGATTGACATTCTAGTCTTTTAGCTGTATTCTGCTCTTCAACAACTTCTGAGAAAAATACCTGTCTGTTCAACTGCTACAACTTCAAATTTTTTTCACCAGATAGTTTAAAACTGTGTCTGCCAACTAACTCTTAAAGGGATAGTTAACCCAGAAATCTAAATGCCCTCATCATCTACTCACCCCTATGCCGATGGAGGTGTGGGTGAAGTGTACGAGTCCACAAAAATACTTTTGGAGTCTTAGGGGTATACAGTGTAGCACATAAGTGATGTAATAAAACAGAAAAAATGCCTAAAAATGGACGTTAGGATTTCTGACGATCCCTGAATGCACCTGGTGGTAAAATATCAGTGGACATTTAGGATAAAAACATGGTGTAAATATACGTCAGGCTTACAGACTATTGTATGACACCACAGGAGCAGTATGGAAGCATCTTGTGTTTTTTCTGTTGTTTTATTACGTCTGAAGGACTCTCCATTGAAATCCATTGTATTGGATTCGGCTGCAACAAAGTTTACCTGAGACTCAATAAGTGTTTTATGGACTCAAACACTTCACCAACCCCCTTCATCGGCCGAGTGGTGATTAGATAATGAGGGATTTCAACTATCCCATTAATGAGACATAAAACTGAACAAACAGTAGAGCTGTCCTTAAACCAGAACAACCAGCTGATAAGTGATATAATTATTTCACAATTTAAATTATCATTTGATTCAATGTTAATTGATGGAGCTTTCATGTGGTATTGCTTCAGTTAGCTCCTGCAAGCAGCCAAAACAGACGACACACAAAATAAATCAATCAATAAATAAATAGTATTTACAGGCTGGTAGAGAATCATCCACAGCTCAATTATTCGATGAAGCTTGAACAGCAGCAGGTAGGCACACTCAACAGTGTCTGAGACTTTTCATTTCGCTGCATTTGTAGTGCAAATATTCTTCTGGGTGTCGTGTATTAATAATCTGAGAACAAAGAAATCCCATATTAACAATGCATATTTGATCTCAGACACTCTGCCCTTTTAACTAATGAGCATTAATCACTCTAGTTACTTAGTAATGAGAGAGATGCTGAAAGTAACACTGCCTTTCAGAGACCTGTGATGTAAAACAGACACCCAGGTGTTTCATTCTTCTACTGCCTATGGGACTACCAGTGTGTCAAGCCTTTTCCTTTAGCTGTTTTAATTTGAACTGAGGATTCCTTCTTCCATCACTGTGGGAATCCAGTGTGGTCACTTGATAAAAAATGTAAAGGACTCATCGTTTGTGCTTCCTAGCTGGTGATCTTCTTGCGGAGCAGGTAGGCGCTAGTGATCTGGTTCATCACCACCAGGGCAGGGAGGAAGGGCAGCAGGAAGAATGCCCACCAGGTCACCCCTTTCACAGTGGCCTGGAACCAGTCTGAGAACATAGCCAATACCACAGTGACTGTGGCCAGCAGGTAGACCACCAGGCCGCAGGTGGCATGGTACAGCTTCAGTTTGGGTAGAGAGGAGGAGAGGTGCAGCAGTTTAGGGAAGATCACAGACATACCAACAACTGCTTGGAGAGCAGTGGCTGCCAGGGTGCAGATGCCCAGTAGACTGTGCCAGCTGACCAGGTGGGGATGTTCTGAGATGTTCTTACTGGCCACCATGAAGCCCAGCCCGCTAGCTGAGATTATCAGGACCAGAGCTTGACAGAACCAGTGGAGACGGATTTTAAATTTACGAGATTTGAAGCAGAAAGGGGATCCTTCAGCTGAGAAGAGGAGGATGCCCTCAGTCAAACACAGGCAGTACTGCAGGAGAGAAAATGAATTTATAAAGACCATCAGGATTTGTTATCAAGTGTGTGAAGTAAGACAAAGCAAGATGTTCCCAGGTAAAATAATAAAGAATGAGAAAGGGATGGATTTATAAGCTTATTTTTATTTGTGCATTATGGCTGTTAGACCTTGGCCACTAACAAAATGTGTGCTTAAATCAATACGGATTCTATACTGACTACAGATCAGTTCATCTCCTCTCATTTCCTCCTAAGCCCTCAGTCATTTTGGATCGTCTCCTGCCCCCTGCCTGTTCAGCATATCACTGACAACGTCGTTCTGAAACCTGTCTGTATCTTACTTAGGCTCCAACTTCTCCTGTTCTGGTCCCCATCATGTCACTGTGGTACAGTTCAACACCAAACTGTATTGACTAGTTCTATTTCACAGGTGGCACAGTTTCACTTTACTGCTGCATAACTTCATGCCAGAGAAGAGCCAGTCTCTTTGAATGTGAATCCAGAACAAAAAGTCATATTTAAGAGGGGAGCTGTTGAATAAAATTAACACAACAGAGCAGAGGTTACACAGCCAAAGATTAGACTAAGCAATACTAGGCTTAAAATATATATTTTTTTAAACGAACAAAATATTATTCATCAGTCTAATCTGGTGTGTGCTAACAAAGTGAGTCATGGTTTATATTGCTTTAAATACATTTGTGCGAAATAAAAGGAGACACGTTAGACAGAGTTTAACAGATAATAGCATCCTATGATTCGTCACTCCATAGTTAGTTACTGAAACCACCATCATCAGCCTGTGGTACAGTCCAGAATAAAACAGCTGTTCTCAGTAACATGTTCTATGTCAGTTTGTAACATGATATGTGACAGTGTTGCACCGCAGTCATTAGTGTCAGCACTCCTCATATCTATTATTCACTGTGGAAAGAAGATGGCAACACAGAGACCAGTGGATTTGAAGGCAAAGGCATGTCCAAATTCACATTCAACTGATGAATTATTAGTGGACCACCTTCTTTTGTTATAGGACCTTTATTTGGCCCATAAACTAAATTCAATAAGCCTTACAAACATTGTTTTTGGCAGACCATCCTGTGCTAGCTTTACTTATTGATGGTTTCAATATGTTGAGGAGTTCCCCCTCTATTAGTAATATAAACATATCTACTGTATTCTGGTTCTCTCAAGATCATGAATGACACTGTGACCACGAGACAAACACAAGAAGATGATGGGATAGTTATCTGTCATAGCAGGAGAACAGATGGAAAAGACTGAGGGGAATTCTATCAGAGCAGGGTGTTCAACCAGCAACCAACTCACCTCAAGAACAGACCAGTCTACCTAAATGATTTATGTGTGTAAGGTGATATCATGTGTGGCTGTAGACTTACAGCAACAGACATCAACACCGGATGCCAAGAAAACAGACCTGGAACACAGAGAAACACTAAGCATCTTAAAATCCACAGCTGATCAAACTTTATATGGAATTATAAAATGTGATACATTTAATGGGTGTATTCACATGAATAACCCATTCAAACATTTAGATGCTTATAGGTTGACCCTGCTAGAGCCATGGCAGGTGAAAATATTAACGTCTGTGTAGGTGGTAAATTAAGCTCATGTTACATCATCACTGGTTATAGTATGTTATGTCCACTCACTGGTTCCGGGTCTGGACAGCAGGGAGATGATGAGGGTCAGGCCCAGACCGGTGACATGAGCCGCTATCACCGCCGCCCTCCGCAGCCACGCATACAGCCAGAAGTCCCGCATCCCAAGCCCCTCTCCCACCGGGCTGTACTCCACGTCTGTCCGCATGCCGCCGAGTTACTACCTGCCCTACTACCTGCCTCGCCACCTGCCGGCTCCAACGGGTGGAAGAAGTGCTGTGCTATCCAGACACCACACGAGCTCCATACTCACGCAATTGCGAGGTGGGAAAAACGAGACCGACAACATCGAATAAAGTCAGTCATGCTCAACAACGACAGCTCGCAGCGCTTTCATTCAGCGTCTTCAATGACGTGCACACGTGGATTTACAGCAGATATAAGGTCAGGTTTAAGGAAGCAGAGCTGTGGCTTCTGTCCTCAGCCACATATCACTCCCTCTCGTCCAGTGCAGAGAAGAATCCGCTTTAAAGCGAAATCCATTCACTTCCAGTCGGTGTCTTGTTTTCGTCGAGCTGAAGGAGCAGATAAAGCAGAAGATGTGAAATACGGATTCTATCGGAAACAGCTGCAGCCTTGACTCGCACGCTCGTCCAAACTACCGGTATGCATCAGGTTCTAAACAATAAAGGAGTTCCGTCTTAAGATTCTACTTCCTGTTTTGGTTCTCGATCAACGCCGAAGAGTAGAGACAAGTGAGATGCTTCGACCTCCTTTTCGTTCTTTTCAGCGTAATCTGGACGTACTACACCAGCTTCCTGTCAACTAACGATGTGACGAGTACAATACTCACGGAGAAGCATAACATTACATTACATTTAATTTAGCTGACGCTTTTATCCAAAGCGACTTACAATACCTGCATTCAACCCCGAGGGTACAGACCCAGGACGAAAATAATCAAGAAAGTACAATTTCTTCAAAATAAACCAAAACTACTGAGTGCTATAAGTAAGTGCCATTTAAGTGCTACTAAAGTGTTAGTTTCAAAAAGTTGTTCGTATCCGTTTATTCAAAAATAAAGTCGGAAGAGGAGTGTTTTAGTTTTCGGCAGAAGATGTATAAACTTTCCGACGTCAAACTTCCTTTTTCAATCCCTATAGCACAATAAACCCAAAACACAACTACGACTCTAGGATTAATGTGACAAGTGTGTTAAACCAGCGGAGATGTTCGGCTGACGGGGGCTGGTTAGAGCACTAACGGCATGTGTGTACGGTGTACTACGGTCACATACAGTTATAACGCCCTGTCACAACGGCGCTAGCGGGCTAGCCACCATGCTAACTGCGGTGGTAACAGCGCAAAAACCCACTGTCGCGACTTTATCTCCACGGCTATCATGACACTGTTTCCTGTTACCGTCAGGTTAAAAGCAAACACTTGGTAGTTAGTATCGGGAGTCCCTGCTGACTGTGTGTGGAAGTTGGGGGGGAAGCTAGCTGCCTCCGTGTAGCTTCAAACGATGCGCTAAGAAACGATAACATAAGCATTTTGACCCGCTGGGTGTCAATTTATTTCAGCAAAGACTGTCCTTTCTACGCGTCATAAACAGCCTTTGTCTGCTAGTTGCCATCGTTCACTGTGTGTGAGTGTGAGGGAAGCCGGGAGGAGGTAAATAAAACAGCGTGGACTTCTTCTACATACCTTATAAGGTAGGCTTCTCTACGCAAGTCTTCCGTTGCGCCACCTACTGTTCTGGCGGTGAATTGTTTTCAGCACCCTCAGCTCATCTCCTCATCTCATTTTCGTCCGCTTATCCGGGGTCGGGTCGCGGGGGGAGCAGCTCAAGCAGGGGGCCCCAGACTTCCCTTTCCCGGGCCACATTGACCAACTCTGACGGGGGGATCCCGAGGCGTTCCCAGGCCAGTGTTGAGATATAATCTCTCCACCTAGTCCTGGGTCTTCCCCGAGGTCTCCTCCCCACTGGACGTGCCTGAAACACCTCCCAAGGAAGGCGCCCAGTGGGCATCCTTACCAGATGCCCGAACCACCTCAGCTGACTCCTTTCTAAGTAAAGGAGCAGCGGCTCTAATCCGAGTTCCTCACGGATGGCTGAGCTTCTCACCCTATCCCTAAGGGAGACGCCAGCCACCCTTCTGAGAAAACTCATCTCGGCCGCTTGTACCCGCGATCTCGTCCTTTCGGTCATCACCCAGCCCTCATGACCATAGGTGAGGATAGGAACGAAGATCGACCGGTAGATCGAGAGCTTTGCCTTGCGGCTCAGCTCTCTTTTCGTTACAACGGTGCGGTAAAGCGAACGCAATACCGCCCCCGCTGCTCCGATTCTCCGGCCAATCTCACGCTCCATAGTACCCTCACTCGCGAACAAGACCCCGAGGTACTTGAACTCCTTCACTTGGGCTAAGGACTCATTTCCTACCCGGAGTAAGCAATCCATCGGTTTCCTGCTAAGAGTCATGGCCTCAGATTTAGCGGTGCTGATCCTCATCCCAGCCGCTTCACACTCGGCCGCCAGCCGATCCAGTGAGCGTTGAAGGTCACAGGCCGATGATCCAATGAGGACCACATCATCTGCAAAAAGCAGTGACGAGATCCTCAGACCACCGAACTGCAACCCCTCCCCACCACGACTACGCCTCGATATCCTGTCCATGTATATCACAAACAGGATTGGTGACAAGGCGCAGCCCTGGCGGAGACCAGCACCCACTGAGAAAGAAACTGACCCTCAGCTCGTAGAACCTTAAATGAAAGAGTCCGTCCGAACCGTCCGTCCGTCCGCGCGTAACGGACTCGAAGAAGCACACATAGGCTACTGTAAATTACTGCATTGTATTTGCATTAGTTGTGTTATATTGATTCTTGTTTTAATCTAGACAGGAGCGTTCATAACAAGACTTTAAAAACAGTTGGAGGATAAATGTAAATAGGCCTCTGCAGTTCTATAATATTCATCTGATTAATTACTGCCATATTTAGCATTAATTCATTCAATAATCCTGATATATGGGGTTCAAAGAGTCCATCCGGGTTACCAGGTTGAAAAAGTGCACTTTTTGTAATCTTTACAGACACTGTAACTATATTTCAGTTAAAATTATCCAGATATTTTTCAAATGAGTTTCGTAAAAGTTTGACAATTTTGACTCTCAAAGTTAATCATCCAATATTATTTAAACAACTCTTTAAAATTTGAAGAAAAACATTTGCTCCATTCATGCTTAACTCACAGGCTGACATCTTTTTTTCATTTGGAAAAAAACTTACGCTCCTAACATTTTGCTGTGACCATCACATAGATTAAATTAAGTGTGGAAAACAGCAAATGCAAAGCCTAATGACAAACTGTCCAATCCGTTTGACTTAAATTTAAAGAAAATGGAAACTTTGACAAATAAATCAGAACATAAATACAAAACATTCTTAAAAAAACAGTCACAGAAACCAAGTGTAAAGGACATTTTAATCCATTTTTATAAACCAACATATTTGATTTAGCAGCATAACCGGATGGTCTTGAGGTATTTCTAAATCCATACTCTGAATTGTATTCCTCCCTCCCCGAGTTCTCCCACAGACATTCATCCAAACACACACCAAATCCATACTTCACTAACTCTGCACATACAAACAACCTGACACATTCATACTTCAACAAGTGCTCAATATTTAGACGCACGCACACATAAACAAACACACAGACATACACACACATATGAGTCCTGTTGCCTCAGAGGCCGCAGAGCTGGCTTCCTCATAGTGGCTCGTAAGGCAGGCACACTTAATGGTGCAGTTTTGGCTGTGGGGGAAAATAAATATTTGAAATTATTACTTCAATTTTATCAACCAATTTGTACATACACATAACAAATAATAATGTGACAGAAGAGTCAGCACCAGAAGAAAAAATTGACTTGATAAGAAACTTCTGCAATGTTTAACTTTGAGTTTTAGGGGGGAATTTCTCCTTTAAAAAAATTTGTCTCTAAAAGATTGAATGTTTGGCCACTGTTTATTGGGCAGCTGTGGCTGAGGGGTAGAGCAGTTGTCTTCTAACCTGAACAAAACTGCTTACCATAGATGAACTGTAATTAATATACACACAGTCCAACATCCACAAGATCCGAGTAGGGACTTACTTACAATCCAGACCCTACAAATATGGACAGTTGCATATTTTGTTGATACTTCGTGCACTGATCTCCTGCACATTCACTTTGAAATAAAGCCCAACGTCGGCTAATTGGCTGTAGGCCAACCAATAAATCGGTCGGGCTCTAATGAATACTACATTTAAGTACCAAATCCTGCTAAAATTTGAGCAGGTGTGCATGAAAGTAGAAAAAACTCAAAATAACCTCAAATCTAGGGCCTAATCTTTTAGGGGTTCATAATTTATCGGATACTTGGCTACTGAATGCTGTGTTGTTTTAGTTCAGACTTGACTGAGTTTCGATGAAAGAGCTCATATTGTACAGCTTTGTGGGATTTAGTTTGAGGTTTTAAAACCCCTAAGATGATATATCAGTCGTTTAAAGTCGGAAAAACTGCTGCAATGTGTATTTCCGTGTCCTTTCTTCTGCCTCTCTCTGGAGCTGCAGACACAACAGGCTGTTATCACCAGCCTCATTAATTACTTATGAGCCCCTTCTCTGATTGGCTGACTAGACTCTGAGTGACCCACGACCACGCCAATCACCGGTCTCATTCTGGTGCATTGACAATCCTCTGGTAAACACAGCTGAAAGTCTATAAACAGTCTATGGTTTCAGAGGCTGGACTGGTAATGGCAGTATGGAGGTACGAAACGAGACTTTTCAAAAAAAAATTCTTAGAGTGGACTGAGTGAAAAAGTCCGCGGAGTGACTGTTTTCATACTTTGAGGGTACCTACTGACCCCCTTCAAGTACTAACGGATAGTAAAAGCCAAGAAAATATATTTTGCACAATATAAGCCCTTTAAGTATGAGTGGTAAAGAGGTGAGTCAACGTGAATTGTGCAAGATGTAAAGAAATACCCTACTGGCAGTCCTGACATCACATTCACAGGAACTTGAGGTCACTATGACCTTGGCTATTGACCGTAAGGTGCCAAATTGTAAGTAGTTCATCTTTGAGTTCAAGTGAATATTCGTACAAATTTTAAGAAATTCTCTCAAGGCATTCTTGAGATTATTCGTTCACAAGAATGGGTCGTGTGTGCAAATGGACATACGTATGGAGAGACGACCTGAAAACATAATTAGCAATTAAAAAAATGGGGTTAGCCAAAATGATGCAGTGCGCCAGAGGAAATGTCATTTCTGGTGTGTGCCGCAGTGCACAAGGACAGGAACAGTGAGCATAAACCACACGTCTGCTCATTTCTATGGGATTTACCAATAAATATTAACATATAAGGCTTTTGTTTTGCCTCCGTCTGATCACATATGATCCCACAATACCAATTGGGAACAAAGGCTCACAATACAGCTCAGCCTCAAGGAGACTAGCTGCATATTGTAACTTAAACTTTCAAATTATTTTTCTCACCAGCCCATGTGCTGCTCAGTTTTCATGCTTTTCTGACTAAACTCACCTTCTGTGTGCCGAGTTTCTTCTCCACACCCCCAGCCAGCCCCCCACCTTTACTGTCCTTCCAGGTGTAGAAATTAGAGCGTGGAGAGGAGTTGGTGGCAGAGCTGGAAGAGGAGGAAGAGGGCAGGCGGTGTGCTGAAGGTTTGGAGGAAGGGGAGTGCTCTTCCATGCTTCCCTCCTTGCGTTTCTTGACAAGCCCCTGGTGCTCGAAGCCCCTCCCAACGACCTGCCCGTGTAGTCCTGAGTCTCCCATACCTGCCCGGTTATGGGAGTTGTTGGTGGTGGAGGAAAGGTCTGGGGGTGATGAATGGCCCAGAGAAGAGTGTGTCCGTTTGTATGTCCAAACTGCCTTGGCGGCTGGTGAGTGGGACTCTGACGGGGAGGGGTGTGGGCGGGGTTTGCTTCCGGGAGAAAGCGTGCCATTGGTCTGTCCATGTGGAAGAGGTGCGGGAATAGTGACTTTAGAAGATGAGGAGGAAGAGGTGGCAGAGGGTGGGCGGCCCCGGTCTTGGAGGATAATGCAGTTCCTGTCCGGGCCTGAGTGCTCCCCTTCCTGCGATGGGGCTTTGCGTTTGCGAAGGGCAGCAGCAGCAGCAGCCTCCTCGCGCATCTTCAGCATCTGCTTGCTTGGACGTCCAACAGGGTTCTTGGGTCGCCGTGGACTGATCTGACACATTGCCCCAGGCTTACCTGGAGACACCAGATGACCACCACCGATGCCTCCGCCGCTGTCGCTGCAGCTGCTACTGCAGCTACTACTACTGCTGCTGCTGCTGCTACTACTACTGCTGCTGCTACTGCTGCTGCCACCACTGCCAGCAGATTTCTCTGACTGCATGGCAGTCTGGGGTCTTCCTGGACCACGACATGAGGAAGAGGAGCAAGAAGACGCACTTTTAAGTGAGGAGTTTATATGACTTGCTGTTCGGATTTTAGAATGTGATGACATTGTGGCTATTGAGGATGGGGACAAGGAAGTGATGGTCTTGGCTGAGGGAG
Source organism: Pseudopleuronectes americanus (assembly GCA_038501795.1). Lineage (NCBI taxonomy): Eukaryota > Metazoa > Chordata > Actinopteri > Pleuronectiformes > Pleuronectidae > Pseudopleuronectes > Pseudopleuronectes americanus. The sequence goes on along the minus strand of CM076717.1, from coordinate 769,816 downwards.
GTGGAGATTGAAGGTCTGTGGCTTGAGGTATTTTCCTGGATTGAGAGAAAATAAATCCAGAAATCAATATATCAAACATGTCCTGAGTGTCTGATAATAAGAGTTTACTTAATTGTTTAATTGAAAGTGTAACAAACCATGTACAGTAAAGTGTGCAGTATTGTTAACTTGACAGAAACTGCAATGGCTGATTAGAGAGCGAGACCCTAAGCGTCCGGAGGTTGAGAAACATCAGAAACTTTGTTTCGAGTTTTACTTCCTCTAGATAGACAGGTTTGGTCGTCTTCTAGGTGCTCCACCAGGGCCATGACCAACTCTGGCAGGGCCAATCCGAGGACCTCACTAAACCATCCAATGGGTAGTAGGGCAGGGACTTAATTGACTTAATCAACGCGAGCACATTCCCCATCCATTTATTCCCTTTAGAATTATCCAAGTGGATAACACAGGAGCTCAGTTCAGTTCATCCTTTATAATTCGGTCTGAAATTTGGCCTGCAGCAAAACGAAAGGGAAAGGTCCATGTTTAGTGATATTTATAGACTTTTTTTAGTGGTTATACTGTGGTCTGTTAGTGTTCTTAGGCTGACACAAGATGCACTTGTTTATTCTGTTGTGTTGGTTCTTTGTTGTTCCCAGAAGTTCAGATGCACTAGTCCATTACTATTTGAACCTCAGCATCTGGGGCTCAAAATTTGTAAAAATATACAGTATATGTATATTTTTGTTATACTTTTTCAGACATAAAACCTGAAGAGAACAATTGTGGGTTGTTTTGTGTATGTATAGGCCTTCTATAAAAAGCACTTTGCATTTTTAAGTTAGGTACTTGTACTTTTGTCACTTAAGTATATTTCAACAACAGATACTTTTGATACTTAAGTACATTTAATATGAGCTACTTTAAGAATTTTACCCAAGTCATTTTCTTACGGGTGACTTTTACTTTCAACTGAGTCACATTCAGGTAAGATATCTGTACTTTTACTCAAGTATGGCTTTCAAGTACTTTATACACCCCTGCCGAAGCCCACACAATCAAAATGACATTTATGTTAACTAAACAGAATACCAATCCTCTGTTGTGAAACACACTCATTTTGTAGAAATAATTGAACAAAAAAAAATTGCAACTTAGCATTTTAAATGTGTTATTTGTGATTAGTAAAAATCCACTTTGGTAGATCAAATGTCATTAAATATAGAGTTTGTAGTGTAGGCGTGTCATCCATCTGGTACTGACTGATGCCAATTCTTTCCAGAGATTAAAATTCCTTACTTCAAGCAAACAATGAAATGAATATGAGCCTTGGTTTCTTACTTCCAAAGGTGGGCGCTGATGTGCTGTTCTAGCATACTACTGAGAGCCGACCTTAGGTGGTGAAGTCTCCTGTCAAACGTGTAGATGCCATGACCAAACGCATGGCTTCCAAAGGAACACACCTGGAGAAAAAAGACTTGTTAATCTGGGATCTAGTATGCCCTGTTGCTGAGATTTATTAATGGGTGTTATCATCAGATTTAACATTTTGGACATGGTTAACAATAGCTCAAAGAGTACCATAAGGCAGCTTTGTTCTACTTGTGAGCTGGGCAATATGCAAAAATGTTCAGACTCCATCAGCCCAACAACCGACAATATAATTATGTGCGTGTACATGCGCGGTTGTGCATGGTGCGCAGATGTGCAAGCTAGAATCAGCGAATGCAATGTCAAAAAGAGCTGTGACCACTTGAGTTCGGATCTCACTTCTCCCCTCTGTGTGCAAATAAATAGGACCTTCAAATTATGTTGTTTTTACCCAGTCCGAGTTTATATACGTGTGTGTCAAATTAAATGATGGACTCAAATCCTTCCATCACTTAACCCTATTTACTAGCATCTTCGGTTTGGGGAAAGCAGTTGTTTTCCAACACACAGCCCAAAACAACTTGATATAATCACATTATACCAGGGTCATATTTATGAGCATTATCACAGACTTTGTAAGAATTAAGACTTTGTAATGGGCCTTGGGGTTCCCTGGCCCAATCATAATTTTAAAACGTCTAGCAAGTTTTCAGCAATAGATTCTGTACATGTAAACACATAGTTTTAGTAAGAATTAAAAGCAGGATCAAACTACCTACCGCTAGTGGTCTCGGATGTGCACAAGAAGATGGGAATTCTAAGGGCTCCTCAGGCCCTTCTGCTTCACTTTCATCACTGGAGATTCGTCCATGGACGAGAGGTGATTGGGTTCGGAGACTTCCCTCATCCTGCCGCTGATTCTCGTCCTCTGGGCTGCACTCTGACTCAACGGTGGATCGACTGTAGAACAACACAAACTGTTAGAAGGACAATACAATGATCATAATACTATCATGATCTTGATACATATGCATCTTCTTTCTTACTGACAAAGATTCTGCTGCATTTTAATAATGGACTTCAACTGCGTCAAAATGAGCACTGCAGTCATTCACCTGATTTAGGAAAAGGTTTGTCGTAATGACAAAAAACAACAACACAATGAATCCAGAGTAAAACATAATTGATCAGTGAGAACCAGATAACAAACCTCACTGTACTCCTAAGAAAAAGATTTGAAGGCAAAAGTATGTTATTTTGACCCAGGATGAGTTTACAGATTTATACAATGCTTGTGTGTGTCTGTGTATAGGCACACATAGTTGTGATAGGAAGAACTGAATAAATCTATAATTATGAACTGCATGCAGATCTACTAAGAAGAGAAAATATAATAAGTCTGTGGTGGTCAGTGTTGATATTGTGGCGGTGGCTACAAACAAATGTATCGCAATGAGGCAAAAGAATACTTTTGATATTGTGAAACTGCAGCGGGTCAGAGGATGACAGCTAAGTACAAAGTGCTGCACCCTAACACTAGCCTGTGCTGCACTCACACAAACACACATTTACCTGTCTGTAATTGAGATGGAAGATCCACAAAATGTCCAAAGTTTGACTAATCTGACGTGACTCTTTATAACTAAAGATTCAGGCTAACAGCCGAGCCACACTGGATGCATGAACACCTGCTTATCTACTGGTAGTTGGTAACTTAAATTGTGCAGAAGACCTTTAAATTTACAAGGGATATTCACCACCTTGTCCATTATACAAACAAATCTGCAGCAAAAAAAAACACTTAACATTGATTTGAATGTTCAACAATTTTCGATGCATCGAGAGTATATCTATCACATCCCGAATTTTCTGTATTACCCTACATGGTTACTTTTTCATCAATTAATACAATCAGTCAATAAATCTGAGCTCGTCTTTATTTAGTAAATGCTTTCAAAAAGTATTAACATCCGCTGGTGGTTGACATCTTAATTAGTGTGGTAGAACATACGAGGGATAATCTCCATAATGTCTTATGTTCTGAATTGAAACATCTTTTGACTCGGTTTCCTGTGACATTATATGTTCACTTTAAAAAGGCATAGAGGTAATAATCTACTGAGCAGGACATATGGCTTTCATAGTATTGCCATACAAGCCAGTAGTCCGTCAGTTTACCTTCAGCCTTAGTGTAACTTCGGGTTTGGCTTGTAACGCAGCTGCGATTAAAAGCCTTCAACACCTGATGGCGATGAAGTACACAACTGAAGATATGTTCCTAACATCCGCTGGTGGTTGCATCATCTTCTCCTTTTTATCACATTAATCACATTAATGACTATGTTTACATCTTATAAAACCCTATGCTGCTGTACTTTAAAAAAATCTGTATGTTTACTTCTGCTACAAACTGTCTGGTACTTTTGCACTTTTATCACAAATGACCACTTTAACACTTTTAGAGAACCTTATGCCACTGTACTTAAAATATCTGTATGTTTAGTTAATTATAGAAATGTTTTGTGTTATTTGTTGTGCCTGTGCACTTTATATGTTTCACCGTGGGAGAGTGGGAAACGTCATATCGATTTCCTGTATGTCTTGTACATGCTGAAATTGACAATAAAGCCACTTTATCTTTATCTTTATTATTGCTTGGCACCTTAATAAATGCAGAAGATAATACAAGGGATATTCTCCATATTTTCTTATGCTCTAAAATGATACTTTTATTGTGTGCAATAATTTACTAAATAAGATTTTCAATTAAAAATTCCAACTACAAGTCTTATTGTTATTTAGATGTTGTCCACATTGATTGACATTTATTCAGTTTAGTCTTGTTTGTGGCAATTGAAACTACGATTTTAGCCTTTACTGTATTAAGGTGGCCCTGCTTGTAAAAACAAAACAAAACATGTATTTAGATCCACACCATAATTGTTCTTCTTTTGGCCATTTCCCACTCCTAAAAAAGGCCATGAAACTTAATTCTGAGGCTGAGGTAATAAAGAATCAGGTACAATCATATTTGTTGTTACGTTTCCCTTTACACGTCAATTAGTTCAATAAACACTGATCGGATAAGATATTTTTAGAAGATAAGAAGAATTAAGCTTAACTATGTGGGATGTGTAGAGTTGTTATTTCAATAATCATGATATTCAATTAACCATAAAATACAAGGCAGAGAGAAAGGGGATGACTAAAAACAAAGCTCAGGACAATATAACTGTGTCCGTTAGAGAACAGGTGAGAACTGTAAACCGCTATATGTTTTCTTTAAGTGTCTTTAAATTGCCTAGTTGCGATCACCATTGCGTACTTCAATACACATAGGCTTCGGTAAAGCTCACCAACCTGAAAGCAGGGAGGCTGGCCAGAGGTCTTCTGCAGTGCGGTGCCCCAGGCTGCTCCCTGGGGGCCTCTGGGCTGGGGGATCGTCCACTGGAGGAGCCTCCCTCCAACGAATGGCCTCCTTTCTCCCGAACCTTGGTCTTTAGTTCTGCCACCAGCTGGTCAAAGTTTTTGCTTCGGCCAACCACCTTCCTTCGCTGGTGGATGGAGTGAATCTGAGGACCAAGACAGAGGCAGTTGAGCTGGATTAAAAGTCAACATCATGAGGTAAAAGGAGCTGTAAGAATTCTACTGCATATATTAGATTTCAAATACAAGTTGTATTTCTCATAAATCAGAAGCCTAAACATGGAAACGATTCAAATCATGCAGGGTTGATCGTGATTTTATTGCCTTGCAATTGGGATTATGAGGCCAAGCTGGAATAGAAAAGAGCACTTGCAACGACTTCAACTCGAAATGCTAGAAGTTAAGTGAGGAATCAGATTTTATGAGATATTATGGAGATTAACCGAAACAAAATTCTGGAGTACTCGAGTAATGTGGCATGTTCAGTGGGGCAAGACCCACCCAAAATTTCCAAAAGCCAAGCGGGACATTTTTGGGCGGTAAAACCTTTCCCCATAACTACAATTAGACCCTCATAACTGAGGGGGAAACACAGCTCCAGTGAGAGCAAGAAGTGTTCCTCAACTAACAGTATAGGAGCCACAACTGAGTCATCCCCGACTTTTAGAAACTGTATCAGAAGAGAACGACAGGAAGTGTGCGTTGTCAATGGGTGAAAATTATGCTTGTGCCAATGTCACCTGGTATGGCTGCCAACAGTGCTGCCGACACGGTGCATTTTTCAAAAGAAATAAATTGTAAGCATCTGAATCTGGAATTATCATCATTTAAATTGCAGATTGTCTTGTAAAACATTTAGAAACAGCACTGTACAAGAGGACGTCGCTTTTCGAAATAACTGCTGGAAAGGATCAAATGTAGCTTCTGTCTTTTTATCCGATTAATAAGTGAATAACTAAAAACTTAACACATTAAATGAATGATGAGTACGAAAATAATGTAAACTGCCATCACCATTTGAGATTTTGAACTGTTGGTTTATACAGCTAGCTTCTCCACCACCATCATCAGAACACCTAATGAGAGACTATCTAAATAGAGGTCATCCTCCAGTTGCGGTCAGAGACAGGTAGAAATGATGCCATGGAGCGCTGATGCTTTGGAGGCTAATGGCAGATAAATACTCTTCTAACCATCTTTTTCCCATCAATTGTCAAACATCCGTATTCCTATTCAACATATGAACAGATTACAATTTAATATACTAGCAAAAAAAACTTGTAATCAGAGGGAAAACCTCAGATTTATAAGATAAATCATCAGTGTATTGCTAGCATAAATGTTAAAAGAATTTCCTTCAGACCAATCAAGTACAATTTGTGGTTACTCAAGTACAATCATATATTTGGTGCGATATGGACACGCAATACATTCAATATTAATAAACAGAGAATAAACAAGCAACGGTCGGTCTATAGCAGTGGCAGCTGGGACTCATCAACGATAATGACACTCGATCACAACAACAGGGCGTTCATGGTGACTGGCATCTAGGGTTGGTCGATATAAACTAAATTGGCATATGACGATTTATGATGTGAAACAGCAATGGATGATGCCATCGTCCTAACAAATTCTATTATTTTACTCGCTGACCGACAAAGAGAGACAACAATATTAAAGTAATTTGTTTGGAAATGGCCATGACAACATTGCCAGTGACTACCACACTATGTTAGATATTTTTCTAGAGCGAAATATTTCTTTATAGTTACACACATTCATTAATTCAGCTCGCCCTGACTCTGATAGCTCTCTTCCTCTCTCTGACGCGCTGAAACACACCGACACATGCGCTGTCACAGACACGCCACACAGCCCCCAACAATATCAACACATTTGTAAAGTTGTCATGAGGAATGATGACTGAAATTAATCAATCAATCATATATCATGTCTTTGGTCTGACAGTCTTCAGTGCACTCCAATTCCCTGTGTAGAATGTGAGAATTTAAAAAAGCTACAGTCAGATTTCTGTTTGGTGTCAACTGTCGTCCAAAGCCGCAATTAATATTATCTGACATGATGGCTGTTCTCTTGTGTACTAAATGTCAAAGGTCACAGGAATGGACAATGAAATTCATCTTCATAACCTTTGTTTCAACTACAGTAAGAACTCTAGAGAGAAAACAAAAATTGAAAAGAAGAGAGACACAAAAGAAGAATGAAAACATGCACAGGCAAGACAATCTGAGACAAAATAAGAGGGATATTAGTCTTGTGAAAGTGTGTTTGGAGCTTACGTTGCATGTCAGGAGGCGAGTGCAGACTTTCTTCCTATCAGTATCAAGGACGCCGCAGTGTTTATCCAAGTCACACTCCCTCTCTATGGACACAAACACAATGTCTCAGCTGCAAAGTCAACACAGTCAACAAACACTTTAAAATATAATATTCTTCACTTTCATGTAATCAACTCCAATTACTTGTGTATTGCATCCCAAAAGCTGCAAATTATTGGGTGACCACAAAGCACATTAAACACTAAATGCATCCCGTATAGACACTATCAGAATATGTTCCTTGTAGTTTTCTGGTATATTTACTTTAAACCATATCTTCATCCCACTTAGTGACTGTAGAGATGGCAAGAACTAAGATCATGGTGACTCTTCAGATTTGATGAATCCTACCTCATAATTAGAGATTATGCCAGTAAATGTCAAGTTCTGCCAGTAACGGACTGTAAAGAAATATTTTATATATATATATATATATATATAGACACTACAGTTCAAAAGTTTGGGGTCAACCAGTCAATTTTGTATTTTCTATGAAAACTCACTTTTGTTGCAAAATGAATAGAAAATATAGTCAAGACATTGACAAGGTTAGAAATAATGATTTTTATTTGAAATATAAATTTTGTTCTTCAAACTTTGTTTTCGTCAAAGAATGCTCCATTTTGCAGCAATTACAGCATTGCAGACCTTTGGCATTCTAGCTGTTAATTTGCTGAGGACATCTGTAGAAATTTCACCCCACACTTCCTGAAGCCCAATTCTTGCATACCATATGATCAAGCTGCCCCCACAACAGCTCAATGGGGTTGAGATCTGGTGACTATGCTGGCCACTCCATTACAGACAGCTTACCAGCTGCCTGCTTCTTCCCTTAATAGTTCTTGCATAATTTGGAGGTGTGCTTTGGATCATTGTCCTGTTGTAGGAGGAAATAATTGGCTCCAATCAAGCGCTGTCCACAGGGTATGGCATGGCGTTGCAAAATGGAGTGATGGCCTTCCTTATGTAAAATCCCTTTTACCTTGTACAAATCTCCCCCTTTACCAGCACCAAGGCAGCCCCAGACCATCACATTACTTCAACCATGCCTGACAGATGGCGTCAGGCCCTCTTCCAGCATCTTTCACCTGTTCTGCGTCTCACAAATGTTCTTCTGTGTGATCCAAACACCTCAAACTTTTAGTCATCTATGCATAACACTTTTTTCCAATCTTCCTCTGTCCAATGTCTGTGTTCGTTTGCCCATATCATCTTTTCTTTTTATTGGCCTTAGATATGGCTTTTTCTTTGCCACTCTGCCTAGGAGGCCAGTATCCCTGAGTCGCCTCTTCACTGTAGACGTTGACACTGGCGTTTTGCGGGTACCATTAAAAGATGCTGACAGTTGAGGAGCTGTGAGGCATCTATTTCTCAAACTACAGACTCTAATATACTTGTCTTCTTGCTGAGTTGTGCACCGGGGCCTCCCACTTCTCTTTCTACTCTAGTTAGAGCCCGTTTGTGCTGTTCTCTGAAGGGAGTAGCACACCATTGTAGGGAAATGTTCAGTTTCTTCGCAATTTCTCCCATGGAATAGCCTTCATTTCTAAGAACAGGAATAGACTGGCGAGTTTCACATGAAAGTGCTCTTTTTCTGGCCATTTTGAGAGTATAATCAAACTCACAAATGTGATGCTCCAGATACTCAACTACCTCAAAGGAAGGCCAGTTTCGTAGCTTCTCTCACCAGCTAAACAGTTTTCAGCTGTGCTAACATAATTGCAAAAGGGTTTTCAATGGTTTTCTAATCATCCATTAGTCTTCTAAGGCAATTAGCAAAGACAATGTACCATTAGAACACTGGAGTGATAGTTGCTGGAAATGGGCCTCTATACACCTATGTAGATATTTCATTAAAAACCAGAGGATTCCACCTAGAATAGTCATTTACCACATTAACAATGTATAGAGTGTATATCTGATTAATTTATTGTTATCTCCATTGATAAAAACAGTGCTTTTCTTTGAAAAATAAGGAAATTTCTAAGTGACCCCAAACGTTTGAACGGTAGTGTATATATATTTTAATCTGTATGGATTTGTTGATGGTCCACCAGGCCAGCAATAACACAGAATTCCCCTCCAGTGCTGTCAATGGCCAGTCCAACAATATATATATATATATACACACTTTATACTGTGCCAGTATGAAGTGCAAACAGCCTCATAGAGAGAAATTTGAAAATAATGCTCTGGCAAATTAGTGCCAAATACAAGTATGCATGATCAGAAGAAGACTGATACGCGACCTATTCATCCTTCAACCTCTTACTCCAAATCACCCCAAACACGGCATCTGTACTCACTGGAGGCCACTTTGTTGTAGGGTCTGGGGATCCGGTGGGGTGGCATAGCAGGGGCCAGAGGGGAATCCTGTCTCTGGCTCTGGGCGGGTGGCCTGTCACTAGGCGAAGGCCTACCAGGAGGAGTGCTTCCGTGCGGCCAGGGGGGATCTCTGACTGATGGGGGTGGAGAGCTCATCGGAGGCTCCAAAGGCGACGGCTGCTTGAATACTGATGACTCTGTGTGACTGCTGTAGGAGGACGCCTTCTCCAGTGGGGAATGTCTGAATGGCCGGGAGAAAAAATTACTAAACATTTGACAACATATTTTTAGAATTTTGTTATCCCAACTCAAAGTGCAAGGGCAGTTTTTTCCATCTAAAAATATGTGAAGCCTGCTTAGGCTGGTCTCGTAATTTGATGAATTGTTATAGTTCCGTACAGGATCACCATCCTGGACCAAACCTAGTCTGTTTGGATCCCAACTTTCTCTCAAACAAAGAGAACATTGACATTCAAGAGTAGTAATGATTCATCGACTTGGTACAATATATCTATTCAATGAACAACAACATAATGCATCTATGCAAAATGTATTGTTGATGTGCCCGAATTTTGAAAAGCCTTTGTGTTACAGTGACCATTTTCACCCTTCTCATCCTTAAGGGGCAAGCAGTCTGCTCTACTGCCGCTTAGAAAAATACAACGCCACCGCTGGAAAAAGGAGAAAAAACACAATCAGAACAACACAAGCACCTTGGGGCTTGTGTGCACTTCTTTTCCCAGACAAACCAGCTGCAAAATGTCTCATTTTTACCAACAGTTTGTGTAATCTCCTTCCAGGATAGGGCATTTACATGGAGAAATGCTGCAAAACCCTTTTTTTAACCCATATTTATTACTATCTGTATTCCAACCTGAGTTGTTGGATTTTTTCTGCGCTCCGATATTTTTGTGCGATGCATCAGTCAAAATTCCCAAAGAAATAGAATGCCATGTATAATGTTGACTAATTAAATTGTCCTGCCCTCATTGTGGATGCTTACATCGGCCTTACACGAGTGTGTCTGAAGAAAAATGACGAGCAGGATCTTAGCAGAGCTCAAGTTTTTTTTACATTTTGAAAGGTGGTTTATCATCACTATACCTGGCATTCAAATGGTTAGGGCAATTTGACTGACTTTTTGCTCAAAAAAATCCAGGAGCAGATGAAAAATTCCAAGAGCATTTGTTGTACACAGTCACAGAAGCAGGCAGAGTGTGAGGAGCTGGAGCTCGGGAGATTTAAACACAAGCAGGGTATATTTGAGTGCAGGCACAGGATAATAAGTGAGAAGATTACAAAATGTGAATGTAAAAATCAGTCCTTCTCTCATACAAAGACCACACTCTGCTGTGGCTGAGGGGTAGAGTGGTCGTCCTCCAACCTGAAGGTCGGCAGTTCGTTCCCCAGTCTGACCAATCTGCATGCCGAAGTGTCCTTGGGCAAGATGCTGAACCCTGAATGGCCCCCCCATAGAATAAAAAGTGCTGCGCATAGATGCACTGTATGAATGTGTGTGTGAATTGGTGAATGTAAAACTGTACTGTAAAGCACTTTGAGTGGTCATCAAGACTAGAAAAGCGCTATATAAATACAAAACCATTTACCATTTGCTCTTGAACAGGGGCGGACAAACTAAGGCCCGCGAGCCAACTGCAGCCATATCCATTTTTAATTGGCCCGCATCAATGTCTAACATAACAATATATATATATATATATAAAAAAGCACTTTGATTTGCTTTATTTTTGAAAAAATGTTACTTTCTTGATTCTTGTTGTTCTGGGTTTGATGCACTTAAGGCCGGCGCATGCTTCTGCGTTTTCAGAGACAAGCAAGAAGGAGTACGCAAGCACGCAAGAGCCCCTTGCGTGCTTGCATACCCCTTCTTGCGTGCGTTGCCCAATTTTTTCAACTATACAATAAAGCCACGCAAGCCTCACACAGCCCGCAAGGCTGTGATTGGTCGGCTAACTACCTCCTTTCCGGAGTCACATTTCCTGTTTCATGCCCCATAATACCGGCAGAAACCAAGGAAGATTTAGAAGAACGAATACGGACCAAATAGAAGAGCATTTGGAAGAAGAGATCTGAAAGTATGACCACTTGTATAACCCATCATTAACGGAATACAAGGACACGCAGCTGACCTGCAAATCCTGAAAGGAGATCTCGGCTAATGTCGGTTTGCAGGTCGAGTGTACGTAGCTGTGTAGAAAGATCAAGGACAAATTTGTCCTCCAGAAAAAGTCATAAACAGGCGACGACGACTGTCACACAGAAAGAAGGTGTCTCTAAGTTCGTCTTCGACAAAAAAAAATGTTACTCCACCTAGTGTTCTGGTGGTGAATTGCTTTGCTGACTTGCCAGTTGACCCTCAGCGTTGTGGCTTGGCGGCATTGATGTCCAAAGAATCAATGTCATACAGTAATGAAACCGTCAATTTATACCCTAACTTAACAACCTACCTAGTACCTACATCCCTCATCCTCAATTTGTGTAGTCAGTCAAATCTTTACAACTGTAATTTTACACAAATCTACAACTGTAACATGATGCAACTAAATATTCCATTAAACTGGCAGCAGTGAGATAATCTCTACTTGTAGGCCATAAAATCTTACAAATTGGATATATATTCATATTGTCTTATGAAATGCAAAGAAAATCATGACATACACACTAATGGTCATTAACTGACAAACTATTGAGGACAATGAATGCAGTGCAAGTCACGTGGCTTTTCAGTAGCTATGAGCTGGACTCTTTCTTATCCAGCGCAGTTATCTAACAACCTCACAGTGATGCAAGGGCTTTAGTTACTGCTCAAAGTAGGGTAGGGCAATCTGCTAAAAGGATCTAAGTAACCACCGTCAGCCCAACAGTCGTCAAATTATCAGTCAGTATCAGCGAATGAGCTCATTGCAAAAAATCAGTCAGTGAGAGAAAAAGAGAGGGAGCCAAGTAAGCATGGGCTGAACAAATGAAGGCAGGCAACAAAGAAGATCTGACCCATTAAAGAAAAGTATCAATCATTATGTGGTGATCAGTGTTGATAATGACAAAAACGAGTATGTGGCTGCATGTAAAACCAAGCGAGAAAGAGAAATAGCCTTTTTAGTCTTCAAATCTTTAACATAGAATAAGATATAATGTATTCATTAGTGAGCTTTAGAGGTCCTGTAACTAAGCATTCTTTGTTACCTTTGGACCGAGTGAGGCTAACTGTTTCCTCGTTTCACTGTATTAAGTAAGCATCCTGTAGATCTATATTTAACCGACATGAAAGTGGGACTGATCTTCTAATCTAATTCCTAGCAAGAAAATTAAGCAGCATGCCGACAATCTATTGTCCAGTAGTTAGAGCTGTCTACATCCTGGTGAAAAAGCGAAGTAGACATTTATAACCAAAATTCAGTGAGTGATGACCATTGAGCTTTTTTTCTATGTTAGAGAACTTTGTTCTTACCGTACTGCATCTTTGGAGTTCTTGGAGTGTCTGTACTGGGGTGGGGTAGAAGGTGACGGTGGGGCGGCCCGTAGCTGGCCAACACCCTGACCTCTACCCTCCCAGGAAGAAGCAGAAGCAGAATTGGTCCCATGAGAAGGAGAGAGGCCATGGTTGGGCCTCTGCTGGTGATGGGGTGCAGGGGTGGGAGAGCGCAGTCTAGTGTACAGCTTGGCAACAGGGCCATGTCTCCGTTCACAGTGCTTTTCAAATGCCTGCGGCTTCACTACTTGTCCACAATGGCTGCACACCACCAGGTAGAAGTCATCATGGCCAGGATAAAGACCAAAGATGGACATGTCTGGGAGGAGAGTAGAGAGGAAAAGCGATGAGCCAACGAAAAGCAGACACCCGTAGGCTAGGCTACAGAGGAGGAAACAAGTCCATTTGTGTAACAGCGGGGACAATGCTACATCATGGAAAGATGATCGATCTTCTCACCATCTCTGTAACATCAGAAATAATACACAAATAAAATACCCACTTCTTAAAAATATGTAAATGTAATAATTTGGGACTTTTAGATGGTTTTAAATGTCATGGTTAGACACAGCTCAACACTGGGTTAAAGATCTGATTTGAACATGTGCAGCATTGGTGATGCAGTGAAAGCTCAGCGTGTCATGTGTGGATGTTGTTATGCTGTCTTGAATATGTTTGCTTTGGGTGCTGTGGTTTCCTCCCACAAGAGAAATACCTGCAGGCTAGGTGAACAAGTGACCAGTATATGTGGAGGTCAGAGCATGTCTGAAAGTGGCTACAGAGAAGGGTCAGAGAAATTCCACTAAGAGTCCGGAGGCTTTCACTTGAACATTTGCGTTTGCACATACAGACCCTCCGGAGAATGTAGGGAGGATATCGGAAGTTCAGTGCATGTCTGAAAGCATCTTTAGTTTGAGCTGAGATAGACTTCAGCCCCAATGCTCCTGAACAAACTAACAGAATGGGATGAATGCATATTAAATCAGGCAAATCAAGGATTTCCGCAAAATATGAACTGAACCAATCCCTATATGGATGCAAACTAAGGGAGAATTTTAAAATTTACGAAATGTCTGGACATCGGCTGATATGTATTAATATCCAGTTTTGAGTGTTTCATGTAGATGCAGCTTTGCTGAGACAAAGTAAATATACTTGCATACGAAAATTATCAATTCACTTTTTGATTTATCAAATTATGCTTTAAAAATCACACATGCAAATTTAGAATGTCTGTCAGACAGCTGCAGCTACAGACGACTCTGCCTAAGCATTACACTACCTAGCTTTAATACTCGCAATGGTCTCTTTGAACCAGTGGCGCCCTTTACTTACCATCTCTGGGCAAGGCTGGAAACCAAGGAGATGCTGGTACACAATTAACTTCACAGGTCCCTGTACATTCACAGTAATGTAACTATATAGATTTAGGGTTAACAGTTTGTGCTTTGTTGTTTCAGATATAGCCAATTATCACATCACAAATTTGCCACAAGGCCATTAACGATATGAATGGCATACAACACACGTCTATGTTAAGACTCTCGGATCAAATAAGTTAAAGATTTTCACAGACAACAACAGCCTTGACTTTGTCTTGTAGATTATGATGTAGAGACTTACCCTCCTTACTGAGAGACATGGCCTCCGCAGCTTTTTTGCCATTCTTGCTGCAGTCTTCCACATCAGACCCTGAAACAAGACATTTCACATATATGTTCTATAAGCCAATTGGGAGGAAAGATGCTTTCCAACAGTTGTATGTCAGGTCCATCATCAAGACAAAGATGTCCTGACATAAATTTTGCACATTTACAGGCTCTTATGCTGTGTTATCTAAATAACTTATTTACAGGTCAGTTTCTCTTTCACAGTGGGCTGCTAATGTTACTCCAACAGTCAGCAGGTAATTATATTATTCGGTGGAGGACGACTTTATTTGACAGTTATATCCAGAGTAGCACTTGGAGGTATGCCAGACAATGATTGAGCGCACATACTTAAAACAAGAAGGACATGAGCACGTTTGGAGCTGAAGTCTCACATTTGACATTTCCCGTCGCACACATACATGTTAACATCATTCAAATGGAAGTGACGACGCTAAATGAAGCTAAATGAAGACAGGGTACCGTTTGCTAACATCAAAGGTTGGGCCAGCAGCATTTACATGGTGGCAACAGCACAGACTCCTCCTCCATCACCGGTGTATGCTCTCAATCGTCCTGCTGCTACCACTAGTATGCTAACGCTAACTGCCTTGTTGTCAACCACTACTCTGGCTTCCTCGCTAGCTAGTCTAGCTTTCCACGGCGAGAAGTTGCGACCATCCACACTAGCCTCCGCTCTGGAGCCGCCACTACCGGCTGCTGTCCCCACAATGAAGCGTGTCCCTGAAGCACTGACAGCATGTTTCATGAATATGGCAGTAAAGCGCACAGCGTAATGGCTTTAATTTATTAACCATCACTTGTTTTTCT
Organism: Pseudopleuronectes americanus; assembly: GCA_038501795.1. Lineage (NCBI taxonomy): Eukaryota > Metazoa > Chordata > Actinopteri > Pleuronectiformes > Pleuronectidae > Pseudopleuronectes > Pseudopleuronectes americanus. The sequence goes on along the minus strand of CM076717.1, from coordinate 754,403 downwards.
AGAAGAGAGCATTTGTAGTGGGACCTGGAGGAGAGCAACATGTTACCCACCCAGCGCTAGGACCCGGCAGGGTCTTTGTTTGGGTAACATGGTTAGCGCTGTCCTCCGTTTCCACGAAAATAAACCTGTGTTCTTTGGTAAAAAGCCTTTGTAGCAGCCAGTGTGTACGTCGAGGTGTTCCCTTACCATCGGCCGCTGTCACACCGGCCCAATCGGCCCAGGTACTCCAGCATTGACCCACGAAATCATCGAGGCTAGGCACCCGCCGATCCAGAGCAGCCATTACTTTTACTGCGCGTTCACGCGACGCCATCATCACTGCGCGGCAAGCAACTTACGTCATATGTCGCGCTCTCGACAGGATAGGTACTTCCTGCGAGCGCGTTCTTGGGACACCCACACACACTCAAGGGACAGGAACACAGAGTGATGTCACTGCTGTTCCTCTTCAAGAAACTATAAACATTGACCCTGTGAGCCAAAGCGCAAAGATACGAAGAACACATGACAGGATGTTAGCAACAGTAACATTTAGGTAAAGTAAGATACAGATATCTGTAGAAAGTAAGCACATATCAGCAAATAGCGTATGAGACACGGGAGGTTCATTGTATAGCACCTGTCAAATCCTGTCAATGCAAAGTCATCTATATGGGGGAAATAAATTCATTGGATAAACTCAGTAACACGTTATAAGACAGATAAAGCACTGTGCAAATACAAGCATGATGAATGCTGAAACACAGAGAGGAACACAGGATCAAGTTAAGTTAGGGTAAAGGTTTATTCAAATTTTTTGTATTATTTTAAAAGCAACCACTGTAAATAATAATATGCACTTGGGCCTCTATTGACCCTGTCCCACTGTCCATGTGTCCATATGTCACAACAGTGCATGTAAACCATGTGCACTGATGTTCAAAAATAATATACAGTGGATATAAAATGTCTACACACCCCTGTTAAAATGCAAGGTTTTTGTGATGTAAACAAATGAGACAAAGATAAATCCTGTCTGAACTTTTTCCACCTTTAATGTGACTTATAACGTGCACAATTCAGTTGAAAAAACAAACTGAAATCTTTTAGGGGTGAAACTAAAAATAAAAAACTAAAATAATGTGGTTGCATAAGTGTGCACACCCTCTTATAACTGAGGATGTGGTTGTATTCAAATGAACCAATCACATTCAAACTCACATTAAATAGTAGTGAGTACACACCTGCCATCATTTACAGTGACTCTGTTTAATCCCAATTCTAGTAGGATTTTCCTGACATTCTCTTAGTGGCATCTTACAGCAAGAGCCATGATCCGCAGAGAGCTTCCAAATCATCAGAGGGATCTCAATGTTAAAAGGTATCAGTCAGGAGAAAGTTACAAAATAATTTCCAAGGCATTAAATATACCATGATACACAGTGAAGACAGCCATCATCAAGTGGAGAAAATATGGCACAACAGTGACATTACTAAGAACTGGACATCCCTCCAAAATGTATGAAAAGACAAGAAGAAAACTGGTCAGGTAGTTTTCCCAGAGGCCGACACACAACATTAAAGGAGCTGCAGGAATTTCTGGCAAGGACTGGCTGTGTACTACATGTGACAACAGCAGATGTGAATCACTGGAAGGATATTTAGATTCAAGATTCAAGATTTTTTATTATCAAATGCACAACAATAACATTAAGCAGTCGCTGGCAGTGAAATGCTTGAGTCACAGGCTCTCTTCTAGCAATGCTCAAGTAATTACAACCTAAAAAATGAAATAGAAATAGTATAAAATAGAATATCAAAATTTAAAATAGAAAATAAAGTATATATATATAAATATATATAAAAACAGCTGAAGAGAAATAAAACAACAAAAGTGCAATTTGTGCAATGGTGCAAATATGCAAATATGTCACGGTTTACCTCTGAGGGACTTGTGCAATTCATCATCAGTACAATGCAGAGTGATGTGGTTCAGTATTTTTAAATCTGTATGGACAAACACACTATTGTTCACTGTTCACTGGGTAAGTTAAGCACATGGAGAATGTATCCGGAGTGGTGATCAGAATTCACAGGTCCACACATGTGAACACACCTAGCCTTTTCCTCATCCCTTTCAGGGGTTTAGCCTCACACAGCTAGTCTGAGCTATGCTGAAATACAAACACAATTCCCAATGAGGACGTGGTGTAACATGGACGCTGTGTATGTGTTATAGTAATGTCACCTCATAAATAATATCATATATCACACTCATGAAAAAGAAGCACAGGGTGCATCTGTCAGTGGGAAACTTCACAGTGAAAAATTCGATAACTTGTGAAATAAATGTTGAACAACAATCAAGTTTAAATTTCAACTTGAAAATGTTGATTAGATTATGGTGAAAAAAATTGGGCATTTCAATTTTGTCTTTTTATTAATTTACTCTTAACATTACATAACATTTTATTTAGCTGACGCTTTTATCCAAAGCAACATACATAAATGCATCCAACCACGAATTTAACAATCCCAGAGTTCTAACTGAATCAAAGTTAAATGCAATTTATCATGTAATTCATGTTGGAGGCATGTATAAATCCCACGAGGAACATTTAAATGTAAAAGTAGAGTATTTCGCTGTTGACAATAACATGAAAGTAAACATCTTTTGTAAGGAGGTAAGTCCAAAGCTTCTAGACAATTAAAATAGCTTTAAAATCCTTTCTCAAAGGTGCAAGTAGCCATTGTAGGGTCTTCAGTGTATATTTAATCTTCTCTCTTTCTAGCTATATCATTTTGACCTAGCTATAGTTATTATCCATTTCAGGTAATCCAATTTAGGAAGTAAGAAAAGCACAAATGAGCATTTCAGCATCTTTTTAATTTAAATATGAATCAGTAATCAAGTTTTAAAGTTTGCATAATATTCCTCAAATAATTTTAACTTTTAATAGAAACAGAGGTATGCAGTGGTGAGTTGTCATTGTACAAATGGTAGTTGATATGGTGATGATAAAAAATATATGTCAGGGCCTTGCTTGGGACAGGGCTCTCCACAATCGCCAAAGTACTGCTCATTGTGGGAACTGTTGGGTTTCTCTAATATTGTTAAGGTCTTGACCTTAACAAGTAAAGTGCCTGATGAAAATGTATGTTATGTATCTGCACAGCTGTATCTGTTTATACAGGCTTTAAATTGGTTAAAAAATACATTAATTAACAGTTAGATCTGAATGCAACTTTACTGTAGTGTGTTATTAATTATTTATTTCATTATAGACACAACTAGTATATGATAGTTAGGGGGAAGAAAAATATTAAAGACTTTTCCCCCCAATGAAACACTTTTCACTCACCAGTCCAAGCTACCTGAACATGCATTAACCTTGAACAGTTGGAACAGTATAAGATGCTTCTGACACATTATTGTATCAGTATTAACAAAATATAATATCATAAATAATATCATTGATTCTTACTATAAGTACTGAATACACTCACAGTAATTTCATTGTGTTGGAAGCGTTTAATTGAGCATTTCTGACAACTTCCACCAACTAAATATACCGTTTATCTTATCTTTACATCATTGCCACCACATTTTCTACTGGGTCACTTCTTTTGACGTCTCTGTGTAGTGGGCTGGTTATGCATATTTCTAATTTATTTGAAGCCAGAGTGGCATCCACATTCTTGTTAAGTGATGCCTACTTTCAGTTAGCTCTTCATCAGTAAACTGTCTTACACCAATTTAAAATGAAACATTGACATTTACCAAATTGAACATGGGGTCATGAACCAGGGAAATATTAATTTCAAAACTTGTTGAACTGTTTTTAACCTTTTACAATACTGTGCTCTTGATAAAGCCAGACAGGAAGAAAGATTAGATTTCCTCAAACATGCAGTATACACTAAAATAGTCGTCATTGCCTTTTGACATCCTCTCTACATCTTCACTCTTGTAATTTATTAGAGGTGCTTAGTAACCAACAGCAGGAATCACTACACACAAGAGTCAGAGCACCCTCTAGTGACTAGAGCTTTACTTCTCAAATATTTGTGGATGAAACAAATATAAATCATTACAAGATTTGGATACAAAATAGAAAATCTTGGCATTTAAATTAAATTGCAGCTCTAACGTTTTCAGCATTATATAAATTACATTAGATTTGTCCTTATTGATTTTGTTTATACAAAAACTAAACAGATGTTGACAGAATAAAAAGGGATAGAAAATGGATCATTTAAAGCAACACTGCCTTGATTTAGGGAGAATGGTGTCACATTAATTTCCACTCCTCACCCCGAATACTCGTTCTTTAAATCATTCTATATGTCCAGGTTCAACAGTAATGCTGAACAGTAGATCAGTTAAAAAGATTTTGAAGTTATGGCGAGGAAAATGTAACAGTAGATAAATTATATAGGCTTTGTTGGTCTTCATGGAAGAGGATCCTTCTTTTGTTGAGTCCACTAAGGTAAAAAATAATAATGTTGAATTCATGCCGCATATCTAAACCTGCCATGCTGCCAGCTTCCCTTATAACTGTTGATGTTTAATTTCACTGTTTTTGAAAGCTAGATGAAGACTTCTGTGCTCCTTTATTAATCCCACAATGGAAAATCTGCATTATTACAGCAAAAAATGTAAAACAAATTATAGAAATGAATAGAAGATATGAATGTCATTAAACTAATATATACAGTGTAAAGACAGAAGAAATATGTGCAGTGGGAGAATATGTACAGTGAATGGATTGCACATGAACTGTTGTTGTTCCAACACTGGAAACAGTCATAATTATGATGCTAAGTCATAATTATGACTTAGCATCTCATAATAATGAGATACTAAGTCATAATAATGAGATACTATCTCATAATAATGAGATGCTAAGTCATAATTATGAGATACTATCTCATTATTATGAGATGCTAAGTCATAATTATGAGATACTATATCTTTTTTTTTCATTTAAGTGGCGGAAACGGGCTTCCATACGGAAGCGTATTGCATTCACTTGAAAAAATAAAAAAAGCTCTTGAGTAAAAATTTTTTTCCTGTTTTTACGAGATAAAAATCCTGTTTTTACGACTTTTTTTTTCTGTTTTTCCGAGATAACATCCTGTTTTTACGACTTTTTTACTCTTTCAAATTAAAAGCATGAAATTGAAGTTCCTGTATAGACGCGGACTTACTGTTATGAATCTGCACCTTCACAAAGGAAAAGTTTTATATTTTAGCGACCCTCTGAGGAGGCAGAAGCTCTTACTGTGTTGTTTCGGGAGGTTTCAAATAAACCTGAAAACATAAGTTGAAGATGGGACTCTTGTTTTGAAAGGGGTTCTAACTGAAAAGGGTTCTGTGGATAGAGAAAAGTGTGAAGGAAAATAAAAGGGGGAGATGTCCAGATTCCGTAACCATCTCTCGTGTCCTCTCTTGGCTGAGGCCTCCTGACAGTAAAAGAGAACTAACCGCTTTTGTAGTTCACTTTTATTTATATAGAAGGAGATTCTGGCCAAGCGACACTACGTCTTTGGACGCTATACGTCACTTTCAAAATAAAACCATCAAAATTTTTTTTTAGAAAAACAGGAACTTTATTTCGTTAAACAGGAATAAAAAGTTCGAAAAACAGGATTTGTATCTCGTAAAAACAGGGGGGGAAATAAAGTTAGAAAAACAGAGCTTTTTGCTACTTCGTAATGTTTTATTCTATTCATCTTTTTATTAGGGCCCAAACACTGATTTCGGTGGGAGGCCCTATTGAAATTGAAAGGATTATTATTATTATTCAGGAAATAAAATGGGCTTTTTGAGGGCTTTCCCATGCCCAAAATGTTGCTAAACTTTGCAGTAAATTAGAAAAAAATTAGTGAAAATTGACCTATTGATGATGTGCGCCGCAGGATGATGTGATGATGTGCGGCGCAGGATGATGTGCGCCGCACGGTGATGTGCGCCACAGGATGATGTGCGCCGCACGGTGATGTGCGCCACAGGATGATGTGCGCACGGTGATGTGCGGCGCAGGGTGATGTACGCCGCACGGTGATGTGGCACAGGATGATGTGCGCCGCACGGTGATGTGCGCCACAGGATGATGTGCGCACGGTGATGTGCGGCGCAGGGTGATGTACGCCGCACGGTGATGTGCACCGCAGGATGATGTGATGATGTGCGCCGCAGGGTGATGTGCGCTGCAGGATGATGTGCGCTGCAGGATGATGTGCGCCACATGGTGATGTGCGCTGCAGGATGATGTGCGCTGCAGGGTGATGTGCGCCACATGGTGATGTGCGCTGCAGGATGATGTGCGCTGCAGGGTGATGTGCGCCACATGGTGATGTGAGCCGCACGGTGATGTGCGCTGCAGGATGATGTGCGCTGCAGGATGATGTGCGCCACATGTTGATGTGCGCTGCAGGATGATGTGCGCTGCAGGATAATGTGATGGATGTGCGCCGCAGGATGATGTGCACCACAGATGAGTGCCCCGCACGACGATGTGCCACGCAGGATGATGTGCGCCGAAGGATGATGTGCGCCGCACGGTGATGTGCCCCGCAGGGGGATGTGCACCACAGGATGATGTGCCCCGCACGACGATGTGCCACGCAGGATGATGTGCGCTGCTTGATGATGTGCGCCGCAGGATGATTTGCGCGGAAGGATGATGTGCGCTGCAGGCTAGGGGGAAATACATGTTTGAGGGAGTGAGGAATAATAATAATAATAACAAGCACCATAATAATATGGTGCTTGTAAATTGGTTCACTGCGCCACCTGCCGTTGTGATGATGTGCGCTGCAGGATGATGTGCGCAGCACCATGATGTGTGCCGCAAGATGATGTGCGCTGCAGGATGATGTGCGCCGCATGATGATGTGATGATGTGCGCCGCAGGATGATGTGCACCGCACCGTGATGTGCGCCGCCTGATGATATGCGCCGCAGGATGATGTGCGCGCAGGATGATGTGCGCAGCAGGATGTTGTGCGCCGCAAGGTGATGTGCGCCTTGGGACAATGTGCGCAGGATGATGATGTGCGCCGCAGGATGATGTGCGCCGCACCGCAGGGTGATGTGCGCCGCAGGATGATGTGCACCAAACGGTGATGTGCGATTTGATGATGTGCTACGCATGATGATGACTGCTGCAGGATGATCTGCGCAGCATGATGATGTGTGCCGCAGGATGATGTGTGCCGCAGGATGATATGCGCCGCAGGATTATGTGCGCCGCACGATGATGTGATGATTAGCGCCGCAGCATGATGTGCGCCGCAGGATGATGTGCGCCACACGGTGAAGTGCGTCGCACGACGATGTGCCACGCAGGATGATGTGCGCCACACGGTGAAGTGCGTCGCACAACGATGTGCCACGCAGGATGATGTGCGTGCGCCGAAGGATGATGTGTGCCGCAGGATGATTTGAGCGGAAGGATGATGTGCGCTGCACGATGATGTGAGCCCTGGATGATGAGTACCAGACGATGATGTGCGCCGCAGGCTAGGGGGAAATACATGTTTGAGGGAGTGAGGAATAATAATAACACACAATAATATTTCTCAATCTCGACTCTTGACTTCCTAGTGCTTGTAAATTGGTTCACTGCGCCACCTGCTGTTGTGATGATGTGCGCCGCAAGATGATGTGATGATGTGCGCCGCAGGATGATGTGCGCCGCAAGGTGATGTGATGATGTGGAACCCACTCCCAGTTTGGGTTCTGGAGGTGGACAACGTCTCAACATTTAAGGTGAGACTAATAACGTTTCTCTTTGATAAAGCCTATAGTTATGACTTGGGTGAGCCCTGAACCATCCCTTAGTTATGATATAGTTATCTAAACTGCTGGGGGAACTCCCATCATTCATTGAGCACTTCTCTCTCGCCCTCTCCCCTGTTGTCAAAGAAATTGTTCGGTGTGGGAACTGTAAGATCTCGACATTACTGCCTTGAGATAGGGGACTATGCAAACAAATTTGCCTTAAATATGAATTGAATATATAGATGTAATTTTCCAATTCCCATATCAACAGTTGCAAAGTCTTATAGGTCTGGTATAGTAAATCCTTTTGGGATTTGTTGGCCTAACTTGTATGTTACTTTTGACATATCAAGCTGTCATTCTGATAACACCAAATGTTTATTAATAATACAAAATATGAATCAATAGGATATCTCTAAATTTAGAAATGTTAAAATTGTATTTTGGAGACATACTCTTCCACATGAATTGCATATCTTTTATTAAAGATATGCAATTCTGACTGGTTAAATTGTGTTGTTTGATATCTAAAAATTATATCATGTAGTCATCTTAAATATAATTGGTTTTATGACCTGACTTTCATTTCATGTTACTAGAAACTAAATATTATTGCTCGTAAATGTAAGTTTAGATATCTAGAATTACACTTACATCTGTGATTTAAGAGCTATTGCCGGTTCAAACCCCACTCTCTCCCATCTGCATGCCGAAGTGTCCTTGGCAAGATACTGAAACCCTAAATGGCCCCTCATAAAGGCTGAGTGTACTTAAAATGTAAGTCGCTTTGGACAAAAGCGTCAGCTAAATGACATGTAATGTAATATAAGCCATATATTGTGAACGGTTAGGCAAATTATTTATTATTTACAGATACTTTTGATTGAGTTTGAGTAGAAGTAAAGGGTAGTAGTTGAAAAGTTGTAATTAAGTAAGAAGTGAAAATGCTTATTGTGCATATCCAATGTTATCCAATTGTGCATGTTAATAAAAAGCAATTGTTTATGTCTAGTATTTATATTACTGTAAGTCATGTGAGTGGGTGTTCAAAAGACTCACTCATTCATTTGTGATGTTATCAAGAAAGCAGACTGTATCCTGCAGTTGCAGCGCTCATGTTTTACATATCATTACAGCCCAACCATTTTTTCCTTTAGCACATACAAGGTAAAACATAAATTAAGTTGAATTTCAATAAACATAAGATGAGCATCAATATACCATCCTGCTCTACTAAAAGCAAAAAGTCTATTTTAAAATTGATTCAGCATACATATTCTATAAGGGAATGATTACGTAATCATTCCATCAATCAATCAATCAATCAATCAATCAATCTATATTCAATGTAAATATGTGGAATTATATTACTTTACTTATAGTGCCTCAAACAGTCCCTCATAAATTCCAACGGCTATGAAATAATAGAGCTGCACAAATAGTTGCCATATGAGTCACTGTTCGATCTATTAATACACATATACTTCATAAGGGTAATTCAGGCCCTCCGAGTCAACAGTGACTCAATATAGTGCTGTGTATTAGGGTCAGGCATGATTTAGTTTTGCTTTCTTATTCCTTAACACTGACATTCTTCATTAGCCATAGAAAACCATTACTATGTACTGCATTGCTACAAGTTACATGTAGAGAAAAAATAGGGGAAGGAGTAATAAAGAAGTACAGAAAGATTACATCAATTTGGCATCCACATCTTTCCCCTTTTGATACACAATGGTATAATAAATATGTGACATCGTCAAAAAAAAAGTTGCACTCTGATAACTTTTCACTGGGCAATACAAACAGCAACCCAACAGTAGTTTAAAAATATAACAGACCAAATAATGTAGAAAGAATACAATAACCTGTATATAATAATGTAAATAAATTCTTGTTTTGCAAGAAGGGAGAGCCTTACGGTTACAGAGTAGTTTAAATATAACATTTTGAACTAACAGCAAGTAAATAAGGTTTAACCTGACATCAATACATTAGCTGCGGGAGTAAACATGTAGAGAGCCTGCCTTGGCTGGACACAGTAGTGTGGCAAATGCTTTCACAAGCTGTAGCATCACTGAAGATAATTATTTCAAAAGTCAAAAGCTTTGCTTCCCCTCCTGAGGAGCAGATTGGAGTGTGATGTTTTCCATGTTTGTGTGTTTTCTATTTCAAGCACAGGAAAATCCAAGTGAATTGGATGTGGTTATCTAACATATTGCAGTGTTTCTCATAGGACTCAGAGGTGGGGGAATGTTATTACTGTTTCTATAACTGGAGGAAAAAGAGCATACAACATATTTTAACCTTGAGGCTGAGTCATTTATTGAAATTGAAATAAAGTAGTTAGAACCTGTGCTGTAGCGTTTGCTCTTACAGATAAATGAATGAAAGAGCAGGGCCTACAATAATCCTGCTCAAGAGAGAAACCACAAAGTGCATCTAATCCAACATAATTCATATATTCTGGATGTTGCTTTTTATCGCAACAAAGGATTTTATTGGATGTGAGACTGGTTTTATTTAAACTTCTATTAATCTTTTCCCTTTTCATCACTCGGTGGCTCCCTGAAGAGCAGTTATCAACGGAAGATGATGTTAAAGCAAAAATACTATACAGTTCTGCTCTGCTTAACACCACTTACATACATTTTAGGTTTCAGGCTACAGTCACATAAAGTCTTGTGGTAGATAGTGTTAGGAACTTAGTTTGTATCACACTTAGTGTTTTCAAGGCACATGGGCACTTGGATTTAAGATTTCAGCCACTGGGTTTGAGGTTAACTTCAGCTATTTATAATAGACAAATCTTTTTGACAAGTATTGGGGGATTCTTAATCACAACTGCAAGAGACCAGAGTTGGGCAAAAAGCTTTCAGCTGTGGGTGCAGGTGATTGCCTGAGGACCCTCAGTGTTCTTGGTTAGGCGCCTCCACTTCCTCCATGGAGGCCGGTGGGTTGGGATCCTTGTGGAAAGGAGTGTCTTTGTAAATGAACCAGCAGTTACCTGCCCAGAGGATCAAATTCAAGAAGCCGAATAACTGTAGAAAGACAGGAAAAAACACTGGTGACACACAATGTACAGTAGTAATTTCAAAGGTCATTTGTTGCAATAGTCTTTAGATTTTTTTTTAAGATTGTATCCTCCTTTTCTTGAATTGTGGTGTAACCCTTAAACAACTTTGTAAATTAGCATATACATTTCTTAAGTAACCTAAGCCTCTAAGTAGACCTCCTCCGCCAATACGACAAACAGTTTTTTTTATCTCACCAAACGTTCTCATCAGCTTCACATTTGGCACATGTATTTTTCATGGCCTGAGGAACTGCAGTGACCAATATGGTGCCATCTGGACCAGCAGCTTGTTCAATAGTAAAAACAGTTTTATAAACAGGCAAAGAGCATCTTGCAGTCAGGGAGTGAGGTAGCGTGCCACAGTATGAATAAGTAAGCAATTGCCAAAAAAAACCTAAGTCATGTGTTGGTTCAATATGTGTTGAACTCTTACTAAGATCTTTATTGTTAGAGGTCACTGCTGGCAGCCTCACTTTTGTGGTGCACCAAAAGGTGTGTCCAGTGTTTCCCAATAATTACCCAGACATTAACGGGCTGCCCAGTTGTCCTGCACAGTTTCATAATAATCGGAAAGGTGTTTTCACACTCCTCATAATAACATAAAGCAACTCTAGCTTAGGTGTTTTGCTCTATCTCTAACACATTGTCCATCCATTGATCAATCCAGATGGAGTGGTGTTAAAAGATTTATTATTTTTACCATCCTTTGATAACAAATCCTCCTTGTAGGTCTACTCTCCTCTAGTCTGATCAAACTCTGTCCTGCATGTACAGAGTTGTACCTGTACTGCTGCATGTATAAGACTAAAATGGGCGCCAGCACTGATACACAAAATGAACAGGGTTCTATAGATATTGTTGGGACATGGTTGTTGTGCAAACCACAGGCCTCCTTTCAGTCAAACTTGAAACAAACATGCCGCATGTGCTGGGGTGGACTCAATCCCCCAAGATGCCACAGGTTCCATTGATCTAAGAAAGTCAAGGAACTCAGTCTCCCAGAGGGTGTAACAGGATGCTGCATGTCCTGTGGCCTGGACAATGTCACACAAAGGTGTCAAGAACCACAAAGGTCAACTCCTATTGGTCACTCTGGTTCAAGCCCCGTGAGGTCACAGGGAGCAATATAAGGAGAGGTCTCCCCAAAATCGTTCTCTCTTCTTCCATCCTTCCGAGGGCGGAAGGCTGCTCAAGCTGTCTTTGCTCCAATCCACCCACCGCGGACAGCACGCGGCCAGCTGCTTGTCCTGCAACGCCAACCAACAACCGGAGGTCTGAGGTGCAGCTCCCAGCTCACCTTCCCAAGGAAACCTCCTCGCCCTTCAAGCTCTACAAAAATCCTCGCAGCGACGCGATGTCCTGCAGGAGAACTTCGACCAGCATTTGAGTACACGGCTCGACAGAATCGCGAATGCAGAACTCTACGACCACAAAGCCAGGAGACCTCACAGAACTGCAAACTGAACAGCACCATCTTTTCCTCGGACTGGTAACATAATCTGGGCTTAATAATTATACATGCTAAGCAAGACTGTTTATTTGATTCTGTGTGTGTTTATAAGGTTGATATGTGTTTCTGATATTGTGTTATAAGTTAAATGATAGCTAATGTTAGATAGGCCCTTCACAGACTTCCTCCGTAGGTCTCTCTGACTCTGGCATTCTCTGATTAACATCTACACAGACACGCATAGCATGTCACCGAGTTAAACCTTCCCCCTCGGCCGTAAAGCAACAGCCGTAAAGCAACCTCAGAAGAAAGAAGGGAAGGGGGGGGCTCTTATCTTAGGGGGTCAGCGGCCATTTTGAAAGCATGCTAATTTACATTCACACACACACACTCACACACACCTCCTTGTTAGTTAGTTTGATTGTTTAGTAATTTGTGTTTTCATACTTTATTATGATCATAATAAATGTTTTCTTTCACAAACGTTCTGTCATTAATATTGCATAAGTGAACTTTGCCAACCGTTACACTGTTTAGAACTTCATAACCTTCACTGTTCATTATATAATCTTTAATGGAAAAATATTTATAAAATATTTATATATAGAACTTTAACCAATTCAAGTTATGATTTAATATTAATATTTTAAATATTAATGTTTTATATTTTAATTTGATATCCAAATTTACTGAGTGCCTAAAGGCACACCATTCTATGGTAACACTTTTTAAGCACTATTGCACAACAATCTATAAAAAAAGTATGTAAAAAGTGTAGGCCTGAACACTGGGCAACAACAGGAACACTGATTACACTAATGTTTACAATTAAAAGTTGTAAACTGTTGAGAGGACAGCTTTGCAGCTCTGTTAAATCATGTAGGAGATAGGATGAGCTTTTTAAGAGCATTGCGTTCCCGCCACTGCAGCAGGTGCACTGCTCTAACATGACTTACCACAGAGGCAGTGAGGCAGCCCATGGAAGGAAACTCTCCTGGGTGACAGAATCCCTTGCATTGCTCCACTAAGTGCTCAGGGTTAGTGGCCCATTTGACATCAGTCAGGCCTTTGCCCCAAGCTGAGGAGGACACAAGCCACAGGAAGGCAAAGGCAGCGGTCACCACAAGGTCCTGGTAAGAGTACATAGTAAACACTGTTTACACACACATCACTACTCAGAATGGTCTCAGTTTGTTTTGCATGCCACTATAATTTACTATTTAAAAAATTAGTATCTTGTACCCAAAAACAACATTCACAGTTTTCAAACTTCCCCGCTGCCTTCATCCGTGGGCAGGTTTCATTAAAAACTCCCAATTGGCTCCACTGCGGATGTTATGTTATCACCCATATCTGTTGGATTGTTCAGCTGTCAGCAGGATTATGCAAAGGCTACTTCACTACTGCGACGATTGGTTGATGTATTACTATGCCGGGAATACATAGGTGGTTTTGTCAAATCCTCTCTCCCTGAACAAATACATTTCCCTGACAACACATTTAACTGCAAGTCTGAATTTGGTCTGAGTGACCACCCAGCGAGAGAAATAAAATAAAACAAGTTAACTACACAAAACAATCCTGGGATGTAAAACCCATCCAAACTCTCTTCATGAGGGTTAGTATAGGATATGTACTTACAATGATGGGGCCGCGGCTGGTCTGGCGGTAGACATTCTGGTAGCCCAGGTAGAGGACTAGCGTGGCGGTGCAATAAAGAAACCCAAATACACTGACACACACAAAGAACTCCGCTGAGGAGGAGAAGTCTCCCTGCAGGTAGGTCTCATTGGATTGGCCACCATTACACAATGGTATCGTATATGGATAAGCTGACAACCTGAAAATAATGACAGAAAACTCTTTCAACACTCACTCTGATTACTCTTATTTTCATACTCTGGGATTTCAGGGAAAACAAGTCCTCACCTCACTTACTCTTTATCCAAGGAATGCAAGAACAGAGAATATGAAGTGATTAAGACACATTCATCAGTTTCTACAAAGACATTTAATGTTTATCTAACTGAGAAAGATGGATCAATACTCCTGACTGGTCAATGATATATTTCTCAATATTGTGCCAGAAATCCCTGGTGAAAGATGCTTCACTATTTCAGGAACATTTCTAGCTGCATTTAATCATTCTCATGTCACACTTTGCTAAGTGCTAAGTTCAGGTCAGAATGCACGTGAAGCTGCGGTGGACTAGTGTTTAGAAAAAGGGACATCAGAATGGAAGGTTGCTAGTTCGAGGACAAACCTTACTCCTCTAACATCTGCTCCCCGAAGCTTCCCACTGCTCTGTGTTGTATTCTGTAACCCTAACCCGTGAACTGTGGACACATGGGTGGGTTAAAAGCAGAGGGTCAATTTCCCCATTGCATGTAGTGCTTAGCTGCGCATGATTATAGGATTCTTAATAATAATAAAAACAAAACAAAAAACACATAAAGAGGTTAGTTTACATGTTATTTTCCATTTTTTATTTTATCTGTACAAAACTTCAGAGCAGTCCATAAGTAAAAAATAAACTAATATGGTTTTAACGTTGAGCAGTTGAAAATGGGAGCTCTGGGTCAGGTCCTAAAATGGCACACATAACACACATTTTAAGTGGTTCTGCTTGCATTTGATATAACTTGGTATTCTGTTTATTGCTATTTGAAAGATATTTGTATTGGGATATTGAGTTTAACCATGTGATCCAGTGCTTTTTGATAGTGGATCTAAATGCAACAACCCAACAAACACTGCATTCAGCATTCAGACCAGCAATCAAAATCCTTGTTGATGGCAGTAATCCACAATTGAATTGTTTGTGAGGTGAAACAGGAGTCAGACCAGGTGTATATTCTGCCATGAATTTGGGTAGTAACCATCTGAAAATCCAGCATTTCAGTGCTTATTGACAGTAATGTGGGCAGGGTCTATAAAAGAAATAAAGAGCACTCTTGTTCGACGGTACAGTACCTGAATGGGTATGCAAACGCAGCCTTAACATCCTGTGGTTCCTTGTCTCCACATTTGACTATGAAGTGGGTTGTTCCAAAGTAACCTCCAGTGGTAGAGAAGGCAAAGATGGTAAAGACCTAAAATGGCAGAGGAATAAAAGACTGTAAAAATTATTTCAAGGATAGCAGAAATGTTTGCTCAATGGTAAATGTTTTTTATTAATAAAACACTTTTCTAGTCTTGATGACCACTCAAAGCGTTTATTTTAAGATTTGTTTAAATAATTATCTATTCAATTCATGGGCTCTGAATTTATTTATCTGTTTCATACTCTCAGACATGATTAATTTCTACGTTTAAGTGAGCTCACCAAAAGAATCAGTCAACTTTGTTGATATGGCTGTGAAGTATTGAATCTTGATATAAAAATAAAAGACAGTTTCCTTTTCAACTATGCTCCTTTTTAAGATCATGGTAAGCTTGTTGATTACAGCCAATAAACATGTGATTACAGATTAACATTTCCTCTCTGTGATTTTTTACCAACTTCCCCACCATCACTATCGTCACTGCAGCCATGCTCAGTGAATGTGAAGCATGCTGCTGCAAGTGTAACACAGGTGTAATGCAGCACTAATAATACAACACTAAAGAAATGCAAAACAAATGATAGATTTTAAAAGTTTAACTCTGTAGAATTGTTTTCATAGAAGAATTAATGTCAGCAAAACTCTTGCTATCTTCAAATATGCTGACCAACAGACATCAGCAGGAAGAGGGAAAAAAGAACATTTCCTTTAAGCTTTACCCTTATAATGGATCACAGAAACAACGATTCCACTCTAGCAGCAAAATTACAGCAGTACACACATGCCGTTAGTGCTTAAACCAGCCACCGTCAGCCGAACAACTCCACTGGCTTAACACACTTGTCACATTAATCATAGAGTCGTAGTTGTGTTTGGGTTTATTGTGCTATAGGGAATGAAACAGGAAGTTTGAGTCGGGAAATGTCGTTAACGGACCAATCACGGCCAAGAGCAAGATGGCGCTGCGTGAGTGGCAGCCTGTTACAGCAGCTCTCACTTTTCGTACCTCTTTTTAGTGTTTAAATAGTGTTTTTAGTGTATTTTTGTTGTTGTTTTTTTACCACATTGACACTTTAAGCAAGTGCGCAGCTATGGATGTTCACATTTTAACATTCGTAGTTTGCTCCTTGCTGTTTTCGGCACTTTTTGGTGTGGCTGTGGGAAACTCACTCAACCACGGCTCCCCATTCAACCACGGCTCCATTGTTTACACCCGTGATCAGCTGTTGGGCCTGCGCCACACACCCCTTCTCTGCGCGGAGCGGCCGGAGATCCTCGAGGAGTTACGGAGGAGGAGAAGAGGATGCAGAGCGGGAGTGAAACGCAGGGAGCGGAAATGACGGTTTAAACCATGTTTACCGTCTGTCATCATGGGGAATGTAAGATCTCTCCCAAACAAGATGGAAGAGTTGACGGCGCTGACCCGACTGCAGAGGGAATACAGGGAATGCAGCCTCATGTGCTTCACAGAGACGTGGCTGACTGAACTTTCTCCGGACTCACACGTAAATCTGGACGGCTTCCAACTCGTACGAGCGGACCGAAAAGCAACGGAGTGCGGTAAGAAGAAAGGAGGGGGGATCGCTGTGTTGGTTAACAATAGATGGTGCCACCCGGGACACATCAGCGTGAAGGAGACACTCTGCACCAGAGATTTGGAGCTGTTAGCGGTCAGCATGCGGCCATACTATCTCCCGAGGGAGTTTTCACATGTTATTGTTGTGACTGTGTACATCCCCCCCTCGGCGGTCACTGCTGTAGCTTCAGATCGTATCCACACAGTTATCTCGCATCTTCAAAGCCAGCACCCCCAAGCCCTCCTTCTCATCTCCGGTGACTTCAATCATGCCTCTCTGTCCTCTGCTCTTCCCACCTTCACCCAGTACATGAACTGCCACACTAGAGATAATAAAACTTTGGACCTACTGTATGCAAACATCAAGGATGCATACACCTCATCCCCCCTCCCCCCGCTTGGTCGCTCGGATCACAACCTCGTTCACCTCGTCACGGACTACACCCCTGTGGTGAATAAACAACGACCTGTGAAGAGGCCTGTTAAAGGGACTCTTACCTTTGTTGCATTTGAGAATTACAGCACATTCGAATCATCCCGCCTTCCTCCAATGCCCCACCCCCTCGTTCCCATCCGCGGTGTTTTGTTTCTGCTAAACTTTTGTTTTTCCCCCTGGGAGCGGCTGTTTCAGTACGCCGTGGACCACTTTGGTCTGCCATCGTCATTCGCTACGGTCGCTACTCGCTACTGTCTGCCGTGGAATCAAAACAAACCCTCTAGTTGATGACGCGACACAAGAAGCAGACGAAAAAAACCTGCATGTCCATGCAGCAAACAGACAGGTCTGTCGGCCAATAAGGTCCTTCGGTCCGAAGAATTTTATTGGTTGAAGTTTTCACTAAATATTACGAGAGTGAAATAATTGTTTGTTTTAACTCCTGGTGGGTCTGTCTTGCATTTTAGAGTGTCATTACCTTATTAATACCAATTTAACCTTATCCACAAAAAGTGTAAAAATGCAACAAAGGTAAGAGTCCCTTTAAGGAGTGGTCTGAGGAGACCAGTGCTAGGCTCAGAGACTGCTTCGAGACTACAGACTGGGAGGCACTCTGCAGCCCCCACGGCACTGACATTGACAGCATGACCCACTGCATCACGGATTATATTAACTTCTGCGAGGAGAACACTGTGCCCTCCAAGCTGGTACGGTGTTTTCCCAACAACAAACCCTGGGTGACCCCTGAGATAAAGGCCCTGCTGAACGAGAAGAAGAGGGTCTTCAGTTCGGGGGACAAAGAGGAGCTGCGCAGAGTCCAGAAGGAACTCCGGCTGATGATCAGGAAGGGGAAGGACAGCTACAGGAAGAAACTGGAGAAGCGGCTGGAGCAGAACAACGCCAGGGACGTCTGGAGAGGGCTGCAGACCATCGCAGGCTACGGAAAAGGTGTGGGAAGACAACAACCCAGCGGGGACAAAGACTGGGCAGATGAACTGAATCTGTTCTTCAATAGATTTGATTCCCCCCCCCCTGCCCCCTCTTCACACCTCTCCTGGCCAGCCCCCCCTCCCCCTCCCCTCCTCAGCCTGCCACCTTCGACACCTGACCCCCACCAGCCCACCCCCACCCCATCTCCAGATCATCATCCCCCCTTGAGACTCTCACCACTCCTCACCCCCACACCCCCACCCCAGTCATCCTCCACCCCCCTCTCTATAACAGATGATCAGGTGAGAAGCCAACTCAAGAAGATCAAGGCAAGGAAGGCCCCGGGCCCGGATGGTATCAGCCCAAGACTGCTCAAGGACTGTGCTGACCAGCTCTGTGGTGTGATCAGGCATTTGTTCAACCTAAGCCTGAGCCTGGAGAAAGTCCCAGCCCTGTGGAAGACCTCCTGTGTGGTCCCGGTGCCGAAGACGCCGCGCCCCAAGGAGCCTAACCACTTCAGGCCAGTTGCCTTGACTTCTCACCTGATGAAGACGATGGAGAGGATTATCCTGAGACACCTACGACTGCTGGTGGGCACACAGCTGGACCCCCTGCAGTTTGCTTACCAGCCTGGGATTGGGGTGGATGACTCAGTTACCTACCTGCTGCACAGATCCCTGCTACACCTGGAGGACAGCAGGAACACTGTGAGGGTCATGTTTTTTGACTTCTCAAGTGCATTCAACACCATCCAGCCTTCACTGCTCAAAGTGAAGATGGAGAACGTGGGAGTGGACCAACACCTGGCTGCATGGACAACGGACTACCTCACCAAGAGACCACAGTATGTGAGGCTCCATCACTGTGTGTCTGACGTGGTGCTCTGCAGCACAGGTGCCCCTCAGGGTACGGTGCTCTCCCCTTTCCTCTTCACCCTCTACACCTCCGACTTCACCCACAACACCACCCACTGCCACATCCAGAAGTTCTCCGATGACACAGCCATCGTTGGATGTGTTCCTGAGGGGAATGACCTGGAGTACAGGGCGGTCATCACAGACTTCGTCAGCTGGAGTGAGCTCAACCAGCTTCAGCTGAACACCAGCAAGACGAAGGAGATGATCGTGAACTTCCGGAAAAAAGCATCCAATTTAACACCAGTGAACATCCAGGGATTGGACATAGAGGTGGTGGAGAACTACAAATTCCTGGGTGTTCACCTCAACAACAAACTGGACTGGTCTGACAACACACATGCCCTCTATAAGAAGGGCCAGAGCCGCCTCCATCTGCTGAGGAGGCTGAGGTCCTTCGGAGTGTGCAGGGCTCTCCTCAGGACTTTTTATGACTCTGTGGTGGCCTCAGCCATCTTCTACGCTGTGGTCTGCTGGAGGGGGGGTAGCACGGACAGAGACAGGAGCAGGCTCAACAGACTGATAAGAAGAGCGAGCTCTGTCCTGGACTGTCCTCTGGACTCCATTGAGGAAGTGGGGGACAGAAGGATGTTAGCCAAGCTGGCGTCCATCATGGGCAACACCTCTCACCCCCTACACGACAATGTGGGGTCCCTGAGCAGCTCCTTCAGCAGCAGACTGTTACACCCACGGTGTAAGAAGGAGAGGTTCCGCAGGTCCTTCATCCCGGCTGCAGTCAGGCTCTACAACACCAGCACCACCTGATAATGTTGTAGTCCCTGTCTATTATCTCTATCTCCACTCAACCTCTCACCATAGCTGTATTTGTATTTTTATTTTTCTTATTTATTTATTTTGTATTTTTTTACTCAGATCACTACCATGCACAATAATATTCAACACTTTACATCTATATTTATATCATGGTCACATTGCAATATTTATATTTTCCATTATGCTATCTTGTAGTATTATTTATATTATGGTCACTTACCTTTTAATTATTTTTCTGTATCATGGTCACTACTGTTGCAATATTACTTATAATATTTTTGTTTTCATTACAATAACACTTACATCATTCCACTTTCTCCCCAGTACCTGCTTTTGCACAGTGTCTGTTTTGCTGGTTGTTTGTTTAGTTTTTTTTTCTTATTTGCTTTTCTCTTATTTGCTGTAACGAGTGAATTTCCCCATTGTGTGGATAAATAAAGAAATCTAATCTAATCTAATAAGAAGGGCCAGAGCCGCCTCCATCTGCTGAGGAGGCTGAGGTCCTTCGGAGTGTGCAGGGCTCTCCTCAGGACTTTTTATGACTCTGTGGTGGCCTCAGCCATCTTCTACGCTGTGGCCTGCTGGAGGGGGGGGTAGCACGGACAGAGACAGGAGCAGGCTCAACAGACTGATAAGAAGAGCGAGCTCTGTCCTGGACTGTCCTCTGGACTCCATTGAGGAAGTGGGGGACAGAAGGATGATAGCCAAGCTGGCGTCCATCATGGGCAACACCTCTCACCCCCTACACGACAATGTGGGGTCCCTGAGCAGCTCCTTCAGCAGCAGACTGTTACACCCACGGTGTAAGAAGGAGAGGTTCCGCAGGTCCTTCATCCCGGCTGCAGTCAGGCTCTACAACACCAGCACCACCTGGTAATGTTGTAGTCCCTGTCTATTATCTCTATCTCCACTCAACCTCTCACCATAGCTGTATTTGTATTTTTCTTATTTATTTATTTTGTATTTTTTACTCAGATCACTACCATGCACAATAATATTCAACACTTTACATCTATATTTATATCATGGTCACTTATAATGGTTACATTGCAATATTTATATTTTCCATTATGCTATCTTGTAGTATTATTTATATTATGGTCACTTACCTTTTAATTATTTTCTGTATCACGGTCACTACTGTTGCAATATTACTTATAATATTTTTGTTTTCATTACAATAACACTTACATCATTCCACTTTCTCCCCAGTACCTGCTTTTGCACAGTGTCTGTTTTGCTGGTTGTTTGTTTCGTTTTTCTCTTATTTGCTTTTCTCTTATTTGCTGTAACAAGTGAATTTCCCCATTGTGTGGATAAATAAAGAAATCTAATCTAATCTAATATCCGTAGGCTCTCCGCCATGCCGACGTGTAGGTAGAAAAATCAGAGGTGCACGAAAAGCTCTCTGAGGCGCTCGGAGTGGGCGTTTCTCTATCCGTGTCCGTCCATCTAAGTCAAAACGGCGAAGCATACATTGGCCTTTAGTCTACCAGCCGGCTGGGTGGGAGTGCAATCCTGAATGACATCATGCGGGAGAGGAAGTACGAAACAGGACGTTTGGATAGCATATTTCTTAGAATAGACTGAGTGACCTACTGACCACCATCAAATAATGATAGATAGTAAAAACCCAGAAAACGTATTTTACACAATATGGGTCCTTTAAGAGTTAAAATGAAATGCTTTGGGAATATGGGCCCTTACCTGAGTGGATCAGACTTAACCTTCTTCCTGAATTAAATTGTTCTGGCCCTGGTGTAGTGATACCACCCCAAACCTCATTCCTAAAACTACTTCTTAACCCTGTAAATATTTGCTTTTCTAAAGTCTGTTACAATTCTATTATTTTCTTTCTTCACATTTGTAATTGTATTTTATCCATTACTTGTCATAATGATGATGCACTTGTAATTGCAGCATCAGTCTTTAGTGCCAATGAAAAAGAAAACATGTTTCACTGTCAAATTAAAAAGGTGTCAGTTTCCCTATTTCCCCCCACCTCTCCTCTTACTGTCTCCACTCCCCCCAATCGGTTGGGGCAGATGGACACATACATTGAGTCTCGTTCCTTTGCAGGTTTTTTCCTGTTAAAATCAAGTTTGTCTCTTGCTCGTTGTGGGAACTGTGGGTTTAACTGTAATTGTTAAGGTCTTGACCTTAAAAATCTATCATATTGTACTTGAATTTAGAAAATCTAACATAATCATTAACAGCAGTTTATCCCTTAATCTTATCATAAGCAATAAAATGCATTTCATAAACCAGGGTTTATGTGACGGTTGCAAATTGGCTATATTCTCATAATCAAATATCAGTGTTGCAGTAATAATCTTGTAAAGTAATGAATAAGCAATACAGAACCTACAAACGCTATGTGAGGAACAGCACCCTTATCTCCTAAGATCTCTCCCCCTTAGCACTGAATAGGCTTTTTATTATGCGTCCATAGTTTGTCATTGTTACTTACACACATCTAACACCAGCACATTTCAAAACATTTTCAACCAATTTAGCAGTTGTTTGCAGTGGTAGACTGCAGTAATGTAGGCAGGGCACATTAACTAGACACATAGATAAACAGAAAATCAATTTCAGTATTCAGGTATAAATCAACGATATGTTATTTGCAGGCAGTCCAGTTTAGGCAAGAACACCAAATCTAATTGAACGATAAATTAAAAGTGCATCATGTCAGACAGGGTGCAAAACTTTCAAAGACATAAAGAATATCCAGAATGACACAGCCGTATCCTTGCAATACGACACTTTGAAAAAGGCCAGAATATTTACAGAGACACATAATTATCTATTTCTGAATCCAACCGCCACTGGCCTGCGCCGGAATTCCGGCACAGTGCCGGAGAACTTTAAGCCATGAGTAATATGATAGCTTCAAGTCCACGGAGGATTTTCAGGAATGCGTCTCATCTTTCAGGTATCTCTGGATCTCAGCATTTCCCAACTGTCCCCTCAGCCTGGTTTGACCCACCCAGGCCAATCTTACATAGCCCCCTAATAAACCCTTCGGAAAGGGCTTAGCCTCCATGTTCAGACTTACTGTTTTTTTATGGTGAATCATGATCAAGCAGGACTCCATGATTCTGACACCAAAATGGAGCTTTTGAGTGAGGTGCAGAAATGTGTTGTATCGTGGCCACAGCAGTTGTATCAATGAAAGACAACGCTCTGAGTGGTATCGCATTGAAGCTGCAGTTAAAGGGATAGCTAACGTCTGCTAGCTAAGCCACTAGAGCCAATTAGTTCAGTTTTGAGCAGCTGTTGGTGTGGAGCAGACGCTTCTTACCATAGCTTTATCTGCAAGACAACAACTAATTCAATGTAAGTTCATTTTCTCATGATTTTTCAATAAATGGGACCATCACTCAATACTCTACATATAGAATGTATCTCTCTTTGGCCAAACGTTTGTCAAGAGGCTTGGGTTGAGATGGCTATAAATAATCAAAAGTGTTTTTGTTCTGCCAAATGAACAAAAGAGGTTTGTGCACAAATATTCCTCAAAGGACAGATTCAAAAATAAATTGTTTTGGTATGGGTAAATAAACTAAGGTGACACTACAATAACCCAACCTTGAGTTTAAAGCTGTGTTAAGACTTCAGCCCTGCATGAAAAAATACGGCCCACTCATTCCCTAAAATGGGGTCAGTCCAGGACCACGGCCAAAGGCTCAACCTGTGCATGTTTTTTGCAAGACCACACCACAACCACATCTGGAAAGGCCTTCACGTGCCCAGTGGCATATATCACAGCACACCTTCCTGATAAATTAATTGGTAAGAAACATTGTATTTCTGTTTGCCTCATTTTGAAAAGATAAGTAATTACTGCTAAGTAAACATTGAACTGATTTCATCACTACCTTAAGGCCAGCGCATGCTTCTGCAACTGCGTCTGTGCATTTTCATGCAGCTGTGTCGAAGGACTTGTTGTCATTCATGCTTCTCAAAGCGTTGCGCGTGTTACAAAGCAATTCACCGCCAGAACACTAGGCGGAGTAACGTTTTTTTGTTGAAGAAAGCCTTAGAGAGACCTTCTTTGTGTGTGGCAGTCGTAGTCGTCGACTGTTTATCTACATCGCCACTGCGGCTCCTCATAGCCTTTTTCTTGCGGACAAATCCCCCAGAAAGTAACGGGTTATACAAGTGGTCTGACTTTCGGATCTCTTCTGGAAGTCGAGAACCGTCAAATCCAGCTAGCTCTCAGCGGCTAGCTGCTGCTCTCTCCGACGGCTAGCAGAACAGCAGCGCATATTTTCATGTGTAACCAGTGAATTGAACCCGTTTAACTGTCACAAGAGGTGGTCATCTTGTAATAAAGATCTCAAGGAGGAAACGCGCTGTTTTTTTTCTATTTTCACTGCATTTTCATATAGCATATAAATAGTGAATTTAATATAAAAACATTAATGATTAATCGAAAATCGATCGTTAAATCTCCCGACGATTGATTAAGACAATTTAATCGAATGGCCATCCCTAGTTAGCAGACCAATCAGAGCCTTGCGGGCTGCGTGAGGTTTGCGGAGCTCGGTCTATAGTTAGAAAAATTGGGCGACGCGCGTAGGCACGTAAGAAGGGATGCATAAGCACTTAAGGGGCCCGGAAGGGCTCTTGCGCTTGCGGGCCTGTGAAAACGCAGAAGCATGCGCCAGCCTTTACTTAGGGGTACTGTACTAGGCAGCAGGATCTGTGGTTAGGGAAGTAACTTCAGGCAGTCAGACTGAGCTCATCATACAACTTATCTCTCTCCTCTCTGCTATGGCAGCACAAACAGATTCAACATTTCACTTATTTATCTACATCAAATGTTCAACAAAAGAGATGATAAACTCATCAACAGTAAATCTGTGTGATCCCTCCCAGTATATCTTCACCTTTAATTATCATCTTGACAAGATAAGTAATTACTGCTATGTAAACTTGAACTGAATTCATCACTACCTTACTTTGGGACTGTTTCAGCACAACGGAGTGGTGCGTCTTCAAGGATGATGACATCAACACGTACACGGACGCGGTCATCTGCTACATCAGCAAATGCATCGATGACGTCGTACCCAGGATTACTGTGAGAACATTTCCAAACCAGAAGCCCTGGATTAATGGTGACGTCCATGCTAAACTTAAAGCACGGACTGCTGCCTACAACTCGGGGGATCTGGAGGAATACAAGAAATCCAGGTACGCGCTCCGGAGTGCTATTAGCAGTGCTAAGAGACTCTACAGGGACAAAGTGGAGTCCCATTACAAGGGCTCCAACACCAGGAACATGTGGGCAGGACTAAGAACAATCACAGACTATAAAGCTAAAACCAGCAGTGCTGATGTAGTGTCTGCATCTCTCCCAGAGGATCTGAACACTTTTTATGCACGCTTTGAGTGCAACTCCCCGGCTGCGGAGATCGAAGAGGCCCAGGAAGACCGCTGCCCCCCCGTCATCTCCAGGGCAGACGTGTGGAGATCTCTCAACCGGATCAACGCGCGAAAGACACCTGGTCCTGATGGGATCCCCGGCCGTGCTCTCAAGGTGTGTGCAGATCAGCTGGCAGATGTGTTCACAGACATCTTCAACCTGTCACTGCTCCAGTCTGTAGTCCCTGCATGTCTCAAGAAGACCATCATTGTCCCTGTTCCCAAGAAAACTAAACTCCTCTGCCTGAACGACTACCGCCCAGTAGCACTCACTTCCATCATCATGAAGTGCTTTGAGCGGCTGGTCCAACCATTCATCACCTCCTCCCTCCCTGACTCTCTGGACCCTCTGCAGTTCGCCTACAGGTCGAATAGGTCGACTGCAGATGCCATCTCCCTCACCCTCCACAATGCCCTCTCCCACCTGGACCAGAGGGACACATATGTGAGAATGTTGTTCATCGACTACAGTTCAGCATTCAACACCATCGTGCCCCTGAAGCTTGTCACCAAGCTCAGAGACCTTGGGCTCAACATCGCCCTCCGTGAGTGGATCCTGAACTTTCTGACGGGCAGACCACAGGCGGTGCGGATCTGCAGCACCACATCCTCCACCCTGACTCTCAACACCGGGGCCCCCCAGGGCTGCGTGCTCAGTTCCCTCCTGTACTCCCTGTTCACGCATGACTGCGTGGCCACCCACAGCTCAAACACCATCGTTAAGTTTGCTGATGACACCACTGTCATAGGCCTGATCACCGGCGATGATGAGAAGGCCTACAGAGAGGAGGTCAGAGCCCTGACATCTTGGTGCCAGGACAACAACCTCCATCTCAACGTCAGCAAAACTAAGGAGCTGATCGTGGACTACAGGAAGAGACAAGGAGTGGAACACGCCCCCCTCTTCATCAACGGGACCACGGTGGAGCGAGTCAGCAGCTTCAAGTTCCTCGGGGTCCACATCACTGATGACCTGACCTGGACCCATCACACAGACTCCATCAGGAAGACTGCCAGGCAGCGACTCTTCTTCCTCCGCAGGCTGCGGAGGCTCAACATGGACTCCAGGATCCTCTGCAACTTCTACAGGTGCACCATAGAGAGCATCCTGACGGGCTGCATCACCTCCTGGTATGGCAGCTGCACCGCCCTGAGCCGTAAGGCTCTACAGCGGGTGGTGAAGTCTGCCCAACACATCACCAGGACGGCGCTACCATCCATAGAGGACCTCTACATCCAGCGGTGCAGGAAGAAGAGCAGCCGTATTATTAAAGACCCCTTTCACCCCAGCCATAAACATTTTTGCTTGCTGCCGTCTAGCCGGCGGTACCGCAGCATCCGGGCCCGCACCACCAGGCTCAGAGACAGTTTCATCCCCCAGGCCATAAGACTTTTAAACTCCTCTGAACTATAATAACTCCACCATACTAGCACTGTGATATATTTGCACCATTGCACTTTGTTGTTTTTATTTCTCTTCAGCTGTTTTTATATATATATTCAGACATATACATATTTATATTTCTATATTTTGTACTATTTTTTTTAGGTTGTAATTGAGCATTGTTAGAAGAGAGCCTGTGACTCAAGCATTTCACTGCCAGCGACTGCTTAATGTTATTGTTGTGCATTTGATAAATAAAAATCTTGAATCTCTTGAATCTTGAATCTTGGGGTACTATACTAGGGAGCAGGATCTGTGGTTACAAAGGTAACTTCAGGATAAACTTGCGGTGTTCTGTTCAATGCAAGGAAGCTGGTTCATTCCTTCCTGGTGTAAATCACCATGGCAAACAAGCTGCACCTCTGATCTGCTCTGGAGCTAAAAACAAAAAGTAATTTCATGCTGTTTTCTGTTATAGTCATGTGATCATACTGTTTACATTTAACCTTGAATATCACGTTCGCTTTTACTGAATGTACTTGCAGGTATCAGTATTTCTTATCTTTATTAAGGGTTCTGACAATGATTATAGCAACTAACAACTCTGCTTAAACCTTATTGCAAAGAAAAAAAGTTTGCCTTCACTTTGAGTTTTAACTTCAAATTAAACAACTTGAGTACAACCTATGATCTAATCATCTGCGCCACTTTGAATTTGCGCCACAAAAACCACTGAAAAAATAAAAATCCACCTCTGTGACTATTTGGCTGAGATTTAACATACTGACATATAATAAACAACCATAATGGTGACAACTGTGCACTAAACTTGAACAGTGAAACAGATCTAATGTGCCCAGCTGGCTTGAAACTCCACAGTACAGTGAGCAACTGTATACAGTGTGTTGGTTACAAACAGGACATGGCTGTTCCACAAACCCGCACCTGAAACACACACATGTTGAAATTATGCAACAACTAGCATTTCAGCTGAGCTACTCACAATATCTGGGAATTATCTGGAAAATAACACATAACTGGGTTTCACTTTGGAAAAAGTGCAATGGTGAAACGTGACTTCTCATTTAAAGAATTCTAGATAGTGTTGACATTTTAAGAGAAAACCAACAAAGGAAGGTCAAACAAATATGTTACAAATAAGCTCTTTTTGGCACAGTGTTGGAAGAGACAAGTGTTAGTTTAGGAACCCTACTAAGCATACATTTTTTGGAAATGCTTTTATTTTATTCCATTATTATTATTAGTTCATTCAGTAAGTACTTATTTGAATTAAGTTGCTCTGAGACCCTATTCATTGGAACATTATTTTTATTTTATTAAGACCTATTTTTCATTTCCGATTTTAATATCAAATAAAGAATGACTTTATAAATAAGTAAACAATGATGTAGAATATTTTCATTGAATAGTTAGTTTTTAATGAAAGAGTCGTCTCCATACACGAGTACAACTAGTATAGTGTTAGCGAACAACACATCAAACACTGCCATCGTCATGAAAAGGGCTCCTGCACATATTGAGATCACAAGGAAAGCATGAAAGGTGAGGTGATATGGTGGCTAACAGGTGTGAGTAACTTCTCCCTGACGTTAACGAGGTTTCTTATCTACTTTTGACACATTTGAGATGCGTTTTGACTTTACTCACCCATTCTAGGACACGAATAAACCCAAAAGGTTCTCTCAGTGGTCCCAGGTCCACAGAGAATCCAGACGCCAATTTCTGGGTGCGACAAACAGTGAGTGTAAAAAAGCAGAACAGGGGTACACAAACATTACGTTAGGCAGGTGTACAGGCGGCAGCGCTTGTAAGAGCAGCCACACTACCTGTTCGTCACCTTGTGGCTAACTGGCCCTGCCCTTGTTAGCAAACCCCTGCTAGCAGCGTGCTAACTTTAACTCATGTCATCCGGATTATTTTGAAAACCCACCGACCTGAACAGTATCCATTGGGGCGTGAAACAACTACAATGTCGTTTGTTTTAACTCCTGAAGTTCAGTTCGGTTGTAAATCCCACTTGTTCGTATGGTGAACTACGATCCAGCGGCTACTGGCTGACTGTCAGCGAGGGGCAGAGCTGCAGGAGGCGAGTGACTGATTAACTCAGCCTACAGTCATCCAAGCCTGATCCACAGTGTACAAGTGATCCGCTGTCACCAACACCAAAATAAGAATTGTAGAACTTCCGGTACCCTTCTGAGTAATGTGAAGACAATAACATGTATTAATATGGTTAACCCGGTTCCACGACGGGATATTAGTTCTATTATTTCTTTTTGATTTATCAATCTGTTGTAGGAATGTTATTGTCATGGGATGAACACCATCAGACATATCATTTCGTTTTCAATGTGCTCCTAAACATTTATAAACAAAACAGTGCGGGGGACAATAATTCAGAACACAAAAGTTACAAAAAAACAACAACAACAACAACAAACAAACAAACAAGAAAACAAAGTAAGGACATAAAAATCAAATGAAAAGGTTACAACCTTAGACTACAGACAGTATAACAGATGAACAGGATATCTCTGTATATATAATAATAATGACTGAAGGAAATAAAAGAAGTCATTGAACATTGACATATGCAATTGTTTTAAGACGGGAAGTCAATACATTTTTTAATAAACTAAATGACGACAGACAAGGTAAGTTTAAAGGTAACTTGTTCCAACCAGATGAGCCTGAAATATGAATACCTTTTTAATCTGATGAAAAGGGGACAATACAGAGGTTTGAGTAATTAGTTGTGGAATGAACAAAAAAGACAATAGACAATAATGAAAGTTAAAGTAAATGCATTTGAAAATAAATTGGAAGCTATGAAATTAATGTATTATGGCACCTGTTGTGTCTAACATTGAGCAATGGAGCGTAAAGAAAGAACAATCAAGTATAAATTGAGTGGATTAATAGTTTTTAGAGACTTTTAATTCACCTAATTATGATAAAAACATTTGTTACAGCAGCAGTTCTGTGTTTTCTGGAATGAATACAGTATGCATATATGTATGTAACCCTGCCCACATAACGTGAAGGTCGCATTCAGGTACATCGACCAGATAAAAATAAGCCCATACTCCTACTCCTGAATGCTTTAAGGACACCAGTGTGACTCTTAGTGATAGTGCTTCTCTTGTATATGTAATTAATTAAGGCTAATTAATTATACCAACAAACAATAAACGCAACATATAACATTTATATGCATTGCACACTGAGTGATTTATTATTGTACATGCAGAATTTACAATATTTCCACTCACCTGAACGCAACACACTGAGTGGCCCCCTGCTCGTCTGGTATCCTGCAGTCGCCATTTTGTTTGGTATGTGTCCGGCTGCTACAGAAAACGAAGAGTGACGGCTTCTCTCCTGCATCACACAACTTTTAATATCTTTTTTAATCAGAAACCGGTAATTAACACCACATTTCTGGTACATGTAAGTGTTTAAATGTCGAACGTGAGTACGAGGTTAATTATCAAATAAAAGCTGTAAACATTTCGCTAACGCTAGCAATAAGGTCGCGAGGTGGTTTAGGTAGGCCTCTGTTCAGCGTAAATAACCTTAAACCACATGAACATACACTCATAAAGTGTAAACGTAGACATTCGTTATCTCGTTACACGTTATCTCGTCAACAAATGTCTATCGTTTACCGGATAGTTGCTGCTGGGAAACGCTTGTAGATCGTCTCAGGTAGCTTTGGGCTGCTTACTATTGTTCCACAGTAAGTATGTTATTGTTGTTTTGACTGTCTTGGTTTTTCAGTTATTCATCATACGTGTCTTGGACCGACACGGAAGGTGCCCTGTCACTTGCTTTCCCACTAAACTTCGATTCTGGTCAGCAGCCTTAGATATTTTACCGCAAAACTTGCGTTAATGTCACAGGCATAAGTAATTGTTGCGGTAGCAGCTTGGACTCTTACTTCAATTGAAATGCTTTATCCTCACACAGAGTGCTTTCTATCTATTGCTCAGATGGGCGGACGACGTGTTGTTCAAGCTGGTCGTCAGTGTCGAGAAAGGCCCTCCATGTCTCGAGTAAATACACAACCCAACTCCTGTGGACTAATAGTACATTTTATTGTTCTTAATTCTGGATTGGATACGTGAAATCAATCATGGGTTGGAATTTAAGCGAGACTGTTCCACGACCTGGTTCCCTTTTATAGCTGTATCCTAGTTTTCCCTACAGTCTTTTATTGAAAGAATACTTGTGTCGCCATGTTGCTGTGTATCTCTGTGGAAATGTCAAATTCATTTGTTCTTCTGCACAAATTTCTGTCTCCTAATAACTTATTTTCAGTTCCCTGGGGAGTGTTTTTGATTGGTTTGTAGGTTTAAATTCATCCTCTCCGCCCTTTGTGGGGATCCCTGGATATGGATAGCTTGACTCCCCCCTCAGAATTCATTGGCGGAAGATTTTTTTTCTTCAGCACTGATAACCTACACCTGATAATGTCTAGAAGCTTGAGTATCGTGCCCATTTTTTTCTGCTGCCATCATCAAATGCCACCAAATCCAAGATGAAGCTGAGGATTTTTTTCCCACCCACCCACATTTGTCCCCTTTTTGCCACACTAGTTAAAGCTGCTTGGATCAAGTTCTTTCTTTTGTGGCTGTCCATATTCCCCCATTTATTTCTTTTAATTAGTTACACCTATTAATAAAAACAATGTTACAAATATCACCAAAGGACTCTATTGCACCCACCATCAGTAATAGTTAGCAGTCTGGCGGAGATAAAGATGTCTCAGAGGAGGGATATCGTAGGAAGACAAGTGTCTCTGGGCGATCCAACCCCCTTTTCCTCTTATCTCATGGATCAAGTGTTCCTTCAGGACTCCATATCCTCACGGAGACACCCCACCAGCAGTGCGCTCAAGAGGGAGGAAAACTTCTCGGCCACCTCAGGTACACATGGCATCATGCTAAGACTGTGCTCACCTGCTTTTTAGTATGAAATACCACCAGTTTAAGATAAAAGTCTTTTTTTCCCCTGAAAGGTTAATTTAATTATCTAAATGCTAAAAAAACTAAATACTTTTTTCAGTGTGCTTTTCACACATGCACAAACCAGCTGGTCTATGTATAGCATCGCTTGTCCCTCGGGAGATATTTGGGTTGGTTTTGATTTAGTGTTTTCATTTTAGCTTCTGTTGCGTGTTAGAATTGCATCAACCCCCCAGTCGCTTGCTGTGTTCTCACATCGACTTGTCCCGACTTTCTGCAGACTTAATGCTAGGAGGACAGGTGGAGAAAGTCTCTTTCTAATGGGTTACTATACTCTTGGTTGACAGGGAGAGTCCTGTCAGTCCTGAAGAGAACCATCCATCGTGTTTAAAGTTTGAAGGTCTTAAGTTGGAGACGCATACCAGCATTACTATGACCAACCATGGAGATGACTGCTACTTCTTTTACTATTCAACCTGCGCTAAAGTAAGCAAAGTTTGAGCGCAAAGATCACACATATTGTAAATGCATAATCTAACCAGTTGGAGTGTGGCAGGTGGACTGAAGGAGTGTGATCTTTATACCTTTCACTTATGCTTCAGGGAGACAGCTGCCCCTTCAGACACTGTGAGGCTGCAATGGGCAATGAAACAGTTTGCAATCTGTGGCAGGAAGGACGCTGCTTTCGGACAATCTGCAAGTTTCGACACATGGAAATCACAGTAAGTAAAATGATTATATTAATGAATGAAATCCATTATTATTGTCATTGCACAAGATAATACAACGATATTCTAAATCAATGCACACTATATCGATGAGCCAAGAGCTGCTATGTGCAGGCTCGCCACGAGCTTGCCAAGAAATCTCCTTCAGGCTTTGCTCCCACCATACTTCTTGTTTGGTATAATCAAAGTGTCCAGAAGCCCCAACATTCAAATTGGACTCAAAACAGGATAATTTGTTGTTTTATCACTTCTGAAGAAGGAATCTCCAGTTACTTAGATAAATTAATTTAAAAATGTTGGTGAACTATCCCTTTAATGTCCATTACCTGGTTTAAAAAAAAAGATTCCCCATAAACTTTGTCCAGGAGCTCCACTCCAGCCTCTGGAGTTGTTGGAAGGAACACTTAAATCTTCAGTGTTTACGATTCTAGGTGAAGGGGATCTATTGGCAGAAATTGAATATAAAATAATCCAAATTATGTTTTCACAATCGTGGAATCATCTGAATTGTACAAATTGTGGTTTTCTTTACTCTAGAATAGGCCCTTTAATTTTAAAATAGTTTATATTTACATCTGGAGTGAGTTTTCTCTACTGAGGCTGACATGTTTTCAACTAAACACCCTTTTGAGTTTTTATAACAACTGAAGGCTACAACGGGTTCTCTTTCATGTTTGGAAGGGGAAGGTGATATGAGCGGTATTAAACTGCAACATGAAACTTCCCCCTAGATGTAACTAAATTATACACACTGAACCTCATACTATACTACAATGAACTAAATATATTGAATATCTATCGTGATATCAACGTGCGCGATTGATGTATATTCAGATAATTGCTGGGTTTTTCCGTCAGTGATTCATTGACAGATTAAGAGAATAGTGAGAAAAGAGAGAATTTGAAAACCGAGATTTGATGAAACGAAGTGGCTCCTTATCCCAATTTTTAAACGATGTTATCGGATGTTGAATGTTTTCCTAATATCAGGCAGCCCTAGAGTACAGTATAATCAGGTTTTGTCTGACTAGACATCTAACATCTACAGTGCATCTAAATGCTTCCCCCAGCAATTGAATATATTGACTTTCACTAACAGGTTAAGTTAAACATCACCAGTGAACATTTTATCAACTGATCGTCAGTTAAAATTGAACTTCAGATCTTTAGCAATTAGGGATGGGCATAATTAATTGACGATCGATTAATTGATCATTAATAATTGCGTCGAAGACATTATTTTTTCCTCGAGGAAAACTATTGCATGTTCGCTATGTGTCGGGAGGTTGGAATATCCGAGCTGCCCCGAACGCACTAAAACGCAGCACAGCGAGGATGTCAGCAGCTGGAGGAAGCAGCCCGGTGCTAGCCTCCACTCAGCTGCTCGGCTTCATGTCCGCACACGGACCCTCAGTCCACGTGGAGGGGAACCCGGACAGACCCGGGTCTGGTTGAGGGGCTCCGGAAGTGAGGGCGTGACAACAACCGGACTGAGAGGTCGAGAACCGTCAACTCGAGCTAGCTGTCAGCGGCCAGCTGCAAACTTTGTCTAACCTTCCATTGAATTCAATTGTGCTGTTGCGTGCAATAGGGCAGTTTTATAGAAAACAGAGAAATGATAGAGATATGATCAGCCCATGTCCACCATGCATGCTTATACATATATCATGTGCATCAAAACAGAAAAACAGAAAGGAGATACCTTGCTATTGGGAGAAACAGTCTGCCGGCTGCCAGAAATCACACTGTGCCTTCCTCCATGAAAAGCCCCGCTACATAGAGGGCATCTTGTTCCCACCTGATAAAGGTGAGTGGACTTCTTTCCCACAAAGTTAAAATACATTTTTCATCCACTTGTGAAAGGCACTGATGATAATCCTTGTAATTTTCCCAGGTCTGAGCAAGAATGAGGAGCAGCCACTTGAGGAAACAGTTCTCCCACCAACTGTCCCTCTTGCAACTGCAGCCAACCCCCAGCTCAGAGGGGTCATTAAGACCGAAAGTCAGGAGCCTGTACCAAGCCCCACTCACCCACCAGTGGTGATCAATCCTGCAGATGATGATGAGGATGAAGATGGTGAGCTCGATTTGATCTCGAATTTCCTTCAATGCCTCTTGCTTGTTTCTCTCTTTTCTTAGAGTTTTGTTTAAACATACCTGCCTAATATTGTGACACATTATTCGCTGTAGTCTTATGCATGTGTATCTTAATATTTCCAGACCTTTTCTCAGAGGAGGGAGATGATGGCAGGGCCGGCTCTTCTCATCGAAAGCTACCCAAATTAGGTGAGACTGAGCGACCAACAAAAAACTTGTATACAAACGTTGCAGCCAATTCTGTAATATTATTAAAGTCAGGGTGTTTTCTGATAAGATATTGTAACTTTGCAGATGACTCACTGAATTTTGGAGTTAGCACCCTGGAGGAGATCAGACTCAGGAAGGCCCTGAAGACGAGCATGAAGAGAGCCGGTTACCCCATCCAGAGTTCGGATACCTTGGCCAACGGAGGGAAAGAAAACATCCAGTCAATATGTCGTCCAGCCCTCTATGAGGCCAGAGATGGTAAAAAGCTCTAAACACAGTTAAATATCTGCTCTGGATGTTCGCTGCTTGAAAACTCTAAGCAAATGACCATCTTAAACAGAAAAACGATTTGAAATGAACTTAAGCATATTACCAATACCTTCACTCCTGAATGAGAAGTCAAGCCATTATCATCCCTTTCTCAACCAGTATGTGGTTCCTTTTAACCTAGGCCAATTTGTCTTTGAAGAAACTGGGAGATCAAGAGGCAGTGTGGCTGAACGGCTCGGAAGGAAGATGCCAACTATCAGTAAATTTGCACTCTTTTTACAACTCATAATATTTTTAGCTTACCGATAGACTTGAGGTGCCACGGCAAATTATATTAATGGTAACGATACAGAATCTCATGAGTTCTCCCTGCTGTAGATGAAAAAAGTGGAGGTGGTGTCCAGCTGAAAAGGAGTCTGGCTGAGCGTCTGGGCAGAGTTGTGGATGAGGAACAGCCATTAATGTCCCCTAAGAAAGGCGAGTATCTTGAAATATCAAAAGTAGAGATTCTTTCTCTGCATCATCTGCAGCATTTTATTTGGAATCATATTAGTCAGAAAGAGGGAAGAGTTGTACCAATAAAATGTTTATATAAACAGTAGGGATGCACCGATCCGATATGTGTATCGGGATCGGTTCCGATATTGAAGAAATTTCTAGATCGGTGATCGGTGACAATGGGCCGATCCATATCGGCTGATCTATTCAGTGTAATTCTATGCTGTGCGCTGTGAGTGACGTCATACGCAAGCAACACGCCGTGCGGAGCCTACCTTGTTTACAAAATGGAGCGAGCGAAAGGATCGGCTATCTGGAGCTATTACACATTACCTCAGCCAACAAGCCCGGCAGAGGCTTCCCTAAAGGCCGATGTATGCTTCTCTGAGTCCGTTGAGGACGGACTGACGGACGGAGACTTTTTGATTTATAGTTCACCTTTGCTGAAAACAATTGGGCGCCAGAACAATAGGGGGCGCAACGGAAGACGAGCTTAGAGAAGCCTACCTCATGAGTTCTCAGAAGAAGTCCACTTTCATTATTTACTTGCTCCCGGCTTTTCACACTCAGTGTACGATGGTAACTAAATAAAATAAACTGACACCCAGCGGGTCATAATGTTTATGTTATCGTGTCTTAGCGCACCAGTTCCCCGGTCTTGTTTCCGAAACTGCGTTGCTAATTCCACAGCTTGAAGCTACACGGAGGCAGCTAGCTTCCCCAGCTTCCACACACAGTCAGCAGGGACTCCCGATCCCAAGTGTTTGCTTCTAACCTGACGGTGTTTGAGAAACAGTGTCATCGCAGCCGTGGAATTAAAGTCAGCGGGTTTTTGCGCTGTTACCACTGCAGTTAGCATGGTGGCTAGCGCCATTATGACAGGGCGTTATAACCGTATGTGACCGTACACACATGCCGTGAGTGCTCTAACGAGCCACCGTCAGCCAGACAACACCGCTGGCTTAACACACTTGTCACATTAATCATAGAGTCGTAGTTGTGTTTGGGTTTATTGTGCTATAGGGAATGAAATGGGATGTTTAATTCCCATTTGCACTAAACTATATAAAGAGCTGATTGCTATTTATTTTGAAAGTCTACCAACCAAGCTAGAGAAGCTATTGTTTTCTCAATTTCAGTTCCTTTATTATTTTACGATTTATTTTGTTTTACATTGTATTTTGAATCCCTAATTGCACTGACTGAACCAGTCACACTATATTTGTATGATTAAGATTGTTTTACTGGTGCACAATTATTAAATCAATAAGTAATTCAGTACATTTATATCTGTTTATTTGTTTTTAAAAAAATAGGAAAGAAATGTTTAAGTCAAGTCTCATGATCCCAGTCTTTTCCCCCAATGAAACTTACAGTTTGTTACCATAATTTCGCGCGGTTTTTCTTTATCGGTATCGGATCGGGATCGGCCGATACTAAACCTCAGGTATCGGTATCGGAGGTGAAAAAAGCGGATCGGTGCATCCCTAATAAACAAGTTGTGCTTTGATGGGCTCCGAATGAATGTCTTTTTAAACTACTTTATTTTTTCCTTTTCTCCAGTTTTTAAGCCTATTAAGGAAAGACTTGGATCGACAACTGCTCTTGTTGCACTAACTGACCAAGGTAAGAAATCAGAAGAATATAGAATGTTACCTTGATGTTGTCCATTATTTTGTTTTGAATGAATAATCATGCACATTGACCAAAATATTGTATCCTGTGACCTGATTTTTCCTAACAGCTGAGACCAACACAGAATCTAAGAAAGCTCCTGAGCATATCCGCATCAAAACTCTGGAGGAGATCAAACAGGAAAAGGCAGCAATGTCTAAGAGCCAGAAGGATGGTCCTTCTATTGTGGGTCCAGAGAGCACCAAAACCAATAAGGGTGTCAAGAGAGCCATCAGTGTTAAAGATGAATCAATTCGCTGTGTCAAAACGTTCTCAGAGATCCTTCCAGCCAAGAAGACAAGGAAGGAGGAGCAGAACCCCAGCCCAAAAAAGGCAAAGCACACTATGGAGAAACTCCCAGTCAAGAGCCAAGCAGAGCCGAATGCAGTTGGGCCCTGTCCTGAGGCTACAAACATAGAGGAAGTTCGAGTAAAGACCCTGGAGGAGATCCGCAGGGAGAAAGCAGCAAAGATACAGGCTCAACAGGGTATGCAGGCTGAAAACAAGAGGAGCGCTGATACTAAGGAAAATGGTGTAAAGAATCCTTTCCTGCTGCGCATCAACGAACTAGCTCCCCAAAGTAAGACAGCAAGGCAATTTATATAGTTCTCTGTATATTGGCTCAAGGGCTGTTGTAAATTACTTTCAGATTAAATTACATTTTCAATATGCTGATCTTCATCCTGCATACAGTGTATTTAAATGTGATCTTTCTGTTTATATCAGCAGGAAGCATCACAACACAGAACAGAGCTGAGGTTACAGCACAAACTGCTGCTCCTGAGGTACAGTCTGAAAGACACTGCAGTATTGGATTTTGTTGCTTGTTCACCTGTTGACTGCTGTAGATAGTAATTTTCCTGTGTCTTTCTAGACCAGGCCTGCAAAGACCTATAACGTCAAGGTCAAGACCTTCGAAGAGATCATGCACGAGAAGCGCCTCCGCAGGCAGGAAGTGGAAGAGCAGGACAAAACCTCAGCTGAAGAAAGTGATTTGATCCCCCTCAAATCCAAGGCTGCATCACCTCTCAACAGCACTTCTTCTCCTGGTGCAAAAATTGCAGCTGTGACCTCAGTCCCTGTTAAGCAGAACTCTTCACCAAGGGCGTTTGAGTCTAAGTCAAAGATTCCCAGAAACTCCAGGGAGGTCCCAGTCAAAAACTCAAGGAACTCAACAGCACCGCCACCGGCCAAGCAGTCTAGAGCAGCTCCTCATGAAACTGCAGAGTTCCCTGCCGCTGATAAAACACTGTGCACTTCTAATAAGAAATCCCCAGAACACACTCGAGATGCCAAAGGTAGCACACCTCTTTTGCAACCCACATGTCTATTTGAGTGCTAAGGAAACTCTTCTAAGCAGAAAATACGTAGAGGCACTTGAGTGACCATGTCATTGTTAGTATTCTACAGACACCTGTTATCTAAAATTTGATGTAAATGATAAAAACCCAGTTTTTGATTTGGAGGGGGTTGGGGATTTCATGAAACCTGATAGAACTGGTATTCAAACCAGATTTATTTTTAAAAGCATCAAGTGTCTAGTTCAGAATACATGACGCACCCATTTGTTTCATGTATATCCTAAAAACTTCCGTTCCTTTTTAGTGAGGCCCAAACTGAATGTGAAGCCATCTGTCATGAAGCCTGCAGTGCAGGTGAAACCAGGCCAGAAGAGGAGGGGAACAGAGCGATCTGTTGTGGCTGCTGTGAAACCTCTGAACAGTATCTGCACAGAGGTGGAGGAGCCACTGCAAGAAACAGTATTCCAAGATGGACAAGTAGGTTCAACACACAGTGTTCATGATATGACTGGGACAGGGGCCAAAATCCTAACCATTTCTGTATAATGCAATTGTTTTTATATCACTAGTATATTTTGTGTCCTTAACATTTGAAGTATTTCTACTCAAGTCCTAAAGATGTTGACCTGTCCCTGTGGGTTACCCAGTTCTCATATGTATCTGGTGCTTTCTTATAATCTGCCTGCAATTAATAGATTTGTCATCAAAGCGGGATGGAGAATCTAAACAATCTAGTGCTGTGAATGATCTTCCGGGACTTGTGTTACCAGGTGTTACCATCCTCCAGTGCTGCTGTTCCCCCCAGTCCCAGCACCCTGCTGGACTGCCTGGACTGCAGCTCCAGCCCCCTGAGAGAGGAGCTCCAGACTGTCCCTGTTTTCAATGAGAGTCTGAGCCAGGAAACAAAGCCCACCTTCAGTATTACTACTCCCAGAGAGATCGGTGATCTCCCCCAAAGGTAAATGTCCACAGGGTTTTCAATATTAACCTAAAACATGATCATTGACTTATTGGTAATATCAGACTTCACAAAGGAAATGTCTGCAGGCTGGCATGGACATGTTTAAACTTGATTTACCATTATAGTTTCCGCTACGCTCACTTTATAGCAGTGGCCCACTGCTTCAGTATTGAGGCAGACTCACTAACTGTATCTAATTGTAATGTCGTAGTCTCATATAGTTTCAATGTATTATAATTTGTTTCACAACATTTAAAAAAAGTGCTACCTTGAGCATGCTAGCAATGTTTTTGCTTGATAATCTCATATTTTTTAAAGAATTTCATGTTGCAACCCCCCCTCTTTGAAGATGCACTTGATTTAACCAGCATGTAGCAACTATGTTACTTAACTTAACTGTTCCTCTGATGACAATTCTGACTTTTGACCTTATCTCCCAGGGGACGTGGCAGCGTTCTTAGGGACTGCTGGCAGGTCGGGGGCGAGTTTGGCCGGAGGGCACTGACCTCTGTGACAGACTGACTTTTTTAATTGAAAAACCTTACTTTGTAAATTACAACAAACTTGTAATAGCGGTATATAATACTTTTTGAATAGCTGGTTGACGTTTATGAAAAAGCTGCCATGTGCATTGATATAGAGAAATTTGTGCTTTCTCCACTCTGCCCAACTGGTCAAGTCAGACGGCTGCCCAGATTGAGTCTAGTTCTGCTAGAGGTTACAAGTTAATGGGGTTTTTGTTTCCCTCCAAAGTGCTTCCTCGTCGTGGGAACTGTTGGGTTTCTTTGTTTTGACAATATGATACATTCAGATGTGAAGAGTCACACGTCTAACTCAAACATTTAATAACTTCACAAGTCTCATGAAGAGGAACCAATCCAAATAGCCTTTCATAAGTCATCTTAACTACAGTCTTATGAATATTGTACAAATCCCCGGCTATATAATGTTTTGTAGCTTCTTGAACAAGGAGATGATCATAGAACATTCTGAATGACAGGCGCTCAGAGGTTCAGGAAAGCGTGAATCTTATTTAATGTAAACTCTTCTTGCCTTGGCCTGATGCCTTCACTTCCTGAATGCATTGTTTCAAATTAAAAGCTCTCCGCAGAGTTGGGTAACTGGTTTCATGACTTTGATACACAAGAGTGGCAAAATGATTAAAGTAGAAACACTGCTGCAGCATTGTCGGACATTAAGTAAGTAACAAGTCCCTTTTTTATGTGTCAGCTCAGTCCTGAAGACCCCCATTCAGCCCAAGGCCCGAAGACAGAGCGCTGCTCTGTCCACCTCAGCCGTGGACGACTTCGAGGACCTGATAAACGAATTCACAGACGACCATCTGGAGGACGATGTAGACCCGGGCATTGGAGAGGACGACCTGCTGCAGGAACTGTCAGAGATGATTGACAGCTGAGGGTTCCATCTAAAACAATCACCACCATACCCCAATTTAT
Source organism: Pseudopleuronectes americanus (assembly GCA_038501795.1). NCBI lineage: Eukaryota > Metazoa > Chordata > Actinopteri > Pleuronectiformes > Pleuronectidae > Pseudopleuronectes > Pseudopleuronectes americanus. Next base: position 713,431 of record CM076717.1, on the reverse strand, counting down.
CACCCACAACCATGGCTTTTATTTACAAGAAGTGAAGACCATCATATCTACTACAGAACATTTTTAGTTACATTTTTTTTTGCTTTAATGTTCACCATCTTTCATCCTGTCAGCTACAAATATTTTTTTTTGTTTTCATTCCCTGCCCATATGATCCTCATTTAGCCCAGGAGCTAATTCTGCAGGGTTTGGGTTTTCTTTATCATGTCTGTGGAGGATCACTGTTCAACATTTCCAGGCCCTGGGAAGAAATCCTGAGAGAGCTCTGGTTCTGTTAGTAAACATCCTGAGAGTATCAAAATCTTTATTATGTGAAGTCATATTGGTATACCCATTATGCAAAGGGTTACTTTTGATTCTGTTTATGTTTGGAAGAGAGTGTTGCTGCTCAGCTACTTCCAAGAGTAAGACAAATGTTTAGTTCTGATAATGACGACCCTGTCAACAAAGTAATAAAGGTCAGTCCCTGAGAAATTATGTTTTCCAGAAGTAGTTAACATGAGGAGTGTCTTATCCATCAGTTTAATTTGCTTTATATACTTTTCCACTCAGATCTTAAGGAATGCACCTTCTGCCTGTGACTGTCCCGCCCTAAGTCTTTTTTTTTGTATAATGTATGTATACTTTTTAACCAGATCTTTTATCCGGTGGGTAAACTTTAAAAAGACTAGTCTGGGATCAGCTTAAACTCGCTTTCTTGTCTTTGTTAAGGAACACCTCAGGGACTGTTTCTGATTTTGTATGCTCTTCATATGATTCACAAACACTGTATTTCATTTCAACAATGCTGTCTTTGGTTGTATTTTTTTAGTATGTTTTTTTTGTTTTTGTGCTATTTGGGTTAACATTGGTTTATGAGTGGTCAGCTGAGATCATTGTCATTTTCTTTGTCTTTGTTTGCCTTTTCCTGACCTGTTTCCTCATGCTTACTGTTCAGAGTGACTTGTACAAATTGCTGTGTAAATAAAATAATGCTTTTAATGACCAACTTGATCAATAGCTTTTCAATTATTATACAATTCAGCTTATACTATGTGCCAGGGTCGGAACATATATCAAATGTTGATTCATACAAGAAAAGATGTGTAAGTTAATGTTTCAGTTTAGCTCTTAACATAACCATGCTCTCAATTCCAAACAACACCTCAATGGGATAAGTTACTGTAAAGAAAATGACATTAAAGTGAGAAAGAAATGCTGTGAACAGATTACTCAAGACAACCCAACAAGGCTAAAAAGAACCAACTGCAGAATCTGGAAAAATCACAAAGTATACTTTTGCCCCTAAAATAGTTCCCAAAAAATTCACTGTTGGATTAGCCTACATTTGTTATCTCACTGCACATAATACTGATTGTAAATATACTGCTTCAATGAATTAAGGGAACACTTAAATCACATCAAATCTTGATGAATGAATTATTCAAGTCGAAAATCTTTACTGATGTACATTGTATAATTTAATACGAATAAAATTGCACAACGGTCAATGGAAACCAGATTCATCAAGCCATTGATGGCCGGATGCAAAACAATCCTGAAAATCTAAGTAAACATTTTTAATTACAGGCTGACCTAACTAATAATGTGACTCAGTAGTGTGTATGGCCTCAGGGCGCCTATAGGAATGTTTGGGTCTGATGATTGGGTAGATGGTGTCATAGGGGCTCTCCTCCAAGACTTGAATCTGTGAGACTGGGACAGTCTGTGATGGTACTGATCGGCGTCAGATACACTGATACATAATGTCCAAGAGGCGCTCGATTGGATATAGGTTAGGGAAACGTGAAGGCCAGTCAATGGCATCATCATGCGGCACGCATCATCATGCGGCACGCATCATCATGCGGCGCAACTCATCACATCATCGTGCGGCGCACATCATCACATTATCCTGCGGTGCACATCATCTCGCGGCGCATATCATCCTGTGGCACACATCATCACATCATCGTGCGGCGCACATCATCACATTATCCTGCAGTGCACATCATCCTGCGGAGCACATCATCTTGCGGCGCACATCATCAAGCAGCGCACATCAAGCAGCGCACATCATCCTTCGGCGCACATCATCCTACGGCGCACATCATCACATCATCTTGAGGCGGACATCATCCTGGCACATCACCGTGCGGCGCACATCATCCTGCGGCGCACATCATCACATCTTCATGCGGAGCACATCGGCGCCAAAATGGTGCGGCTCATATCATCACATCCTCATGCGCACATCACCGTGCGGCGCACATCATCCTGCGGCGCACATCATCCTGCGGCGCACATCATCCTGCGGCGCACATCATCCTGCGGCGCACATCATCCTGCGGAGCACATCACCGTGCTGCGCACATCATCCTGCGGCGCACATCATCACATCATCTTGAGGCGGACATCATCCTGGCACATCACCGTGCGGCGCACATCATCCTGCGGCGCACATCATCCTGCGGCGCACATCATCTTGCGGCGAACATCACCGTGCAGCGCACATCATCACATTGTGAGGCGGACATCATCCTGCGGCGCACATCATCCTGCGGCGCACATCATCCTGCGGCGCCCATCATCCTGCGGGGCACATCATCCTGCGACGGACATCATCCTGCGACGGACATCATCCTGCGGGGCACATCATCCTGCGACGCACATCATTCTGCGGCGCACATCATCCTGCGGCGCACATCATTCTGCGGTGCACATCATCCTGCGGAGCGCACATCATCACATCATCATGCGCGCATCATCATGTGCGAACATCATCACATCATCATGCGCACATCACCGTGCTGCGCACATCATCCTGCAGCGCACATCATCACATCATCCTGCGGCGGACATCATCATGCCGCACATCATCCTGCGGCGCACATCATCCTGCGGCGCACATCATCCTGCGGCGCACATCATCTTGCGGCGCATATCATCCTGCGGCGCACATCATCTTGCGGTGCACGTCATCCTGCAGCGCACATCATCGTGCAGCGCACATCATGGTGTGGTGCACATCATCACATCATCATGCGCCTGCATCATGTGCGCACATCATCCTGCCACGATCATCCTGCGCACACAAGCGCACATCGTCCTGCGGCACACATCACCGTGTGGCGCATGATGACACTTCAGAGAAAAGATTTCCTACTTTACTACATTTATTGGACAGCCTTACTTTTATATTTTTGGATTTTAGATACTGGATGATTTAACATGCTTTAAAAACCTATTGTTAGAGAATAACTGTTGCTTGTTTCCATGTGATGTCCTGAGGCTGCCCCCTGCTGGCTGCTGGGTTCCTCTGCTGCTCTTGTTTTGTTTTTTATTACCTCTGCTAAGGAGTTTATGTTTTCATCTCTGATTTGTCAGTCAACAGGTTTATGTAATAAACTACTGGACCAATAACCACAAAACTTGCCAGAAGGAAGCTGCATGGCTCAGATATGAACCTATACGGCTCTGTTGATCTCTACTGAGTGCCAGTCTAGTAAATAAATCTGGAATCTTCTCTCAAAAAACCTTTCCCCCTCAAGGGGTTTGAAGTGTGAAGCTAAGGAGGTGTTTTATAAAAAGGATATCTGCATCTACTTAATAGTAATTTGACAAATACAATTTGGAGTAGAATATAAAATCCTATCTTACTATCTAACTTGTCCCTGAGTTTCTCTGCTGTATCCTCCAGCTGCAATCCACTTCGCTTGTGATCTTAAAAAAACCCCAGAGGTTTCAAGTTAAAGATCATTTAGCTGGATTTTGCAATTCCATGAATCTATTTCTATCTTGATTATCCATAACAGATTCATTGCAGCACTGACTTATTTCCTGTGATTAGTCTTATATTCCCTCCTTATCCTGTTAAGTTCCTTGAAAAACTTTATTTTGAATACTTTAATTCTAAATTGAAGAAATTCCCATTGGCCATTATTGCTGTTGATTGATTTATGACGTTCAACTTCCTCAATTCTCTAATCTTAGTACAGTATACGTAATTGTGTAACATCCGGTGTTAAATATCTAGTTGCCTTTATATCTGGTTTCCCTAAGTGTAGTTTCTAAATTTAGATAAATAAAACAAGAGACATAATTCAGAATACTATTAATCACCAACACCCCTGGACTTAAGTTTCTCCATACATCTGGTAAATTGTTGTCTGTCATCAAACCTCCCACTACGGCATTATATTGACGCTCCACTCATCTAAGAGGCCACCCACCTATCTTCCAATTTATCATCTGTTATGATCCAGTCACCTTTTTCTAGAAAGTAATCAGGAGGGTATAGGAAGCTTTAGTATCTGAAATCACATGAGGTACATTTTCTGTAGGGCTGAATCCAAAATTAGTTATAACAATTAGTTATAATCTGAATTAGACTTTTAATACAACCAGTGACCACCTCCATCAGCCGTGAGTCGTCATTTCCCCAGGGCATCTGTTGCTACACCTCCAGTGAGAGACATGTCTTAATAATTGTATGTCTCCTCACAGTTGTGCACCCACACCAGCTGAATAGGTCTGATGTAAAATAAATAGAGCTTTTCTCTTTTTTAATTCCCTAACACTTAATGAACCAAACGAAATTTTACCACAGAACATTGACATTGCCAAAATAAACAAAATTGGAATCTGCAAACTAGTAATTTGATATGAGCCCACTCAGATTTTAGATAGAGCTTCATGAAGTAGTTCCCACTACATACTGGTCACTACGCTTGTGAGTGAAGTGTACTTCTCGAGGCAGCACTGTGCGGTGCTGTGTAGTCTCCCGTCCAGACGGGGGCGTGGCAGCCGGAGTGTCGGGACCACGCAGGAGCCGGTGTTTCCTGGAGAGTGGATGTAAACAGAAGGACGTCCCCTCTGGAGACAGCAGCGCTGCGAACATGAGCGGACTGGAGCCGTTAACCGAGTTTGTGAAGGACAGGCTGACAGCGGTGGGTGAGGAGATCCTCTGCGCCGTCAGAGACGCAGTGGTGGAGTACCAGAGTGAAATCCTCCGCTCCAAGCAGGAGAACGAGCGGCTCAGACGCCTCCTCAACGTCGCCGTCCAGCGGCTGCTGCTGCAGCCAGGTGAGCGCCCACTGAGCTGTCATAGATGTGCTCTGAAAACGAGGCCACGTCCTATTCAACACGCATTCTTTCTAATGGAGCTCTGATCATGGCTTCAAAGAGTGTGGAAGCCCTGTATCGTATCCGGTGTCATTATAGTAACATAAGATGGAATCATCTCTCAGGAACTAACCTCACAGACTCACTGGTTGTGGTCACCACATATCTTAGTAATTGGTATGTTAAGGGCTCACTCTTGATTCAGTATGAACAAGTCTTGTCCTGCATGAAATGCCATTGTGGAATATCCTTAAACAACATGAGATTTACTTTAATCACTTTAGTTACATTATACCAACACCAGCATTTAAACCATGAAGCAGCTGAGAAACCAGCACAACAAATACACTGACAAAGTAGAATTACTTCTCGTAGCAATACAGAGAAGATGTAAGGACCTAGCTTATTAAGATAATCATCCTACCAAAATAGATTTTGATAGGGCAATAGTCTATGTAAATTGATATTGTGGCGTGTCATTTAATAAAGCAACATTTACATAAATATGGGGATCCAGCTTTGATTTGAAAATTACACTTCACAAAAAGTGTTTATATGGAAATGTTATTTAAAGGTAAAGAGTCCTTTAGAGTCTAGTGGGAACAGGACCTAAAAGATGATGGTTTAGATGAAGAAACTGTTCAACCCAGCTCAGAGAGATCTATGGGAGCGAAGCATTTGAAATATAGATCAGGTGCTATTGATTCTAAGGTTAATGTACAGGACATGCATCTGTGCCAATGAAGGGGGGTGATGACTTTTTTTCCTTCTATTTGTGATAAATATCTGATTCACTAATGTCTCTTTCTGATGGCATCAGTGTGGAGGGTTTTGTACATAGGGAGGCAGCTGCAGCATCAGCGTCATGTGTTGGACTAAAGTTGAGATAACTGTCCTTCATTGTATTGACTTAATGTGTAAATAACAAAGGAGGTAAACATTTTCCTTTGAATTTTCTCTCGCAAAAATAAATAGAAAAACAGTTGTGAACTGCTGAGAGAACTGAAAGAGCAGCAGGATCATGTAAAAGCTGAAGTAAAACCTTATGGTCAGACCACAGAGACAAGATATGATACATTTTACCTGAAGAAATTAATCTGATAGTTGGGGAAATGAATGTTTTTGATGATCGTCCCTGCAGGTCAGGGTGAGACATTCCTAGAAGACACAATGATATTTTCATTCAGAACCACCTGACTGTGATGTTGGTCACCTTTCAGAACCTCACACTCTCCAGCCCAGAGAAGATGGTCAGCCCTGTGAGTGGAGGAGCACTGTGGAGCTGCTGCCACGAGTTAAAGATGAACCAAATATCACAAGCTCAGATGAGGGGAACTGTCATCATGCTGAGCCAATTCAAAGGTCATATCCTCCATCAGCTGAGACTGTCTCCCCATCTCCAGTAACATCCCAGGAGATAAAGGCAGAGTGTGACAGAGAGGGCGACAGTAACCACCAGTCAGACAACAGTTTAGCCCCCTCTCTGACTGTTCACCCACACTGCAGAGTGGCTCAGAGTGTTTCTTGTGCCAGTTCTGCAAACAGTCACAGGACTCAGAAAGCAGACCAGCAGGTGAAAGGCTTACTCCGCTCAAATGCAAAACAGAGTTCTCATATTCTGCAGATTAAAAGTGTGAGATCCTTGAAGCCTCCTCTGTCTCGCTCTTCTCACCCAAGCCAAAGCATCCAGAGGTGGCACAGCTGTAAAGAGTGTGGAAAGGGCTTCAGCTTTGCCTGCCAGCTGGAGGTCCACATGCGCTGGCACACCAAGGAGAAGCCATACAGCTGTGCAGTGTGCCGGAAGAGCTTTACCACGGTCAGCATGCTGAAGAGACACCACCGCATCCACACCGGAGAGAAGCCCTTCCGCTGCCATGTCTGCGGAAAATGTTTCAACCAGTCGGCCCACCTCAACACCCACTTCAGGCTTCATACCAGAGAGAGGGCCAGCTGGAGACAAGCATCACACCCCAAGTGAAGTCAGAGCAACAGGGAATGAATCTGTTATTTGTAAAATTCTGGAAATGTCCAGCTTTCATCTTCTGACAGTGTACAATAATGGTTTGTGTCTTGTTGTGCAATAAAGCACCATAAAGATATATATGATCCACTGATTCTGTTGTGTATCTCATCACCACCAAATGTGATAGCAAGGACAGATTTGCGCAACATTTTACTGACCTGTTTCAAAACTAAGATGCTTCTATAGAACCAACAAGGCGATTCACAGGAGCCGAGATATGAAGAAGACAGTTGGAAACTTAAGTGAGCACTAACAGAGCTGGAACTGGAAAAACATTTCATCATTATAACTGTATTAGTTAAAGAAAGTCACATTATCTGAATGGGTTAAGTCACGAATAACATTAAATTGAAGCTAAACCTAATAGGCAACTTCTATCGTGTGAATATAGATGAAAAGGGGATGTTTGTGAAATTTTTACAGGATGTTTTGTGTTTAATTTCATTAGACCGAACCTGATATTCGATATTCTGAATTTAAAAGCTACTGCCTTTATTTGAAGCACTATTCGTAAGACTTAGTCATTGCGATAGTTTGTCATGTCCACCAAGATGTGATAATATGATATGACTGACATCTGCCGGAGGTTCCCTGTTACTGGCACTTGGGAAAATACATTAGAAAAAGACAATATATAAGCTTCCTCTCTGTATTTATATGAAGTATATCCTGTAATCCTGTAATCTACTTTGTGCAGTGGTCAGTTAATAACTGACTGGGGTACACAACCAAACTTGAAATCCTATATGAGAGGCGGGTTAATTTTGATGTTAATCAGTATGATTGTCATAAGTCAGTAAATTAATAAAATGTTTTAGTGTTCATGATTTTTGATTCCACCTAATGAGTTGCTATTTTGGCCACAATATCAACTGGTGTACTTACAGTCTCTGCTCGCTTTGGGTGGAAATAAAGCAGCTTGATGTATATTTAAATTTAATAATATTGTAACATGAGCTGGATGATACAGTTCAGACTGTTAGTAGCTGCTTGATCTTCTCTCACATCATGGTTCTCATTCATGTTTATACCCTATATGTTGTTGTCTTGATTGACAACACTTTCAATCTACCCTGTAGACACAGCTGTTGCATGTATGTTTTCCCTGGAAACGGATCTTCTTCTGTGTGGCTCTCCCTGAGGTTTCGTCCCCTTTTTTTAATTTTTTGCATAGTTGAAGTTACAGGAAAGATCCACCTTTTATAATTTGGAGCTTGTTTGCATAAACATCCATATTTAAATCCATATTTTCTCCTGTCATGGCTACAACTTTATGTCCTATCTATTTTATCCTGGAGGAGGTTTGATTGGCCAATTATGTGAACATATACCAGGAGTTTGACTTTTCTCTTAAGGAATTTACTCATACAGCAGTCATATCGCAGAACAGGAACCGCAGAGTCAAATCTAGTTTATTTATGTATTCCTATATCACAAATCAATAAATTACCAAAAGTAGCATCTATTAAAGTAGTGCAGTGCTCGTTCTAAGCATGCCTTTTTGAACTGTTTGCTTTAGATGTGGTAATGTTGTAATACTTGACGAGTCCCGCTGCTGCTATAGAGCACTTGTCCTGTCTTAATTCAATTTAATATTAATTTAATAATTTGTCACTGCACGTCCCATCCCTGGCCTTATTAATGTGAACGGTTTGCGAGATATGCAAGACAAAGACAGCCTGACAGACAGACCAACAAATTAATTCATTTCTGGAATCATTACCTGGATTTCTTCAGTCTTCACACCATGGCAACAATCATGAATATAAACGGAATCTGGATTGACTATTGCATACCAGTGGTTTGCATCTTGGGCTGAATCCTCGGTTTATTGTCATGACATTGTTTATTGCTGTTCAGTGGTAAACAGTTTTTCATCACCTCATAAAATTATTTTCGGTTCATCCACAAGCCTCCGAATTCTCTCAGCACATTTATTACTTCTTTGTTTTCTGTGTGCGCCTGCTTTTTATACCGAACTAGATTTGTATCTATTTTTCGATTTTTGAAAAAATCGAAAAATCCCCCCATCTCTCTTTTCTCTCCGCTCTTTTCAACCCACCTCTCCTCTCTTCCCCATTTTGATCTGCTCACCCCAACCCGGCGAGATAGATGTCTGCTCACATTTAGTGTTGTTCTGTTAGAGGTTTCTTCCAGTTAATGGAGGAGTTTTTTCTCTCAACAGTCTCTAAGTGCTTACTTATTTTAGGAACTTTTGGGTTTCTCCATAATATTGTAAGGTATCCACCTTACTATGTAGAATGCCTATAGATAATTTATTTTGAGATACGGGTGCACTTGTGCTTTCTTGTACTGTTTAGTGGTCGGATCCTCATTCGTCACTTTTGTGTAGCAGCATAGTTACATTAAATGACATGTAATTTAGCTAGTGCTTTTATCCAAAACGAATTACAATCAGTGCATTTAAAATCTATGAGGGGCCATTTTTAGGGTTCAGCATCTTGCACATCATTTTTTCTTTCACACGTGTGCTGAATGGAAATTAAAGATAATTATAGATTTAGATTATTTGTCCACTGTGTAGTCTAGTCCAGTGTCACGTGTTTCTACTGTAAACAAAACTGAATACGTAACTGTGTACGTATTCTCTTTCTTTGGGCCTTTGTTCACTATGAAACAACCGATTAATTTTCCAAAAAGATGTGTATAAATCATATGAATGGTGCGGTACCAGCAGCCCTGACACATACTCTCTCGAGGCTATTGGTTATTTTACCACTCTGAGTCATTTGAGTCAGCACTTCAGCATCATACTTGTAGTTTGTTAAAAATATATATATATTTGCTATTAAAATATATACATTTAATATTTAGTATAGCTTTCAGTCCTGCATATTGTCGTGAGCACTCTGGCTCATGTCAAAAAGGCTCTGACAACAAATAAGCTACTTCAGCCTCACCTCCACAGTGACAGCTGCCTAAGTCAAGGATGAAGTGACCCAATAATATTTGTACATGGGGTCATAGCGTATGTGCAGGTGATTTATGGAGTATTTGTGGCAACTTTTACCTGGCCTTTAATTTAAGGAGGAAAAGCGTTAAGAAGATAGGTGGGTTGAATAATATTTGAGGATGCTGTATATCAGAGGTCTTCAACAGGGGGTCCGCGGAGGTACTGCAGGGGGGTCGCGAAATGCTTGGTTGATGAGAATTTTTTTAAATATTTTTTATAATTTTTCATTTTTTTTTAAAACACAATTTTAAACAATATATAGTAGGGGCCCGGGGGTCCCTGCTCAATCTCTCCACCATTTTGGGGGCCTTGGCCTGAAAAACATTGAAGACCCCTGCTGTATATGGTAAATGGTTTGTATTTATATAGCAATTGTCCAGTCTTGATGACCACAAGCAATTTACAGTTTTGCCACCCACCCATGTACACACAGTGCATTTATGTGCAGCACTTTCGATATCATACATCAATCATACAATGCTGAACAGCCAATTTGAGGTTCAGCATCTTGCCCAAAGCACGCGGAAAGAGAGAGACAGGGATCAAACCATTAACCTTGTTACTGTACCACCCACTCTTTTGCCTGAGCCTTGTTTAACTGTATATAACCTGTGCCTCAGGTTATCCTCCCCCTCTACCTGCCTCACCAGTCTGCCTTCCAGCTGACTATTCTGCTGCCTCTCCCTGCCCAGTTCACCTTTAACTCTTCTCCCCAGACCTCACCTCATAATCTTCTTAATAATACTGCTTTTCAAGTCTTATAAGCCTTGTGTACCAATTCTGCTTTAGATCCAACTTTACAACACAACACAGGCTCTGAAATAGCAGTTCTTCTTTAAAGCAGTTACAACAATCCCTGTTAGTGGTCCTGTTGATGCCTCCGTTTAAACCAATATGTGGAGATAAACCTATGTGGAAAATAAGCCAAATCAGAGAAAGGCTGCCTTTCACGCAGTGTAATAATAAATCACCACAACTAAATAAATGATGATCTACTTTAACAAGATATCCTTCAAATGTACAGGCTATTTAATTTAAAATCCCAGTGCTGGAATTTGAGTTGGGATTATAATTTGGAAAGTTTAAAGGTCCAGAGTTTTAGGTGAATTTAAGGAATCTATTGACAGAAATTACGTATTAAATAATCCTAGTGATACTTTCACAAGCTGTAGTTTTCTTTACCCAAGAATGAGCCCTTTATATTGAAATACTTAATATTAACATCAGGGGGCCGGGGTCCCCTCTACGGACGCCATCATGTTTCTTGTAGTAGCCCAGACTGGAGAAACTAAACACCCTTTGAGTTTTTATGAAAACTGAAGGTTCCCAAAGGTTTTCTTTCATATTTAGAAGGGGGGGATGAGAGCGGACCCCCCGATGAGAGGTATTCAGCTGCCAAATGCAACTTCACCACTTTATGTCACAAAATTGTACACATTGCAACCGTAATACATGTTTTGAAACCCTTTAAATTTCCCCATTTGTTGTAAAGGATGACTTTGGTTGTAACATCTGGTTTGTTATGTTGTGCTCAGGGAAAAGTGGCACTAAAATAGGTACCATCTCTCTGACTTAAGTATTTTGGCTCTGGCTCGCCGACCGCCGGTTACGTGGAGCGTGTGCACGCAGCGACACACCGGGGATGCGCGCTTGCAGACCAGAGAGAGAGAGCGAGAGAGAGCAAGTGGATAAGGGGAAGACACAGTCCACCAGAGTGAGAGACAGACCTGCACCGCATTGACAGGAGACAGGAAACACCGAAACCAATACCGAGGAGGAGGCGGATTGTTTTCTGATGCCTCTGCGGAGCTGACGGTGCCCGGCGCCGCATTGGGGAGAAGAGCGGCGGAGTAACGCGGGTAGGCAGATGCTTGCATGTTGGACTGTGATCCAGGGTAGTAATATCTCCCTTCGCAGTGACGCATCGGGTGGTGTCCCGGCTCTGGCGGTGCAGGCGCGGGCTGATGATGAGAGGATTTGAGAAATTACGGCAGCACAGGAAAGCCGTCCACGACGCCCCGAACTCAATTTCCCCGTCTCCCTGCAGTGTTTTACGGGCATGCGGTGCGCACGGCCCCCGCCTCTCTCTGCGCATCTTCTGGATGATGATGCGGTTTTGAGATATTTGTGCTGCTCTGCGCAAACCGCGAACAACGGCCCCAAGTAACGGTAACATGACCGGGGCCGGCTCGGCTGTGTGCATCTGCAGAGGCCTGTGTGTGTGCGGTGTTTGAGCAGAAGTGTTGTTGCAGAGGACCACAAATTTGAAGGATGTAAAGTTGGATTTGCTGGGTAAGGCCCCGGGGCTGCAGGCTGAGTCAGGTCTGTCTCTGGAAGTGGATCAGAGAACATCTGACACAGGGAGGTGAAGGAAAGAAACGTTGATTGTATGGATGATTATATCAAGACACATTTCACAGAAACGGAATGTCTCTTCCCGTACGTGAGGACGTGTATGTGTGCTCCACAGTAGGCTGGCACATTATGAGGATGACCTTGTTGTTCACTTACAAGAGTGAGTGTGTTCCTATGAAAGCGTCATAGAGTCTGTGTGCCTTGCGAGATCAGCTATGTCATTGAATCGTTATACTGATCTGTAATATTGTGTGTCACCGGTTGTCCTGGTGTTTCAGTCACCGTGTTTCCCATGGTGAGCTCAGTCACAGTACTTTTAGTCTCTTTCAGGCTCAGGATACATTTGATGTAAAGTATGGTGCATTGGACCGATTTCCTCAAACCATTCAGTTTTATAATTGGAGTTTTAAATAGTTTGTGGTGTTGGAGCTTATCACAGCTGATCATGGTGCATGAAACTAGTGACAAATTTAATTTCAGATCCTCACACTGTAAAGATTTTCCATTACATACAGACTCCTGTCAGTGTCTCATTACAGTATAGTTAACATGACACACCTTTTTTCTCATGTAGAGGGGAAGCTAGTTTAAAGTAGCATTTATATTTATACTGTTGCATGGTTAAACATTTACAGTGGATCATAATTTGTAATCCTGTCTTTTTTGGTAAATTCATAATCACAAGTAATTAGATGTAAGGCTTTTTGTAAAACATGGGGTACATTTTAAGTACCTGAAGTACCATAAAGTTATGGATCAAATTTATTCTCCAGTTATATTCCAACAATGTTTCTATACAGCCTAATTGTATCGAAAATATGTTATTCTCTTCTTCTAAACGTTTGTGATTTTCACCACTTTAAATAAATCATCATAAATGTTGATACATAGATACATTTTTAAAATTGTATGATTATAAATGACCATAATTCTTCTCATATATACACAATATATTGGTGAACACACCTCAACATCTGAATGACAAAAACAAAACATATCAATCAGTGTGATTTCATATCAACATCAAATGTAGTAAATACAATTGCAAATATATATATATATATATATATATACAAATTAAAGCCAAAATAGCCAATGAATGAGTTAAAACATTGAAATTTATATTTTATTCAGATGTTTTGTTGTCACAGCAACACTGTTTATTATAGCAGTTTTTTATTTCCCATAACACGTGTATGTGTGTGAGCCTTGTCTTGTCTGGGTAAATTACCCAATTGTATGTATACAACACTTTTCTAGTCTTTGACATTTACACATTCATGCAGTGCGTCTGTATGAATGGACAGTACATCTGTATGAAGGACACTTCAGTATACAGATGGGGAAGACTGGGGATTGAACTGCAGACCTTCTGGTTGGGGAACGGCCATCTGACTGTTTAAACATACTCCATTTATGTCTACAACTGTATATCTATCGGACTGTGAGTCATTTAGGCGGTCACCCTTTTGCAGTCTTTGTCAGCATATATATTCTTGTTGTAAAATCTTCACAACCAGTTTAGTCAGTGGTTTCAAATGCAGTTCAACAGTGTAATGAGAAAAGGAAGCGTCAGCATAAACCTCTGTATCACCTTCATCAGGAAGGAGGAATCCACTTGTCAGGTGCTACGTCCTCTATTGAACAGAGTCCATGGAAAGCCACTCTGTCAGAGGACATGAAGGTCAGACTGAACCTGAGCCTCAAATGGGACAGACTACCTCACAGAGGTCCTGTGGGTGGCATGGGTTTAGGGGTGGTGCAATCATAGTGTTGCAGTGTAGTTGTGAAAAGAATAAAAATGGAGAGCTAGAAATAAAAATCCCTGCAGCCGAAAATGCTGAGTCCAGAGGCAGCCTCTTGGGTTATGGAGTGCTATCTGAATTCAGCTGGACAGATAAGCAGACCTGGCCCTTTCTAAATGCTCATTTTACAAATCTTCGGGGCACTTGAAGAGTAAAACAGTGAGAGTGAAAGGCGCAAACATTAGTCAGGTCAAAGAAGAGCTTGCAATGAATCTCTCTAGTGTGGCTAAACTAGTTGCGGACCATGCATTTCTTGGCCTGCCCATCTTTATTGATTGCATGAATGGCTGTTAATGCATGTTGCTCATAGAGCCACCCGGCTATTGTTTGAGTCATTGGGGGCACTGGAGTTGGGTGTGGTCGGGTGTTAAGCTGTTTGGGGAGATAATTTAGGACAGAATTGAAGGAGGCTCCGAGTACAAGCACCAGCAGAGGTGTTCAGCCTCAGCTACAAGCAACTCAGACCTAATTGAGCTTTGATAATATATATTGTGCTAAAATTGGTCTTTCCACTTTAAAGAAACATAATGCGATAATTATCGTGATCAATTGATATTCATTTTAAAAAAAATCTAGATTTAGGTGTTTGCCATATCGCCAAGCCCAGTGTCTTTAATGCATGTGTTTGTGTGTAGGTATTTGTTTATCTGTCGGTGAGTATTTCCAGAGACTAGCCTCTCCTATTCTTATGTAAGACCATTACTGCTGCAATCTCTCTCCCCCCCTCTCTCTCAGAAGCAAAAACACGCGTCCTCTTTTTCATTCAGGCCTAATGCATTAGTTATGGGTCCACTTGCACATAACTACCACAGCCACATCTGTTTTTAAAGCACTGTCCCTCTGCTGGATCTTCAGATTTTATCAATAAGAGTAAA
Source organism: Pseudopleuronectes americanus (assembly GCA_038501795.1). Taxonomy (NCBI): domain Eukaryota; kingdom Metazoa; phylum Chordata; class Actinopteri; order Pleuronectiformes; family Pleuronectidae; genus Pseudopleuronectes; species Pseudopleuronectes americanus. Next base: position 698,296 of record CM076717.1, on the reverse strand, counting down.
CTAAATTATTTCAGATTTTTTTTTGAAAATATAACTAAGTTTGTTTAATCAAACATAGTATGAAACATGGATATACAAATGTTGAGTTTAATATGGATAAAGCAGTGAAGTAGACAGCATTTCTTTTTTAGATATCTGTTCCTAGAGCTGCATTCAAACATGCACTGAACTCTGGAGATCCTCCGGACATTCACTGGGCCTGTTTGTGTGAACGCAAATGTCCAAGTAAGAGCTTCTGGACTTAACAAAAAGAAAAGAAATATGTCCAGAGGAAAAATGTTTGTACACACGTAGAAGACACTGACAAAGATGACAAAAAAGCTTTATGTGATCTGGGTTGACGCTGATGTAAACAAAAACACGTGATCTCCTGAAATCTCCTTGGTGTTCTGAACGTTTCAAAGCGGAGACTGTTCTCTGTGCTTTTCCTTCCGGTCATTAAATCCCTTTTGTCTGTACACATGCTTTATGTTAATGAATCGTAAATGGTTTAATGCAGGGGTGTCAAACTCGTTTTAGTTAAGGGGCCACATACTGCCCACTTTGACCTCAAGTGGGCCGGACCAGTAAAATCATAGCATAATAACGCATACATACCGACAATATTTCTCAATGTTTAAATCATTGGTGAAGGTTTTTGGATGATAAACCCTATTTTAAGGTCTTTCTACAATAAACTAGAAACATAAAGACCAAAAACCCAGACATCAGCCCACTGTTTATCTGACTTGGCTCTCCTCTGCAGATTCCCTCGCTTTGTGACACGTTTGACGTCAAACGTGTCACAAAGCGAGCAATAAGCGCTTCTGCCTCCAGAGCCGACATCGCATTTACGCTGTTTTTGAAGCAATTTGTTGATTGATTAAAAAAATTACAAAATGTTTGTACTCATTAACCTCCATATTCTTAAGAGACATTCTGATTCACAACCTTTGAAAATGATTAAGAAAAACAAGTGCAATTTCACCAATACTGTGATTCAGTTTATAATTTACACATGAGCATTACAACTTCAGATCACAGTTTTTCTACAGAGCAAAACATTTATTCACAAGTATTTAGAACTGAACAATATTGTATTTGACATAACAAAATAAACTTCTCAAGATCTAAAAAACATTTTAAATGTACTAACTAACATTTCCACATCTGTGTAGTTATCTGTACACCTGAACTGACTCTCCACAAAGTACAAACAAACTTGGGAGCTATTAAGTAAGAAGGTTGAGTAACCCCTCTTACCTTGAAAATATAGAATTTATAAATAGAAAAAAAGTTGGGGCAGTGAATGAGCCACATTGTTCCATCAAACCAAACTATTTTGTACTGAAGCTGCTGATTGACATTATATTGCACAATGTTCAGTGTAAAATATTTCTACAATACATTTTCATTTTCACAGAACTGTGTTCTTCAGGATGCAAAAGTGTCTGAAGCCTTATCTTACTTTTGTCCTGAAACTTGGCATCTTTTAGCCCTCACAAGGGCATCAATATCAGGCTTAAAATCCTGAGTAGCAGCCAATTTAAGAGAATCACTCAAGTGCTTGTGTGTGAGTCTTGAGCGAAGCTTTGTTTTTGTGATATTCATTACAGAGAACACTTGTTCACACAGGTAGGTGGTCCCAAACATGCTCAAAACTTTTGCTGCCAGGGCTGTCAATTTGGGGTATCCTGGCAAAAGATAACGTTAAAATGTGTTCAAGTCCGACGAGGCAAATTTGCCCTTTAAATCCTGATCTTTACTCTCTTTCCACCGCCACCGCCACACCCCTCAGCCCTGGACGGCGTCGCGTTGCTGAGGGCGGGGGATACCAACATGAAAAAAAAAGGGGGGGGGGTCCGTCTTGGGACACAGACCTAGGAGCAGTGTTGCCAACTCCTCAGTAAGGATAGCTCACAAGCATTACAGTCTTGTTTTGGAGTCATTTGATTCGTGTGTGTTTCTGTCTGTGTGCCTGCTGTTTGAAATGCTGCTCTCTTGTCGTCCGTCTCTGCTCTAGGGCAGCGGTCGGCGACCTGCGGCTCCGGAGCCGCATGCGGCTCTTCAGCCCCTCTGCAGTGGCTCCCTGTGCAGTGCATGTTGCGCATATTTTTCGCGAACGGTGAACTTAACGAATCACTTCTTTCATATGTTGAACGTGAGTGAACGTCAGGTTCACGTTTATTTTTTAAATAATCATCGTATCAGGCCATCATGAAATACCAGGAGCGGGTGAATGTGTGTGTGCTTCTCAACAGAGATCAGCTTCTTGATCAGAGCAGAAGCTGCAGGTGGTTTGTAAAGTCGCCATATTTAGCGTCAAAGTCGCCAAGTTGGCAACACTGCCTAGGAGCCTGACGCATGCATTGAAAGTGAAAGTTAAAATGAGGGCCGGCGATAAATGGCGACCCCCCAGTGGACTGATTAGGAATCGCAGCTTATGTCTTTCTCTAATTTTCACACTTATCAAAGTTATCTGGCGGGCCGAGCTGGACCCCCCGGCGGGCCGGATCCGGCCCGCGGGCCGTATGTTTGACACCCCTGGTTTAATGGTTAAAGGGTTTGTATTTATATAACGCTTTTCTAGTCTTGATGACCACTCAAAGCACTTTACATTACCGTTTGTCATTCACCCATTCACAAACACATTTATACAGTGCATCTTTTAGCAGCACTTTTGGTGTTAACAATTCTTTTTTATTTTGTTTGCTGATTTTCAGGAATGTTAAACTTAAAATGACTCACAATTCTGATTATGTTACGGTATATGAGGTGACAATAGACTACATCAGGTAAAGCAGAATTAAGAATGAACATTATTAGAGAACCGTAAATCATCATCGATGTGATCATATAAATGACTTAATTTAAATATGTATTAGCAAAGAATAAGAAACGTGTGATGTGGTAACAATGCAATTTAGCTCCTCCAAGCATGACGTCCTGGCACTGCCAGTGGTGTCAGGTATTAGCAGTTTGACTTTCATCCTCTGTTGAATGATTGGAAAGGAGCAACTACGCAAAAATGTCATTTAATCACCAAGGCCAGACCATATTGTTCTCAACGTGCTTCAAAAGCTTCTATGATGTGTCATCCATATACATCTAAAGGCAAGAGTGATGATTCTTGTTCCAAATGGCCACGTTCACTCCAAGATACCCACACAGGTGGGGTGAGGGGCCTCTTCCTGGCTTTTTCCCATTATCTTCCCAGTCTTTTTTCGAGAATTATGTTAATGTCTCTTTTCAGTCCTGATGATATCAATTAAATAAATACTTTTCTATACATCCCTAGACACCAGCATATACATTTATAGTTTCAGGTTGAACTATGTGTTGATCTAGATACACACTTTATTTATTATTAAACCATACTAGTTCCTCCCTATTCTCTCTGACAGCCTTCAAGACGAGATACTGCTCCATATTGATATGACTGCATCACATCATTTCTGCAAATTTGTCAGGTACACACATTCATACTCCCAATCTGTTCTATAACATCCCAAAGGTTTTACTGGGTTCACATCTTGTGACTGTGGAGGTCAATGTCACTGTCATGTTCACGGAAGTAGCCATTAGAGCAGAGCCAACCATGGCTGTAAATACATTGAGTTACAAACTGCCATTTGCCTCAAGGTCTAACACCATTATATATCAATCAATCAAATTTTAGAGTCTATATAAGACTGACAGCATACCACATACCAATGTACAGGTGCAAAGCAAGCATGCATGGGCTTAAGATTTCGAAACATATTGAGGTGATTCCCCTATTTGTCTCAAACTGTTCGTAACTCATCACTGAAAAGTACAGTGGCAGCTTCAGGTTGAGTCAAAAACAAAATTTCAACCAGGCAATGTGTGTGATACATTTTACAGTTTAACAATCTATTTAACAGGATTTGTTCCCCCCATTTTTTGCCATTTGCCAATATTGCTGTTCTTGTGACATTTTCATGACTGTAAAACTGCAATTAGAAGAATCCTAGTTTTTTAGGAGCCATGTGAATGGAGCAGGCCTTTGATAAGGAACATAGGGAGAGAAAAGGGTCATGTGGGTGTAAAATACCTTAGGAGCTGTAATCCTGTGATAATTTCCCTTAAGCTTCTTACTGAAAACCCTGGGCTCTTGATGAAAGATTGTATAATTCCCAATGCTACAGTTCAGGATTATGGCCGGCAGGTGTCAGCATTGTAATACATCAATACGTGTCTTAACCTTACAGACACAAACTGCAGTTCAGTGAGGGCATTGTGTACCACAGGGTGCTGAGGCTGCTTTATTTTGAAACACTCAGACTTTTTGGATCCTGGCATAATTTCTCCCCAACGGAGCGACTCCAGACCAAACTTCCCGACCTCAAATGTTGTGGGCGGGGCTAAGTTCGTCTGGCATCCAGGCTAACCAGCACCTGATACCTTAAAAACTACTAACATCCCCGGTACTAGCACTACATAGTTCCAGCCTAGAGTTGTCTTTCATTGGAAGATCTTTTTCTTCACTATCTCGTATCTGTCTCCAGCTTCTCTCAGGTTACCTGACCTGTACCTTCATGGCTACGTTTTCTGCTTCTCAGCAGCTTATATTTTTAAACAACTCACATGAGGGCTGTAAGGAAAGCGAAAGGAGAAATAAACGAGAGAAAAGATGACTGATGGGAAAGGAAGAGCAGAAAAGGAGACAAACCAATGTTACCACGCTGTTTGGCAGGCTGCCAGGTGGAGAGGATAAGCAGATGATAGGTTGAGCTGATTGACTGGTACTGCTCCAGGCCTCAGTCTCCACTGAGACCACTCACTAGATGAATAAAAAACAGAATTCAAGGGGGAGGGATATGAATTCACTACTGATATTGTTAGATTAAAACTAGAGAACGCAAAAATTGAATTAATGACCACTAATATAAAATATAACATTTCAGAAATATAATGAAAATTTGTTGTTCCGACAACTATTCAGTGCACAACACTATCTTTTAAGAGGATATATGAGCACTTCTCAGCAAACAACTTTAGAAAAGTTTTATGTCAGGCGTTCTTTTGACTATCTGCAGTTCTATCAAAAGTTTTCTATTAGGTATGCGGTCAGTTTTAAAGCTTTTGTTGTTAAATATTTCATGTAAATTCTTCATATTAATAAAAGAAAATGACTCAAAATGTCTACAATGATATTTTTTATATGCCAGATCAATGTATAAATATGATGTTTGAATCATATTTTATGAGTGCAATGATGGCTAGAATATTGAAAAAGTACAAAATAATTAGAGTCATTTATTTCTATTCATCACTTGGGATGCTTGAGCTGCTTGAATGGCAGCTTAAACTTTATTAGATCATTACTTTATGTAGTTACACTGTCATCTCAGACCCATGTATCCAGTTTTATCATAAACTGAGAACAGCATCTAGTTATTAACATCTATCTAGGATCATGAGAGTTCACTTGAGTATCAGGAGACCAGACGTAAAATGCTGGAGGAGGCAGAGAAAGGAGTGGTAAGGAGAGCCCAATGTAAGGTCATACCTCTGTTCAGGCGATATTCACACAGAGAATATTTTAGCTTCAGCTTTGCCTAAGGCTTTTCTTCAAATGCAGCTTCTCTATGGTTAAGATTAGTATACATTCAGCAGGTAGGACCCTTGGAGACAAACCGTCTGATTGGGTAGAAGCTGTTGTTCAGACAGATGTTATTGGGGTAATAAAAGCTCTGGTTGTCTCTGTTTAGGACCATTTCTCTCCATCTCTGGATTTATTGCTTACATGCTCTTTCTCCTGTATAAAACCTGTCTGATTTATTGAAATTAATCAGGAGGGATCGACTTTGAAACCATCCTAGATCTACCTTACAAGTGAACTGTAGAGATTGTGACATTTCTCCTGATAACATGAATCCAGACTCCAGTAACAAACCAAAATCGTTGTCTGCCATATGGCTGTGCTGAATATGAAGCATGTGTCTGTGTTACATGGTCTCTGTCATGTAAGGTGTATTTGAAAAACAAGTCAACATGAGTTAGCAGCAGGGTGGCTAAGGAGCTGGTGCCAAAAAAGGACTCAGCAGTCAGGCGTTGGTTTGATTATGCACAGTCAGATATATCTTAAAGTTAAGTTATTTGTAAACCTTTTCAGGCAATGGTGTTGTGGTGATGGTGCCGGACTCAGCTGTGGACAATTTGTACCATGACCATTTCTGTCTATAAAATTGTAAAAATAGATTTAATTGAAATCAATGGAATTTAATGCAATCCAATGCAATATATTGATTTATGTATAGAGCCATATCAGTACAAACATTAAAGTACTTAACATAGCCATACAATATTATAGATGGTTAAGTCCAATGCAATTCAGATTGGACATTATGGCATTATTACTGCAAAAAAAATTATGAAAACTTCCAACTTTGTACTTTTACCCACTACCATATAGAACAGTAGTTGATGTGTCACGATTATAAATTATAATGCGGCTTATGAAGTCTCAACTTAACCTTAATTCATGATGATTCTACTTTCTTGGCACTGTGGCAATTTCTAGCTCTGTAGTAATGACGCTGTTTCTGTATATATGTGTGTGTGTCTTTGCATGTGTGTGTATGAGTGTGTCCCTTTTTTTTTGTGTACCAGAATTACAACAGAATGCCAATCATATGCTTAAATGACAGAAGTGACACAAGGCCTTTTCAGCAGGGCTAAAAACAAAAAAGTTTGCTCCTCCCGAAAATTTGCATGAGCAGGAAGCTTCTGAATCAATTAACTGCATCTTCTATTTTTGGTTTCTATACGCATGAAGTAACTTTCACCTTCTAACCACTTCTAAATTAGTGGTTTATATCATTTTATAATTCTGTAAACTTCTTTCTTGTCTATTCTGTTAAAAAGTTATTTCTAAACTGATATAACCTCTGAAATTTTACTGGGTAACGGAATGTATGGGATTCATCTAGACACATTGAAGTAGAACAGGTTGAACTTCAGAGTGCATGCATACTTCCACTGAGGCAGAACAGTCCCCTTATGAAACCACATATTTTTGGATCTGCACCAAATTCGACACACTTGGGGTCATAGTGCAACAGGACATGACATTGTGCGATACCTTTTTCACTGTGATAAATCAATCGTCTTCAAATACTCAAATTAAAAAAGTAATATATAATCACAACATCAGCTGCTGTCATCATGCAAGGTGTTCATGTTGAATGCATTAATTGAACCAGAAGGGGACACTGAGGGGCCCACAGCAGAAAGGAGGCACCTCTGTTGACTTCGTTTTAAATCCTCCAGCAAGCAGAAATCTACAGAATTATGCAATAGACTGACATTTTTCTGACTGAACCTGTCTAAACTCGAGAGAAAATGAGCCGAGCCTTACCCGACAATATAGCTTTTCAGTTTTCATTTTCCAAACACATCTCCAGCCCAATGAATTTAATGTAGTTGCACTGAGTTTGTGTTACCTTGTCCCTGCAACGGACCCATGCAAAAACCAACGGGGACAAGGAGCTCGAGTGCAGAATATCTGAAAACCTCCAGTCATCTTTCAAATACCCATATCTTTCTGATTTTCTCCTCAACACGTGACATCTGTACACTTTGGTCTGTCCTGGGAGAGGGATTTTTTTTCCCCCTTACTCTTGTTGAGGGTTAAGGGCAGAGGATGTCACACCTTGTTAAAGCCAAATTATACAAATTGTGATTTGTGAACTAGTTATTTTAACGCTCCCAGGGTCGTGAAGATGGCAACACTCACTCTCCTGCGAGTAGCAGCCGGAGTAGCTCTACTGCTCCTGGTCCAAGTACAGAAAAGTACCCCCCCACGTGGATCGTGACTCACAGAACAAATAGTTTGCATTACATGTAACCTATATAACCCAAGGGAGGAACGTTTGTACCTACTACAGCAGCAGTTGGAATATGGGGTGTAATGAGGACTTTTAGCCTCTAAGGGTCACTAGTGGGGCTTTGCATGTTTGGATATATTTTTACTTCACAGCCTAATCCTTGCGAGCAGCCACCTGGCTGTCACCCCGGAAGCACATTTATCTGCGCAGGTCAGGCCCCGATGCTGCTTCTTCTGCTACTTTGTAATCACACATTTAGCTGATATCTGTCATGGGTGCTTGTATCTGTTTAAACACAACAAATTTGTGGAATACCGGTAATTACATAATAAAAAAATAAAATCATGTGGGGGGGAAGTTCTGTGAAATTGAAACTCCAGGAGAACAGCAGGAAAATCAAAAGTAAAAATGCATATTTGATAATTTATATTATGCATAATATATCATTTATATCGTTTAAAATCGATTTTCAGTGTGTTTTCTGGGCCGATTCGCCCGCTGCCAATGAAAAAAATGTAACATGCCCAGAAACCATAGCTGCAGATCTGAGCCAGCCTTTCTGCCAGTGTGTCCCAGGGCCTTAGCCTGTGTGTTGACAGACTTGTGAGGTATCTCTGACCCTCCAGCTTTGCTCCACCCTGAGTGTAACTAAAGCGTGATGACTAAAGGGCCTTTCTCACCATGCATCCCATCTGTCATCACACTGCATCTTCCCGAGGCCTGACTGCGTCTGCCAAGCTGGTGAGGAGTGTCTGCAATGTAAAACCCTTCTCATTATGAAGCTCAACCACCTAAACTACCTAACAAAGGACAGGCTTCCTGCTTGCTGTGTTAACCCTGCAGGGCTTTCCCACTGCTCTCTGACGAGTGGTCACTGCTGTATCGATCACAGCTAACACTCCCTCCCCGTCACCTGATATGATTGGCTTTGTCACCTTAGAACTAGCAATCTCTCTCTCTCTCCTTCTCCCTCACACAAACACACGCACATTCATACACAAACATGCACACACACACACACGCACACACACACACACACACACAAACAGATGTGACTTTCTGACCTAAAGGACAGAAGGTGACAAAAAAGATGGAGCTCTCTCTCTCTCTCTCTCTCTCTCTCTCTCTCTCTCTCTCTCTCTCTGGTGTAAAGATAGTGAAGCATGTTTCATGTGGCTCATACGTTCAGATTGTTTGCACAATTCACGTTCAGCCAAACTCAGATATTTCGTCCCTGCGTACATTAACATACATTAAGATCAAGTTCTTCCATTAACGGCATCTGCTTATTTAAGTCTTTTTTGTCATTTATTTAGCTGCAACACCGTTTTGTTTGTTGTGTTGATTTGGGACCTGATCATTTGTAAGGGAAATTTGTTGACATTATGAAAATGATAATACAAATTGAAATATCAATGTATAGTTTTAAAGAAAAGGCTTGTAGTAGGGTTGTAGTAGGGCCTTATCCAACAGGGCATAGACACAAACTGTCAGTGTCTACATTGAATTAAAGTATTGTTGCATACATTAACACCACATTCTGTGTAGCCTGTCCATATCTGCAGGAATGTGTTGATACGCTACAGTACTTATACAGTATACTAACAATACAAGCACACACACACAATGCAGTATATTGCAATACAATACATAAGACATACTGTGGTTCTTTCTTTCTGTTCAGTGCAGCAATGGGAAAGAACTGTCCAATGTTTAGAAAGCGAGTGTGTGTGTGTGTGATGGATACTATCTTAAGTCATTTAGACAGAATTTTTTTTTAAACTTTGGTCTGTACTAAATCTATATGAAAATATTTTTGATTCGAAAAAAAGAAAATTTATTTAATTGGAAACAATTTAAAGAGAATGGACCTTCAAATTCTCTGAATTCTGGCACTTTACACTGGTAGTAATTATATCACATGAGACAGAACGGAGGAGGGAGAAAAGAACACTTTCCACACACACACACACACACACACACACACACACACACACACACACACACACACACACACACACACACACACACACACACACACACACACACACACACACACACACACACACACACACACACACACACAGACACACAGACACACAGACACACACACACATCCTTCACTCCGTCACCATCCTCTAAACCCCCCTCTTTCCTTTCAGGACCTCAGCAGATGGGCAGTAGTGCTCCCTCTCTCTCTATCATTTTGTCTCTGTGTTTCTCTGTCTGTCTCCCGCTCTCAGTGGGGAGCAGTCTTTTGATACTTGTACTGGCTCTGCAATCTACATCCCCTCCCATTGCCTCAGGGGCTCACTCCCTATTGTCTTTATTGTTTCGCCTTGAAAGTGGGTTAAAAAAAGACAGCAACAGCGGACAGAAGGAAGAGAAGGCTGAGAAATATGGGGGTAGTGATTGAGAGACAGAGGAAAGCTGAAAGAAAGGGACCGTATCAAGATGGAGGTATAGAGGTGTTGGATTATATGAATCCAAGACAAAGAGGGTGGTGAAAAGATGGGAGGGTCATTTAATATTCTTGGCCCTCATTACACACATATAAAAGTCAACAAGACAATAACTGATCAATATTGGGTAGGCTAGTTGTTTTGGAATCTGATATTATTCAAACTTGTATAGAGGGTGTTGAATGATGCAGTATACACTATGTGATTAGGGTATTAGGTTTAAAGAAATAAATCTGACATGATTTAAACTTCTGTCACATTTGCCATTAATATGGAAGGTGGAGGTTTAAGATTATGCTGCTGGGGAAACTGATTATTCAGATTCATAATCCTTTGGCACTGCACTCACATCTTTGCAATTTGTGCCAACAAACCAAACTCAAAGCATCAAACTGAAAGGGTTTGTCTAAGGTGAAAATCACAGTCAAAACACACTTTCAAATGTATGAAATGTTTAAGTCGAATCTAATATAGCATTAGCTTTACCTTTAAATCTGGATAAATTTGACTGAATTATCATTTAGTAAACCAAATGTACAGATTAACACATTGGTATTTTTTCTCCAGCTGAGCTCCGAGGGGCCTCAGATGCTGTAAAAGAACCTTATCAACCACAGATGATGTTGAACCCTATTTAAAAGGAAAAACCCTGCCAAATTCTAGTAAACTCCATCTGTGGAGCAAATGCACACTTGCACATTCATACATGAATATACTGCTCAAAAAAATTAAAGGAACACTTTTTTTTAAATTCAATTGCACTTTTTTGATAATTATCTGGTCAGTTAAGTAGCAGAGGGGGTTGTTAATCAGTTTCAGCTGCATTGGTGTTGATGGAATTAACAACAGGTGCACTAGAGGGGCAACAATGAGACGACCCCCAAAATAGGAGTGGTTTTGCATGTGGAGGCCATTTCAAGTTTCTCCCTCTTGATCACTTCGACTGGTTTTCCATTAGTGTTGGGTTTAGCTAGAGTCATTATCTCTACTGGGAGCATGAGGCGATTTCTTAACCCTACAGAAGTTGCACAGATTGTCCAACTCCTCCAGGATGGCACATCCATGCATGCCGTTGCAAGGAGATTTGATGTGTCTCCCAGCATAATCTCCAGAACATGGAGGAGATTCCAGGAGACAGGCAGTTACTCTAGGAGAGCTGGACAGGGCCGTAGAAGGTCCTCAACCCATCAGCAGGACCGATATCTGCTGCTTTGTGCAAGGAGGAACAGGTTGAGCACTGCCTGAGCCCTACAGAATGACCTCCAGCAGGCCACTGGTGTGAATGTCTCTGCTCAAACAGTCAGAAACAGACTTCATGAGGGTGGCCTCAGGGCGCGACGTCCTGTAGTGTGCTCTGTGCTCACCGCCCAGCACCGTGGAGCTCGATTGGCATTTGCTATAGAACACCAGAATTGGCATGTCCGCCACTGGCGCCCTGTGCTTTCACAGATGAGAGCAGGTTCCCCCTGAGCACCTGTGATAGACGTGAAAGGGTCTGGAGAAGCCAAGGAGAACGCTATGCTGCCTGCAACATCGTTCAACATGACCGGTTTGTTGGTGCGTCAGTGATGGTCTGGGGAGGCATATCCATGGAGGGAGGCACAGACCTCTACAGGCTAGAGAACGGCAGTCTTACTGCCATTAGGTATCGGGATGGAATCCTTGAACCCATGGTCAGACCCTACGCTGGTCCTGGGTTCCTCCTGATGCACGATAATGCCCGGACTCATGTGGCAAGGGTATGCAGGCAGTACCTGGTGGATGAAGAAATTGATGCAATTGAATGGCCCTCACAATCACCTGACCTAAACCCGATAGAACACCTCTGGGACATTATGTTTCGGTCCATCAGACGCCGCCAGGTTGCTCGTCAGACTTTGCAGGAGCTCACTGATGCCCTTAGACAGATCTGGGAGGACATCCCACAAGGCACCATCCGTTGTCTCATTAGGAGCATGACGCGACGTTGTCAAGCATGCATACAAGCACGTGGGGGCCACACAAGATATTGAGAAGCATTTTGAGTTGCAGAAATTTAATTTTGGCAAAATGGACAAGCCTGCCACATCACTTTTTCACTATGATTTTCGGGGTGTTTATAATATTGAGCCCTCTATAGGCTGAAAACTTTTATTTCCATCAAAGTTGTAGCATCCTTTTGTTCCTAAGACATTAAACTGTCCATATCAGTATAAATATCCAACATACGTTTTTTTCACAACGAGATCTGATGTGTTCCTTTAATTTGTTTGAGCAGTGTATATAGATGCAGTAATGGTTCAAATTTTCTACTTGGTTTAGCCATTTTAGTGATACTGTAAGGCTTTCTGATAAAAAAATATGTGAATGGACACACAACACATACACACATCTCTTCAGTTCGCATTAGCTCTCAGTTAATGCCTTTTCACCACAGATTTGTCTGCTTGATTTCCGTTTCATTTAACTCTAGCAACGCTGTGTGTCTGTGTGTCCATGTGTTTGTGTTAGTCAGAGAGAGAGAGAGAGAGAGAGAGAGAGAGAGAGAGAGAGAGAGAGAGAGAGAGAGAGAGAGAGAGAGAGAGAGAGAGAGAGAGAGATGAGAGAGAGAGAGAGAGAGTGTGTTTTGTCCAGGTTGTATAATACAACACTTAACCAAACCAAATGACACCCTGTCTACTTTGATATGAAGCGTAAATTACCCATTATTACAGAGTCAGTGTAATTTCTCCGCAAAAAATGACATCCATTGATTTGTCTAATAGTCTTTTGCATTTTAGTTTGCCTGATTTGCAGATGTGACACATCTAATTTCAAGGTTGCTATATAGAACAAGGCTTAATTGATGCTGACATCACTTTGTGCTCAAATGTAGAGTCCTACTGTCTTTTAAAACCAATGTAACAGCTGCACAACGTTGGAAATGGTATTGATTTTCTGGTCAGTGGAAATCTGTTCTCTCTCAGCAAAGTAGTCTGTGCAAACACAGGAGCAAGACGATTTTCAGTAGAAAATAAGACTGGTGAAGACTAGTTAATATATTCCTTTTGTTCTATAGAACTAATACCTCTTGATGCTGCATGTGGGACATAAGCTGTAAAATGTTCGACCCCAACAAATACAAATGGCTCTCTGATATTGTCATGAAATCTGTTGCAGTGGTTGATAACAGTTAATTTGTTTCTCAAAATGATTGAAAAAAATTGGTAATCTAGAGTTAACAGAATAACAGAAAAACCTTTCATATGTTAGTGTATTTGAGTAAAGTTGATATTGATGTGTAATCCTCATCTGCACAGCCACTGTATCATTTCTCATTGGCTTTCATTGCTTTGGCTAGAGTCATTTTAGTCCCAGCATAACATGGATTATATATTATGTATGTTTATGAAACTGCATTCAAGGTATTTTAAGAACCTGGCTCTTAAATTGATCACTTCTACCAATCAGGTTTAATCTGAACCAAACAGCCATAGTCTAGTTTTAAATGGAGGCCGGAAATAATTCTATGATTAATCAAGGTCTTAATCTCAGTTTATAAACCCTGTGTCTGATTACTGAAGCGCCTCATATACAATAAAGAGGCCATTGAGCCAATTTGGTGTGTTGTTGATTCATTCACTCGGCAACTAATCTGATGACTAATCTGGGACCCTCCTCTATCAGTGGTGATTTGTTGTCAGCCACAAGGGACTACAGTGAGTGTGCATGTGAGTCCACTCATTGGGTTTGTGCACTCTTCATTATGTATTCATATGTGCAGAAGGAGTGTATCATTGCTGTGAGTGACAGACGTTCAGTCTGGCCTCAGGCACTGAGCTGTCATGGCAAGCTGTGTGGATGAGCTCTGGGTTACATGCTCATTGGAAATCCTCACATTTCTCTTGATTTGATGTGATCTCCTTTACTGCTAGCTGGAGTTGTTTGATTTAGTATCATAACAAAACTAAGAACAAGGACTTTTAAAACGTTTTCGAATTTATATAGGTGAGTCAAAGGAAACCTTTTGCCAAAGGATTACTAGTAAAGAAAATGATGTCATGGATCTGCCATTGTGAGCAATGACACATGACAAATGCACATAACCCTTTACACAAAACAGTGTGTGTGTACAGTATGAATGTGTGTGTGAATGTGTGAATGTCAAAATGTACTTTGAGTGGTCATCAAGACTAGAAAAGTGCTATATAAATACAAAACCATTTACCATTTACACACACACCAACCAACTTCAAGATTAAAACCAGCCGCAACGTTAATGAAAAGTCACTATGTGAGGGCCACACATTCTCCACATATTCAGCCCAAACTGCCCCTGCCCCCACCCCGTCTAACATATTGCATTTGTTTAGAGTTCAGTTATCTCCACAGACACACACACAGACAAAATCTTAACAACTTAGTAAAGGTCGAGCACATAAGTGATTCTCCCACCATTTGCATCTTTCTAAGTTTACTAACTTGATTCTCTAGTCTTTCTGAAAGGGCTGTGATTTTTGTGCTAATAAATCCAACATATTATAAAATGCTCCTTGTTTGAAGCCCTGGCTTTAGGCAGATTTTAGATTTCTGCAGAAACTGCATAAAAAGGTTCTCTTACAAATTGTATTCACCTCACGAAATCTATCTGACCAGGTAATACAATATTAAGTCCAAATATAAGAGGTGAAATTTACTTTTTGGAAAACATTTCTACATTTCATTTATAAGGCAGAGCTGCCAACTTTTCAAAAAACCTTGGAGTGAGAGATTGTCGGGGGTGACCAAATTTTGTTGGTCGCTCAAATATTAGGGAATTGGAATTAATCTGGCGTTGTACCCATGTTGTGCCCTGCATTCTGGTGGTTTGTGGGGCATAAAGTCGTCTATAGGGTCGGCCTACTGGAGATGGACAACATTGTTTATATTCTCTGGAGCAAAGACATAGCTGAAGTTCCACCCCCAGGAAATCTTGGTTTAAGTAGATGTTATTTCCTGCATTCTAGTGGATTTTTCTGGGTGGTATGCTAAAGATGTGCAATACCTGAACTTATTCTGATTCATGTTCATTTGATCAGACTTGTAGGGCCTTCTAGACTTGAGCTGAACATTCACCCAGAAAACTATTGTTGTGCCTCAATGACTGTCTATGTACCAAAATATAGCCTAATGTATAGACCTGTGTTTAAGATTTGACCAAGGTAGGTTGATTGACATTTTGATTACAATGGTATTCAACTAATTATTAACTGAAACCTAGCCTATATTGTTAATAATTGTATTCTTAAGAGCAGTTAATGATTTATGTTCAGCAAAAAATGACACAAGATGAGTTAGGGAGAAATATTTTTGCAGCACACACACACACACACAGACACACACACTCGCCTGCTCCTGGTACTTCATGACGGCCTGATACGATGATGTTTTAAAAAATTATTTTGACTCAGTCAACCACCAACATTTTCGTCTCGTCTCGTCTCGTCAACGAAAGTAAAAATGGATTTACTCATAGTTTTTATTTTCAAAGATCCGTTTTTTTGGGGGTGTGAGCAATTGGATGTGTGGCGTAGTGCGTGTGAAAACATGCAAAAGCGTGAGTCACACGGCGATAGCGTGAGAGTTGGCAGCTCTGATAAGGATAAAAGGCTGTTGGAATTTTAATTTCTGGTGAATAGTCTTCAGAGATATGTTTGAAAATGTTATTTCAATATCAAAGATATGTAACATTGTACGCTTAGCACTCCCCTTATTAATCTACTTTATACTAAATGCTCACATTCATTATTCTGTCAACATACAGAGAAAAGCTGTTTTGGCAGAATGAAGTATAGGCGAAAGGAACAAAACAGAGATGGTGAAAGATGAATATAGGAACAGATGAGAGATGAAAGCAGAGCAGCTTTTCAAAGGTCACCCGTCTGTTCCTGTGGTCCTTGCCCACAAATTATCCCCTGGACGTTGTTATCTCAATGCGCTTGATAAGGCCAGCCCAGGACATTCACTAATTTGATTGGACAGGACTCCAGACTTAGTCAGAGTGGATGGTCAATCACCCTCAAAGTTCATACCCCAATGGAAAATGGTTGCCTAAATTGTGCTTGGTTGAATGATGATTGGGATGTTAGAATATATAGACATAAGTGGGTGCAAGATGAGCTGTGTTGAAAGCATGCATGAACACACATACTGATTGCTTTGTGATTGTAGCTGCTTATAAGGCTCGGAGGAGGGTAATCGTAAACTATGTGAGAATGTCACAATATTGAAGGTCAGTGGCTCTAAATCAGGGGCCAGGAACCTTTTTCCCCTTCAAGGTCATTTCATATTTTGTATCATCCTTTGAGGGTCATTAACACTTCTATGACACTAACCTCTATGATGCGATGGCTGGAACTCTTCTCTGATGACAGATGGCAGTGATGATGATGCTCACAGCTGATTTTAGCAAAAAAAATATTTGCTCAAACCAATCCTCACCTTTGGTGGTTCTATGTATGTCAAGCCAAAACAGTAATACCCACCGATGCAATGACCCCAAGCACACAACTGACTAGTTGTTGTTATGTCTGTTATTTCACTCACTGCAAATCTTACCTGTGTAACATTGTTTCTGTCACAATGTGGTGTTGTGATATCTGCTTGTAGGGCATCAACCATTAACTTTATCTAAGAACAATTGTCCTAGAAGTCACCCAGTTTAGCTGCATGTCGTCAGCTGTAACGATATGGAGATTGGAACAATCACTGTGTGCTTGTTCCTGCAAACTGAACCCCATTCCTTCTCTTTCTTTCTTGTCTAAAATTACAACTTTACACACAAACTGTTCTGTTCTTGGAAGACACCATGAAGTTTTTCAGGGATTTAAGATAACAGCTATGTCTGTGTTTCTTCACCCTGAATGTGATCTGATAGACGTAAGCCATTTTCAGACATGACCTGTTGGTAAAGTCTTGAGAATTGGGTCTGGACCTTAACTGGACTTTGCCTTTCAGACTTGCACAATTTAGCGTCTCTAGAGAGTCTCTATACATATGTGTTCACAACAGCAACAAATCCTCCAAATTGGAGGAGACAGAGGCAGGAAGTAACTTATTAATTCCACTGCGAAGATCTCATGATCATGTTTACAGCAACCCAACAAAGTCATCAGCTATTATCACCAAAAACAATATCTTGACATCCGTGTTCTCTATGTGTGTCACAGCTTTTCACAATGTTTCTTTTTCTACTTCTGTGTGCACACACTTTTTGGTAAGAAAGGTCATGATAACATACAGTCCACACTTGGCTATACCCCAAATGTATTGACGGGGTAATCTGTCTCAACTTCCATGTATGTGTATGTGTGCTCACAGTGCTTTAGGACTGTGTGCAAAGTAATCTGAAGTCAATGGAGCATGGCAGGTCATGCTTGAATGCCAAGGTAGGGATTATAGAAGAGATACAACCATACAATTACTCCGTTTTGTGACCTTCAACACACATACACACACTCATCCACTGCCAACGGTAACTGTTGACAGGTTATCAGTGTGTGAGTGATGGAGGTCAGCTCTAATAGACTGATCCTTCACCTAATGCTATACAGAGCAATGTAACTCTCTGTGCGCAGCACAAACATTTGTGACAAAACCGAAATATCCTCACCAGGGGACGGAAAGTAAGTTAGCTTCTAGGGCAGTAGATGGCAAGCCAGAACATGATCAGTGGATTAAGCAATCAATTTAAAAATTATTAAAAAGCATTTTCAATTTGTGACAAACTGTTACAGAATGTGTCATTAAAGGGACTCTTACCTTTGTTGCATTTTTACACTTTTTGTGGATAAGGTTAAATTGGTATTAATAAGGTAATGACACTCTAAAATGCAAGACAGACCCACCAGGAGTTAAAACAAACAATTATTTCACTCTCGTAATATTTAGTGAAAACTTCAACCAATAAAATTCTTCGGACCGAAGGACCTTATTGGCCGACAGACCTGTCTGTTTGCTGCATGGACATGCAGGTTTTTTTGTCTGCTTCTTGTGGCGCATTCGGGCCCGCGTCATCAAGGCGGTGACGGTACCGGTGCTTCTGAATCCGAATCCATTGCTTTGGTAAACAAAAACTCACGTGCGTGCGCGGAGGCAGTAGGTTGTAAATCTGCTTGTAAATAAAGTTTCTTCAAAAAAACACCGCGGATGGGAACGAGGGGGTGGGGCATTGGAGGAAGGCGGGATGATTCGAATGTGCTGTAATTCTCAAATGCAACAAAGGTAAGAGTCCCTTTAACTGAGTCATTATCGACAAATTGTGTAATGTTGTCAGAAATATGCAGAGCCACAGATTAAGATTAAGATGCGTTTATTAGTCCCACACACATGCACAGACATGCAAAGGCACACTCATGCAGGTAGGGAAATTTAATCTCTGCTTTTGACCCATCTGGTGCAGGACACACAGAGCAGTGAGCGACTATGTACAGCGCTCGGGAGCAGTTGTTGGGGGAGTAAGGTGCCTTGCTCAGGGGCACTAGACAGGGTCTAGAGAGACTCTTGGATTTTTGGGCAGATCAATCCAGGTTCGTCTTTTGTTGTCTTTCCGTGGAATCGAACCAGAGACGAACCAGAGACCTTCTCTACCCATAGTCCAAGTTTCTGCCACTAGTTTGTATCTAGGTCTCGCACACTTTAACATGTGTGGGAGATGCAGATGTAAAAGTAACAAGCGGGTTGTACCCTGCGGTAATTATTAACCCAACATTGCTAACTAAAGGGGCTAGCACCCATGGGTTTTTGAGCACTCTCTATGTCAGGGGTGGGCAATTAATTTTCCCGAGGGGCCACATGAGAAACATGGACAGTTGTGGAGGACCAATAAGCTGAACTCAATTCTACTCATATTAATTTGATAAGCTTCTACAGGTAAGAGTAAATGGTTAGGCAATGAAGAAGTGAGGCAGGCAAAGTAATAACGCCAACTTTATATCACACTTTAATCAACATTTACAAGAACAGTTGTGAACAAAATATGCAATTTTTTTGCAGAATTCCAAAGATCAGCTTTAAATTAACTTTATACAAAGTGCTATTACTATTTGCATATAGTCTAATCACCCCATTTGCGGGGTTTGTGGTATTTTTTTATTGTTAAGTGAGAGAAATCCAGTCTGTTTTGGGCTTGAACAAGTGCACTGAAGTCGGGTTGAATATCTGAGGTGGATATGTGAAGGACACCTGACAGGTGATCATCAGTGAGAGAGGGTTGTATCTGGATTTGTTAAACTTTGTTAAACTTCAAAAATGTAAGTAGATCCAAAGAGAACCAACATCTTTTGAGCATGCCTCTTCATGTATGAAAATGTCTCCTCTTTGAGAGAAGAATAAAACTCCAGCAGTGATACTGACTTGAAGTGCTCTGCCAGCAGTGTACCTGTGGAGGTGATCAACTGATGGTGGAGCTTCTTTCAGTGTTGACATCTTGTTGAGAATGTTAGCCTCCAACTGGCTTGAAAGAAGAAGTATGAGAGTCTGCCTGCTTATATTTTGAGCGTATTTCTTTTAAAAGCATAAGAATTAATTAAAACTCAGCGTAAATGAACGACATTACAATATGAATAGAACACATTTCCAGGACTGGAAATAAACATTTAACAATTCCATGACTTTTCCAGGTTTTTCAAGACCGTATGAATCCTGAATACAATGCAACAATAGCAATTTAATTACTGGGTTAATTTCCCTCACTTTATCTTGCATCCGCTTCAAAAGTCCGACACTTGTCCCTGTCAGATTTGGACAACCATCGGTTGTAACACCTGCCAGTTTGTCCCGTTTGAGTCCCAGCTTGTCCCAGCATGCAGTTACCTCCGTGAACACATCACTCCCAGTCCTCGTCCCTGTTGTTGACCGCATTGCTGCCAGCTCCTCAGTAATCTCAAAAGTCTTTCGTCCTCCAATGTACAAAGATGAGTAGCTAGGCTGCGTCGCGGACATCACATCTCTCATCCAGAGCCAAGGAGAAAAAGTCAAATCGACCACTTTCTTTAGCAGCTGAAGCTCGAGATGTCCCGCAATGTCCTCGATCCTTCTCGTTACGGTTCGTACGTAAAAGTCTCTCCGTGCTTTTTCTCGTAATGGCGGTTCGAATTGTAATACTTAAGAACAGCGATCTTTTCTCCACAAACTAAGCACACGGCTTTCCCTTTGGCTTCAGTAAATAAATACTTCGCAGTCCATGTCGCCTTAAAAACTCTGCATTCTGTATCGATCTTTCTTGTCTTAACGTGGACTCACATCTCTCCTAAACTCCGTTCGCCAACACATCATCCGCTCGCTGGCATTCAGGATGTACGTCTGGTAAATGTTAAAAAAAGGCACCTCCAAAATAAAAGAAATGTTGTTGTATTCTTTGCACGATGTCCAATTATTTACGTGTGATTCCTAATATTCCGTTGACCTCACGCGGGCCGGTCACAGACAGCCAACGGGCCGGATGCGGCCCGGGGGCCGTACAATGCCCAGGTCTGCTCTATGTAGTACCTGCATAGTAGGTGTAATATAGCTTTTGTTTTAAACACTAATATTTGTACTTGTCACGCTGTGACTTGACCTTGTTTTGAGAATGTTTCTCCCTCATTGAACAGTAGGTACAGTAGGTACTGTTCAATGAGGGTCAAGTCTCAGATTGTGGACTTTAGTCTGAGTGAAACATTAATATGCAGTTTGGACAGGATCCATTTATTCAAGGCTAATACACAATAGTGCTAACATTATGAGCTCTGTCTCTGACCTATGGTGTGTGTGTCTTTGCTGGTTGAGTTAACATGACTAAACATAGCACAAGCCCATGGCTCTCCGGCACACTGCACTTATAGGTCACTTAACCACCTACTCATACTACACACCAAAAATACTGCATCTATGTAGTGGGGTGGCTGTGGCTGAGGGGTAGAGCGGTCATCCTCGAACCTGAAGGTCGGCAGTTCGATCCCCAGTTTTCCCCATCTGCATGCCGAAGTGTCCTTGGGCAAGATGCTGAACCCCGAATTGCCCCTCGTAGAACAACAAAATGCTGCAAATAGATGCCCTGTATGAATGTGTGTGTGAATGGGTGAATGTAAAATTGTACTGCAAAGAGCTTTGAGCAGTCATCAAGACTAGAAAAGTGCTATATAAATACAAAGCCATTTACCATTTACCCACAATCATGTTCCTCACTCCCCCATATTCAAAAATAGACAAAAATATGGTATATTTTTTGTCGAGAAGGTTAATAGCTTCAAATGCCTGGGTATTTTAATTGATGACTCCCTTATTTTAAGGCTGATGTTCAGGTTATTTTTGGGGACAGAACATATTTTGTTTTGAGTATATTACCCCTAGCGTTATCTGCCTCTAAAAACATACAATCCTGGTTATGGTGTTAACTTATACATACCTCTATTTGTAAGTGTGTGTGAGAGTGAGTGTGTTATTGATGAGTTCATATGTTCAACGTGGCCTCCATGCCACAGATGGTCAAGTCATCTTCTTTTGTTTAGTGTCTTCTTGGCACGTCATTTGACATGCAGGGGTTGAACATGTTGCATGTTTAAATGTGGACCAGTGTATGTGTGTGTGTGTGTTTGTGTGCATATGTGTGACTCCTGTGGTTACTGCTGACCAGCTGCTACCAGAGGGTATTGTGTCACTAGACGCCAGGACTATATGGGCGTGTGTTTGTGTGTGCATGAAGAGTTTTAGCTAGAGAGCTGCTGTTTTCAGAAAATTAAGAAACTTGTTTTTCATTTGTGAATGAAATTAACTGTTATACTCACCTTTTTCTGTATATATAAATATATATGTGTGTGTGTGTGTGTGTGTGTGTGTGTTTGTGTGTGTGTGTGTGTGTGTGTGTGTGTGTGTGTGTGTGTGTGTAAGGGGAAAGTAGGCTAAGAAGGCTTAGGGCAAAATTAATGAATGACCCGTGCCTCCGTTTGGCCCTTGTGGCCCCTCCAGCTCATTAACTGTAGAAAAACGGACACACCTCCTGTTGCTGGAGACAAAGACGTGGGGGATTTAAATATGTGTGTATGCATGGCTGTGCATCCAGCAGGCATTACACTTCGTCCCTTATTGAGAAGTCAAATAAAGGTTGTCGCGCGCCAAGCCTGTAGTCCAGTCTCTGACCCAACCAGAGAACACCTGCTTAACCACTATGTGCACTAACACACACACCGGCACACTGCTGAGGCCATGTACTGCTGTCTCTGGGTCTAGTCTACTGAGCTCAGTCCCCCTTGCCCCCCTATCAATTCACTTCATTACTTCCCTCTATCTATGTTGCTTGGATTCCAACCTCACTTTTCATTGTCTGTTAAAAGATGCACTCAGCTGAGAGTCAGTCATTTTGTTCAAAAAGAATAAGTGATGATTGGACAAAAGAATAATCGTTCTATTATTCAGACATGCACTGAACTCTCGCCCATTAGTAAAATATATTGACAAAGTCCAACTGAGCTTATGTGGGAATACAGCAGGATGTTTACTGGAGAAGTATGCATGTTGATCTCAAAAAAGTCTAAGGGCAATGTGTCTAAGTTAACCCTCTCATTTCTATACAACAATTTGAAGCCTATGTTTGTATTTGCATTTCATCTAAATACCCAATCTTGCAGTTACTACAGAATACTCTAGCCAGGGAAACACAGAAGGATTAAAATCTGAATTGTTGTCTGGCAAACTTGCGGTTTTTATGTGAATGGAAAACTTTTGACTTCAAGTTTTGATAAATATTCATGCATGTTTGGATGAGGCAAGACACATACAGTACTGTACAAAAGTTTTAGGTAAGCTCAGTGTTCGTTATGTATCACACAGTCCCTTCAGGAAGCATCTGATCATCCCGGATTTATTGTGCAAGAGGACAATGGACAACACACAGCCAGAGACATTTCAAGTTGTCCTGACATACAAAGATGACCAGGAGTCCTGCAACAGATGGTACCCCCCCTCAATAGGTTGTATTAACATTGTGCCCTCCAAAGTCGGCTATCTAAGATCAGGGAACATGGCAATGTCCCTCCAACAAAGTCAGAAATATGAGGAGCCATATAATCAGTGAACATTTCAAAAAGACACTGATCGACTTATCTGAAAGAGCAAAAGAAAAATTAACCTTAAAATAATCATTCAACAGACCAAGAGGAAGTCTGTCTAACCTGCAGTATCACCTTCTTAAGCGAAAGGTTTCTGGCTCTGCTTTACTCAATAAACAGTTTTTTTGGGCAGAATGGCATTGCAGGTACAGTTTATACATTAATTAGTACAAAATGCTGCAAAGCATGTTAATAGTTAAATTCATTGTATGCATGAATTACACAGCCTCTTTGAAGATTTAGGCCACCAGGTAAGAAGTTGAAAACCCCCCTATATGTTCAATAGCTTAGTATTCTTCAGAATGTGATGAATTATTCCCGTTCATTCAGCTACAACAGAATATTCAAACCTTCATTCAAGGAGTAATGAGACAAATCTTCAAAGATAAATCCACAGTAAAATTCAATAGATTTATTTGTTGGCTTTTCATCATTTTGGTGCATGGTTACTAGACCGGTTAGTTTAAAATAGTTTAAAAGTTTATTTGGCTCTTATTTCCTCATGTTTTGATAATGGCTGTGTCCTGATGGTTACTGTCCCTGTTTATGATTTTTAAATGAAGCAAAATGCTCATCTGAAGGTTGTTTTGAGTTCTGGGAATTACTTTTTTTGACTAGTGCCCACCTGGTGTCACAGTGGTGCAGGATTAAATCAGATTGTGTGTGGGTGTGTGAGTTTGTGTATGTTTGTGTGTATGGGTTTGTGGTAATCATTATCAGTGCAGCCATGGCAACAGCTGCTCAATTACCGGTGTGTTGCTTGTTTATCTCCAGACAGCGAGCCTCTCTCTTCCTTACTGTCTGCCACAGCTGCTCCCTCTACACTCACTTTCTCTTACCCCTTTCACTGTAGTTTGTCACTACTTTGTTAAAATGTATCTCTTTCTATCACTCTCAATCACAGTTTCAAATTTTGTATCTGACAAAATACAGAACGCATTCAAGATTAACTTTGTTACAGAATCATACAGTTAAAGCTCATGCACCCATTGTCCTCCTGAACCCCCTCTCCCTTTATCTCACCACACATTTTTAAAGAGCTCAATTAGTGAGCTACCTGATACAGGTCAAGGGGCCTGCTCATGTTTGACCATGTATCTTTGTGTGAGTTTGCATGTGTGTGTGTGTGTGTGTGTTTGTGTGTAAAGTATTGCTGTTCTGGTTTATATTATTTTATCAATTAATAAATCTTATATAATTTCTATCGCCCATGTTCAAGAAAATGTTTCCAACAAGGCCTCAAATCAATCTGTAAACAAACACGCTAACAAAAACTGTATCTGTGTTAGTTGTTGTTGGTGTTTGTGTGTGTGTGCGTTGTTGTTGTTATTTGATTAGAAAAAAATACCTCAGTGCCCAGGGTCAGTTCTGTCTCCAACACCCGGTTCAATAACCACAGGACATGGCCGTACTCTGTGCATAGTATAATTAATTAACGCATGGCCCCCTGTGGCCTATCTGTAATGCATCCAGTTATTATTTTGCTGGTCTTCGTTTCTCATTCCTCTTTATGTACTCTTGTATTGTGTGTCCCACTATGACAGTTTTCACTATTTTGTCAGTTAACATTCTAATATGCAAACATATTTTTTAAGGGTTATTTAGGTCATTTCATTGCTAATTTATGGCTAAAAAGTCAATGTTTAATGCTTGTGGCCCTTTAATCTCTTTATATGGCTTGTTTCAGGATTTTAAATGTTAATAGTCTGTATTTATATAGTGCTTTTTTAGTCTTGTTGACCACTCAAAGCACATTGTAGTACAGCTTTTTGCCATTCACCCATTCACGCAAAAGCTGCTTTCAGACATGGACTGAACTCTGGAGAATGGAGCAGACTGGGATCGAACAGCCGACCTTATGGTTAGAGGACATATAAGGATTTCATTTTACACACTTCATCAAGGTTTAACTTACATAATATGCGTTGATTTAGGGCCATAGTTGAACTTTTGTCTGCTGACCTCAGGCTTTATCATTTAAATTCAGTATCAAGCGTGTGCAATCAAACTTCCAGGACATGAGCAGAAGTCCAAGCAGTCAGCTATAGATTGAAGTGCTAGGTTTTCATGTGTTCATTGTGGTGTGAGGGGGGGGGGACCTTGCACTTGTCTCTGTGTATATTTGTCTGTTTGCTTGTCTATTGCAGAGGTCAACTGACTGTAGTCCATCTGGACACAATTTGGTGTTGTCTTTAGTTTTGTGTGTGTGTGTGTTGCTTGGGTGAGTGTGCGTCTTGGCGCATGTCTTAAGGGGGTGTTGGGGGGTGTTGAGGTTTTCCTTTTGTTGTTAGGGCATATGTTTTAATCATATGCAAGGGTCATTTGCATGTCATAGCTAGAGGCAGGTTGCGTTATTGATTGTTTGGGGGTGTGGCTGGACAGAGAGGGGAGGTGAAAATGCTGGCCAATTTTAGGAGGTCAAACCTAGAAACACACACACACACACACACGCAAACACCAGTACACAACAAATAGATCAAGACAATAAAAATGTCTGCCTCTGGGGTAACATGCCCAAAGGCTCATAATCCTCCTCCATTCAAACCAACTATATCCTATTGACCATTTCTATCTGCATATCTGGACTTCTTGATAATTCTTGCTCTTTCCAGATTTTCTCTTCTTTTAGGTACCTTTCACCATTGTGAATTTATTAATATATATTTTGAATTAAATTAAATTTTATTAAACTAGTGCAGTGCCCATTTTACACAGGCCTGTTTGGAATGGGCTGTCTTCTTGGCCTGTGGTAATTCTGCTTGAAGTTTTTTTTCTGAGACTGTAAGTTAGCCGAAGCAACTCAAGACCATCCGTAGGACTCAGTCCACAGAACCCTGCAGCTGCTGCCCCCACTTCTGAACGTGTCCTGATTGACAACTTGATGAGTCCTAGCCACTGCTGCTATAGAGCACTGTTTGCCTGTTAATCCAAAGCTTATTTATATTGAGCGCGATATGTGTGTCTAAATTACGCAGAATTTGACACTGCACTTCTTTTCTGCACAGGCAGAGAGACAGACATTTCTGGAATTATTAGACAGATGAGATTCTCTTAATAATTTATTTTTATCTTCCCTTTCCATATTCTGAATAATAAATGTGTATTATAATATTTTAAGCCTCCTGATACGTTTAGTGTCTACTAGTGAGGCCTTCTCAAACAGTTATTTTTATTGATTGTGTGGTGCATGTTGTTTGCAGAATGTTTTTACGATCACTCTATGGTGCAGAGTGAAGTTGTTTTAATACGACTTGTTTCATCTGCAGTGAAGCTTTTGAGTGTCCATGATCAACAGTATTGATTTTTTTGTGGTTTGAATGATTTACTTAACTAACAGACTTTAGCATTTTCCGACGGTCCCTGAATACACCCGCGGAAGTATATCAGCGGACATTTAATCTATAAAACATGGTGTAAATGACCTCACTTTGAATCAAATATAAATGTCGGTTACTTCTGATCATTGAGCAGCTGTGGATCAAAGAGGAAACTCTGTGTTTTCACCGTTTCTTTCTAATGGTCTTCAACAAAGTCACTGACCGGCTGCTTCACGTGAACGCGCCGATTGAGTGAGTTGGGGCGGAGCCCCGGGGCCTGTGTGTGTGTGAAAACTCGAACTCGCTTCTAACTGCGTCTAATCTCGCTGGAGTTAATGCAACAAAGAATATGAAGAAACTGTCAATAACCATTTTGAACACTAGCCAACTCACGTGGACTCTTCAGTTTCGCGGTATATCGAGTATATTCGATATATCGCACACCCCTAATTGCATGTCAGCAAGGTTTGTGAAGCAAGCAACGCAATCATTATATACCGTAAATTCCGGTGTATAAGCCGCTACTTTTTTTCACACACTTTGAGACTGCGGCTTTTACAACGATGCGGCTAATTGATGGATTTTCATAGTGTTGCAGGTATGGCCTGCCCCTTTAAGAAAGTTGTTGTGTGTGTGTGACGTAGTGCACCTGAGAATTGTGGGTAGGGCGCTTCATGGTGAGACGCTAGAGACGGCAGCATTAACTGACTCGTTGTAAAAAGACGACAAAAGCTTTCAGAGGCAAGAAAATCAGACAGCCCGAACTTGAAAACGTTCTTGAAGACTGGGTGAACACACAGAGAGCAGACAGAGGAGGTGTTTCCACCGTGCAGATCCGACTGAAAGCTAAAACAAGTTGTGGATGTTACCGGCATTTATTTAATTAAAAGTTTAAAAAAAATCTTTCCTGTAACATCTTGCCACATTAATATCTCATGTTTCAACGGGGACACCCGCGGCTTATAAACAAGTGCGGCTTATTTATGTACAATTTCTTTTTTCTTTTAAAAATTAGACGGTGCAGCCTATATAAAGGTGCGCTCTATAGTCCGGAAAGTACGGTAAATGTTAATAAAACACATTCTGCC
This sequence comes from Pseudopleuronectes americanus, assembly GCA_038501795.1. Taxonomy (NCBI): domain Eukaryota; kingdom Metazoa; phylum Chordata; class Actinopteri; order Pleuronectiformes; family Pleuronectidae; genus Pseudopleuronectes; species Pseudopleuronectes americanus. The sequence goes on along the minus strand of CM076717.1, from coordinate 670,515 downwards.
TTTACTTTTAAGAAAAATGGCCTAACAACAAGTGAATGTCATTTCCATGAAGGACATCACGTTGCCCCGCCCCCACTGACTGCAAGATGCAGTTTTTTGTTTCAGCATCTGTTTGAACCCTGCGTTCTCAACAACAGAGAACGGTTGTATGTCGCTCGTTATTGCTTTGACATGGTCTGACTTACTTGCAAGCAGCAGTTTTAATGCCTCGGGCAGATGGGTTTTCACAAAACTCGTTTCTCCTTGTCCCACTAATGTTAGTGTTATTTGTAGGGCTGTGAAATGATTAAAAATTTTAATCAAATTAATTACAGGTTTCTATGGATTAATCATGATTAATCACATTACTGATTTTCTCTGTATATTTTTGTGGAAAAAGATTTATGACAAAAGACAGATATATACATTTATCATGTTTTCTTTTTTCATTCAGCCAGTTGGTGAGGCAAACTAACTTGTTCACATTCTCTGACAGTAAAGCTGACCGCTTCTTTTGCACTATGTGTCCTGCGAGTGAGTCTGGTTTGGCGGATTCCACTTGAACGCCCCTCGCCGATCAACTCATGCTCCGCGTTGAGGTTGAACTTTAAGCGGCTTTGCTACGGTGAAACAATAATGTCTTCCCGTTATTGCGGCTGTGGCTGAGGGGTAGAGTGGTCGTCCTCCAACCTGAAGGTCGGCGGTTCGATTCCCAGTCTGAACCATCTGCATGCCGAAGTGTCCTTGGGCAAGATGCTGAACCCCGAATGGCCCCCCTTAGAATAACAAAGTGCTGGGATAGATGCACTGTATGAATGTGTGTGTGAATGGGTGAATGTGAAACTGTAATGTAAAGCGCTTTGAGTGGTCATCAAGACTAGAAAAGCGCTATATAAATGCAAATCCATTTACCATTTACCATTCCCGCAGAGTGTGCATATCACCTTGGTTTTATTGAATGTTCCATCTTTGTTTTTTTGGAGCATGATCTTCCCATCCAGAAGGTGATTGTTGATGTTTGTTTGAATAGCAGCTGCCGTCTGACTGCATTAGAGCGGACACTAGTGCAGATTGGGCGGAAATGTGGGTAAATTGGAAGATCCTTCTGCGCATGAGTTAAATGCGTTAAAATAAATTAACGAATTAATCCTGTAATTTAATCATAACGCGTTAACGCGTTATTTTTCACAGCTCTAGTTATTTGCAATGTTAGAGGACATCACTCTGGTGATGCCGTTTTAAAGGATGTCCTACTAGCTACATATCCGATTGCATTTGCGCAATGTCGGCTTTTCTACGATCCACTTGTCTTTGTCCATCGTCATTATGATGACTGTTACTGAAGTGTTCCCACCATTGATTGTATATTAGGTTCCCACACAGCAGACTTAGATGAGGGTCTTCACACACCTGTTTGTCTGTAGTCGCTATGATTTTGAGACCCATACGCACACTAGGGCTGCACCTATCGATCATTTATTTAGTGATTGATCTGACGATTATTTTTTCAACTAATTGATTAATCTAACAATTATTTTTTATTACTAGATTTATATAATAATGGATTTATCTACACAAATAAGCTCTGGATTCGCTGGATTTGTTCCCTACACGTGCGTACCAATATATGTACAGATACAATCCCTTATGCCTTCTTACACCAAAGTCATTGTAATCACATTACAGGCCCAATGGTATACTCAGAACTCGGTGGGATGAATAACAAAGAAACTTTTTCAAAACAAAGAAAGCAGAGAAAGAAGTTAAACCTACAGCTATCTACCCTCCTCAGCTGGTTCCGCTTCTATTTTCTGACCCTGTGTTGCCTCTGATGTTGCCCTAGTGTCTCACAGTGCCAGAAACCGGCCTCTGCATTTCTTTTTCAATGTTCTGTCTTACAAGTGTTGCATCTTGCACCATATGAAGAAAAACTGCTGTTGCACATCCATAGATGTTAAAAATGTATACGCATTTAGGCACCACTACCCCGAAGTTCAATGCACATCATAGCGTCAGGCTGGAAAAAAACAGCTGCTGCTTCTAGACTGCCAATTAAATGAGGAAGAAGAAATTAGCAAGATCATTCTGGTGTCATGTTTCCATCACTGCTGATTGGATCCGGGGCCAATAAAAACCTGTTTAATTTGACCTGGGAGTGAATTACCGATATCAGTCCCATTGCAGGCAAAAGCCAGATGTTAGTTAGTGGGCTTTTTGACCCCTGGAAAAGGGGCTTTAGTGGTTCAGATTAACCCTAAGGCCACCACCAGGCATTTGCTGGAACACCATTTGTGATTGACAGCTGCATACAGTGACACAACATCTTACAGGCCCTGTCCTCAATGTGGGGTTGCCAGGTTTGGAGTCTGCCCTAAATCTGAAAAAAAAATCTGATTCTTGTAGGCTTAAAGACCAGTTTGATATTGAGCAATGTATAGTCTGCTCCTATTTTACGATATGTGACTCTGGAAAAGCGAGCAATTACAGAAGTTCAAAAATACTAGTAGTGTTTGATTATAAATATATATATATATATATATATATATATATATATATATATATATATATATATATATATATATAACTAAAATGTACACACACACACTTTTTCTGAATGACCTTTCTTCCAGCATGTCTGGTCCAAACTCAAATAGCCTCCTCCAGCTGAGGGGGTTTCCTATTCTGCATTACATGCATGAACAAGTGTGTCTGTTAGTGTGAGAATTTGTGTGTGTGTATGCTTACTTTGCATTCATGCATGATCAACCCTGTCTTCTCTGTGAACTGGGTGTGTTTTCCATGTGAATGTATTCATGTTTGATTTGTGTGTTGGACCCTCTTTTGGTTAATTGTACATGTGAGTAGACTGTGGGGGAGGTATATCTCCTTTTAATTGGACAGACTCACTGAGAACTGTGTCTCGAGTGTGTCTGAATCTTTCATAAAGAAAATCGAAGATGGAACAAAAACTTAACTTGCACCTTAGTTCCATATGTTTCATATAGTTGTTAAGATGATGCTTTAGCACATATTCATCCATTCATGCTTCATCACTCTCTTCAGTATAACACTAATGCTGCACACATTCTACTTTGATCTCAGAACGTGATCTATATCATACAGCACCAGACACTGACCACTGACACTTTCTTTTCACCTGCTTGACACTATAATTGAAATTACACCACATCAGTTAATAATTACAGCCAACCATGGATAGGAGAATTTAAAATAAAGAATTCATACAAATAACAAGATTATAGGTTACTATCAACAAAATACGATTACAAAACAGACATTGACCTCGGAAGACAAGGTCTGTATTTACATCTCTGATTGGTCAATTGTTTCTCCAAAATGGGAAAACATATTAACGAACCAGTTGGGGTTATGTGTTTTACAAAACAATATTTTTTAGTTTTTCTATGTCGTTTTGGTTAAGAAGGTTTTACTTTACTTTAGAAAAAAGGAAATACATCCTTGTAGAAAAAAATGGTTATTATGTTTTTTCTAGAGTGAACACAACCTGTGATCTTAATGTTCTATGATCTCATAGAGACACTATAGTAGAAAGCCGTATTCTACAGTATTTTACTTTTTGTGTGTGGGACAGTTGTGCATTGCTTGTAATATGTGTGCATGAATGTATTTGACAGCAGCGAAGCTGGCGTGTGTGAGGCTTATTAATAATGTATGAGGTGGGAGGGGTAAAGAAGAGGGGGTGGCGACAGATGGAGAATCAGTGTGTGAGTGAGAGAGCGAGAGAGCGAGAGAGAGAGAGAGAGAGAGAGAGAGAGAGAGAGAGAGAGAGAGAGAGAGAGAGAGAGAGAGAGAGTGTACGGTGTGACAACAGCGAGAGGACAGAGAGGGACAGAGAAGGACAGAGAGAGAGGGGAGGAACACGATAGATTGAATGAAAGTGTGAGACAAAGTCTAGTGTTTCCTACATTTTGACAGTAGTGACATCTCCTGCCGAATAGCTGCTGTGGTGGATTTGACTGACATTTGCTCAGTCTTTTTGTTTGCTGTTTTCTCTTTGGTTCGTCGGATGCTGCAGGATTGATGGAGATACAACAGACTCAATCAGCACTGCTGTAAACCTGGAGACCAGAGCTGCACTGACAGAGGTACTAACACAGTTTGTCTGCACATTTACAGTGTGTACGTGTGTGCATGTGTGCATGTGTTTATCTGTGTTTATGTGTGTTTCAGTAGGGAAGATATTTTGATATTTTATGGTGTGCCAATCTGATATTTTTCCAGGAAAAATATCAGATTGGCACACCATTTAGCAGTAACACTTACACAAGGATTAAACACAATTCAGAGTACTGTACCTTATGGTTCTGAATCCATTTGTTCAGCCTTTGTCCCTTCATTTGTCCACATGTTTCATGTCTTCACTAACCGATGAAAGAAAAGCATTGAAACACACACACGCAAGCTCATTCACACACATATTTTGCCTTTTGCATATGACTCTTTCTGTCTTTGTTTCCATTATTTTCAATTTAACTTGGCCACATATATCTGCTTCATTCTCAGACAAATATAATGACATCAGCGGTGTTAGGAGTTTCACAAGATAACATCACACAAGATATGATGTGATGTACCCAGGTCTCGTCTCAGTGGCTGATAATAACTACCTTTGTTATAATAATTGTTGGTTGTCTCATACTAGGTAGCTCCCTATGTTAGTACTTGTGAAAACAATTAACTGAAGTTGCTTATTGAATAAGATTATGCTGGCTTATTTGCTAGCTAATCAGAACTTTGACTTTGCAGTATTTTAGATTACATTATATTTAGTCTACTTGTTTGGGAGACGCTTTTATCCAACTTACAACTGAGAGACAAGGTGATCAGATGCACAGTAAGTTTTAATTTGGCATGTAAAGATGTTAGAGGTGAGGTGTGTTGTTGTGTGGCTCAGGAGGAAGAGAGGGTTGTCCACTAACCCAGGTGCTCCACTCTCCTTTCCGAAGAGTTCTTGGGCAAGATACTAAACCCCAAATCTGACCCTGATGAAATTTATGAATGGTTTGATTGAAAAGGTGCTCTCTGTAGAAGTGCTGTATGACGATGTGTGTGAATGTAACTTTTGGCACTTTGAGTGATTGATAAATTGGAAAAGTGCTATATAATAACACCAGTATAGTCCATTTAGCATGTATGATTGAAGGGGCTCTCAAAAGAAATGAGACCTGTAGAAGTTTTGAAGAGAGTGGTGAAGAGACAGTATTTGGCAGAATACTCCATCATCAGGGAATGACACACGAAAACAGTCTTTTGTGCAGAGATGACACTGCCAGATGACTTTCCTTTGGGGCAAAAGAGAGACTGTGAAGGAGCATAAGCCTTTATGATTGAGTCTAAGTGGATGGTGCAGACCCAGAAGTCGCTCTATAGGAAAGAATTAGTGATCAATCTGTTAAAGGGCACCCATGTATGTGTGTGTGTCGTGATTGAGGGCTGTCTGAAGAAGCAATTTGTTTGTAACATAGGGAGTTTTATACACAGAACAAACTACACCCATTTACGAGTAGCTCTCTGATTTTTATTTTGTATGTGTGTATAACTGCTGTAGAACGTACAAGAGATATTCTGAATCTTGTCCTATGGGACAGCTTTTGACTTTGTTGCCTTCGACATTAGTTGATAAGTTTAACAAAGGCATACGGGTAATGATGTCTGATCTCCTGAGCAGGCCACATAGCTTTTATAGTACTGACATACAGGCCAGTAGCCAGTCGGATTTACCTTTAGCATAAGTTTACCCTCAGGTTCAACTTCTAACGTTGATTACAAGGCCAAAACACTTGATGACGCTAAGGTACACAACTGAAGTTATGTCCCCAACATCTGCAGGGATGCAAGAGGGTTGATAGGAGTGGGAGCAGAACACTACACACAAACACACACACACTACCCACACTTCCAACACGCACACACTACATGCATGCGCAAACACACAGTCAAGCTCACACACATTCTGATATACACAAATACAGTCCTTCCTTTGTTTGGGAGCATTGTGATGAAAAGGTTAATGCAGCCAGAAAAAAAGAAAGAGAAAGAGAGCCCCTAATGGACAACAACAGGCCTTTCACTGCAAATATTTGGTCAAGAGGTCTCATTCTAACCATCCCATCCCCCTTTCTCTCTCTGCTCACCAGCTCACTGTGGCAAAAGAGAAAAGATTATATCACTATCTGATCGGTTACATTACGTTTTTCTTTCTAGATAGCACAATGCTCAAGGCCATATATCTGAGTCCAATCATTGTGTTAGGAAGAAAATCTGAGAAGACGTGCAGCCTCCACCAGGGCACTGTACATGGTCGCTCACTGCTCTGTGTGTCCTGCACAAAGATGGGTCAAAAGCAGAGATTAAATTTCCCTACCTGCATGAGTGTGCCTTTGCATGTCTGTGCATGTGTTTGGGATAAATAAATGCATCTTAATTTTAATCTTAATCTTAATCACCATGGGTCATGCTTGATATTACAGAACCAATGTTCAGGCCAATGTTTCTTAGTAGTGTTACTGCAATGTAGTTCAGGGAAAAGTCAGGTTGGCGACGCCTGAGGGGTTGATGGATACATCAATGTGACATTTTTCCAAAATCATAGCGACCACAGACAAACAGGAGTGTGAAGACCCTCATCTAAGTCTGCAGTGTGGGAACCTAATATACAGTCAATTGTGGGAACACTTCAGTGACAGTCACTATAATGATGATGCACATACAAATTGAATTTGCTGACATTACATTGGTTCAGTTTACTTGAATTTTTAATAGTTGAGAATGGCCCTTGCCTTCCATGGTAATAATGAAATTAACTTGAATGCTAAGGATGATTTAATTTTCAATACATAGTCCAGTTATCATTGAAATAAAGAAGATGTTTAATTCACAAAATATTTTATCAGATGAGGTTATTATTTTTTCACATCACAAACTTTTAATGCCTATGAGGGTTGCATTATCATCTCATTGTAGTATCATTTGGTTCCACTACTGATTGAAAACTATACGAGACATAATGTTTGTGGTTTGATTGTCTGTTGTATGTAGGCAGGGAATCATTTAATTTCAACTAACATTCAGTAGTAAGAGCTCATGCCCATGTATTAAGCTTTTTACACACAGATTGACTATTTTCATTTATATTTATATTTCTGTGTAGTTTTAGCATGAAATAAGGTCTGTTGAATAAAATCAGTACTGAAGTAGAACATAAACAAAGAAGAAAACATATTTTTCAGCAGTGTGCTGCCCCTCTTCTGTTGCTTTGACGTGCATATTATGTAATCAGAGATATTTAGCTCGAGGTGACTCCTCTGCCATGTCAACTTAATCTGTTGGCTCAATGTGTGTGTGCGTGCATGGTGTGGGTATGTAGTTAGATCTCATGGAATAAACCCTCACCAGCAGAAAAAGCATTGCATGCAGCCGAAACAAAGTTCCTATCTTGAAATATTCCATCTGAAAACTGAAGATTATCTTGACTGCTGATGCTCCATCTCACATGAAATAAGCAGAAGATGCTTTGGGTCACAATTCCTGCTCAGTTCTAGTATATTTCAAGTGAAAATATTATCACTTTTGTAATGAGATAATAGTTTTCTGTAATCTGAAGATTATGTTGATCACCATCAAAGTAAACCTGTATAGTTACAATAATTAAAAAAATCTACTGACGACTGAAGAAAACCATCTAAGAACAGATGAGCTACTTCCTTAATGGCAAAATGAGGGCATTGTGAGAAACCTAATCTGTGTGATTTGATTACCGTACTGAGAATTTCTCTGACATCAGTTCTCTGGTGTACAGGGCCTCTAGGCTCATCTGAGGCTCACCAATAAGCCGACATGACCATTTCACTATCTGACTCGGCCTGTTTCTGAGTCAGGGTACCAAACCATGACACCAAAGAAAAAGATTAAACAGACTCAATAAAAGCATGATAAAAAAGTGTCAGCATGGTTTTGTCAATATTCTAATAGGACATTTTCCTTAAACAGTACAAATGTGGTGACACTTTTTGCACAGAGCTCCAGTGTTTGCTTCAAAGTTCAGTTAGGACTCAACAATAGTCCCATGTATTTACACGATTCCTCACATTCCACAGTTTTACCTTTGATAGAAGTGTCTTTGTGTTTGGGGGAACATTTTCTGAAATCGAAGACCATATCCTTGATTTTTTTAAATGTTAAGTTGGAGGAATGACTCCTAGTACCACTTAACAAAAGGCATTAGATTGTGTTTTGGATTTTTTTATAGCCACTCCCACAATATCCACATATTTCTATAAGTTTCAATGTGGTTTCTTCAGAAATGCCTGAAATGTTCCTTCATTCTGTTTTGACTGTTTCTAGCAGTGTTGAAAACAGCGTGTTAGCATTTGAAAATGCCACTTATACATAATGTTTTGCAAATGCATTTTGTGAATGTGAAAAGAGATAAGTTGATATAAGTCTGACCCAAGGTAAATTCTCATGGACCGAAAACCTCCTACATAAATGTTAAAACTGACGTAGCGTCTTGACCGAGAGGTGAAACATCTTTAAGAAATAAAAAGCAAGTCCAGTTGCCTATGTGTCTGGAACATGGTATGCGGGACATGTTATGTGTGTGGTAGAGCGACTGAAACACAGTTACCATAAAATCAATTTGAACATGCTATTTTCCACTCAGTGACTCTTGATTGTTTAGGACTCAGGGCTCAGCTTGCCACTGGCCTTTGCTCCACTCACTTGTGAAATGGTTCTTTTAATTTGTGACCATGTGTAAGTGAAGGTTATATTATATCTAATTACATTTAAATCCTTCAGTTACTCAGATATGACAAATGGATCAGAATGATATATGTTGTGGCCTCTATTCCTGTTTCATCTGAATGTGAACTTAGTTTAAGATATTTCATTTGAAGAAATAGACACAGTGTAGCTTGTTAAAGAAACCTCACAGAAATACCATCCTATCCTTACTATAATCTGAAGTTCTGGTAAAGTTGTCCATGCTTTGTGCAGCATCACAGAGAACTGTATCTCTGTGTCTGTAGCAGCTTAGCTTCAACAGGTCAAGAATTGTAGACCTTGGTGTCATCTGATTGTGGTGGTGGATCCTGATCGTGTTGGCAGCTGATTATTTTCAAGAAGACTGCTTGATATACAAGATGTTGTAAATAGCTGATGTTCTCAATGTGTGTGTATGCGTGTATGTGTGTGTGCGTGTGTGCGTGTGTGCGTGCGCAATGCTGCAGAACAGACTAGCCAGTGGCTGATGGGGCCATGATGGCAAATTAGATTTGGTAGTCATGCTTACAGAACACACAAACATGTATGCACACATACACACACACAACCCTGTCAGTTCAAATTGCTCTATGATAATTATACCTCTACAAAATTAAATTTTCTCAAATTTGTCTCCCTCCAGTCCATTCTCTGGTATGTATGACCTGTATAATGATATTAAGTCCATTGAGTATGTGTGTCCAACTAAGGACACAGTGACCCCCCCCCTGTCCTCCATCTCCTATCTTATTAATTCACATGTGATAAGCATGTTTCACAGTCTTTTTTAGTTTTGTTATTATTATTTAATCACTTACAGTTAATCAGGAGCTATTTCTTTGCAGGGTGCAGTTCTATCCTGCATTTTTTCTGTGTTTTATCCATGAACTTAGGTTCAATTGAGTTAAGACGGCATTGTTGAAATATGGCCAGTGTTTATTTGGTAGGCGGATGTTTTTACCTTAGACAAACCCTAACCTTGTCATCCTTTCTACAATCTTTATGTAAAACTGAACTAACCAGGTTTCCAGCTTTACCTTTATATTATAGTGACAGATGTGAACCGCATCAGACAACATCACATAATAAAACTTGACCCAACTACAATAATTGAACAATGGTTTCAGTGCTTGTAACACCCAGAGTATAAATTACATGACAGAGCGGACAGTAGTTTTACCATGTCCCAGGATGGGTTTATTGTAGAATTGTAGAGGTGCAGTTATTCAAACAAAGTAACGCACAAAACAAAAAAACGAATGCTCAGCATGGCACCCGATACTGGCCAAGCCCAGCCGCTTAACCCGTGTCTGCTGCAGGTCGGGGTCCCAGGAGGAGCCAGAGCTTTCAAGGAGTCCGGTGAACCTGCGTACAAGGTGCACCCAGTTAAGGCTTGTTACCTCCAATCAGCTGCACTGCACACTGAGACCAGGGGCACAAACAGAATATTAGACACCTGTCATGGAAGGGTACAGGCCAGCAGGCAGTCACAGTGCTTAATACAGCATTTCTCCACGCCACTTGGGCCAGGGATGCTCACACTGCCCACTGATGTTATTGACATGGGATCACACTAGCAGTTAAACCTTCAGTATCCCTCTACTTTCCATACATCGCCAGGTCTTTCATTAAGTTAGTTGTCTGCTACCATTCCTTCTTTGGCTTCCTTCTTCCTACAGTTTACTGGTGGATCTCAAACAAAATGGTACATTACGCCACCAACTCCACAAGCTGCTGCTCGGCTGCTCTGCTGCTCAGCAGGAGCTCCCAGGTCGCTGCTCTGCCCTCAGCTATTGCTTGGATATTTGCTTCACATGCCAGTGACGCAATCCTTTCACATGAAATACAGCCACACTTTCGATCATTTAGTTTTAATCATTTTGTCGTCTCAAGTTTAATGTAGTCACTAGATAACTGTGAGAAAAGTTTGATGTCATAGACACGAGTGGTAATGTTAATGATGCTAGTAAGTAGGGCAACTATTTCAATACAGAGTTCAGGCATCAAAATTAGGCCCCCTGAAATCAGCACCTGCAATATGTATCTCCGCGAAGGAACCGGTGCCCGATTGGCATTTGATTCTAGTACCCAACTCAAGAGTTATTGCTGGATGCAGCTTTCTTTGTGATGTACACAGTGTTGACTAGGTAGTAGTAACACAAACTTGATCTAACCTAAGTCCAATTCTCAGTCTTTCTTAGTCGGATTATATGTTTACATCATTCTTGTGTTATTTATCTGCTTCCATCTATAATCACTTATATAAGTATATAGTGATTATCTGACATGAGTCTTTCCCCAGTGTCTCCATTCTGAGTGAAAGGCTTAGGTCAGTAATTGCCTGTGCAGATGCTTAAAAGCACAACCAAAGGGACACAGCGTATAAGTGTCTGTGCTAGAAAAAACAGCATGCTACTCTCATGTTTATTCATTCTCTCCCTCATAAGTCACATGGGAGCTTACAATAACCTAGTCTGCATGTTTTTCATACCCATCTTTGACTTTTTTGTTTCTATAAATTCATTAAAATAGAAAATAGAAACACCTCTTAATTGAGAAGGATTTAGTTTTTTGTGTACAGCGAGATTAAGACATAGTATCAGCCGGGTATTTTTGATGGACCTCAGTCAGGTCAAGGATACATGCACACATACCCAGACACACACACACACACACACACGCGCACACACACACACACACACACACACACACACACACACACACACACACACACACACACACACACACACACACACACACACACACACACACACACACACTCCTCAGATGCAGGGCTTTGATAACCCCAACCCCCACCCCATCCTATCTCTCTTCTTCCTCCCCCACCTCCTTCCTCCATCTTTCCTCTTGTGAGGCTGTTGCTAAGGAACCCTGGTGACCAGGGAGTTTTCTCATTGGTCGACGACCAAAGGAGGTGAAGGAAAGGAGAAGGGAGGAGGGATGGAGCAAAAGGGAGCTAGGGTGGGCGTATGTGGGTAGGGGCTGGGGGCTGGGGGAGTTGCTGGGGGAATGGATGTTTAAGAAGGAGCACAAACTGAGATCCAGATGTACTTGTAAGGTGGCAGGTTGCCTGACATCACCACAGGCAGGGAGGAAGAGGATGGCTGGATTGATAGAAAAATCAGGATGGATAACAGATTACAAGTGCAATGAATGAAAGACTGAAAGCGAGTGAAAAACTGACTATGGGTTAAGGTTCTTATTGTGAGACAACAGACAAATATGAGGAGATCATTTGGGCAAAGATAACAAATGCAGAGGGAAGAGAGAGATAGAGAGGATGGGGGGCAGACAAGATTAATTTATTTTGTCTGGGACAAAGGGACATCACCTCTGGAAACACACACACACACACAGACAGTTTGTATTATGGTACAAGTAGCGGGCTGTCTTTTACGACCAATTTCCTAACCTTAAAGTAATTTGATACCAAAGCTATCTTATTACAGGCATCAGTTTGTCATATCTTTTACAGTATTCCTTAAACAATAAATGGGTTGTGAAACTCACAGAATTGTTCAAATCATTTTCAGCATCAAACACACGCACACACATTCACGTACACGACAGATAGACATGCTGCGTTCAGGATATAGCCTTGATAAGCCATCTTCAGTTGAGCAGAGTGGCAGTGTTACTGTCATAAGCCTCTGGCTGAGCCTTAGGACGAGACCTAACCTTTATTTAACCTGCCATCATGTCTGCTACAGGGCTCACTGATTCACCAACACTGCTGTCCTCTAGTCGGTTATGTGGATTCCAAGCTTAATACTTTACAATGTAGGCTAGTGAACATGTTTAATGTCAACAAAATATGTAATAGTGAAAGAACATACAAATGTGACTTTGAACACATTCATTAAATTATGTCCTATATCTGGACTGGTGGATTCAACATGGTCCTATAACATACTGGAAAACCATGTATAATGCTGAACGTATTTGAGAGGCTGCCAGCTCCCAGTGGGTGGGAGTGGTTTTGGACTGAGCAGTGTGCCTGGAGGGATCACTAAATGGCCTCTTTGTATGTCATGAATTCATGATGTATATAAGCAGGTGTAAGGGGACGTCTTTAGTGTGATTTGGCTGCAAGTGGGAGGTCTTCAATATTTCAGATGAAGGACATAGGAAGAGAGGTTAATATTCTTTGTTAATTTGTCAGGTAAACATCTTCCATTTTCCTACCCCTTCTTTCTTCTTACCCTCTCCTCTCATTTTTTTCTTTACATCCTGGTATTTGTGTTATGGCCCCTTTACTCTCTCTCAGTACCACATTTCTTTTTTTTCCCCTTCCTCTCCTCTGTGTTTTTGTAGTTTTCTCATCCTAGTTGAGGGTTACAAGATAGAGGATGTCACATCATGTGCAGATTGTTCAGCCGTATGAGTCTTTGTGGGTGTGATGGGTAGAAACTGACAGTGTTGTGCACGTTCACACCTCTCATGAACACAACCACCCTCACACACACGCACACCTCTCAATTGTTTCTTTATTTTAATCTCTTTCTTGCTTGACCCTAAGGGACATCTTTTTCAGTCTCTTTCACCTCTCTTTCTCCCTGTACATCTCTGTCTTTCCCCATGCTCCTTTCTTTTATTTCCTCTTAATGATTAAAAACCACTGAACCTGTTTTTTTTCCACTGCATCTCCACTTTGCTGATCCCTACTCTCTATTTCTATTCGCTCTTCCTCTCTCATTTGATTAAAAGTAGGTCATTCTGCAACATCGAACTGCAGCCCCCACCAAGAATTACATCCACAAACACACATTTATTGCCTGGCAACCACACATTCACCCTCCACCCTCTCAATTTTCTATCCTCGTTCCCTCCATCTTATTTTCCCTGGAGGTTGAGCATGGTGCACAAGACTGGGTCTAAAAAATTTGACACTGCTTTGTTTTGTTCCTGTTTGTGTTCCATTGAGGGGCTGATAGTTAATGGAGCAGGGCTTTGTAGAAGAAAGGGGGGTTCATCTTACACAATGTCTGTAGATGTAAGATAAAAGAGCCCAGTAATAGTCTACACAAACATTTTGGGGCCGCATTGTAACTAAACTTCGGTTATGTGTGAGATTTATAACCTGGACAGATGCCATTTTACAGTAACTTAAACATTAAAGAGCCAAGAGCTTCTACAAATTGGAAAAAGTGGAATTTAGTGTTACACCCAGATGAAACAGTAGTAAAAAAAAATATATATATATATATATATATATATATATATATATAAAATAGATCAGCTTTAAATTGCATCAAGCATTTTATCTCAACAGTTAGTGTGATAGAGCTATTTCAATTGTCAATTACATCTTTGCCTTCCTTAATGCATTTCATTTTAATTCATTGAAAAGGGCAATGATGTGCATTCATTCGGTTATACTTCTGGAGCTAACAACCAGATTTTTATAGTTTTACTTCAACTCCCAGGCCACTTTATTACAATACAACAGCCCTGTCTTAACATAAATCTTTATAAACCTCAGATTTAAATTTTTTTGATAGTCGTTTATGCTGACTTCCACACATAGGCAAGTAGAGGTCCAAAGGTTACAATGTATCTTACCATCCTGTTATAGGTATGTTTGGCAGCAGATGTTAAAGGCGGACCAGAATATGTGAGGTTAATTATTGTATATGACAGCCGTGAGACAGAGCAGGACATTTTACAGCAGTGAGAGAGACCAGGACAATTGACAGCAATGAGACAGACAAGTACATCTTACAGCAGAAACACATGCAGGCCAGGACATCTACAGCCGTGAGACAGACCAGGACATCTGACAGCAGTGAGACAGACCAGGATATCAGCTCTTCTGTATTGTACATTGTGTTCTTTTGAACAGACCAAATACAAATCAAACTAAAAGCTAATTAATTTCTTGTCACATGATTCAAATAATAAAAAAGGAAGTGAAAAACAACATCACTAATGCAACAACATGAGTTAGTGAATACTGACAACGGAAACACAAATAGTGCTTATTATGCTTTAGACACATAAATTAACCCAACACCTCCCACACATTTCCCAATTATCCCACTACTCAAACCTTTTTAGAATGTGACCCCTGACATTCTTGTGTAATACACAGGGTTCAAAGGCCATGGTTGGAGGGATTGGGGATACACACACACCCCGGCACACACACCTCAGGTATAGACATTAGCGAATTGTTGAGTGTAAGACCCGTTAAAGTAAATCAGCAGGGAATAGTAGGTGATAGACTGGACCCCCCTACCCCCACCACCAGCACCACCAGCAGCACACACGCACACACAAATACACAGCTAAAATGGTTTGTATATGGTCATTTTTTATTCACTTTGCAAATTTAGTATAGGCTTCTACTGTGTGTTATATTATGAATAAAGGAACACTTCTTAATGTAAAGTGTTCAATGTGATTCTTGTAACAGATTGCTCAAGAAGGCCACTCATAAAAAAACGTGTTCTGTATTGAGTAAAGATGACTAAGTAGAATTCAACATTTACAAAATATATTTGTCTCAATGAATATAGCATTCCACTGTTAATCTGTACAGTAAATTCTAATTGTACTGACATATAATCTCTGGTACTGTAAAGTAATTTGACAGAAATTCATTCTATTTAAACCTTAACATCAATTAAAAGAGCATGACTAATGTACTCTAAGCATTCTTAGACCAAATGTTGTTCAGTACTTGGTGACTTAATTTCTTAATCCTTCATATTGATAATTTAATTAGAAATTAGAAGATAGCGAGTTACATCAGCTGAAAGACTGAAAAAAGTTAACTTATTTTTAACAATTAATGACAGTCATGCACGCTGGTTCATAAACTTTATGAAAATTATGTGGAATGTGCAGAAACTGGGGCTGTAAATAAAAGCAAATTAAATGTTTTGTCATACACATACATTCTTCTAACCCATCAAATGCAGCCTGAAATGAGTCGTTATATGGTGTGTTTCTGCTGCTGGTCAGGATAGTTTAGATTGAGAGACTTTGCTGTCAGGGGAAGTTGGGTGAAAGACAGGATGTCACACCTTGTACAGATTGTGAAGCGTTTTGAGGCAATGTGATCTGTGAATGTGGGCTATATGGTCTAAGAAAATTTTATTTTATTTGAAGCCGTCAAACAAGATAGCAAGGAGAGCACTGTATACATACCACTGCCTTCTTCACATACACATTTCCCTAAGTAGGGCATACTACCATACCCTTTGGCAAAGCACTTAACCTAGTTAAACATTCACCCCCAGATGTTCAATATGTGCCTTAATGTACTTAGTGGGGTATACTGTATAGCTTTAACAAATATTGGATGAATGCTTTAGTCATCAGATCGTGTTAAAGCTATAATAGTAAGTTCTGGAAATCACGCTAGTTCCAGCATGATAGTGGAAATCCAAACACTGGGTCGGCTGTGGGTGAGGGGCTAGAGAAGGTCGTCCTATAGCAAGAATCTTCCCCACATGCATGCTGAAGTGTGCCTGGCAAGATATTAAACCCACCAGGTTTAAGATCGTGTGGGTCATCATTCACATCATAGAACAATTGCTGCCCATAGATGCACTGTATGTATTAGTGAATGGGTAAATGGCAATTATAGCGGGTTCAAGCCTTAATTCGACAGCACATTACCATACATGTCATTTAACTGATACTTTCATCCGAAGCAACTTCCATGTGCATTCAATATAAACAGATCTGAATAGTTCCACATTTAGTTTCACAGCTTCAAATATTAAAAGTTATGGCCAATTTTCCCCTAAGCCTCAGCAAAAGTTTATTATTATTAGTGATTTTTTACCAATCCTGATAATTTTTAATAGAAATGTGTATCTCAGTCTCACAACGCTTTATGCGTGTGAAATTTCAAGTCAATCAAACAAACTGTGTGAGTGTCAAATGTAATAGCACCACCTTGTGGCCGACTGGACTCGAATTTCTTGGGCATTACTTTCCGAATAGTTGTACCAATTTTTATGTTTCTAGAATATATTATGTCAATTCGGCACTTTAGATGTTAGTTTGTAACTGCCCCTACAGCATTCATACCAAATTTGGTGAAATTTGGTTTAGTGGTTATTGAGCTATAGATTTCTGGAGATTTTAGCGCCCCCTATCAGCAGAACTTGAACTACTACTGAGTTATGGCCAATGTCCTGTTAAGGATGGACCCAGTCTGGTTGTGACATGTTTACCACATGACATATCCTTTGTGAAACGTTTTTGGCTAATGGTGTTTTTTATAAAAGAAATGTGTATCTTAGTCTCACAGTGCTGTGTACCAAATTTGGTGTTGATAGGATGCAAATTTGCAAAGAAAATTCATGATAGACTATTATGGTCCCAGAGGCTTTTTTGTAGAAAAACATTGAGCTGCACTTGTGTCTTGCATTTTAAGTCAATCAGTCTTGTGTGAAGGGCATGGCTTGTCAAGATGTGTCTTTTCAAGGCCTAATTACAGCGCCAGCATGTGGCCGATTGAGCTCATATTTCAGCGACAGTTGATGCACATCAATTCCAGTTATTGTGGCAAGTTTCATGGTTTTAGCTCATTTTAGCTCACAGGAATTTGAGCCCAAGCAGCAGACTATATATATTTTTAATTATAACAAACCACAGCAAAATCAATAGGGTTTTAACCTTTCAGGCTGGTTGGCTGACTGAGGACGGGGTTCTGACGCTCAAGATAAGCCACCTGCAGGGAAAAGCGCCGGGCCGTAAACGTAATGGTATGTGACGCATATTTTTGAAAAATACAAACAAAAAGTGAAGGCAGGTCAGACTGGAGGCGGACACACAAACTGAAGCTCGGTACAAACCAACTGCAGCTTCTGCTCTGATCAAGAAGCTGCAGCACTGATCTCTGAGCAGCTGTGACCAGAGAAACTCTCTGTTTTCACTGTTTCCACTGATAAGAAGCAACTTCACGTGAACTAGCTTTGATATCACTGTGGGTGTCTCTCTGAACGAGTGAACTGGGCGAGGGGGCGGAGCCCCGGGGCCCATGTGTGTGTTTGCCCTGTCTGGGAGCACGCACACACACACATTCACCCTTTCCTGGTATTTCATGATGGCCTGATACGATGATGCTGTAGAAAATGAACTAGAATGTGACGTACGTGGCCAAAACAATGTATGGAGAGCCGGAGGAGATGGCGGGGCTCGCATGGTTTGGCTAGGTTCCATTGGCAGTGTGCAGCATGAATGATAAAGACACAGAAAATGACTGTAAATAGTTTATTTACGATCCACACATCTATGAAAAGACCCTAAATGAACACAGTGTAGCTGAGCATGGCTCCCTGGGTTTCTGCCCTTGGCCTGGTACAGCATCCCCCGGTCTGACGGCTCATTACCACCCCTAATTTTGGGACAGGAAAAACCCTGTATTGGTTTCCGAAATGTTTTACTCCCTAATATCAGCATAGGCAATCGGCCTACAAAAATTCATATTGGTCAGGCTCTAGTGATTTATATTTGTACTTCCACAGAGGCATTACCTCCAGTCCTAAAGGCAGAATGTGTTAAAGTGTGAGCTGACTGGGGATGTGTGAGTGTGTGCAGCATCAGCAACAGCAGCAAGAAGGACAAAAAGAAAGAGCATCCTGGGATCCTAAGGGCAGTGGTTGGTGCACAGACAGGCGCTTTGATAGCACAAACTCACAGTTGGAGAACAACACTAATGCACAGTCCTGAGGCATGTGTGTGTGTGTGTGTGTGTGTATGTGTGTGTGTCTGCTTGACTGTATCTTCCGCATCTTCCTTTGCTTAGGCTGACAAAGACTTATTAGTAGACAGCATGTCAGACTCAAGTCTAAACCTTTTAGCTATAAAAATATTCATTTTTTATCATGGCCTGTTGAGTGGTGCATTCTTCGTGACACACAACCTTTTGATACACATTGTGCTTCTTTAGAATACTTAAATATGTGCACTGATCCCAGAACTCTTTTGAAACAGATTTTTCCTTTGTTGGCTTAACATAATTCATGAGGTTATAATTTGTTTTCCTATTTTCGATCAGGTCTGCTAAGTGGTCGAAACAAAGTGGGTGGGCAGAGAGAATACGTGTCCACACTACGGCTGGGCGATATGGAAAAAAACTGTTATCACGATATGTTTTTCCATATTGATCGATCTCGATTCTTCGATTCTCGATTCAAGAATATGCCTTCCAATAATGAGCACAAAATGTTTTTCTGAAGGTCTTCATGCTTCCATTGATCAAGAGAGCAGCAGGGCCCATAACTAGCA
The DNA here is from genome assembly GCA_038501795.1 of Pseudopleuronectes americanus. NCBI lineage: Eukaryota > Metazoa > Chordata > Actinopteri > Pleuronectiformes > Pleuronectidae > Pseudopleuronectes > Pseudopleuronectes americanus. The sequence continues at coordinate 651,462 of CM076717.1, read as the reverse complement.
AAAGAAAATTCAGAGCAGCGCTCTCAGCTCATACAGAGTCTTATATGCTTAGTGCAAACTAAGTGATTGGTCACTTTTCACTATAGTTAAAAAATTTTGATTTTGTAAACAACTTACAAAAAACAAGTAAACATGTGGGTCACACCCTCTGACACATTCAAGTGCTAAACTGTAAGACAAAATAAAATGTAAAAAACTAAACCACTATAATATTATACTGGTTTACCTCCCAGAGATTTTTTTGAGGTATATCAGCTTACGACGGCATTCATCATAAAGCTGTGGCAGCGCAGTTTGAGAAAAGTACTTTCTGCCAGGGAGCTCGTACCTGGAGTCTAACACTTTGATCAGTTTCCTGAAGCCGTCCCTCTCCACTGTGCTCAGGGTCGTTATATTTTTGCCCCTCTTCGATTGTTTTTCATATTGGTTAATGGCTGCAAAACACGCCTGGATGGACTGTTGTTTTGCTAACAGAACAGAATCAATCCCGTCAGCGATGCTAACGGGAGCCCCTCTGCGATGCTAACGGGAGCCCGTCAGCGATGCTAACGGGAGCCCGTCAGCGAAGCTAGCGGGGGCCCCTCAGCGATGCTAGCGGGAGCCCGTCAGCGATGCTAACGGGAGCCCGTCAGCGATGTTATGGGGAGCCCCTCAGCGATGCTAACGGGAGCCCGTCAGGACGGAGTCAAGACGGATTCTCGTCCTTTTTCCAACTTCGTTCTCTCTTTTTCTCTCTCTCGCAACTGCACCTACTCTCACGATGGGAAGTGGGCGTGTCGTGTCCTACCTGCAGACGGCAGCCGGCAGACTCCGACACTGTTGTTGCGCTTACTTTTGCCACGTGAGATCTAATACATGTCACAACGAGATTATCGAGATCGATCAACATTTTATCGCGATCCCGAATCGAGATCGAAAAATCGCCCAGCCCTAGTCCACACGCGTACGTAAGTCAGTGTATTATACATTCACTACAAACCTTACGCACATTCTTACTTATTCCTCAAGCATATCTGTCTATGGTAAAAGAGAGTTCAATATCATTGTGAATATCCTTCTTTAAACGTTGCTGGTCCACTTCAGTAAAACATTTATAAAAATTTAATTGAACTGATTAAAAAGGTTCAGAGTGGTGTGTGGGAAGATTTAGGTTTAATTTGATTTAAGGTTACCTGATAACAGTTGAGATACTTAATATATGCTTGTGAATATTTAAACTCAGACTCATTTTACAACCAACTTGACCATCAGTGTTACTTGGTTCTCATGTGCTTTGCTTACACACTTAAGGGGAAAGTGACTTCCATATTTCTTATTTATTTTCTCTCTGTTGCTGCAGTATTACTGCTTGACTGATTACGGCATATGGTGATTATTCACTGACAAATGAAGGGTGATGAGGGGAAGGTTACATGTCTATGGCTAGGCCATAAAAGTGGTTGCCGTTAGTGCTGCAGCTGCTGACAACTTGTACCTACAGTATTTATTTATGTGTGTGTTAGTCATTCCATTTCTGTGGTTGATGATAATTGAGTATGACAGCTGGAGGGCTATTTTTGGTTCTTTGTAGAGGAAAATTTGTGATTCTGGATTGGGGGTATATATGGAGGTCTGCAGAATGGTTGAGGGGGTAGTTTGTGTGTTATAGCCTCCAGTAGTACTACAGAGATAAACAAAACAAAATAGCCCAGAAAAATAACCAGGTTTAGTATTTAGAGCAACCATTTGCAGTTATAGAAATTGGTTAGTTCACTGATTATGCTGGTCCTCTGCAAATAGTCAGATTTTTTTTCAAATAAAGGTTATATAACATGTTGAGACAATAAGTAGAAAAAACACCTTAAGTCACTACCTTGCCTGCCTTAATTTTAAGCTAATTTGGATTAGTTTCTGTTTATAACATATGCAGTGAATAAACAGAAGGCTATAATGTGAAAGAAGGGGGATGTAATGTGAGTGTAAATTTCATGTAAGTCCTATAAGGTAAATATTAGGATATTTCAAGTTGAAAATAAAGCAGAAAAATTTATCCATGGCTCATGGCTCCTGCAGCTAACTGTGTATCCTATAATTAAGATATCTTTATGAGGGTTAAGTACGGTGGCCCTGAGAGCTCAACGAACAGCGACTTAAGAAAACACATGCAAATTGACAAAACACAAGCAAAGTAAGAAAACATCTTCATCAATTTCACAACACAATACATTACAAAAAAACGCTGCAAATAGAGAAGAAACGACAACGGAAGTGTTTCCAGAGGACAGCTAAAACAACAATCAATTAATTTTTTAAATCATCATCGTACAGGCCATCATGAAATACAAGGAGCGGGCGAGTGTGTGTGTGTGTGTGTGTGAGTGTGTAGCAAGCACACTGGCCACGTTAACTAATTCGTTAAGTTCAGCGTTCGCGAAAAATGTGCACAACACTGTACAGAGAGCCACTACAGAGGGGCTGAAGAGCCGCATTCGGCTCAATGGCCTCGGGTTGCCGACCCCTGTGCGGAACCGAATTTGTATTTCTGTAATGTATTGTGTTGTGAAATTGATGAAGATGTTTTCATACTTTGCTTGTGTTTTGTCAACTTGCGTGTGTTTTGTCTACTTGCATGTGTTTATATAAGTTGCTGTTTGTTGAGCTCTAAGGGCCACGGTAGTTAAGGGTAGAGGATGTCACACCTTTTAAGGCCCTATGAGACAAATTGTGATTTATTGAAACATTTTTGACGTGATAGTAAATGGTGATCCTAGTGCAAGGTATTCAGCCTTGATCTAGTAGAGTTTGTCTGAAAGTAAAGCATTATTTTAGGGATAGATAAGGATCATTACACATCATCTGCAAAAAAAAATAACATTTGCTGGATTTCTGCACCTGTCAACTAAACAAATGCTGATTCACAAAACTCTATATTTTGATGGTAGGTTGGCAAGTAAGAATTTATAATATATGTTAATCATGTGACAGAATTTTTATTTGGGAGATTTGAAAGCTGCAATTAGGACGTTCAGGTACAGCTGCAGCTTTTGCCAATGCAAAGCAGAACAAGGAGTCATTCCACCCTCATAGCACTGTTCCCTCTCTGTTTGACCCAGAATTGTACCATTAGCACTTGAGAATCCAAAGAGACTCTCATGGAATCTCACAATGTTGGGAACAATGAAATGTACCATTATTGCAAAAGTGTTAATGTGAATTGTGTTGGGGATGGGCAGATGGGCATAGCTTTATATGAATGCTCTTTCTGCAAAGGCAAAGAGAAAACACATGAAAGACCCATTCCTCAATTAACCCACCTTTTTGAAACCACGTCTGAATTTTAATTCTGTAATATGCAATTTATTTTCAAAGAGGCGACCAAATCTTAATGTAGTTTACTTTTTTGAGTCCGTGAACCCATTAAAATAATAGTAAAACTAGCCCATATCAAACCCTTTGTTGTGTCTGCAGCTGTATTCATCATGCTTCAGCTACACCAATCATGGTTACTATCACAGTTCATTTGAAGATCAGAAATGTTTTGAGCTCTTGCATTTTAATGTCAGGGCTATTATGAGAAGCAGAGCCACATGTTTAATTGATTTATTTTAAATTTGGCCTGAAAAGTGAAAATGTTATAATCTAACAGACTTGATGCGTAAATGCTATTCCATTTATGAGAACCTGTATAGACCAGGTGTTTATTAATGACAGCCCCATGAAAATATAATGTTTATTGAGGAGCAGCCTCAGTCTGTTTGTGGATGTACGTGTGACTCAGTGTCAAGGCTGATTCCATACACACATGACGATATCTTATACTCAGGTTATTACAAAAATTATAAATTTACATAGTGAGGATGGTGTTGCATTTATAATTTGTACTTTCTCATGAATTGAAAAGAGTAAACTATGAATAAATAGAATAAATAAATCAACCAATCTATGCATCAACCTACAGAGAGGACTTATATTTAGGCTACGTGTTTTTTGTATACTTAACAGAAGCATCCTCCTTGTTGCCATGCAGTGGGGACTGTAAAAACTGAGTAGTATACATGTTGCTGCTACACTGCCATGTGAGGTAATGTGTAGTATGTTGTTCACTGACCCTTTTTCTCAGTGGTTGTTTGTCATTTGTACGATAATGCACTGCAGGGTGTAGAGAGAGATTCCACACATGGAGACAAGCTCTGACCTAATTCAGAGGTTTGGCTGCTATAACTCTTCTCTGTCGATCTCTCTCATATTTCTCTCTAAAGTGGACTGTGTGGTATTTTATTTTGCTTATCCCTCTAGTTTTCCTTGCCCTGTATGTGTTTGTGTGTCTGTGTGTAGGTGTGTGTGTACATGCTCAGTAATTAAAAAGAGATAATGTGATACTGGTCAGTTTTCACATCTGGACTGCAGAGTGATGTTTTGTGTGTGTGTGTGTGAATGCCTCCCAATGCCTGCCCATGCTGGGGTCTTACCTCTCGAGGGACAGATTAGCTATTTAGTTGAATACTGTAGGACTGACATGCCACCAGATGGTTTATGCATAATGTCTCTGTGTGCGTGTATGTTGTGTGTTTGTGTCTGTGTGTGTGTGTGTGTGTGTGAGGGAGGTGTTTGCAGGTTTTGGGTGAAATCTGACAACTGCCCTTGGGCCATAAAGCTGTTGATTCCCCTCTCTTGTGAAGTCAGTCTGTTATTCCACTGCTCACAGTTGAAAGAGAGACTGCGTTAGTGCTTGCTCCTACAATTTGAGCGAAATATTTTATATAGCATCATAATCAGGAAATAACATTCTTGACATTATCGCAATTGAATATCATGATGCTGATATGCTTCATGCCATTCACTGTAGAGTACAGCATTAATAAATAATCATAATCATACATTTTTTATAAAGAAAGGTGTATTGCTTTCGTCTATCATTTTTATGAGGCAGTATACATAACTCTTTCTAAATAGCAGTTTGTTTGGTTTTGGATTATTTGTTTTATCAGAGATAATGAAAAAACAGCCAGAATATTTTTTAATGAGCCAGAATAAGCTTAAATGAAAAGGTTTATATATTTCTGGCCTGATCGAAGCAGTTTTTTTGTAAAAGGTTGACTGCTTCATTTATTTGACCTGAACAGCTGTAAGATCCTTTACACTTTATACACGGTTAAGGCGCATTCAGCGAAGTCAGAGTCCTCATAAGCAGTGCTTTGTGTTTGGTCAATTTTACCATCCACATTTTCTCCTAGGTTCCTGGAGATTTGAAATGGCAACCTGAGCTTTGAGCTCTGGTATAAATGAAAGCAGAGAGGAGGACTGTGGGGGATGGCAGCATGCAGGGTACAGGGATTAACAGTGGGCAGGTGGTCTTTGCGCAGCTCTAATTTGGACATGGTGGGGTGTAAATTAGAAAGCTCTGTGTGGTTTGCTTGCTGCTGAATATTTACAAAGGCTAAAGTCAGCACTGACTGTAAAACTCATGAATATAGCATCCATTTCACCACCTGTAGGTTTCCTAAGGTTGATATTAAACTTCTCTTTGGGTTAACTTATCACAATAAAACAAGTCGTTTAGGCCAGTAAATTCTATTTTGGACAAAGGGCACAGATACCTGGTATGGAATACAATTGTGACAAACAAGTAACCACCAACAAACTGAATGTTTGTTTATCACACAAGAAGTGAACTTACACTTACACAGCCCTTAGTGAGGGAAGGGGCACATAGGAGGTTCTCAGTAGTATTGCCATCAAATTGGACATAAACAGACGACTGAACAGAGTTGCCGACTCAAGTGACCTGGCTTGGAACCTTTTCGACCTTGCATAATAATTGTGATAACTTTAAAATGATGAAATCCCCAAATTCACATGTTGACAAGCTATTACATTTTGTAGTATCCCCCCAACTCAAATATGTGTTTGCTCATTCTGTGTAATGTTTGAGCTTCATCTTACTAAGACCTATGGTGGTCTAACCGCCAATTTAACTTCTGAAATGAAATGTTTGAATACTAAAAGAAGAAGTCATTCCAACAGCTGTACTTCTTTGAGAAAAAAATATCATATAAGTTAAAGACATCAATATTTTATTGTCGTTTGTGATTTTTGATCATTGAGTTTATTGTTTATTAGCTCATCACTTTTAATTTACTGAATGGCCCTTATGCCCTAAAGAGTTTAGTTAGATCAAAAGCCGAATGGCCTTCCCCTAAAATGTCGAAATTCAAACCTATCATGACCATTAACCATTAAGACCAGTATAGACAGTGCTGTGATCCATGTAAGAGTATCATCTTGATATCAGTACATGACTATGTTTTATCAAGTATTCAGCATACTAATTTCAGGAAATTCATTTAAAGTAATCCACATTTTGGTGTTATGTGTCCTCCAGTGAAGAAGCCTGTGACAAGCCTGATCCCACTGAAACAGTGGCACAGGGCTTCTCTTCTATTTTGTTTCCAGGCTGCTCTCTGAGGAGCCACCAAGAGACTCAGCTGTGAATGTAGGCCAGAGTCAACACACTCTCTCTTGTCAGAACACGCACTCACCCCCACATACACAGTTTATACTGCTCTTTTACTCTACTGTCTACCATGCTGTCTTCATTCTAACCATCTGTCTCTGTGTCTGTATTCACAGGTCCTCTGCGCGGTTCTCAGGAGAACTATCTGACCAATAAGCAGTGGTGAGGGAAAAGGCGAGCCAATTAGGGAGAGATGTTGGGGCAGGGTAGGATTACGGCCCTGGCTCTCGTGTCTTTACTGGTTCTATTGTTGCCTGAGGCAACACCCATCGAAGTCCCACAAGACCGTAAGTCACCTGGCAATCATCAGATCCATTTTACCTCAATATGTTACAGCAAATGGTGATATGCTTTACGTTAGATCAAACTGTTTCTTTGGGTGAAATGGACATTTCAGTCTTACAGGATTAGAATAAGATTTTCCCAAGAGGGGTCAGTGCTGCCTGAATTGCTGTTGCCCCATTGATGTGCTTTATGTAAAACAGTATGTTGAAAATCTACAGTATGTCAGATGCTAGTGTTACTCAAGTTATTAGATGTATTTGATATGGTGTCAGGTTGTGCAAACCTTTATTAACTCACAATATGGCAGGGTGGGGGTACGAATAAAACAATCTGCATTTCAAGATTTTTAGGTGTTCACACCATTTACACATTAGCAGGGAAGCTCGATTGGCAAAATCAAAAAGGTATTTTAGTTAGAAATAAAGATGAAGCAATAAAGACAGCCAGTACTACTATTAATATAAATTCATTAGTAATGTAAATCATTCATATGTAAATATTTTTAGATGTTCCTCCGAATATATTTTTGTGCTTTTTAGTACCCCAAATAATCTAAATATCTCCTCTCTCATGCCTCTCCGTGTAGCACTAGCAAGAACAGTTTCTCAGTTCATCATCTCTGTCTCTGGGCCTCACTTATGATTGGCTACCTGGTTTCTAAGTGACACACAGGTCAGCCTATTACTATAGCTTGGTAAAACCCACTGAGATGGTCTGTGAGTGTGAAAATGACCATAACAGATGGAAAATGAGAAAAGAAAAGATCAACTCTAGCCCCTTTGCTCTAATACGAATAATCTTAAAGTATGTACAGTGATATATTGGCTTCCTGACACCCAATTCTTTAGTGTAGTGTGACATCAAAACCTTCAAAGAAATGTATGCTCTCATTAGTGTTGGAGCTAGAGTGGTGATCACATCTGTCACATACACTCCTGATCAAAATCTTGAGACCAGTTAAAAATTTTTATGAATTTGCATTTTGCACTGTTGGATCTTAGGAAGGTTTTAAGTAGAGCTTCAAAATGCAAAAAGAAGAAATGGGAACAAGAGACCAAAAGTTGTGAGCAGGCAATTTATTGAAAACAACAATTTAACTCAAATAGGCTGTTCATCAGCTGATCAAAAGTTTAAGACCACAGCCTTTAAAAGCCAAAATCTGTCAAGTAATCACACTGTGAAGATCTCTTGATGGCAAAGGCAAAAAAGCTCACCGTCTTTGAACGTGGTAGGATTGTTGAACTGCATAAACAAGGCCTCTCACAACGTGCCATCGCTGCTGAGGTTGGACGCAGTAAGACAGTCATTTTGCATTTCTTAAAAGATCCTCAGGGTTATGGAACAAATAAATCAAGTGGTAGACCCAAAAAAATCTCACCGGCGCTGAGCCGGAGGATCCGAATGGCTGTCCGTCAAGACATGGGACGATCCTCGTCCCAAATAAGGGCCATTACTGGTGCTGACTGCAGCCCAATAACCATCAGACGGCATCTGCGAAGGAAGGGCTTCAAAAACAAGAAACGTCTTCAAAGGCCACGTCTCCTTCAACGCCACAAAATTGCCCGTTTAGACTTTGCAAGGGAGCACCAAACATGGGACATTCAAAGGTGGAAGAAAGTTTTATTCTCTGACGAGAAAAAATTTAACCTTGATGGTCCTGATGGCTTCCAACGTTACTGGCATGACAAGGAGATGCCACCTGAGATGTTTTCTACGCGGCACAGTGGAGGGGGCGCCATCATGATCTGGGGTGCTTTTTCCTTCAATGGAACAATGGAGTTCCAGGTTGTGCAGGAAACACTTGCATCAAGCATGCCAAAACAAATTTTTGAAGTGATCAACAATAATGGTGGAGCTACTCATTACTGAGTCAGTTTTTGACACTTTAATTTCTGTTTTGGGAGGTAGCTGTGGTCTTAAACTTTTGAGCTGATGAACAGCCTACTTCAGTTAAATTGTTGTTTTCAATCAATTGCCTGCTCACAACTTTTGGTCTCTTGTTCCCATTTCTTATTTTTGCATTTTGAAACTCTACTTAGAACCTTCCTAAGATTCAACAGTGCAAAATGCAAATTCATGCAATTTTTTAACTGGTCTTAAGATTTTGATCAGGAGTGTATGCTTCATATCTGATCAATGCAAATATTAATGTTTGATAGTACTTCTGATACAACCGGAGTCCATTCAGGAAGGGTTAGACACACAGCCTGACTGGAATCTGCTGTTAAATAGATACTTGAGGGATTTGGAGACAAAACCACAGAGGAACCTTTCTCCTCAAACCAAGAGAAACCCAAGGGCATTTGGTTTAAATGTTCTCTACACACAGAAAATCTGCTTGTTTTTCAAAATCAACAGGTTATTTTAGACAGAACATTTAAACTAAAAGATGTGAAACCATGGAATAACTGACACATTTAATAAGGAAACAACAGTGTGGGAAATCTAAAGAATAGTACCTATTTGTGTCACCCCACACCAATCTTTCACTATGTTTAAAATCTCTTAGGCACTGGATTCAAATGTGCAACTATAAAATTATGCACTGAAACCATTGGATTAAAGTATTTTAAATCGCATTATACAATTGAAGAAGCGAAAAAAAGGATTTTCCACAAGCAAAATGGTACTCTTGAATGTGCAAAGATTTTGTTTCTCACCTCAGAACAAATCCCAGATAAGAAAAGTATTGGTGAATTTCAGAATCGCTGTAAAAACCGCATGAGTGGGTTTTGTTTTGAAATTTCTTCTTAGCCCTGCATCATAAGCACTAACAAAGGCACCACATGCTCCACCGCTGATGCTTTAATTCAGTAGGGAGAAGCCCCATCCCCCTCTTCTCCTTATGTCTATGTATCTACTTCACAGCAAACTGCACTATTGACCTTTATCAATTGGTGCTTTCCACACATCCTCCTCACATACATCTGAACATGTAAAAGGGAAGGCCTTTAGATGATGAATACAAGTTCAATTCAGTAAATATGTCTATGTAGTTATGTAGTTAGCATTTGAGAAACAAAGTCATCCTTTTGGGATATGCATGAATGTAACATACAGACATGCAAAAAAAAGACACAAGGTCAAGCTCCTGACACAGGGTTGCTCTATAACCAGAGCCAGGAAAACCTTTAATGACTAAAATGAGACCTTCTAATAGTAATTATTATATAATTATATAGATAAAATATTTTGTATATATATCTATATTATATATAGATCTATATTATATATAGATATATCAATATAATATATATATATAATATAGATATACTTTCTGACATGTATTGAGTGAACTCATTAAACCACAGCAGACTACATTTACAATCGCCCTATCATTGGTGCTGAAGAGCCATCTGAGTCATGTGCAGAATCTGGCTGCAAAAGCAAAGTCTGATACCACCAACCATAAACTCTGATAAAATTAAACAAAGTCTGGTGAACATTGAGCTCCACTCACTCTTGACAATCTAAAGTCATTAATCCTAGATCTTAGTACGTCTTGTATCTTTCTTTTTGTGTGGGATATTGTGCCTTGTACAGAATAATAAACAGTACACACAGTTTACAGCTCTTTAAAAAGTTAATATAGGGGCCTCCACATACATCCATGCATGTAAAGTTGTAAACCCAGTTATAGTTCTATTTCCATTATGTTTTTTGCTTTATGTTTCTTGCTTTAATTGTCATAGAATGAACCTGCTTGAGATTGTATGTGAGATATTGTGTTGGATATACGATCTAAAGCATAACTTGTGTATGGTCTTTCTCTTTCTCTTCCTCCTTACTCATACTTTTCTGATGTGGGAACTCATTATAGGTGAGTCCTTTGTCACTGTTTCTCACTGTTTCATTGTGTTGATCAACTAATATAGATACTTATTCACATAAGCTCTTAACCATAATGTATTTATTTAACCTGTAACCGCAGTCCCCAACTGGTCCAGATTTCCCTTCAAGTTGAGGTCGACCAACATAGTTATTTTCTAGAAGAATTTGAAATACTTGCTTGTGACCCATTCAAAATGGACTCCACCAGTTGGGAACCAATGAGCTACAACATAATCAAGATGAATATAAAAATGTCTAACATAGTGATATCAATGTTTTTGTCTTTGGTGTAATTAACAATCACATTACACTTTGTGCTACTGTCTCTTTGTCTCTGTTTGTCTTTCCGTTGGACTAACAGCAAAGATCCAGCAAGACCGTAAGTGTTTCTTTTTAACATGCCACTCATTTCTCTTTCCCACCAGCTCATTGTTTAGCTCATAGCTTGTAATGGTGACTGTGAAAAAGACAGAACACTGTTACTTGTAATAAATGCCCCTTCCATAGAGGTTAAATACCCTCAAATATACAGTACAATGCACTCATGAGCAGATCACTCTGTAGGAACACATTAACAGTAATTAACACAAATTAATGTGTTTATGTTGAGATCACATGTGCTTGGATAAGTCATGGGTAGTTAAAAGTATGTGAGGATGCTATATAAAATATAAAAATAGTTATGTGAATGTTACATAAAAGAGTGTTGTGTGCCATAGCTCTCATAGCCTGGTGTTATCACAAGTATGCATGCTACTTTACACCTAATACTTGTGTGGTTACCATAGCAACACAAGGCCTATATAGGCCATAATACAGTGCTGTTTCAGTTCTATATAGGATAGGTTGAAGAGCTTCAAATACAGAGGGAAAGTGTTCTTTCATCTCTATCATCTCTCTGCCTCTGTCTGACCAGCAGCCAGCTGGCTCTGTGAAGTGCTACTTATCTTGTCTTTTATGAGCTGATCATCACCTTTCATTCAAACAAACATAAAAAGGAAAAAATCTCTGGAAATGAAAGAAATGTGATATTTTATATTTTCTTACTGTCAACAAATCCAATATGACTATCAAATTTAGTCAGTTATAATAATGTCGGATCCTAAATCCAGATCATTCCTGCCACTTAAACCCGGAATTCCTGGCTGTGTACGTCTCCAGTTGTGTGGGTCAGGTGAACTTAGTCTGCATGAAATATTGGAGTTTTTATTAGTGTATTTAAATACGTAACTCATAAAGTCTTTGTCTAATCAAACAAACAAAAAGTAATCTTCAGGTACTGTATTAGTCCTAATAATTTCGGTTTAGTGTTGGTGTTTATTGTTAAATAGGTTTGTGCATAAGATTAAAGGGATAGTTCACTGAAAAATAAAAAATCACTTTCATCACTTTGCCGATGGAGGGGTGGGTGAAGTGTTCAAAACACTTCTGGAGTCTCAGGGTAACCTTTGTTTCAGAAGAATACAATGCAATTGAAGGCAATGTCACCATTGACTTCAGATGTAATAAAGCAAAAGAAAAAACATAACATGCCTCCATACTGCTCGTGTGGTGTCATCCAAGTGTCCGCAAGCCGGACATTCATATTTGACTCAAAATGAGGTCATTTAAACTTTGTTTTAAGCCTAAAATTCCAACAGATGGATAGGTAACAGACTTAGCTACACGATGGGTTCTGTGAGGATCCGTGAATGCACCTCGTAGGAAGATATCAGTGGACATTTAGGATTAAAACATAGTGTGAATGACCTTGTTTTGAGTTGAACATGAATGTTGTGGCTTTGGACATTTGGATGACATCACACAAGGAGTATGGAGGCATGTCATGCTTACTATGGAGGCAGTAGATGGTATCTGATACATATTTGTCATGGAATAGGAATGCCGACGAAACATATTCTGATTGTTGACAACCAGTTCTTGCCATCTAATGTCTCTCTTTATTACTATAACGCAAGAAATCAATATATCGATCTTTAAGAAAGCCGTACATAAATCACTAGCTACTAGTTTTCCGTAGTTGAAATTAAATGAAATGCAAAGCAGAACGATGTGTGGGTGCATGGGCATGAATGTGTGTGTTCATTATGTATTTCTGTAACCCTTTCTTTGTCTCCCTCCTCCTTCCACAGTGAAGCAACCCCCCACTATAGTCAAACAGTCAGTGAAGGACTACATTGTCGACCCAAGAGATAACATCATCATCGAGTGTGAGGCCAAGGGAAACCCAGTGCCAACGTAAGCACAAACAAACACACATACTAAGAGTCGTATTTCCATGGTGTCGGAAGACATTACATTGACTTAAATTAATTTACAAGTGACTTACTCTAGCTACTGTTTGCCTACTATTATCTTAACCTAAACCATCATGGACATTAAACAACAATAGCTGAGTGGCTAAAGGTTAGCAAAATGAAATAGTTTGACACGTTTCGCAAATCTGACAGTAATTCTGAAAACATGCTGAAAAGGTCACACTAAGACTGATGTGACAAAATAAACAAAACAGGTAGATTCTAATAAGGGAAATTAAGCTGAGGACAAAGCAGGAAAGGCTCATGTGATGCATTCCCACTGTTGATCATGTAATCCATTCAAGAGCATTGTAATTTCCCTGTCTTTATTTCTCTCCTCTGCTGCCTTTTGTCACCCTGCTCAGTCTGTTCTTGGTGTCTCTTTGCCCTCCCCCGTCCTCCAACTCCATTGACTCTGGTCTGTCTGTACCAGTGAGAATTATGAGGGGTGACAGTGCCACTCTGATGTGCCTTCCAGCCAGTCTGTCCTCGACTGTCTGTGTCTCTCTCACACACAATAGCACATTTCATCTTAACCACACTTCTTTATCAGTGACCCCCTTTCCCCTAACATGAACGGTTGCTTGCCCTAAAGCTCCTTTGCTGCTCCCTAACAAACCTTTAAACTCAGAGTGACACCTGTCTGCATGCCTTGTATATCCTCTGCTTGACAATTCTGATGTGCTTTTCAATGCCCCGCCCAGCTACTTGTTCTGCAGAAAAGGCAATGCATGGTAGCTTTATTCATACAGTACGTTTCAAACATAAAGGCAATTCACAGTGTTTTACATAGCCACACGACTCACGCACAGATTCAATGTTGAAAAATGCAATTTTCCCTGTAAGAATGGGCCTCTTGTGAAACCTGCTTGATGCACACCAAACACCATTTCTGAAAAGCCAAAGTCTAACAGATGCTTAATTAGTTGCAGTATTGGAATCAGTTTTGGTTTGCTCTCTGTTTAAGATCCAGACAAATGCAATCACATAAGCATGTATGTTATCATTCAAGATGAGTATACCATCGGCCTCTGTGATGAAGATGCACATCCCTCCATCTACGTACAGTATGTCATCTCTCACTGAGATTTATGAATTTTATGTTTTCATTTGTATAAGCTCTGGAATCAAGCCGAGCAATAACTATCATTATTTTCCTATTATAGCACTGATCACTGTTAAGATAAGCAATGTTATTATTTTGTTTGAGTTGACTAGCTGATGTCTTGTAACACTTAAATCAGAAAAGCCTTCTAGGTATTTTCAGGTAAAGGAAAATTTTAATTTTACATTCAGTTACATTCATCACTCTGTCTGTCTGTTCTAGCTGCTGCAAACGTATTCAACTATTGCTTGTTTGTCTTTTAATGCAGTATTTTCTAATTATTTATTGTGATTGTCCTGTAAACAGTTTTCTGTTTCTCTTTTTATAAGTCATGTCACTCAACTGTGAAATGTGAAACAATACCACAGTACTACTTTTTTTCTTCTAGTCCACATACGAAAAAGGATGTCATCACAAAAGCACAAACGAAACTTGCTATGATGTACACTCACTCATCAGTATTCATCTGCTTCGAAATAGTCACATAATTCACACACACACTTTGGGCCTCCAGTGATTACATCAGTGGGGGTATGACCAGCTCAGGACAGTGGTACATTGTTCATAAGGAGACAGACTGGCTTTACGTAAGACACACAGACACACATACACATGGTCACCAATCCAAATACTTGTACACACACACACCCACCCACACATACACACACACACACACACAAACAAACACACACACACACACACACACACACACACACACACACACACACACACACACACACACACACACACACACCTCACCTCACAATACAGCACTCAGCCAATCTCCCATGCACACATACTGGCTCTCCCGTTCCCAGGACAGGCATTGTACTCGAGTAATGCACTCAGTTGACTATTCATACTCATGAAACATTCAGGGAAGGGGATCGTTCAGTTATTCTCTCACAATCAGCGTCTGACTACAAACACACAGGAAAAAACAGCAATGGTCTCCAGTGCGTCAACAGTAGACGATTGTTCAGGCTCAGTGCATTAACTCAAACACGCCCCAATTGACTAACTCAGTTAAAAATGACAGGAAGCATCTTTTGTAAATCCTCACTGCTCACTAAAAATAGAGGCGTGTTATGTAAGCATATTCAGTGTTCTTCACTAATCAGGGAGCAACACATGCAACATGATTAAGCAACAGCACTATTACATAGAGGCTGTGCTGTCTGATAGATTTTTGTAGCAAATTCATGGCAAGCAAAGGAGTTACTCACTTTCCAGCTGTTAACAATAAGGCCATGTTAACATGATTACAGCCCAAGTCTCTCTTTCCTTCTTTTTCTCCTCCCTAAAAAATCACCTTGGTGATTCTTCGTATGTATAAGCTAAACAACATAAATCTGGAAATTTGTTTCCAGGCTTTTGAGTGGGCATTAGCAACTTCTGTTCCATACATGGATGGATGATGGATGGATGGTTGGAAGGAAGGAAGGAAGGAAGGAAGGAAGGAAGGAAGGAAGGAAGGAAGGAAGGAAGGAAGGAAGGAAGGAAGGAAGGAAGGAAGGAAGGAAGGAAGGAAGGAAGGAAGGAAGGAAGGAA
The DNA here is from genome assembly GCA_038501795.1 of Pseudopleuronectes americanus. Classification (NCBI taxonomy): domain Eukaryota; kingdom Metazoa; phylum Chordata; class Actinopteri; order Pleuronectiformes; family Pleuronectidae; genus Pseudopleuronectes; species Pseudopleuronectes americanus. The sequence continues at coordinate 635,900 of CM076717.1, read as the reverse complement.
GGAAGGAAGGAAGGAAGGAAGGAAGGAAGGAACACAAACCACAAAATAGTTAATATATCTATCAATTATAATAATAATAATAATAATAATAAAAACAACTGATAACAAACTTCAAAGCAGGTAAACATAGCCTCGTTGGTTTAACGGGCCCCAACCAGCCTGTAGGTATGGCATTCAATGGCTGTATAACAATCAACAGAGTTGTGTTGCATTCACTCTAACCTTTCTCTGAGTGTACTCTTACACTATCATTTGCCTGGATATACATTTGTGCTGAGGTGTTTAATTGATGGGGGATATCTTACATCATGCAAATTGAAATGGTATGTTAGCTTCTTGAGATAAATGTCCTGTGACTAGCTTCAGGTCCAGGCAATATTACAACAATGAAACTGTTTGGCTCTTTGTTTTGTTGCTCAGGTTTTCATGGCGAAGGAATGGGAAGTTCTTCAACATTGGGAAAGATCCCAGGGTGACTATGCGAAAACGCTCAGGAACACTGGAGATTGGGTTCCGTAGCGGGGGACGACCAGAGGACTACGAAGGAGAGTACCAATGTTTTGCTACCAATGACTTTGGAGTAGCTCTGTCCAACAAAATCCTGCTGCGGGTCTCAAGTAAGAACTTACACACGTCACGACACAATAATCTAATTTTGATGATATTTTGTAATTTTCTTTCTTGCAGAAGAAGTTTTAAATATTATTCAGGGTTCCTACATGTCTTTAAAATCATTGAATGTATGTGAATACAGATTTAATATATGTATATATTATTACTTATTATTTGCAAAAATAGAATGTGGTGGTCCTTTTGATTGTGTCTTGGCTCTTCAGCTTGTAAATAAGTCTCCATCTTTTCTCGACTTAGACAATATGTTTTCGAGAAGGCCTGAGATCATATAGTCTGTATCATTGTGATACAACCCATGAGAAGCATCCCTTCCCTTTTTAACTGTTGTTGGAGTTTCTGTAAATGGTAAATGGTTTTGTATTTATATAGCGCTTTTCTAGTCTTCATGACCACTCAAAGCTCTTTACAGTACAGTTTTTACATTCACCCGTTCACACACACATTCATACAGTGCATCTATTTGCAGCACTTAGTTATTCTATGGTGGGCCATTCGGGGTTAAGCATGGACACTTCGGCATGCAGATGGGTCAGACTTGGGATCATAACTGCCAACCTTCAGGTTGGGGGAAGACCACTCTACCCCTCAGCCACAGCCGCCCCTGTAAAGCCTGATACTTCTCATTATAAACGTTCCAATTGTTTTTACAGTGATAAACCTTGAGCTTTTTCTCAGAGAATGCTGTGTTGGGTGACAAGCTCCATTATTACAATGAAAATCCTTCCCTCACCTCTATGTTATGCTATATGTAATGTTACATAGTATGTTATTTTTTTTTCTATTTTGTAAAGTCTACTGCGTAGGTGTTGCCTGCCATGTCACAAGAATTTCACTGCTCCGATGACGCTGTCATTGGTGCATGTGACAATAAACTTTGATACGATTGGATTTGATTTTTGATTTGATGACATTTATCATCTCCTTTTCTTCTCTCCCTCACCTCCCCCTCTCTGTCCATCAGAGGCTCCTCTGTGGCCAAAGGAGGTGTTGGAGCCAGTGGTGGTGACTGAAGGCTCCCCACTGGTTCTAACCTGTAACCCCCCACCAGGACTACCTCCTCCCTTTACCTTCTGGATGAGCAGCGGTAAGCACCAATTACACACATATATACAATTACATACAAGGCAGTGTGTTGTATGTGTGTTCTGCAGATTTGCTGTGCATTAGCCAGTAAAAATGACACTATCAGACAAAAAGGTGCAGTTTTATCTCTTATAGAGATAGTTCCGCCACACATTAAAATTCTAGTCTAATAGTTGCTAATAATGTGGTTTCATTTAATCTGTTTCTTTTCCTTTTTTCCGTATCCCTCTATCCCACCTCTGTGCTCCTTCTGTTCTCTCTAGCTATGAACCCAATATCACAAGATAAGAGAGTGTCTACAGGTTTGAATGGAGACCTGTACTTCTCCAATGTTGTTGCTCAAGATGCTCACACAGACTACAGCTGCAATGCTCGCTTCCTCTTCACACACACCATCCAGCAGAAGAACCCCTTTACACTCAAAGTTCTCACCAGTGAGTAGACACACTAACACACACACACACACACACACACACACACACACAGAGAGAGAGAGAGAGAGAGAGAGAGAGAGAGAGAGAGAGAGAGAGAGAGAGAGAGAGAGAGAAAGTCATGTCTGCTATATGGTTTGATCAGATACCAATAAAGTCAAATGGAATGTAACAGCTTGCACCAGAAAAGTGAAGACTTGAATTATTGGATTCTCTGAATGTTATATGAAAGCCATTCTTTCCGCTTTGCTTGTGTATCTTCAACTCCACTATGTGCCATCATACCCTCTGTATTTATTTTTTTGTGTGGACTGATGATCCACCTTGTGTGCCTTTTTTTCCAGAGGAGCCATATAATGAAACATCTTACAATGCCACTGACCCCTATGGTGGTGAGTCACTTCCTGTCAGGACGGCTCCACTTCCTGTTTACCTGTTTAGTCACGCCCCAAAATTACATGGCTAGAAACATTAACCTGCTGGCTGAAGCTGTCCACTGATCTAACCTCCTAACTGCTCTCTGTAGGCGTAGAATTCCCTGTGTGGTTTCATATGGAAAAGTGAAAATGTGTTGCTGAATTTATTTTAAGGCATTTTGGGTTGAAGTTATCAATATATAATATATTTTAATTGGAAATAGAAGATATAACAACATTAACATGTATTCAGCATATCTTCTGAAGAGATATTCTTTCTGGACAGCAACTACATTAAGTTGTATTTGAAAATAATCAAAAAGCTATTTCAACATCTACTAATGAGCATACATCCTAGGTAAGAGGATATACTGCCATATGGGACTTCAATCAATCAAATTGTATTTGTAAAGCCCATATTCAAAATCACAATTTTGAATATGGGAATTTTTGTATCTTACATCCCATATCCTGATTTACGTCAAATCAGATCATACAGGCAAAATCATGGTTTGTGAACAAGCAACAGACTGAATGTACTACTGAAGGGAGGTCAGTCAGAATCACAGTTTAATGTCACAACATTTGATTGGGATGCATTCTCTTAATCTTGTATGTACTGAAGTTAGATAGTTCAATGCTGGGTCATGTTGCTGAGTATCGAGGACCCCTTAAATTTGCTCCAGGTTAGAGAGGGTATGTAAGATTTGCTCATATAACTAGTGCCTTTTTGTAAAACCAGTGGGGCTACCTTAACTAAGCCAGTGGGGGCAGCTTCAGTCTAAGTCAAAGCAGATACATTGCAAATATGAGGCCAATTCAAGCTGCTGCATGAATCCACTAATAAAGCTCTGTTCATTTGCACATGGTCATATTTTGGTGAGCGGCGAACTGAATGGATCAGTTTGCAACTTCTGAATGTGAACTGCGATGAATACTCTCGTAGGACTGAACATCTGTAAAATCACCATAAGATTAAAGATTTAGGCTGCGGTCAGAAAGACAAACAATCCTCTTCCTAACCACTATTCTTTGACCCTGATGAAAAACATCACAAAGTCAAGGAAAGATACGAAGGAGAAGTTGTAAGGAGTTAGGAAAAGAGAACCTCAATTAAACTCTTTATCCCAATCCCATTTCAGCCCTTCTCCCTACCCCAAGCCCTTCCATTTCATTTTGCCCATTCCTGGGTAGGCGTAGCTGTCCCAATACCTGTTGGGACCGAGGGTTTTGGCCAAATGTTAGGGCTGTAGAGCCCTTGAAACAAAGATTGTTCAGACCCAAACTTCAAACAAGGCCTATTTTTTAAGAAAATGCCTTGCGAAAAACCTGGAAGATGGAAGAAAGACACATAGATGTATCAATTTGTCCAATAATACAGATTAAAAATTAACAATAATGATTGTAATATCTTTGAAGATACACAATATACTTGATTTACCAGTGCCCTAATAACAAAGCATCATGGCAGGGTTTTATACAGTCTCCTGTTATTAGCCTTTGTGCGATTCAAATGGTTTATTTAAGATCTCAACAATGTTATCACAATGACATCCCCGGCAAAACTTTTTGTCTTGTTTGTTTACATCAAGGACTTCTGATGACGTTCCTTGTGACTCCATTTCAAGGGACGTCAAGATTACCCTCAAGAACAAGGGGTAGGGGGTAAGGGTAGGAAGAAATGGCACAGGCCCTTAACCCCAGTTTTAGTCAAGTTTCCTGTCCAAAACAGAATGACACGTTCTGAGGAAAGATGATTTTTTTGTTCTTAGAGAGAGAATATTTAGCTATCAGTTACTCACAGAAAGAAGCAACAAAATAGATTGAATTTAATTAGATTGGACTGAAATGTTGAAATAATAACATGAGTAATATCCATGGAGATAAATGTTTTTTGTGTGCAGTCCACATCTGTGGATAAAAATGACGTTTATATATAGTTCTGATAATGATATTTTGTCCAATATGCTTGTTGTGCCTTGTTAATCGTGACTGGACAGATATAGATGTCGATGCAGCGAGGAATCAGGAGCTCCTCAGACAATCATATGCAGATTCACATCAGTTCTGGTTCATGACAAGAGAATTAAAGATCTCTTCAGATTATTAATATTTAAGTGGGTTTGCCTATGACTACGAGGCTACGTCTCTTTAAATGTTGATGCTGCCACAAAGAATTGTGGGATTAACTTTCTCTTTTCCTGTCATAAAGATGGTCCAGTGTTTATGATGCTAAGGAGATAAAATAGCATTTAGAGAATCAGAACAGCTCTTATCATGGCAGCTGCTGAAATACTTCCTAGTCATTTCACTCAGTTAGGAACCTTCCTAATCTCAATGGACTACTCAAAAGCACCCTACATATCCATGTAACAAAATTATACACCCTTAGATCGAATACCCCTGATTAAATCATGCAGTTCATAACATGTGGTAAAAGAAAAACAACTGAAGCCACATTTTAGGAGTTTAATGACATTTGAGAGTATTGCATCATTTACTGATTTCTGAACCTCCTCCAATGTTTGAGTGAAGCTTCAGTTTAAAATGTAAAATCATTATTTGATGTTTCCCAAATTTGAATCTAAAAAAATAGGGAGGTATGTGTAGTCTGACCCACAAGGCCTACTTATTTAAATGTTTTCGGGAATAACATTTTGTCCATGTTGTGTGTTATATTTTATTCTTGTTTTTTCTAGGTTGAGTGATGCAAGATATGACTTCTCAGGGGAAGACTGGATATGTCCCTTAGGGATCACATAGTCACTGTGACTGATCAGGCTTGCCAATTTAGTTCCAGTAGGACTGAGGATACCGCTGAGAATAATTAGGTCAAATGTTGAATAATCAGTCTGGATTCATGCCATGGTCATGAATAGTCATATATGTATATTAATAAGCTTTGCCCCCTCCAACTTCTGCTCTTATACATGTTTCTGTGTGAATGAGGGCAAGTGATAGAGAGCTGTTGAAATGTTCACACACTATTAACACATATTCATTCACACATACTAGCTACTTTGTAATCAATCTCTTATTAACACAAACAGATGTGAAGGCCACATTTTTTTTTCATGCTGTTTGCCATGTTTCCAGGGTGCTTACTTCATCACCATAGATATCCATCATAATGATTGTGTGCCTAAGCATTTTGGCATATGTTGCCACTGACCTTTGATGCCTTCGTCTTCTGTAGGCTCTTACTCTTGTAATTTGTTTCCTCGTCACAGTGTCCCTAACAATAACCAATCCTCCTCACCCACACGTTAAACGTACTTGTGGTTGGAGCAGTCTGGTAATGTGCTGTCTACAACCCTGAGTAGTGATCAAGATCCAGAAAAACAAGACTGTATAAAAATAAGGAGAATTTTTATTGGTTCAGTCAGTGGTGTAGTTGCAAACAATTACTCCTAGTGATGGAATATCATTGACAGATTCTTCTCAGATTTGTGTGGCATTTATAGGGCAATTCTACTTTGTTACATATTGAATCATATTTTATAAGTTTGACTATGGATTCTGTTGGTTAGTGCTCTGGATCTAGATCCTTCGGACATTCTCCAGACTGTATGTGTGAATGCAAATGTCTGATAAAGAGCCTCCAGACTTTCTGCAGTATTACGTTGTTTAGTCCACTAGTGTCAAATCTACATAAAGTCCAGTGGAGCTTATGTGATAACACATCACAGGATCCTCTGCACAATTCTCCATGAATAAGTTGGGATGTTGATGATCTCATCCACATTGTAATTAACTGACTTTCAACTTGACGGTTGTTTGAGATACTATTAGTAGGTTATTCCTCTGTATGTGCTGAACAGCAAGGCTAAATTCTCAACAAACCAAGAAAAGTTATCTTCCCTTCCTTGAGATATGAATCAGTGTTGTAACTTTACAATCGACTTAATACCTGATTAAAATACCACATGTTTGTGTTACGCCGTAAAAAAAGACAGCACTGCTTGCATCTCAGTCTGGTACTCAAAAGTCTATTCACAGTTTGGTTTCTTCCTTTTTTCAAGTTCAAGTGAAGCAAAACTATTGTCGTACTATTCCTGTAAATGAGCTCATAGATTTATCCTCCCCCATTGTTGTGTGGATTATAGAAGGCCTCAATGGTCTAAAAGGTCTAGTAATGGCAACCAATTACATGTCGCAGTTGATGCATAATTCACATCAGGCTAAAAACAACTTCATGCCTCTAAATATACTTCAGCTTGATATTGAGCTAATCTCATTCCGAACTTGGCCTCACTACAGAGAGAGTCAAAGCAAGGCAAAGATGGAGCACAGCCACAAGGAAATGATCAGAATAATAGTGTTAGATATATGTGGCAGTGCCCACAGAACAGATGCTTAGCTCCTTGTAGGAAGTATAAATCTTTATTTAATCAGGCACACACATTGAGAACGAGATTTATTTTTCAAGAGAGGCAGTATAACAAGAAACATTCACAATTAACAACAAACAATTAAACACAAGCAACAAGAAAAAACAGTAAAAATAAATTAATAAAACATTCACAAGATTAATAAAAAACATCATAATTAAAAAATTGTAATCTCCAAAGGGAATACAAGGCTGTAGTTAGAGGGAAGATGGTAAATAATTCCATTTACAAGGTGCATAGTAACTCAAACCAGTTCTGCCAACATTGGTGCGTACATGAGGGATTTGTCTAAGGTTAAGTAGTTACTGGATCTTGTGCTGTATGTACTGATTTTACTGAGAGAAGAGAGGTTAGGTAACTAAGTTTATAACGTTTTAACAGTTAAGCTTTGTAGATGAACAACATTAGATGTCTGTCTCTTCTTGTTTGTAATTAGTCAGTTGGATTAATTTCTGGACGTTTGTTTTTTGTAACCTCTCCTCATTTCTCCTCTGTAGGCCGTAAAGTATCCGAGTCCACGCCCACCTTCCTCTCACCGTCAGGCAGTGAGAGCTCCAAAATTGTGCAACGAGATGAGCAACTGCTACTGGAGTGTATCGCTGCTGGACTGTGAGCTCTCTCTTTCTCTCTTCCTCACTTTCTCCCTCCCTCTCTGCAAAAATTAAGATGAAAAAGATTTAGGTAGTGTGGTCTTGTTTAATAAATCACAGCATCTCTGTGTTTAATTCAAAAACAAAAAAACAAAACAAACACCATGTTGTTCGTAGACAAATGTGAATTCACACACTATGAGCAGTAGGTGATTAACTATCGCTGACACTGCTTGTAACTAGGTTCTAGATATTTATTTAACATTTAACACTATTTGTAAGTGGTCCAAACACCTGTAGCACGGCAGTGGAAGAATGATATTGAAGGATGATGGGATACTGAATATGCTCCTGAAAAAATTATTTAAATGTGAGGACTTTCTCTTTCTGCATAATAGTGTGTTCAATGTTCAATTAATGACAAAGCTGTTTCATTCCTCCCCTACAGACCAACTCCTACCGTCAAGTGGTTCAAGAAGGGCGGGGACCTGCCAGGACACAAAATGAAGTTTCAGAATTTCAACAAGACCCTGAAGATAATCAGTGTGTCAGAGGAGGATGCCGGGGAGTATGTGTGCATGGCCAACAGTCATTTAGGCAGCATACACCACAGCATCTTTGTCCAGGTTAAAGGTGAAGATGTCACAATGATGTGTTTTTGCAAAACTACTGTATTTAACCTTGTGAGTGAGTCAATCTTGCTAACCTGATTCCCTGTGTCCGACAGCGGCTCCTTACTGGCTGGACAAACCTACGGACCTGGTGCTAGCCCCGGATGAGAACGGCCGCCTGGTGTGTCGGGCCAACGGGAACCCTAAACCTAACATTCAGTGGCTGATCAATGGACAACCTATAGACAGTAGGTGTAGCTGTTTCAGCTATTCATTCTTTCTTGCATTCATTCAGGTTTCTGATATTGCCCCTAAACCCGTCTATTGCAGGGGACTGATTTACCTCAATTTTTACATAATATTGTCCTGGGCTTTTTCAGAAACAGTATCCTAAAGCGCTATCCTTCCCCCTTTCCCCAAAAGGCTCTCCTCCTAACCCGAGCAGACAGGTGCTAGGTGACACCATCCTCTTCCGCTCAGTGCAAATGGGAAGCAGTGCTGTTTATCAGTGCAACGCCTCCAACCAGCATGGATACCTGTTGTCCAATGCCTTCGTCAGTGTTCTCGGTAAGACATGCAGGGGGTTGGGCTGTGTGCTGATTTGAAAATGTCAATAGAAGCCAAATCACATTGACTTGGAGCGGTATGCATCTTTATGCACTACCTAAGCATTACTCTTCAACAATTACAGCATCATTCACGATCTCGGAAAATATAAATATGAGGGTATGTATGGATACTGATAATGTTAAAGAAAGTAACCCAAAATGATAAAAGTCGTATCCACTGTCCCTCTCCTATAGACATGCCTCCGAGGATGCTGGGCCCTAAAAACCAACTGATTAAAGTCATTGAGAACAACCGCACCTTTTTGGATTGTTCATTCTTTGGGTCCCCTCTGCCTGAACTACGCTGGTGAGAATTGAGCCTTTTTTGCAAAGCTATATTTGTTTGGAATCATTCTACACAGATGCTTCCAGGTGAATAAACTAGTTCCTCAAAACATTTTTCTTTACCCATGTGCTTGTGTTTTCACCATGTGTAGGTTTAAGAATGGACAGGGCAGTGGGCTTGACGGTGGTCAGTACCGTGTTTACATTAACGGCACCCTGGAGATCAAAAGGGCTCGAACAGAGGACGAGGGCACATACACATGTGTTGCCAACAGCATCCTGGGCACAGCCGAGAACCAGGTCCGCCTGGAGGTCAAAGGTCAGACATATCAATATAGCTGCACCCTGAGCAAACCTGAGAACTAAAGTCATCATCAATTACACAGTCAAATATTGGTTCGAAGTTATCCTGTATCGATTTAATATGACTTGTATCTTGTGCGGTCGATATGTGTAGTAGCTATCAGCTCCTGCAGGTTTTATGACCTTTTATGACAAAACAAGCCACAATTTTTGTGTGAAAAACAAAAAGATTACCTTTCCTTCTGCCAAATAACTTTTGGCATGATATGCAAATCTTGTGTGCCTTTTATTAAAATGCCTTCCAAACAAACATTTGTGAATATATTTCAAAAATATCAATTGTAGCATTTGAGGTAGCACGGCATTGAATGAAAGAAAAAAAAAGCCAACTAATCTACCAAGGCTGCCTTTCAAGAGGCAAGGACCCTTATCAGGCTTTTTGTGACTTATTGTACAGAGGTGAGGAGTTCAGGATGGATTTTTGAACTTACACAACACATGACTTTAGTTTTATATAGATGTCATTTTTTGGTATTAGTATTTTCCTTACAGTATGAGTTATGAGAAGAAATTCATTATCCGGTTGACATGGTCCTACAGTCACTGTAAATTGTATTGTTGTGAATTTGCCTTGTACGATGTGCTGTCATCTGACACAAACTCATCTTCCACTGATATCCTGCATCCATCTAAACATGAGTTCTTATGGTCTCTCTCTTTGTGTGTGTGTGTGTGTGTGTGTGTGTGTGTGTGTGTGTGTGTGTGTGTGTGTGCGTGTGTGCGTGTGTTTGTGTTTGTTTGCACTCACTCATCCAACTCAGCGCAAACTCGTATAATCAGAGTCCCTGAGCACCAGTCAACCATCAGGGGCTCTACAGCTCGTTTCAACTGTAAAGTGAAGTCGGATCCCAGCCTGCCTGTCACTGTGACCTGGACCAAGGATGACAAGTCTCTCTATCTAGGATGGAGGTAATGGCACTTAAAGGTGGCCTTAACACCCCTCATACATTATGAACTCTTCTCATGCCCCTGTAAGAACAAAACACCACATATTTATACAGGTTGTAAATTAAAGGGATAGTTCACCCAAAGTTTTGAATTCACTCATCTGTTCACCACTATGCGGTTGGAGGGGTGGTTGAAGTGTTGGAGTCCAAAAAACACTTCTCGAGTCTCAGAAGAAAGTTTGTAGCAACGAATATGATACAATTGAAATAACTGGCCACCTAAACTTCTGACTAATTTAAACAACGGCCTCCAACTCCCTCCATATTGCAAGTGTGGTCGCATCCAAGTGTCATATTCAACTTGAAACTAGGTAATTTTAACTGTGTTTTAAGCCAAAAGGCCACTTCCTTTCCTAATGAGAGGTAGACTTTCCATTTGTGTGGTTTTAAATACAGTTGTATTTCTATATTTGTCTTCACTGAGTAATTCATTTAAATTCATATTTCTTTTAATATAGCTATTTGGTCAATCCCCCTGGGATATGTTTCACAAACATAAACTGTCAGGTGGCGCATAGTTCCACCCAACTCCTAAATAATACATACGCTTGATTCTAGAGAAAACAAAATATTTTTGTTGTTGTTCAAGTATGGTAAACAAACACTGTGTAGTTTTACTTTTAATACAGTCAAAAGTTTGTATTTTGCTCAGATTTAATAATTTTTGTGCTATCTTTGTTTCTCCCAGGCTGAGGAAGGATGATGAGTCACTGACCATCCCCAATGTGAATGAGGGTGATGAGGGAACATACACCTGCACTGTTAAATCTGAGATTGACCAGGACTCCGCATCTGCCCGCCTGACTGTGTTAGGTACATCACATACAGAGCAGTTCTGGAGCAGTGGGCTTCAGTTAAAGTTAAAAACAGAACTAGATCACCCAATTAAAACATTAAAGAAAAACCGTTTTAGTTTAATTACATAGTTGAATAAAATAGGGGTCACTAATAGGTGGACCCTGTTCTAGACCTGGACCCAGATGCTGTCCAATCCAGACCCAAACCTATAACAGAAAAATCATTTAGAGTTGTCAGATTCTGATAATGGAACTTTCCAATTTTAACCAGCATAGCTTTTCTAGCCCGTTTAGTGGCGTAGGAAACAGACCAGTTCAATGCATTGTAAATCATTTCATGTGAAACAACTCAGCCAATCAAACCTGAGCATACTGATGATCATTCCTTTTAAAGTCAGTGGACAGGCCTGGACAGATGAGAGAAGGGCGAATAGAGGGGAAATTGACTCGGAGAAAAGTGAGAAAAGTTAATTCATATGGCCTGAAGATAAGACAAAAGAGTTTTATATCAAGACTCAACAGACTCATGTTCTTTCATCCGACAGGCAGTTCAATAACATTTGTTCATATGTTCTGAGAGTGTTGAGATTCAACTTAAATTAAATACCCTTGTACTTCTCGATTGTAAAAAAAAATGTAAACAAAAATAATATTATTGGAAAAGAGTGTGCTGACTAACCCTAACCCTAACCCTGCCTTACTTTTGAATTAGCATTGTATGCTATTCTACTCACACTCATAAAATAACCTACTTCCACACACCTGATGAACACTGGATTAAGGGCTATCTAAGCGATGCTCATCATGTGGGAATATTAACACTGGATGTGCTAAAACTACTTGCATATAAAAATTATATTTTTATATACCCAGTAAACTGGAAAAAGAAAAGTAGAAAGGCTGACAAAGTTAACATACTGAAGACGAGGACCAGTTTTTCAAAAAAAAATTCAGAGTAAATGTATTTTCATGTGTGACACACATTTACACTACATAAGCAGTTTTTAGTGAATTATTATATTCCTTAAAATTCTTATATTACATCTTATATTCCACTTAAATATTAATTTAAAACACCTCTTTTTCACGCTGTACTATTTTTCAACTCTAACCCTTCAAATGGAAATCACGCATGTTTAGATGCAGTTAATCACATACTTACCTCGCCTAGCTTGAACTCGACGTACTCCCACTGATAGAACGGTTTGCATGCATTGTGTAGAGGTACTGTAGTGCTATTTAGAAAACTGCCAAAGTAAAGCTTTACTCATTCTGTGTGACCAGTGTTTTGACATGTAGTGGTTTAGAGTCACGGAAATAAGCCGAAAACCAAATTAATGCAAATACAGCAAATATTACTGTTAAACTGGTTAATAAAGAGAGTTTAACAGATCCTTCATAAATGACCCAAATGTTTGTGTCTCTGTACTTTCTTGAGATTATGGTCTTGTCTTCAGAAAATATTACTGTCGGGCTACTCATTTGCTGAGTTCTTAAAGTATATGCTTTAATGATTTTGGCTTACAACTGTGACTCAGACCTTAATGCCAAAGTCTCATCTGTAAAAAACTTTTGCTTGCCAAGTGATCTGAATTAACATTAGTAAATTGTGTTCTAAATAACATGTTAAACGTTAACTTTGTTGTTGTTGATTGGCTTGTAGACTAACATGCAAACTTTTATATCCACGGTCTGGTCCTTGACCCCATCCCACAGAGGAAGCTTCCCTCAACCCCTCACTCTCTAGTGCCTTGCCCCCAGGTAACACATGGCTCAGGTGGAAGTCTTTGTTTATTTTTTCTTTGCTAGCTTTACGCTAGTTTATGATCTTATGGTCTGACTTTTCTCTAACCTTGTCTTAACTTGTGCCTTTGTTTTAATGCATTCACCACAATCCATCCTGTAAAATAATTTACTCTCATATTAAGTCTGAAAATGACTGTTGTTGATGCCATTAGTAGTGTAGACATTCTCCCAAAAGGTCACTGACCGGCTACTTAACGTGAACGAGTTCTGATCCCACTGTGCGCATGCTCCGAGCGAGTGAGTTGGGTGGGTATGGGTACATGTAGCGGGTCATTCTACGCATGCGTTTAATAATTTGTACGTTAATTCCACAAATTAATCATCCCGCGTTAACGCGTTAATTTTGAAAGCCCTAATAATGACCTATAATATTCTAATTATACGTGTATTTTAACTCAAGATTCAAGGACTGGTCATGAAATATATGACACTGTACAGTATGAGTGATGTGTTTTGCAGTATTGCAGCATTTATGTGTTAGACATGTCTGAGACCGATCATTCCCCGTTTCTCTGCAGACCTCCCAGACCCTCCCATGGATCTAGATTTGTCTGACCCAGCAGCCCGCAGTGTTCGTCTCACCTGGATCCCTGGAAATGATCACAGGAGTCTCATCACAGGTTTTTGTACAGAAATTCTTTATACTCTCTACTTGTACTTTATGGGCTCTCCTGGACATCATTTGAAGAGTAAAATGGCCTTCAATGGTCTCTTTTCACAAGCATACTCTAAGGTCTATGTTTGTAAATAGTACAACTTATCTCACAGTGCCCTCACATGGAAGTACAGTGTATCCTGTAGGCACACTAAGTAAAAGACAGGTTTGTAAGTTAGTTTCTGAAAGAAAGGAAGATATCGTGATGGTGGAATAAAAATTCTAATTTCAAAGCAAATTGGATACATTTTAACAGACCACAATTATAATCCATCTGACAGATGAGGTTTATTACTAATAAAGTATAAAACCTAATCTGTATAATGCATCTCATTCATTCGATATGGTCTTTTAACAAATTTCAGAGTAGAGGGGATGAAGTGACACGATACAGGAATGCATAAAGCCAAAATTGCAGGTGGTCACCCACTGGTGCATGAGGCGACTTTGAGATCCCAGACAAGATTGTGAACCCCATCATAACCTGATAGTCCCAAATTTCAGGTGTTTAAATGGTGAGTGTTCTGCCTTTTCTTAAGCCACGTGTGTGTCTCTGCAGAGTTCTTGGTCCAGTTTGAGGAGGACCGCTGGGAGCCAGGAAGGTGGCAGAACCTGTCCACTTACCCTGGGGACCTCAACTCTGTCATCCTGCAGCTTGCCCCATTTGTCAACTATCAATTCAGGGTCATCGCCATTAATTCAGTTGGCCAGAGTCAGCCCAGCCGTCCCTCACCAAGATACAAGACCAGTGGAGCAGGTGAGAAGCACGACAAATTCATCTTCAATCATATTTGTCTTTACAGACACTTTTGCTGGCTAAATATATCTTGCCTGCTTCCTCATCAAGGACAGTCATGATCTTGTTCATCAAGGGCTTTATTCCTATTTAAAAAAATCTGTCAATGATAATGATAAAACACCAGCTTCTTCTCTGAGATAGAATACAGATTCTTGCAAACACAAGCCAGAAAGCCCAAGGTCATAAATCTGCATCTCTGGAAATGGGGTTTGTTGAAGCTGATGTTGGAACTGAGTGAATTTTGTTATGTTAAAACAAGCTCCAGATGTAATTACCAGAGGTATTAGAGGATGGGGCTCCAAGAAGGACAACATGGAGATCACTTGGGAGGTAAGTCATGTACAATGCAAGAAATTACATCCTGTGAGTTTATTCGACTAACTGCCTGCTCACTGTAAATAGAAATAAATACAGAAAAGTGTGCACTCATTATTGTGATCATGGAAATGTGAAAATGAAATCAAGGAATGTGACAAAGTTGACACAATAAAATGAGGTCCTTTACTTTTTTCTACATTTCTTACATTTTGGAATAGTGGTTCTTTATATCATAATCATATACGTTGATCCTTAACACACACAACAGAGTAGGGAACTGCTGGAGACCAGCTGGAAACAAGAAATAATAAAACACATGCGACGTGGTAGGTTTTTTTAACTCTGTTGTTGTTAAGGAAGACTCAGAAGTCAGTGCTACGTTGAAAGTAAAGCTGAATCTGTCCAGCCAAAGTATTTTTCGTATGCTGCCTTAAGCTCTGGGGCTGTAATTTTACAGGCTGCCTACTTCTTACCTTGTTTTTTTACTTAAACGTGTCCCTAATGACTGGCACTTAGCATGGTGGTAAATTGGTCGTGTGGAGTATTTATGTGTGTTTTCTCCAGGTACTCTGGCTTCCTCCCACAGTCCAAAGACATGCAGATTGGGGGTTTGGTAGCTCTAAATTGAGTTAAGGTGTGATTGTGAGTGTGAATGGTTGTTTGTGTGTGGTGTTGGACTTGTGAAACACTGGAGACCTGTCCAGGATGCACCCCACTTCTGACCTAATGTCAGCTTGGATTGGCTCCAGTTCCTCCCATGACCCTCAAAGGATAGGCAGTATAAATAAAGAATGGATGGACTGGCACTCACACAACAGACAACACCAAACTGTTCCTATTCTGGCATGTTCAGTTGAAAAATTATCCAAACTCCTCCACCGAGAGAAACTTTCTTTTAGGATTTATCTGAATGATAATAATAGGCCAAGAGGTCTTGCTTTATGAAGGCTGACTGGTTCTGTTTTCATTTTTTTTATAGCACAAGGTTGTTCAGACAATTTCAACATTTATCGACATTAATTGCATATCAAGCATACGCTGCATAAAATACAATGGACCCGCCTCGTTCAGAGTGTTCATCCTCTACCAGAAGGTCGGCGGATCAATCCAAGTATTCCTCATTCCGCATGCTGTCCTTGCAAAGATACTGAGCTCCAAGTTGTTGAAAAGTGCTTATAAAGCACTTTGAGTGGTCATTAAGACTAAAAAAAGCGCTATAAAAATACACAATTTGCATATAGGCAATTTAGAGTCTTTAAGAACAATTAACCTTATCTGCATGTCTTTAGACTGTGGTTGGAAGCTGAAGTACCTGGAGAAAACTCATGCAAACAAAAGTAAAACTTCATATTCATACACTTATTTATGGCGATCTGAAATTTATAAAAGCTGATTGACTGTAAATAAATGTGTTATAAATGCCAATACATGTGCTGAATAGCATCAATAATGTACATAATTATTAATTAAAAACCAAAACTTGAACACTTGAACGTGCATCAAGGTGTATCAACATAAACTAACTTTGGAACAACATATTTGACTTTGATTTCTTAGTTTGGTTAGTTTCCCATCGAATAACATGGAGGGGGCTGCAATTATGAACTAAACTGCGACCAACCATCTAGGGGCAATCAAGATGTTTTGGCTTCACTTTTGGAACCTATTATGTCGTCTATCTCTATGTACAGTTTTTGGCCCAAAAAAAATCTATTTGTAAGATCAACAAAATTTCCCTTCTGTGTAAACTTGCAGATTCACACTGCAGGAAAGTATTAGTACTAATAAACTGTATAAAACGGAAAAACTTTAAGGAGGTTCAAACATTTATTGTTGCCATAAAAAGTAAATCTCTTTGTGTCATACTAATTTTATCATTTTATTCAAAAATTATATTATTAAATACATTTTATTTGTAGAAGTTTTACATCAGCATCTGCTCTTCAATCAGTTTGTAGTCACAGTGAGATTTGTCTTTCCTTCAGCCACTGCTTGATCTGGAGAGAAATGGTCCAAATCTACAATACAACGTGTGGTGGAGACGGAGGGATGTCGGGGAAGAGTGGAGTAATGTGACCACAGAGGGGTCCAAACATATCATCCACAACACAGAAACCTATGTGCCTTATGAGATCAAAGTCCAGGCGAGAAATGAGTTTGGCAAAGGACCTGAGTCTAATATGGTCATTGGATACTCTGGAGAGGACAGTAAGTAGATATACACAAGATATAATATTTTTGATGGATAGACATCACCATCATTGATTTATTTATTTATACAAATAGCTTTTTATGATGCCGGTTGATTTTTAAGACTTTATTAGTGCATCAGAAACACCTCAGCACAAACAGAACCAAACCTTCAGACTTTTAACACATTCTATGAAACATTCTTATTTTTTTATGTTCAGAGCCCACAGATGCTCCCACTGACTTTAGGGTATCAAAGGTCGACAGCACCAAAGCAAACATCCACTGGAAGCCTGTGGACCCAAACTCTGTCCAGGGAAAGTTCAAAGAGTACAAGGTGAGAAGAGCTGCATTTTTGTAATAAAACGCACTGTAGAGTTTGTCTAGAAAATGTTGCATGGTATTTTCTTCTGTTGTTCCCTTCATTATTACTAAAAGTTTATTTTGTTTTAATCTCCTCACACCCTCTGTACCTTTTACCTGTCAACCCCTTTCTTCTTCTTCTCCCTCCCAGTTGTATTACTGGCGTGAGTCCAGTATAGTCCCAGGTTTGGTGGTCAGTAAGGAGAATAAGACCAAAGGGATCTACAGCACTGCGTCCGAGCCATCTGGCATCCTCAGTGACCTGGTGCCCTACTCTAAATATAAAATGTTTATAGTTGTGGCCAACAGCCGCTTTGAGGGCCCTCCCAGCAACACTGTGGAGTTCTCCACCAAGGAGGGAGGTGAGGATGGCAGCTGCTCAATTAGTGTATTACATCACAAATCACATATCTACAGGTTTCTTAAGAGACATTTTGAATCAAGTATGTAGATATCCTGCCTTCTGCCATATTTATGCCTTTGTTACTTTGAAAATTCCTGCTCCATCCATTAAACCTGGAGTGGAATTACATAAACCATTAGAAGTCAGTATGGCAGGGACAATCACACAAACGCTTGGTATATCTTTAGTACATTAATGTAATAGCAGCAGGACCCTCTACAGGACTTTACATTTTGAAATATCTTTTGACCCAATTGGTTGTCTATTTACCTAGAGAGCATATGAGTATTAATGCCAGTAAAAGTTCCTGTAGTGTCAGTTGTTTCTTCTCTTTTCAAATGTTTACATGTATGCATATACAGTCCCCGATGCTCCAAGGTTCTTCAGGATCAACAGGAGGAGTTTTGACACTATCTACTTGGAATGGGATAAACCTTTGGAGCCAAACGGCATTCTAACTGGATATCAGCTCAAATATCAAACAGGTTGGCTGCTCCAATGTTCATACAAGTAATGATGGTGGCGAGGAATTGATGTAAAAACTCTAAATATTAGTTTTTCTTAGGTTTGGGAATTTGTCATATTCGTAATATATCTCAGGGGAATTGGTCAAACAGATCTTCATTAAACCAGTATTAGTCTTTTATATTGACCGCTAATTTGGAAGTGAAAACAAAGCTGAAGCTTCTTACATTATTATTATTACATCATACACAACTGCAGTATGTAGTAGTGAGGTAGATGAACGGGAAAGGATCCAAAAGATCTCACAGATTGGGCAACAAATGGAAGCTTACTTATTGCGTTTGTGTGTGTGTCTGTTTGTGTGTTTAGTCAATGGCTCCAGGGTGGGTCGACAACAGCTGGAGACTTTTCTTCCAAATATGACAGACTTCACCCTCCGCCTGCTAGATCGATCTACCCGCTATAAGTTCTTACTGTCAGCGCTCACACAGGTGGGAGCAGGAGAGGTCTTCGCTGAGGAGTCCCCACACTTCACCAATGAGGGTGAGTCCAATGAGTGTTTCCATAAAATTACATACATATATACGTTTGCACAGGTTTAAGCAATTCGATTATGAGGCACACCTGACTAAAACTAACACGATATCTCATGCAGCAATTCTGAATTTAAAGAAATGAATAAGGTTCAGGCTTAATTCAAATTGTGTTGACTGTTGACTCAACAGTGTTGACTCCCCTTGCATGGTAATTTTGGAGGATGTTAGTGGTGCTGTTTATATTAATGAGGCTAGTCATTTGTCGTTCGTTTATCATTTAAATATGATCATCACTCTATTATGCGTCTTTTGTTTTACGTTTAGATTTTTAAATGACGAGGCAAAATATATATATCATATATTTTTTTGACAAACTGTTTTTTTTTATCAAATTATATATTTATGTGGCTTCTCAAGTGACTTTGTAACAGACAAACTCTAACCATTTATCTACATTGGAACTTGGTTGGTTAAAAAGGAGTCATACATTGTGAGTCTTATTTTGTAAATCACTGGAGGCCGTATGTATGGTTGAGTGTGTGTCTGTTTGTGAGAGAGTGAGATGTAGAAATAAACAGACAGTGAGAAGGGCTGTAGCCCTTAAGCAAACACAGGTCTATTTGTGTATGTCATTATATTGAGAAGAGGAGAAAGAGCTGGTGTTTCACATTCTTTCTCTCTTTCGCCCGTTCTCTCTCTCACACACACACACACACACAAACACACACACACACACACACACACACACACACACACACACACACACACACACACACACACACATACACACACTGATTAAAATCAGCCAGTGAACCTCTGGTGTCTCAAGTGGTATCTGCCCACTCATATAGTTTTGATTTTATTCTTCAAGGTTTAGAGAAATCAAACTTTCAGATATTCGAATTAACCTCTAGTCAACTCGAGTAGATCGTTGTAGTGATTGTTCTTTGGACTTGATTCTTTTGAAAAACACTATGTCCCTTCGAACTCTGGGCAGACTTAAAAAGGAACAGTTTTTAAATGGCATAGGGTAGTACAGATAAAGAAATTCCACACAAACTGAAAAAAACTGTTAGATAGCGGAAAGCAAGAGAATCTGTTGAATTGACCTTTCAGTCATTCTAGTTGACTCTTTCGGTCCTCTCTAACACCTCTCCCTTCTCTCTTGTTTCCTTTGTTCTTGTTGTTGGCAGATAATTTTACTGATACTACAGGTCTAGGTAATGGGGAATGAGAAACACAGTGTGATTGTTCACCCCTCCACACACACACCCTCAACCACTGTCTTTCTATCTATCTAAACACTCAGCAGCAGTGCAGTCCAACTTCACCCCCCTATTGTGTCGTTTAGATCTAGCAACCCCTGCAGCTTACATCAGTAAAGATGCTGCATTTGAGTAGATCCCTAGATGCAGATGCTTTCATGCATCTGCATCTGCATCTGCATCAAATGAACCTTAACAGAGACACCATTTTAATATAGAGTCTGATCAATAAGATCTGTTTATGTAAACATACTGGAGCACATTTAGAAGTTAGCTTTATTAAATCTCCAGTGTCAATCTGGGGACAATTAAACCTTGAATATACCATCCCTGTAATAAATGGGTGGTGTGGCCTAGTGGTTAGAGTGGTGGTTCCCCAACAAGAAGGTTGCCGGTTCAAACCCCACTCTCTCCCATCTGCATGCCCAAGTGTCCTTGGCAAGATACTGAACCCCCAAAATGACCCCTCATAAAAGTTGAGTGTACTAATTGTAAGTCGCTTTGGACAAAAGCGTCAGCCAAATGACATGATGCAATGTAACTATATTGAGTGGCAGAGCAATTGTTAATACCACATCCCGCATTATGACAAGTAAGTTATTAATGATCTCAAACTGTAAGAGAAGAGAACATCACAACAATCAGTAGCATAACTGTGTGATGGTTCAGGGGTCACCTGCTCCCCAGGAATAACTTTAAGTTTATCAAGGAGGAAAGATAACCTAAAAGTTGAGATGGTGTCTGCCTCCCAATCGGAAAGCTGTTTCCACAAGGGAGGAGCCTGGTGGCTTGAGGCTCTACCTCCCATTCTACTCTTAAGAAGCTCTAGGTACCAAAAGTAAGCCTGTATTTAGGAAGTGAAGTGATCTACTGGGATAATAAGGATCTATGAACTCTTTAAGATATGATTGGGCTTAGTCATTCAATGTCAGCAGTTATACTACAATACTATAGTATTAGTATGTCAGCTGCTTGTCAACAGATCCAGCTGAGCAAACTCTGCAACTAATATTTAAGTTTGTGATTTATTTGTAGATTACTTCCTATCTAGATGAGTTTAAACTTAAATGAAAACATTAAACATAATAATAACCACTTATCACAAGTGACCCAGCCTGTAAGTAAATGTTTTCATTAGACCGTCAATTGACTCTTAAAGACCCGAAATCATCATATTTATGATTATTATATTAAATTGAGAACAGGTCAAAGCTCCAACTTAGAACAGACCAGACTGTGTTTTTACTCTTGGACTGAACTACTGTTGTTCTTTCTTTTCTCATTCGCTTCTGCTCATCACTCCTCTTTATGTTAAACTGCTCTATGTCTGCTAACATGTGCTGTAAGAGAATGAATAAGCCCACTTACCATGCTCAGGTCATCATTGGTTTTAAATGCTGTAGGTTACTCTCTAAATCCTTTCTAGTGAACGGGATATACATCGATTGAGCTCAATTACAGTATGCAACAGTATAGCAGACTGGGTATATTGCATACTTCACATCCTCAAATTTTCATTATCCACTAAGTGGGCCTCATAGTTCACTCTGAGAGATGCTGCACAATCTTCTTTTGCTCTTTTCTTAACTTTAAACCTTTGATTACTGAGCCAGTCCGTGAGAGTGCACTTTAACAATTCAATCTCACAGCATCACTGCTATGAGACACAAGTTAGTCTTGTGTTGCAACATATTTATATACAATATATACATATTTAAACATCTGTATGTTTAAATGTTTTTTTTCACTCACTGTCATTGGATACAATATCATGAAAATGCTGCTGTTTTGGGCGTGTGTTTTTGCGTGCGTGTGTGCATGGTTGTGGTGTGGAAAGGAAATTCCCTTCCTTACACTAGAATGTAAAGACTTTGGGAACATTTTGATGAATCATGCGACTTGGTGAGTGTGCCATGGAGGACATACAAACAAAATTCCATCGGCAGTTGGCTTGTTTGGTCATTCTATAGCTTGATTGTCTTGCTTCAGAGCTTTTTCAACACTCATATCAATCTGCCATCTTTATCCATCGCTTGTTCAATGAGTCAGCTATACACACTGGGAATAACAGGTAAGGTGTCGTGAAACCTGATATTTCCATTATGCAGGAACACTTTATTTATCCCTGTCACAGTGACTTAAGGGCATGCCTGGCATCCAGCATGATGATACAAGCATGTTGTATGAGAGAGATTTTGGGTTGCTGTGTCAGAAGCAAGATTCTTCACTGGCTGAAAATGACCTCAGCTTCAAGGTACCATAAAAGTGAACAACTTTTCAAGTGGAAATCATTGGAAAATGATGTGCTGTTTACGAGCCTGAGGTGTCTCTCAAGTCAGTTACTACAAACAATATTGTATTGCACTTTACCTAACTGCATTTTCGCCCTTCAAGTCTGAAGGGCACTCACTCCAAATGGCATCATCATCAAAGAGGTAACACCAAATGATGCCACCGGGGGACATTTTCCTGTGGCTCATCAATAGCCTATTGTTACATGAGGAGTAGTACAGAATGGTACTTTATTGAGTGCCACTTTAATGCAATGACAAGAAAAAAAGTCTAGTCTTTAGCCTGGGAGCTTAAGGCTCTAGATCCTGTTCTACTCCTGTATTTAGGGAGCAAGGAGATCTTTTGGAATATTAAGGTGATATGAGCTCTACAATATATTTGTATTCTTAATTCTTTAATCATTTGCATCCTTTTCAAAGAGTAATTGGGACGAATGTGTAATATTATCATTTGTCCTCTTGGTGGCAGTGTCCTCTTAGTGTGTGTGCAGCACAGTGACTAAGCATTATTTGGGTTATCCCAATACAGATGAAGTGAAAGACACTCAAGTGAAAACTGAAATCAGTTCTTAACTGATAATGATTCCAGTGTGTGATGTATGTTGTGTGAAATGTGATGGGCAGGATGATTAAGTGCAGCCCATGGGGAAACCGTTGAACTATGTTACATCTCAGCGCTTCATTGACATTCTCCTATGTGTGTCACGCGTGTGTGTCTGCCTGTTTGATGATCCTATGGCTTGTTTAACCCTCTGCTCTCTCCCACCTCCTCCCTTGTAGTCAACCTTACAGACGCCTCTGTGGCTTCAACTATCATTCCCACTCCTCCTCCTCTCGCTTCTCTTCCTCCTACTACCATGGCTCCTACAACCATCCCTTCTACAGCCATTAGCACCTCAACTACTACCACTCCTAAAGCTACAACTTCTCCTTCTACTACTCCGTCTACTACAACAACTCCTACTACTGCCACAACTGCAACTGAGGCAACAAGCACCATCACACCTCCTGTGCTAGTCACCACCAGGCGTACCGATCAGAATGTGTTGGGTACATGCTGTTGCCCCATCGTGGTTTTATCCGTCTTTGTTGTGTTTAAGTTGATCTTGAACTTTAATTTATGAATATCATAAGAAGATTGCCTTCTCCCAACTGAGGAAAACAGGAAACTACATCAAGGCTGCATTCTGATAAGCTGTGCTGTACTTCACAAACAGTGGGGAATTACTTCAGAATATTGGGATGTAGCCAGCAACTATCATCTGAGTCTGGGACTGAGATCCCAAATGTATTTAGCATTAAATGGACATTGATGATTGTAACGTTCTTGGATAGTATACCCTTTACACTTTGTAGTTAGGACAGCTACATATTTCAAGTTGAGTTCACCATTTTATTCTAGTTTTTAGGTTTAATTAGCTTTGGAATTCACTCAAAACCAAAAGTAAATATTGCAATTACACCTTTCATGAATTGAAAAATCCTCTGGAACTTTACTGTGGGTGAATTTTCTGTCCATGAACATTTCTACTTGGGGTTTGAGAGGACAATGTTCAGCATGAATCCTAACCTAAACAACCATTGCCTTAGTGATAGTACCATGCATAGTTCTTATTGGAGCTCTGTGTGATGCTGTTGTAACTGTGCCCTCTTTACCCCCTGCTTTTGACCTTTAACCCTTTACCCCCCGTCACCCCTTGTGTAGTGGCCCCTGGGCGGCAGATCTGGGATCTGACGGTGGAGCCTAACAGTAACTACGCTAACGTCAGCTGGAGACACAACTTCCCGGCCGGCAGCAGCGAGTTTGTGCTAGAGTTCACACTGGACAGTAAGACACCAGACCAAGCCCACCTTTAGCTATCAACACCTAGCGCTGAACTTATTAATGAGTAAACCAAAACTATAACTATACCTCAACCCCCCCCCACCAACCCCCTCTAAAGGGTTTTGCTAAATGAAATGTTTCCTTGTTCCTATCATACTCACAGAGCAACAGAGCAAGAGTAGGAAAAACAGAATGCAAGAAAGGAAAGGGAAAAGAAACATTTTAACATAACATGTTATTAAATATGCTTTTACAGCTCTTCTATCATAAGAGAAGATTTCTCACAAGACGACACCTCAGAATCAGAATCAGAAGTATTTTATTGCCAAGTAGGTTTACACCTACAAGGAATTTGCTCTGGTAATTGGTGCATACAATGAACATAGAAACATAGAAACATAAAAACGCAATAACATAAAAACGCAATAAATACAACATACATAGGAAAGGCAATAAAAAATAGAAAACCAGTATATATTTACTCACTGTTTACTTCTTATTTGCTCACTTTTTTCCAATATTTATACAAAGTAACATTTATTTTGACATAAACATTTCTGAATAAAAATATATAGAAGATAAAAGATATAAAACGTGAAGTAAAAAGTAAAAACAGTAAACAGTGTCCGATTACAATATGCAATGTAATGCAGTATAATATAATATGACATGATATAATGTGTTAATTTAACACATCCTTGAGGTGTGGGGGCAGAATAAAAGTCCGACCTTTAACTGTAGCAGTAACTGCTGTCACATTGGCCTGTTGTTTTATATCAGCTTTTTACTTGAGCATGTGACATCGCTAGTTAATCATTCATTTCTCAGTTTGAACTTAAAATGTGAAATATAGTGGAGTCTGAGTATCTGTGTCTTTCTTGCACTTTTTCTGTCACTTCTTGATGTTAGAAATTGTGTTAATCATCATAATTTTTTTCTAGTTCCTGTGTAGTCCACCATCACAATAGTTTCCTTTCCACATGCTGCCTGGCTTTGAATGGCTCTGGTTTTATTAGCACTGTCAGTGGGCTGTTGGGATTGCTATTGCTGAATTGTTTGAGTAAAATCTTCATGCTTCTATAATCACTTTCTCTTCTTTTGGATTGGGTGTTATTTTGAAGTCAGCTTATTTAAAAAACATCCTCCCTTCTTTACTGTTTGAAATTGAACAACCAAATGTCTTTAGATTATCTGGGCATTTCTACTAATTCAACACTCAATGAGCTATCATTAAGGACTGAAAGAACGAAGGATGTGTTATTCATGCACTTGAGCAGTGGCTGAAATTCTTAATGATATCTGAATGTTCATAGAAAGACAAAGGGTGGGGGGGGGGTGATAGGACTGATCTAATAGTGTCCATCCCTCCAAACCATCCCTTGTTCTTCAAAGTCAAATCTAAAAGCTTTGACTCAACAAATAGGGGCAGTGAGCCCCTGCCATCATCCTCCCCACCACCACCTCTTCCCATCTTAACCACTTCATTCTTCCTCTTTTTTCCTGACTGTAGACTTGTGTATCCGATTGCCTTTCCCAGACAAAATTTTTAGCCACTTTTTAAACATTAATAATGGGGTAACATAACCCCCATATTATTTGTTCTTTTAATTGCTATGTTAGCATTTGGTCACAATATCATCCAAGAAATTCATAAACACTGAAAGCATCATTTATTTTTTTATCAACTCTTAAAAGCTGCTATGAAACAGACTAAATATTGTAGACTTGGCGTAATTTCTAATTCTCCATTATTTAGTAAATATATCCTCCTAAAGATAAATATGTAAGTATGTAAATACCTATTGACATTTAATTTCCTTAATGTTCACTCCAAGTCTTCTTCATATGTTCAAGAAAAAGTACATATCACTCTATAATACACACTTCTTGCCATCCTTCTTTCGCTCTGCCATTTCTAATAATATTTGTTAAAATGGTTACATCAGGGGCAGATCCAGGGTTGAGGCCAGGGGGGAGCTGGACCAAAAGTCACCCTATCTTGTCATAACTCTTTAAAATATAGTTAGTTACCAAAAATACTACCACTCAACATGACAATTTGTTGAGAATTTGTATTTTGTAATCTTTTGTAGTACACAATGTGGTTAGACAGGGAGTACTTTTCTAAATATATTCACAGATATCTTGCTTTGCTGAAAGCTATAGAGCTAACAGTGAACAAGGAATGACCTAAATATGTAACTTACTGAATCAGTTGTATATGTTGAATGTTGGACATAAAATTGGTATCTGATTTAGACAATTCGAGATCCACCACTGGATACACAAGCTAAAAATACACCTTGTTATCAATTAGTACCCCAGAACAGATAAACC
Organism: Pseudopleuronectes americanus; assembly: GCA_038501795.1. NCBI lineage: Eukaryota > Metazoa > Chordata > Actinopteri > Pleuronectiformes > Pleuronectidae > Pseudopleuronectes > Pseudopleuronectes americanus. Next base: position 609,492 of record CM076717.1, on the reverse strand, counting down.
AAACACAGGACTTTCATGTAAAATGTGACCTGAAGGCAGGAACGTGCACAGACAATTTGTGTGGCAGGGGCTCAAGTTAGAAAGGAAGGAACTTCTCATAATTATTTTATAAAAGAATGTTCTAAAACAAAAAGATAATCTAGGAGCACATCTCTGACTTACTTACCAATTTATTTTAATACCCTCGTACTCAAACAAACAGAGAGATTTTAACACAGAGACAATAGTCTTCTTTAGTATTCACAAGGTTTATGACAAGAGCAGCAACAAAAAAACGATGCCACAATGTGCATGTTTTCTATACTTCTATAGTGTTCAGAATATATTTACAATAACTGACTGCACCAAGGAGAGAGGAACATAGTGAAGTAAGAATTTTCAAAAGTTGCACCAATAATTTCTTTATTTTTGCACATGGCAATAAATCCTCAGACTTCTTTGCGTGGTATTGAAATAAAATGTCAAAATAAACAAAAATCTTCAAACAAAGCTGAATGACTGCTTTCAACATAAATATGCAAACCAACCTACCCTTGAAACTACTATTAAGTTGCAACAATTAGGGAATTCAGCTCTCCTCTGCAACTTATTTAGTTAATTTGACTGGAAAAATGTATTTGTTGATAAATAATAAATGAGAAAATGCAAAAATACAGCAACTTTATTGAAATCGTCAGAAAAAATTCTTAAAGTTTGGAAAACATTTGATACAAAATTGGGCATTGTGCTGCAGCCATTATTATAATGAATTGTTTGACTACTTTTTAGTTTCACAACTAAGTTAACCCTGAGTTTCTATAGGCAAGCAGAATGCTGAATTGCCTGAAAACATTAATGATCCAATAGTTTATTATAATTATTACAATTACCAAGGACGCACACACTCACACACCACACACACACACACACACACACATAAACAATAACTGCTGGTGACAAGGACTTAGTCCAGTACACCTACAATTCCCTCCTTTTACATTTGAGGGAGGGCTGTCCGTATCATGTATTGATAAAGATTTATCAGCATACAACAAACTAGTAGAATGAGTTATTAATTGAGGAGCCTGCAATCAAACTATTTAAAAACTTTTCACAAATACACAAATTAGTGTATTTTAGTTAGTTAAACCCTTATTTTCTTATCAAGGTTGCGATTGTGATAACATCATTAGTTGTTTTTGTCTTTTGGCTATTTAGCTGTAAACTGGAGGCACTGGAAGCTGAGTCCTTTTTTTCATAACCATTCAGTTGCCCTTGAACTTTACAACTTCACCACTCAATCCTAAACACTAAACCTTTATGGACTTTGCATGTGTTATTTACAATTGAACCATCATTTTGTCTCTTTTTTGTGTCTCGTCCTGGAGACACGTTAGTCATCTGTAATTGTAGTTTTTTTCTGTATGTGGTTGAGTTGTTTGCAGTACACGTTGTCAGACTGATGATGATGAATTTGCCTGTGTTGTGTCTATTTGCATGTGTTTTCTTAAGTTGCAGTGCTCTGAGCTCCCTGGGCTGCTCTCTTCTCTGCATTGACCTGAAAATATAAAAATCACTATAACAATACTAAATATCAGCCATGGCCATTTTCATAGTACTTCATTTACTAATTATTGAAAAAGAGGGTCTTTGCTTATTTCAACAATTGGCATTTTGTTTGGTGGATTTGAAGATTGATAGTTAATAGCATGGCATTGGAATGAAAACTGTTGGTTGACTTCAGTGTTGTTAAATGGTTGATAGCATGGTGCATGATGTCACCGACAAGTGCTGCCTTCTTCTCTCACCTCAGGGTCATTCTCATAGCTTGGCCATGTCATGACCGACATGTCTTTTTGCAGGAAAGACATGGGTTGTAGTTGCTGTGTGATTAATTGAGATGAACAATGCTTTGCCACTTTAGCCCCTGATGATACGCAAGGAAGTTCTGCTGCGGTCAAAATCAATCAATTCTATCTGGTTCAAACATGATGCAGACCTGCCCATTACCAAGACATTCTAGGAGTGTGAATGTTGAACACCAAACTGTTGGTTTTGCCAGGAAGACCTGCTCCTTGTGCTTCTTTTCTCCTTAGCTCCATTTCTTAGATGACATTTCTGGGGAGAGTTAGTCACTAAATATAGTCTCCGAGCCATACAAGAGAAGAATGATCCTGAATGTCAGCTGAATTGACCTTCAAAGTTTTGCTTCTCATCCATTAGGTGTAATGACTAGAAGTTTGACTAGAACTATCTGTTTGCTTCTGAACTGTAAAGAGATGAATAAATCATAATGATGAGGTTGGGCAATGCATTGTTATCAGTCTCAATTCACGTCACAAACACTGCTATCACTCAGAGAAAAAAGTCTCCCTCAGAACATTGTGATGCTGTGATCTACACAGGCATAATTGTGGTATGAAGGCCACACCCCCCGTAGTGTGATCGGCCTCTTTCTTGTGTCTCCAAGGCAACAAGACGGAGAAAACAGTACGAGTGAATCAACAGCCCCCCATTAGAGTGGCGGATCTGATCGCAGGTGCCACGTACCGTCTGAGGGTTTACTCCCATGAATTCAACAGCATCAGCAGCAATTATTTCACCTTTAAGACCCAAGCAGGTGAGACCTCACCAGGCTAAGTGGAACCAGCGTTCCTGCCAGGTGGGCTACTGTCAACTGAGTAAAAGCTTGGTGACTTCTTAAGGTTTTGTTATTTTACAACATGCATGTTCTTCCAAAAGTATACTCCAGTCAATTACGAGAAGGCATTTAACTCTTCTGTATGTGGGCACCACCAACTTCAACTTGTTTGTGTTTATGAGCTTTATCTATAAGAATGTTGTTAACTTGTCAAGAAAATACGTGTTTACTGTAAGTTCTTATATTCGTTTGCACATAATAGGTAGAAAAGGTATATTTAATGCATCAAAATCTTCATCTTGAGACAGCACACACTACAGCTCATGTAATATCAATTTAACATTATAATCCAAATGTCATCATTAACTAGATCATATAAAACAAAATATACATGAAGGGAAACATAATATGTGTCATTACATCCCTTACATTACATAAGAAATTATAGATCTTAGTCTAGCTAATGTGCTGTGGTCTCTTTAGGTTCCAGTTGGTTCCCCTGAATAAACTGTATTTTACTTTGTTACTTTGTTAAATAGTTGTCGGCTAGTAACAAGCTGTTAACATTTAATAATAGCTGTTCCCAGTAGCCACCTACTGCCGGATATGATAGGCTAACAACAATCATCAGTTCTACTGGAGATGAAGGTGACCCCATGGCCATCACCACAACTGCTTGGTCTGATCTGCCATGAGACATATGATTTTAACGACAGTGTTGACAAGAATCTGTCCATTGTTACAAATGCGGCTGCAAATACCTTTGCCTTTATTTTATTCTAATCCATTAAAAGTATTTGCATTATTTATGTTGGACTGAAACCTTGTCTTGAGATTAACAATCATCTTTCTCACCAAAACTGTCTCTCCCACACTTTTTTGAGAAGATAAGTGCCTTATTTTTATGGATGAGAATCTTTGTACAACTGAATCTTGGATGTGAGCTGGGGGAAATGCTGGTTCTGAGTTGAATGCTTTGCAATGTGAATCGATTGTCTGGTTTGTTTGCTCTGACACATTATGGCCATGAGAATGACGCACTGTGTTTCAACTCTTCCCTCTCCCTCTGCCCCACCCTGTGTATGTGTTCTTTGTATGTCTCCAGCTTACATAGACCAGGTAGACATCGCCACTCAGGGTTGGTTCATCGGCTTGATGTGTGCCATTGCCCTCATCATATTGATCCTCCTCATCGTCTGCTTCATCAAAAGGAGTCGTGGTGGCAAATATCCAGGTGAGACCTGACACTGATGCTTTGATACCAGTAATTCGATTATTCATATATTCCTTTCATTTTAACATAGCATTTAATAAATAAACACAAGGATTTTCAGCATATTCTCCTGAGTTTTTAAGATGTAGCTTATTTGTTTTATTTTGTTTTTGTGAAATAAAGTGTTTTGCCGTTATGTCAAATTACATATTGACATACTGTAATTGTCGTATATTTATCACTTTTACCCCAATTAAACCTGGCATTAAAATGCATTTTGGGTGATTGACAGTGCAGGTGTTAATGCATGCAAAATCATCTGAAGGAGTTGTTAGTGACACATCGTGAACATAAATTGTAGATGCAGTCGTATTGTCGGTCCACAAACAAAATGTGTATGGGTGGAAATAATAATTACATAACTGTTTCGAACTAGTGATGTGGCAGCACAGAGGCAGCTATAGCAGCCAGTAAACACAGGAAGCAGTCCTCTCCTCAGTCCTCCCATGTTTAAAACCCTAGGTATGGAGTGAAGAAGAGACTAATATAAAACCAGAAAGATCAATGACACCAGTTTCATCATTGGACCTGATTAAATGAGGAGGATGGCAAGTGACCTGGGGCCTTATTTATAAAACAATGTGTACATTCTAAAAGTGTACAGTGCCGTGAAAAAGTATTTGCCCCCTTCTGAGTTTCTTAGTTTTTTGCATATTTCTCACACTTAAATGTTTCAGATCATCAAACAAATTTTAATATTAGACATAGATAACCCGAGTAAATACAAAATGCAGTTTTTAAATGATTATTTCATTTATTAAGGGAAAACATCTATCCAAACCTACCTGGCCCTATGTGAAAAAGTATTTGCCCCCTCTTGATAAATCCCGAATAAACTGTGATAAACCACATTTTTGGGAAAGTTGAGTTCAATGTCACTACACATCATGCCGATTTAAAGAAATTCAATAACAGATGAGAAACAAAGTTATTGACATGTAGCAGTCTGGAAAGGGTTACAAAGCCATTTCTAAGGATTTGGGAACCACGCTGAGAGCCATTATCCACATATGGAGAAGACTTGGAACAGTGGTGAACCTCCCAGGAGTGGCCGGCCTACCAGAATTACTCCAATAGCACATCAACGACTCATCCAGGAGGTCATAAAAGACCCCAGAACAACATATAAGGAACTGCAGGCCTCAGTTTCTTCAGTTAAGATCAGTTTTCATGATTCAACATTAAGATAGAGACTGGGCAAAAATGGCATCCATGGTAGAGTTCCAAGGCGAAAACCACTGCTGACCAAAAAGAACACAAAGGCTTGTTTCACATTTGCCAAAAAACATCTTGTTGATCCCAAGACTTTTAGGCAAATATTCTGTGGACTGATCAAAAAAAATTTAACTTTTTGGAAGGTGTGGGTCCTGTTACGTCTGGCGTAAAACTAACACAGCATTTCATAAAAACAACATCATACCAACACTCAAACATGGCGGTGGTAGTGTGATGTTCTGGAGCTGCTTTGCAGCTTCAGGACCTGGATGACTTGCCATAATTGATGGAACCATGAATTCTGCTCTCTAACAGAAAATCCTGAAGGAGAACGTCCGGCCATCAGTTTGTGACATCAAGCTCAAGCGCACTTGGGTTATGCAGCAGGACAATAATCCGAAATACACAAGCAGGGCAAAATCTGAATGGCTCAAAATAAACAAAATGAAGGTTTTGGAGTGGCCTAGTCAAAGTCTAGACTTAAATCGGATTGAGATGCTCTGGCATGAACTTAAACAAGCCATTTATGGTCGAAAACCATCCAATGTTGCTGAATTAAAAGAATTCTGCAAAGAAGAGTGGGCCAAAATTCCTCCACAGCGATGTGAGAGACTCATTGGAAGTTATTGCAAACATCTGATTGCAGTTGTTGTCACCAAGGGTGGCACAACCAGTTATTAGGCTTAGGGGGCAATTACTTTTTCACAGAGGGCCAAGTAGGTTTGGATAGAATTTTTCACTTAATAAATGAAATCATCATTTAAAAACTGCATTTTGTATTTACTCGGGCTACCCTTGTCTAATATACAAATTTGGGTGATGATCTGAATCATTTAAGTGTGACAAAAATTCAAAAAACTAAAAAATCAGGAAGGGGGCAAATACTTTTTCACAGCACTGTATGTGTATGTGTGTAAGGTTGTGAGGGTTGAGAGGATGTCACACCTTGCTAAGCCCTGTAAGGCATATTGTGATTTGTGAATATGGGCTATACAAGTAAAAATGTATTGATTGGTGCATTACCATGGTTTAAGTGAAGTTTCCTGCTTTTTATCTTGATCTACACTATGTGATAATTAAGTGTATTCAAACAAAAGAAATGAGAATCGTGTTAATGTTTTACAGTTTCTATAATATTTAGGTGGCTGCTGTGTGACTGGTTTCGCAAAATATCTCGGTAGGTGCTGACATGTGATGCTTATAAGAACTAACACCCAGTGATGAATAAGTAAAGCAACAAATATACACACTGGAGTAAACAAGTTTTCAGTACTGAGTGAAGTGCACTTTACAAAGCCAACCCAACAACTGAACTAAAACAAGCTCAAAAGTCCCTTAACCTGCATTGTGTTCCAGTTTTATAGTAAGAGGTAAACAGCAAACAAAGCATAGATTTATTGTCTATGATATGGATGTTTTCAAAATAAAAAATCGAAAGCTACTGAACTTATAGGCATGATATGTCCTGTACATTAATAACTTGTACACAATTTGCCAAAGTAGTGCTCTGTCCACATCTGTTTGCTTTATATATGCGTTAGTATGATATGATAGTAGGGAATAGGTAATGCGCTGGCAAATATTGAACCTTAACACTTTGATAAATTAACGCCAAAGGCAAATGTATGGAACTTAGTAATATTTTCAAACTAACTCCAGAAACCCCTCAAGATGTCGATATTTTGTCGATATCAGCAAAAGGAAAATACTGTCTCATTTGTTCTTGTCTCTTCAGTGCGTGACAAAAAAGATCTCCCCTTAGACTCAGTGGACCATAAAGACCAGGATGGATCCTTCGATTACCAGTAAGTATAATTATACAGACTCCCTAAGTACATCATCTGTATTTGTATTCTGACCTTTCAAATAATTGGAAGTTCATTTGAAAATATGTATAGGTCACAAGAATTTGGGGTAAATTGATTAGAATTGTCTCTACTCCATTTTTTCCCTTAATTGTTGGTGCCAGGTCCAGAAATTGTCAACAGATGGTTGGATGGTGGAAATTCAGATCAGATGTGCATCAATTATGATGGAGTTCAGCCAATTAGTCTAATGCTTACAACTTATACATGGAGAACAGGACTCTTAGCATCACTCGTGCAGCTAAGGCTCTATAGATACAATTCATAAACCAGTTCAAGGACTAATACATTAAAAAGTCACACGTGTTGGTGTTAACACATCCTTCATTTAAGGATAACCCTGACTTAATTTGTAGGTCTTAATGCAGCTTCCCAGGATGAGTTTGACTTAAAAAGCAGGTAGCGTTAATGAGCAGCTGACCCCTTCAATTGAATGGTCTGACAACATACAGAGAGATTTGTTAGTGATAAAACGCTAATCTTGTTATTGGCTAAACTGAAAGTTGTGGGCAACATAAGATAGTTGTTTTCATGTACAATATACTGTATGTGAATAAGAGTTCACATGGATGAAAACATTTGCGGTCAAGCAGCTGATGTACAATGAGATCCTACTATTCCATGTTCAGTTTACCATCCTTGCACCAACTTTTTTCTGAGCACCATTTTTTAAGCACGGCCACATACGAAAAATGACACATGCTATGTTGTGCAATGATAACAATTGAGCATACACAGTATGCCATATTTCTGTAATGTTAGGATGTACTGTATATGCTGTAGAACGTGTTGGTGAATGATGTGCCTTTATCTCTTTCCAGGTCCCATTGAACTTTGACTAAAAACATGTTTAGATTAACCTGCTTTCTTAACCTGAGATGTACATGTTCTAACTCTGTGAGAGTGACATTGAAGCTTTTATAATAGATTGTAGATACCCTTAAATGAAAAACAACTGGATCTTAATGATGAAAAGACAACAGTAACCTGTGATTGCCCATATATGAGCACACATACAGTCACAAGAATCTGGGCCTTTACAGTATCCACACAATCTACACTTGTTATAAATGAAAAGTACACACATAATGAACCTCTTTGCTAAGATTTTTGTAATGCTGTGTGTGTTTTGTGCTTAATGTGTGCTTTTGTGATTTATGCATCCCCAATATCTGAGGTCCTGCACTGTTTGTTAATCAATAATGGATCTAACATTAACACTCAACCCCTCTTTTACACTCAAGGTCATTGCTTTACTCTGATTCTGTCCCTGGTGCTAATGCCTCAAACCCACTCCAGCTCTGTGTCTCTGTGTTTTTGTGTGTATGCATAAAGAAATTGCATGCATGTATCATGTGAAGCTTCTCTGTCATCTGTCCCCTTTCTTTCTCTGCACATCTTCTATCTTGCTGTCTCCACTTTTTCCTCACATTTCGTCCGTCTCTCCCCCCCCCCACGCTGAAATGGGTCATCTGTCCCTGACAGGAACGAAAACGAAAACAGGTACTTAAATTCGGCACGGCATTTTTCGCAGCCTGTGCATGTCGGGTGGAGTCGATTTTTCGCCTGAGCTGGGGAGAGGGGCTGTGGATAAAGTGTAACTTGTTTGGGTCTGCTCAAACAGGGACAATCAGCATCATTTGCTTTTTGTTGGGCTTAGATGATGTCAGCTAAATCAGTTCCGCTTAGCTTTTAAAGTATGATTTTAACTATTTTATAAGTGACATCATAGTAAGTATTAGACACTACATCCAAGAGATACATACACACACACAGTAAAATAAAGTCTGGTGATCATTTAGATTTGGATTTAAAATCAACATTCTATTTTTTACAGGAAAATAAATAAATGACAAAGTTCACAAATATTGCAGTAAATCTGATACAAGTGACTTTTAAAAATGTCACTCTACATTGTTTAATGTTGTTTGGAGCTAAATATGGTGAAATTCATTATTATTAAATAAAAAATGTATCACACTGACAAAAAAACATCAAAAACAAACAGTACAGAGCAAACATTCGAACATAAGGGTGCTCATAAGTGTACCTGGTACCAGAGTACCCTAGGCCGAAGATCAATGATCGATTTTGTGATCGTGTCATCTGATCTGAGGCCGCATGTTTTGGACACTCGGGTAAAGAGAGGGGCGGAACTGTCAACCGACCACCATCTGGTTGTGAGTTGGATCAGGGAATGGGGGAAATTTCCGGATAGACCTGGTAAGCCCAAACGAGTAGTGCGGGTGAACTGGGAACGTCTGGAGGAGGCCCCCGTCCTAGGTATCTTCAACTCACACCTCCGGCGGAGCTTTTCTGGCATTCCTGTGGAGGTTGGGGGCATTGAGCCGGAGTGGGCGATGTTCAAAGCCTCCATTGCTGAAGCTGCGGTGGCTAGCTGTGGCCTCAGGGTCTTAGGCTCCTCAAGGGGCGGTAACCCTCGGACACCGTGGTGGACACCGGTGGTCAGGGAAGCCGTCCGATTGAAGAAGGAGGCCTTCTGGGATATGATATCCTGGAGGACTCCTGACTCGGTTGCAGGGTACCGACAGGCCCGAAGGGCTGCAGCTGCTGCCGTGTCGGAGGCTAAGCAGCGGGTGTGGGAGAAGTTCGGAGAGGCCATGGAGAAGGACTTTCGGTCAGCACCAAAGTGTTTCTGGAAGACTATCCGGCACCTCAGGAGGGGGAAACGGGGAACCATCCAAGCTGTGTACAGTAAGGATGGGACTCTGTTGACCTCAACTGAGGAGGTCGTCGGACGTTGGAAGGAACACTTTGAGGAACTCCTGAATCCGAATAACACGCCCTCTATGTTGGAGGCAGAGCTCGAGGTTGATGGTGTTTCGTCGTCAATTTCCCTGGTGGAGGTCACTGAGGTAGTCAAACATCTCCGCAGTGGCAAAGCCCCAGGGATTGATGAGATCCAGCCAGAAATGCTAAAGGCTCTGGGTGTTGAGGGGCTGTCATGGTTGACACGCCTATTCAACATCGCGTGGGAGTCGGGTACAGTGCCAAAGGAGTGGCAAACCGGGGTGGTGGTTCCCCTGTTCAAAAAGGGGGACCAGAGAGTGTGTTCCAATTACCGGGGTATCACACTTCTCAGCCTCCCTGGTAAAGTCTACTCCAAGGTGCTGGAAAGGAGGGTTCGGCCGATCGTCGAACCTCAGATTGAAGAGGAACAATGCGGTTTTCGCCCCGGACGTGGAACTACGGACCAGCTCTTCACTCTCGCAAGGATCCTGGAGGGGGCCTGGGAGTATGCCTATCCGGTCTACATGTGTTTTGTGGATCTGGAGAAGGCGTATGACCGGGTCCCCCGGCAGAAACTGTGGGAGGTGCTGCGGGAGTATGGGGTAAGGGGGTCTATCCTCAGGGCCATCCAATCCCTGTACTCCCAAAGCGAGAGCTGTGTTCGCGTCCTCGGCAGTCAGTCAGTTTCTTTCTCAGTGGGTGCTGGTCTCCGCCAGGGCTGCGCCTTGTCACCAATCCTGTTTGTGATATACATGGACAGGATATCGAGGCGTAGTCGTGGTGGGGAGGGGTTGCAGTTCGGTGGTCTGAGGATCTCGTCACTGCTTTTTGCAGATGATGTGGTCCTCATTGGATCATCGGCCTGTGACCTTCAGCGCTCACTGGATCGGCTGGCGGCCGAGTGTGAAGCGGCTGGGATGAGGATCAGCACCGCTAAATCTGAGGCCATGACTCTTAGCAGGAAACCGATGGATTGCTTACTCCGGGTAGGAAATGAGTCCTTAGCCCAAGTGAAGGAGTTCAAGTACCTCGGGGTCTTGTTCGCGAGTGAGGGTACTATGGAGCGTGAGATTGGCCGGAGAATCGGAGCAGCGGGGGCGGTATTGCGTTCGCTTTACCGCACCGTTGTAACGAAAAGAGAGCTGAGCCGCAAGGCAAAGCTCTCGATCTACCGGTCGATCTTCGTTCCTATCCTCACCTATGGTCATGAGGGCTGGGTGATGACCGAAAGGACGAGATCGCGGGTACAAGCGGCCGAGATGAGTTTTCTCAGAAGGGTGGCTGGCGTCTCCCTTAGGGATAGGGTGAGAAGCTCAGCCATCCGTGAGGAACTCGGATTAGAGCCGCTGCTCCTTTACTTAGAAAGGAGTCAGCTGAGGTGGTTCGGGCATCTGGTAAGGATGCCCACTGGGCGCCTTCCTTGGGAGGTGTTTCAGGCACGTCCAGTGGGGAGGAGACCTCGGGGAAGACCCAGGACTAGGTGGAGAGATTATATCTCAACACTGGCCTGGGAACGCCTCGGGATCCCCCCGTCAGAGTTGGTCAATGTGGCCCGGGAAAGGGAAGTCTGGGGCCCCCTGCTTGAGCTGCTCCCCCCGCGACCCGACCCCGGATAAGCGGACGAAAATGAGATGAGATGAGAGACAGAGCAAACATACAAAAGCATAAAAAACTAAAACCACAAATAACCACATTAAAGCCAGACAAGACAGAGGTAGCTGCAGTTACAGCCTCCATCAGTCAATCATTTGATGAAAGCAAAGCATATGGTGAGGAATAGCCAATGGATATCACAATAAAAGTAATTCAGGGTAGATAGGGTGCCTAAGACTTGAGCCCCAGGAGCTCAAATTGTTCATTAACCATAAAGCATCTGAAGAAACAAAGAGCACTAGTCCAATCACTGAGTATTATCCTCTTTTAAACTAACCTACCAAACATAAGGTCTGCTATACAGAATGTTGCAGTGCAAGAGAAGCTACTGAGCAGCTAAACATTGCGCATCAGATCATAATTGTTAGATTTCCAATTAAAGATATCCTACCAAAAAGGGACACTCATGGGACAAAGTAACAGCTATCTGTGTAACACTGTGGTGATTAGCAACTACCTTTCAAACATTAGAAACTACCTTTCAAACATACTAAATATAGACGCATTCACAACTACCACAATTTTTTTCAGGCTTTGTAAATCACATTGTTCACTTCAGCATCCGGACTGGAGGGGATCAAACCACCAACCTTCTGATTAGTGGACCTTCTGAGCCACAGCCGCCCAGTTGTGTGGTAATCTTCCGGTGTTTAGTCATTATATGATGCTGGGTTGTTGTCATCTGTCTGACAGCTTAACATGCTCGTGTTTCCTGTGCCATCAAAATTGGCCATGGTTCTATGGTAAACACATCCTAAAAATGCGTGACCCTACTGTTATAATTGATTGTCATAACTGTTTCAAGGTCAAATAAGTACTTTGTTTTATGTCATTATCTAATGAAATGTATTCGCTTCCAACCTTAGCAAAGACTTGTATATGTCAGTGTGATTCTTCATCTCAATACATCAACATCGTTATTAGTATCTGTTTATTTAGCATGTCTTGTTTGCTGTTTGTTTCTGTTCTCCCTACCTCACCTTCATTTCTGTGTTCTTTGTCTCTTTTGGATTTCATTTCCTCATTGGTGAAAAGGTCTCTTGAAAGGTATGAAAAGAAGAAGTATCATCATCATAGTCCTCCTAATCCCAATCTAAGAGAATCTCACTTTCTATTGCTGTATATTTTCATTTTTTTAGAGCCATTATTGACTCTTAAAATCTGAGTGAATAATATCTATCAAGATAACTTCTAAGAACTAAGCATGTCTAATCCAATAAAAAAAAACTATTTCCCAATACAATGTCTTGAGTGAACTAAGCAGTCACTTCTTGACTCGTGTTAATCTGTTTTGCAATGGGAGATAGTTTACCGGAAACTACAATCTTGAAGCATCTCATAGGCGGTTGTTTTTGTGGGAAAATGCCTCTCTGACTTACTTCTGGCACTCTTAAAGAAGATCCTTCTATCTGACAGCTACTGTGTTGCTGTTGGTATCTGGCGGCAATATCTTTTATAAAGCATGTCTCCTCAAAGAGATGGGACATAAACATAAAAATGTTTACCCAATGCACAGTGCAGTGGGTGCTGAGCTTAGGTAGTGAGGCCCCACCATACGCCCTCCAAAGAACTCTGGCTCTGAATGATGTCAACAGTGCGTCCATATCTCAGATAAAAAGGTTTTGTGACATCATAAATCCCTACCCAGATGTAATCATTAAATGCCTGTGTGGCTGTTACGTGGTGTCATCTACAATTGATAGTCTTGAAAAAGGGGCTACAATGAATCTACAGCTAAGAATCCGCCCTTCAAAATCATTATTTAGTTCAAAATACAACACAGAAACCATCACTGGCCTCATACTAACTGAATGACAACACTTCTCAAGCATCACATTATCACATGCTGGCATTTGTTTTTAAAGCTTTGAATGTTTCACTGCTTCTTGCTATACTCTGTTGTTCTGTGCTTTGATAAAATGTATTCTGGATTCCAACTATGCTGAATTTGCTGGATTTAAAAATTGTGTTGGACCTTGGTCATGCTTCACCTTCCTTGGTCCATTTGTATTCTTGATGATTACATATCTAGATCCTAAACTGTATTTAATGATGTGTGCGATTCCCTTTCTGTTTTAGCATGGAACATGATGATTCTCTGAAGCAACAGTACATATACTGTCCTCCTGCAGCATCTGAATACATGATGTTTGATCCTTTTGAAATATAATACTCAACCGGCAAGCAGAGAAGATAAATATCTCAGTTCTGCCGTCTTCTAATGCATTTGTCACTGTCATGCTGCTGGCTTAATATGAGACAATACAGCATCTGCTAGTCTAGAGCTCTTTCTCCCTGTGCATGATGTTCTCCCTGAAATCAGAGTTAATGTACGTTCAGCCATACTCTGAACTGAAATCAACCGCAAATCCGGGAATTGCAGTGGACTTCTCAGGCTTATATCTCATGACAGAATATGGCCAGCATTTAGCATGTGTATGCAAATGTCTTGTTTGAATTTTTGAGGACAGTATTTATCTCTTCAAAAAATACTGGTTAACTTAATTGCTTAACCAATCACGTTTTGGAAAGAATGCAATTCCTACATCGATTGTTTCTGCTGACATATATTTTTGGACATTGGAGTCTAAAGTTCATATCTAGTCAGAAAACTTATGAAGCCCTTAATGTCCACAGTGATTGTTTTGCAGATTTTTTGAGTGCAATAATTTTGTATTTACAGTGAATGGTTTGCTGGTACATTCACTGATATTTTCAAAACAACATACTTTCAGGTGGCAATATGTTTCCTCCAAACATATTAATGCAAGCTGTACAAACTTGTGCTGTAAATATACAAGGAGCTTTGGTACACAATGCGAGTGCAGCTATGTTTTCAAATCTTGAATTGGATTTTCTTTGAGTATTTTGAGTACTCACATTACATATGTACATCGATAGAAAATAAATTATTTCTTTATCGATTTTGGCCATGATGTGATTCCCTTGAAGCATGACATGTAAGAGATGTAAGAATCTCCCCACAACGTAGCATAATACTTAAATAGAACAATAGCCCAGATCAGCACACCCTGCTCAAAACAAATTTTACCCGTACAATTTGATAACTAAGTTTGATCTAATTTTTTTATCTTCAACTTCCGTAACCTTTAATTTCCCCTTAAACCTATGCCAATGGCAAGGTCGCAAACTCCTGCTGCCACTGTAAAAAAACTCTGCTCACATTTTAACCTCAAACTCTCTTCTCCTCATTTCCCTTTGCAGCAGTGATGAGGACAACAAGCCTCTGCAGGGCAGCCAGACTTCACTGGATGGCAATGTGAAGGAAAGCGACGACAGCCTCGTGGACTATGGTGAAGGTGGCGATGGTCAGTTCAACGAGGATGGCTCTTTTATTGGCCAGTACACAGTGAAGAAGGACAAGGATGAGACGGAGGGCAACGAGAGCTCTGAGGCCACTTCACCTGTCAATGCAATCTACTCACTGGCATAGCCTCCCAGCAGCACATAGGGGACTAAGTGCCCCAAACATCCACCCAGTGATTTTATGGTTGTACGACAGTACCATACACCCCAAGCAAACACACAAACACACAGACACACACACACCAACATATTACTATATGAAACACCAATAACACAGAAGAAATGCAGCAGGGCCTGTCTGGAGACTGTGTAGACTTTCCTCTGATGATAACAACAAGGAACTTTGGAGTGCAACTAGACCACAAGCCTTTACTTTATGTTTCCAGCTCTAAAATATGGCCCGTCTGAGGTGATGTTTGGACAAAGTGGACAGTGCTTGTTTTACTCTGTGCTCTGCCTGCCCTTTACCCACACAGACTTGACGTGTGCCTTCTGGGCAGCTTCCAGTATTTGGAGGCATCTCCAAGTGTTATTTAGAGATTTTTCCTTTGTTTGTTCCTGCTCTGAACATTTTCAGTGTCACTGCTCTCCTTCTTGATGCGCCCCTCATACTTAAGTGTAGCATCCCAGTAAAGTTCACACAGTAGTTACACACAAAGCCACACACGCACACACTCGCCCCGTGTTTTAACATATCAGCTTCGAACCATCAAACTCAACAGGATGCTGGCAGATATGTTTATCATATTGATATTTAAGCAATGATAGATTTTAGTTTTTCCACAGCTGGTAGATGAGTCATTAAATCTTAATGAATGCTGAATAAAGTCCTGGCACACATTTTAGTGCCCCGCAAAACTATGCACTGTCACTTCCACAATACCATAATGGTTTTAATCTGGTCAGTAAACCATAGATTTAAGTTCACTTTTACCATATACAGTCCAAACTCCCATGCTTTGTAATAACTTTGCCTTGTATCATGTGGTAGACTTTTTTTTTACTTTAATCCAATCGATCAAAATGGCTGCTATAACAAAACCCATTTCACCACAAACAGCAAACTTTGCTATTGTGTGTTTTCAATGAATCCATTTAAATAATAATTTGGAGCACTGTAGAAAGGCAAGTGGATAACAACTCAGTGAATTTCCTAGTCAGCATGCAGGCTAATGTTGCATTCATGTCAAATGGGATAGTTCAAATGGTGACTGTAAAGCTCCAACTATTACCATTAATATTCGGTTATTCTGTATTACAATATTCTGTTGGTTTTTTGTCAGTTTCATATTTGTTAACCATAAGAATATGTAACTATAATAAGTAAATTTTGACAACATTGTTGGAATGCATTGCTCATTGCAATGACTAACATATCAAAACACCAATTACCGGGCTGATACATATTCTCTCCTGTGTGACATGAGTACAATATGAGAAGTTATAGGTCTGTTCATGCTAAATGTTACATTGTATTGTACACAGATTGAAAATTACTTTTATTACAGTCGGTAGTACCAAACCGCCAGAGTACAGATGTTATCTTAACCTAAGTTGTAGGCCTACTGTATGCCCCAACTTATTTGAGTTCTTTCTGATATTTTCCTCCAGACCTCATTTTCAATTCATGACATTGTGTCAATCACACTGCCTCTAAAGGTTTTTTGGTTAAGAATGTACAGAATAGTCAGCACCTTTTCCATTTCCAGAATTTATGTTTATAAATTTGACCAATTTATTATGCATAGACAAAATTAATACAACAATGGGGTCATGTAGGATACGTTTAAAACAACAGTATTTAAAGCATGAAGATATATCAATTAAATTTACAACCCACTTTGAAATTAAACAAGCTGAGATTTTAGTTTTTGCAGAGAAAGACAAAAAATAGATAATTGTTTAATTAACAGAATATGTTTTAAGTAGTTGGCATGCTCGGTACCTCACTTGTCCTACTACCATATAAGTCATCTAGTTATTGTCTTTGCAGACTTATGGACTGCATTCAATGATCAACTCATGTTTCTTTAGTTAATACTATCATTCAGTGAGTGCTCATTGGTTTTTGCCGCTGTTACTGTAGTTACTTGCAGGTCAAGAGGGTTATTAGACCCTCCAATGCTAAATCACATGGAAATTAAATGCATTTTATGACATTATGTGGATAGTATTAATATATTAGTTATTTATTTAATAATTGTTATTATCACTCATGACAGACTTATTCTAGTTTTCACACACCAGAAATAGCCAAAGTAAAGATGTCTTCAGAATCTGTTATTGCTTATCATGAGAGGCATTGAACTCAATAGTATGAATAAGTTATTTTTGTAGCAGCTGGCTTTTCTGCTGTAAACAAAACCAGAAAAAGAAATTACTGAATCATGTTATCTGTCCGTTGTGCTGCTTTCCTTGTACTACTGTTATTCTGTGTTGTTTTTCTGATTTATGTAACATACCATTTCTACCATACAGAAAATGTATATTGTTGCTTATTATTTATTTGGCATATATTTTGTACACGTTGGTCTCTTATCTTTGTAAATATTTCATGGATAATTTCCCCTGAAAAATGGTTTATTTGAAAAGAAAACAAAGATTCACAAATTTGCCTCCACCAAGCAAATGCAACCGGTGCATCTCTAGTGTGTCATGTACCTCTGTTATGTAGCTTTGACTAGCATTTGCACTCAACAAGAACCAATTTACACTCCAATATTTCCCTTTGCTTTTACATTGTAATATATAGAACTGACTGACAAGTCAATCACTTGCTTAATGATGGTCTGAATTCTATATTGTGAAAGAGGAATATGTAAGATTCTCTATGATGTAAATATGTTCTTCAATATCCCATTTGTAGCTTTCGTCGCATAAAAACTGCAAGTAGGCCTAAAACAAACTGCATTCTCTGATGTATTGGAAACAAACTCAGTCCTTCACATTATTCTTTCTGAGGACTGTCTATTCCTTCTTTCCAAATGCCTTTTTTCCCAAACATGGTTGCATAGCTGTGTCCCATTTCAGAGGACTTCCTCAGAGGAATAAAGCCTGAGCATTTTCCTCCACAGTTGAGCCTGTCAATACCCACATAGTAAAAAAAGAAAAAGATGAGATTATTCTTTCCATGTCCCTTAGGGTCTATGTGACATTTAGTCCACAAGAATCTGTGTGAAGCATAAACTTTACTCACACCATACTCTAAAACCCATGAGAATATGCCCATCTATTCAAATGTCTACTTTAATGTAAAACATATGGTTGATAAATGTCCACCATGCTGCCTGTTTCCTTATTCCCAGGTTTTAGTAATTAAATTATGTTACATATTTATAGCACTTTAGCAACTGCGGAGAGAAAAAAAACTTCCTCAGTAAACTATAAGAAAATCTCTAGCAGAAAACAGACTTGACTTGGGCGGCCATCTGCCTCTACCTATCAGTCTGCCGGTTGGATTGTTGTCAAACTTGTAACCTTTCCAAGATAAACCATGTGGATGTTTTTCCCTAAAAATAATGTCACATTTTCACTGCAGGATCTTAAAAAATACATTATCTGGGGGCCTCCCATGATTCTTTGGTTCAAGATATCAACTAGTGCTTCCAACTGGTCAGTAGCTTTAGTCATTTACACCACCATGCGCTTAATCTTTTAATCAGTTTGGTTCATCTTTCTCGCTGTGGTATCTGGCCCTCAGTATACCCATTCCTACTACATGCCAGATGTCGTTAAAAGTAATTGTTGTGTTATGATAAACACGTGTCCAATCATAATCAACAGCACTGCTGCCAAACCCCTGAAAGAAAACTGAAAAGTATCCCCGCCTGCATAAAGTGTCGTCCCATAAGCTCAAATTGGTTGAGAAACAATGAGACCAAAAGCAGAAACCTATGAAAATGGCCACCTGTTATCTTTGTTATGCTTTGTTTTCAATGCAAGTTAGAAGCAATAAATACCAGTGGACAACAAATTCAAGAGCCAAACTCAAGTTTATTTTTCAAGTTGACTTAACCTGAACGAAACAGTTTAAACTGTGACTTAACATGTAAAATGGTTTCTCATTCAATTTTCCAAAACTCAGGAAGGAGTCTGCCATTCTTTGCCTATTTGAAAATCTGAACATTAGGAAAGACATAATGGATCCACTATGATATTGTCCAGACTACAGGCACCCATTTTGAAAACAGCTCTGGTCTAGTATTTCTCACCTCTTCCACAACAAAGAGATGTCTAATTCTACCCATGTGTCACAGTGGGGAAATTTAAACTGAAGCAAAGTGAACTTCACATATTTGCTTATACACAGTGCTTTTTCTGTTATTTTGTTTGTGTGTGAACATTGATTTCAGGTGCATCCAGAGTCAATCGTCTCTATTTACTGATTTGTCTCAGCTCACCTTTTATATGGGAAAAATGTCAGCGTGCTGTTTTTCAGCTTATTTTTTATTTGAAAAAGCTATAGTCTTGAAATTCCCTGATGCACATAAGATAGTCGCAACTGGATTTGGTAAAATGGTTGATCACATGCGGTATGGCTTTTTGTAATTTCTCACATTAGCATCTTCTTTTTACCAAGTGTATAAGAGCAGCAACGTCTTGCTTCATCATGCTGAATGCTTTTGTTAGGTACATCTACTCAACAGAATATTGCATTAATATATTCACCATGTATGCGTGTATGATGAGATGTTGCAACTTCTGCTACCGACGCCTTCTTTATAGTAAAGCTATCTCCTTTTCTCTACCTCCCGACTGCTTGTCTCTTTGTTCATCTCTTTGCTTTTAATATTTTTCCTATTACATGTGCACCATTGTTTTGTTGCACAAGTTAGGTTACCAACTACCACCAGCCGATGTTAGCAGGTGTCAGTGGCCACTAGAGGAAGGGGTTTTTCTCAAAGTTATTATTATTATTATTACATTATTATTATAAGAAAATCCACCTTCTCATGCATGAAAATAAAATTAACAAATAGGTCTAGTCCCATGCTTAGTATTTCAAACAGATACAGGAAAATCTCACTAAACAAATTCCCAATGTTCATGCCTAAAACGTCATGCCATGATAGATGCAATGTGTAATATGTCAGAATATATACTCTTAATAACAGATTTTCTTTAAATGTTTTGTCACCTATTGCAGTCAATGGCAATAGTCTTTAAACATAAGTTTCTCATTCATGGAGCAATCAAACTTTGTGAAAGTAAATTTCAGGCATCCCTATACTGCTTAGATCAGTGATTTTCAACCAGTGTGCCGCGGCACACTAGTGTGCCGTGAGAGATCGTCAGGTGTGCCGTTGGAAATTATCTAATATCTAGTGTCGCCCTCCTCTCCACGCCACCGGAGGCTCGGTGTACTGCACGCCTCGAGGGGGAGGTCCTAGTCCGCGGCGCCTCACGGCGTCACTGGTACGGGGGCTTTCTTTCTCTTGGAGCTCGCGGTGACCGTCGGCGGTGCAGAAGGAGGGGACCGGATACGGCGGCGGCGACTCCGGAAGCGTGTCGGGCCGTTCTCGCGGATCACCTCAGCTACGGCGCCCGCTGGGGGAACACTCCCTTCGCGCGGGGGGCCCCTTCCGGCGGTCCGGCAGCTGACTTAGAACTGGTGCGGACCAGGGGAATCCGACTGTTTAATTAAAACAAAGCATCGCGAAGGCCCACGGTGGGTGTTGACGCGATGTGATTTCTGCCCAGTGCTCTGAATGTCAAAGTGAAGAAATTCAATGAAGCGCGGGTAAATGGCGGGAGTAACTATTGGCTCTTAAGACCCCAAGGAAACATATTGTAGCGACCCAGCAGGACTATGGGGGGGACTGATGGGGAGTTTGTGGGGGGAAGGAGTTGCCCTAGTTCAGCCTGATAGGCCAGTTGGGGGAGGGGGCGGAGACAGCCAGGTTTTTTGGGCACTCCTCCAACCCCGGGAGTTAGTTGTACAGAAAGGTCAATAAATCCTGGTTCTCCGGTTAAACACCAGCCACTCTGTGTCCTCTTCATTCCGCTAGTTAGCCCCGCAGTGTCGGGCCGCAAACGCCACACTGGTGTCAGAAGTGGGATTGCCAAGCCTCCATTCCCCTCACACGCGCGGGCTACCACCGCTAGCCGCTACCGCCGCTACCACCGCTAGCCGCTACCACCGCTAGCCGCTACCACCGCTAACCGCTACCACCGCTAGCCGCTACCACCGCTAGCGGCTACCGTAGGACCGAGATGGCTGAAGGAGGAATCGGAGGGTCCGACCTGTTTAACCTATACACTCCGCCGGACACACCAATGAGAAAACCAACTGATGCAAGCCAAGCTGTAAGGAGAAAAGAAGAGAGGTCTGACTCACCACTCGCCACTTTGCTGACTGAAGTCCCCGATTTTGTGAAGAGAAGCCCGTTCCATGTTGCCGCGACAGCCGGGCCACGCGCCGTTGAGAGAGAGGTAAACAAACATGCGTGCAGACCGGACTTCAACCAAACAGACGACGATGACGTCACCGCGCCGAAAGATCGTCAGGGTAAAGTGGATGGTCAACCAAGGTCTATCCCAGAGTTACAAAAAGACATTACAGCTCAAATAGAAGATGACTTCATGCAAAGAATGAGCATGGCAATGGAGCGTGCTTTTGGACATTTCCTTAATAACTCTAGAGGCAGCATAATGTCCATGATGGGGGAATCACAGGGCTGTGTTATTAAACCACATGAAGCAGGGAACCATACTGATGCTAATAAAGCTACCAATGCTTATGCAACAGTTGCTCCTGACAGAAATGCTAAGGTTCCCCTCGACGTACCATATTCCAAGTCTAACCCCCAGTCCGACGAAGGTACGGAGGCAGCTACTTTCCCTAGCGAGAGGCTTGACGGGTGTAGCCCCCCCATCGTAGCCCCTGTTAGTTCCATGGCTGTTGCTAACCGACTAGCTGACCTGGTTCCGGCTCTGACTACTGCACTTACTGCTGCCTTGGGTACTCTCCAAAAACCAGGCCCAAACCCCGTCCCCAGGGGCAGCCGCATAAAATTGGGACGTTATGACGGCCTGACATCTAGGGAAACATACTGCGCCCAGTTTGAGCTGCTAGCGGCAGCCAATGAATGGTCCCCGGCTGAAAAGGCCGTTCAATTAGTCTCAGCACTAGAAGGGGAGGCAAGAAGAGTACTGTTGGATGTGACCACAGCCGACCTAGGAAATCCACAAGCTATATTTAGGGCCTTAAAGAGCCGTTTTGGGAGCACCACTCCTGCAGTTGTGATGAGGCAGAGGTTCAACGAACGAGTGCGGGGATCCGGAGAAAAATTAGGAGTGTTTGCGGCTGAGCTGCGTTACCTCGCAAAAAGGGGATTTCCTGATTTTGATGACGCAACGTGCTTGGTGTTAACTAAGGAAGCCTTCATTCGCGGCCTCTTACCCCTCCCATTGCGTCAGCAAGTCCGACTCGCTGACCCACAGACCTTGGAGGCAGCACTAGAGAAAGCATTGGCAGTCGAAGACATACTTACAGAAGGCTTGGACTACCAACCCAGACAGGTCTCTGTACGGCCTAAGACCCAAGCCATTCAGCCTCCTGGACCTACCTCGTACCCAACGGGCTACGAACGCAAAGCGATGTCGCCGGACGACCGACAGAACCAAGTCTGCTGGAAATGCCACCAAAGAGGTCACCCATGGCGCCTTTGTACAGTGCCTGATTCTGCCCTGCACGAGCCGGGAAACGCTCAGGGCTCGGTGTAAAGGGGAGCGACCCGAGCCACCCTTCGCTCCCCAAAGACAATGACACACGACCTGTTGCAAAAGCGCCTCACCACCCTGTCAACCATGCTCTTCTTCCCCATAACGCACTCACCGCCGACTGCTGTAGAGTGCCTGTGTTGGTTAATGGCCAATGGACCAAAGCCCTACTGGATACAGGATCAACTGCGTCGCTCCTACACCCAGACCTCGTGCCTGCCGGAACCCAAACGCAAGCAACCGATGTTCAACTCACCACAGTTACCGGGGGAAAGGCTCCCATGCTGGGGAGGTGGGAGGCTCTGATCGAAATAGAGACCTACTCAGCCTGCCAACCAGTCTGGGTCGCTGAAATAAAAGAAGACTGTTTGCTGGGAATGGACTTTCTGTGTGCGGCAGGGATTTCACTAGACTTCAGAGCACGTACCGTAACGTTCAAAGACGGGACGTCCATTCCCTTCCTGAATGATCTCCACACTCCCGAAATGGCCAACAAGGTTGGTGAGAACGGGGATGCAGAGGGGGACCCACCATGTCCTCCACAATGGGAGGCCCCTTTCGCAGAAAGCCCTCTTACAATGTCTGACAACCTCATACCCCCAGAACCAGACACATGCGCCCAGTCACACCCCCATGCTGTCATACGGATTGCAAGTGTGGTCCCCATCCCTGGGGAAGAGTCATCAGCCGGTAAAACTGTCAGAGGCATCTGGGAGAACAGTCGGGAAGGCCTAAACTCTGAGCAACAGGATAGGTTATGGAATCTCCTGTATGAGTATCGACACAGTTTTGCCACTGGCCCCAACGACGTTGGCCAAACACATTTGGTCCAACACTTTATTAAAACAGGGGATGCCCAGCCAATCCGCCAGCGGCCTAGACGATTGCCCAAAGCCCGCCAAGGTGCTGCTGAGCAGATGATACAAGAGATGAGGGACGCCGGCATTATTGAGCCATCAGAGAGTCCGTGGGTGTCACCAGTCGTAATGGTTCCTAAGAAGGACGGAGGCTCAAGGTTTTGCGTCGACTACCGACCACTGAATGACAGAACTGTGAAAGACTCCTACCCACTGCCGCGGATAGACGAGTCCCTCGATCACGTGGCTGGTTCAGCATGGTTCTCCTCATTGGACCTCCAGAGTGGGTATTGGCAGGTGGCCATGGCCCCAGAGGACAAAGCCAAGACCGCCTTCACCACGGGACGTGGCTTGTGGCAGTTCACCACCATGCCATTTGGGCTATGCAACGCCCCAGCCACATTTGAAAGGCTGATGGAAAAGGTCCTGGTGGATATGCCCCCTGAACGCTGCCTTGTCTACCTGGATGATGTCCTTGTCCATGGACCATGTTTTGACTCGGCATTAGGGAGCCTGATGGAGGCACTGGAGCGGATTAAGCGTGCAGGACTGAAGCTTCATCCGGGGAAGTGCAGATTCCTACGGCAAGAGGTCTCCTTCTTGGGCCACAGGATCAGTGGGGCTGGCATCATGACGGAGCCTGATAAGGTAGCAGCCGTCAGGGATTGGCCTACCCCTACTGACATCCACCAGCTGAGATCGTTCTTAGGACTCGCATCCTATTACAGGCGCTTTGTGGCTGGGTTCTCTACTGTAGCTGCCCCCATGTTCGTCTTAATGCGCAAAGACACACCGTACGAATGGGGGCCACAACAGAATGCAGCCTTCCACGAGCTGAAGCAGGCCTTATGTAAGGATCCAGTGCTGGTTGCACCAAACACAGAGTTGCCATTTATCCTTGATACAGACGCTAGTAACACCGGCCTTGGCGCTGTACTCTCGCAGCTGACCCCTGACGGAGAGCGGGTTGTTGCTTACCACAGTCGTACCTTGGATAAGTCGGAGAGGAACTATTGTGTCACGCGCAAGGAACTGTTGGCAGTGATTGATGCAGTAAACCATTTCAAGCACATCCTCTGCGGTCTTCCATTCACCATTCGCACTGATCATGCTGCTTTGAAGTGGCTCATGTCCTTTAAAGAGCCTGAAGGACAAGTCGCCAGATGGATCGAACAACTCCAGGCCTTTCAATTCACCATACAACACAGAGCCGGTGAGAGTCACACAAATGCAGACAGCCTCTCACGCCGACCGTGTGCCCCAGACTGTCACCACTGTGACCGGGAAGAAGAACGGGAGGCAGCTAACCTACAGACAGGGGAAGTGATCTGTCGAGCCCTATTACCCGAGGATGTTAGGGGTTGGGCTGGACTACAAACCGTGGATCCTGACCTTAAAACAGTCATGGGGTGGCTGGAAACAGACAACCGGCCGCCCTGGGAAGATGTCGTGGCCCAGTCGGCCACAGTCAGAGGCCTGTGGTCCCAATGGCCTGGGGTAGAGCTGCAGGAAGGAGTTCTGAAGAGGTGCTGGCGTGAGCCAGCCACTGGGGAGCCACGCTGGCAGGTGGTCGTGCCAAAGGACCTCCGGGACAAAGTGCTGGAGGCACATCACGGATCCCCCGGAGTAGGTCACTTTGGGGTGACAAAGACATTGAGACGACTACGGCAGGCATTCTATTGGGGCCAGAGCAGGAGAGACGTTGAGGACTACTGTCGCCGCTGCGACTCATGTACTGCCCGTAAAGGGCCCCAAGGTCAGTCCCGTGCACCTCTACAGCAGCACCGTGTCGGGGCACCGATGGACAGGGTGGCAGTCGATGTGTTGGGCCCACTTCCGCGTACCAGCAGAGGGAACCGGTACGTGCTGGTCGCCATCGACTACTTCACAAAGTGGATGGAAGCATACCCCCTACCTGACCAAGAAGCCACAACCGTGGCCGAAGCCTTGGTGCAAGGAATGTTCTGCCGCTTTGGAACACCCTCGGAGCTCCACTCTGATCAAGGGCGGAATTTTGAATCACATGTATTCGCCGCCATGTGTAGCCAACTTGGCATCCGGAAGACCAGAACCACCCCACTTCACCCTCAGAGTGACGGGTTGGTGGAGCGCTTCATGCAGACCTTAGGCGCCCAATTAGCCCTCACCACCGCTCCGGATCAGAGTGATTGGGACCTGCAACTACCCCTCATCCTCATGGCGTGCCGCAGTGCAGTCCAAGAGTCCACTGGCTGTACTCCTGCATTGTTGATGTTGGGCAGGGAGCTCAGAACGCCGCCAGAGCTGGCCTACGGACGACCGGCCGATGCACCAGATGCCATGGCTGGCCCGGAGTATGCCAGGCAGTTACAGGACCGCCTGGAAACGGCCCACGGATTCGCCAGACACCAGGCCCAGCAGGCAGGGGTTCGTCAGAAGCGATGCTATGACATGCACAGTAAGGGGCAGGACTTCCAGGCTGGGGACCTCGCCTGGGTGTATGGACCTAAGAGGGTAAGAGGCCGTTGCCCCAAGCTGGACAGCAAATGGGTTGGGCCCTGCTATGTGGCTGAGAGAGTTGGTGAGGTTGTGTATAGAGTCAGACTGGCTCCCAGAGGCCGCACAGTCGTGCTGCACAGGGATAGGATGGCACCATACCGGGGGACTCAGCAGCCCGCCTTCCCTGTGACGACTCCCAGGGCGCGGGTCAGGTCACCTCGCCACAGGAGGACACCACCGAGGCGGCAACAGAATATGCCTCAAGGGGAGGAAGTGACGCCGCTTGGAGCTGTAGTGCCGAGGAGTACGGCTGCAACGACGGGAACTCCTCTGTTGGATGGTGGAGTAAGGAGGTCGCAGAGGGAACGGCGACTTCCGGGTCGCTTTCAAGACTATAATCTTCCTCAGGGACGAGGAATTAGAGGGGGGGGCCGTGTAGCGACCCAGCAGGACTATGGGGGGGACTGATGGGGAGTTTGTGGGGGGAAGGAGTTGCCCTAGTTCAGCCTGATAGGCCAGTTGGGGGAGGGGGCAGAGACAGCCAGGTTTTTGGGTTCGCTATGTTGTTTTTTTGGGCACTCCTCCAACCCCGGGAGTTAGTTGTACAGAAAGGTCAATAAATCCTGGTTCTCCGGTTAAACACCAGCCACTCTGTGTCCTCTTCATTCCGCTAGTTAGCCCCGCAGTGTCGGGCCGCAAACGCCACAATATTAACTGTGATAAAATGGGCATAATATGTCTCTTTTAAATAACGTTTAGTTAAATCAAAGATTGTTTCATAAATCTGATTCAATTTGTGCTCATTAAAAGATCAGAGTGATAAAGGGCTGAAATAATTTAAAATAGTGCTTTTTAATAGATTTATAAACTACATTACTAACTATGTATTATATGTACTGTGTTAGGCCATAGAGTGTCATTTTGTGTCATTTTGGTTGGTGGTGTGCCCCAGGATTTTGCAAATGTAAAAAATGTGCCGCGGCTCTAAAAAGGTTGAAAATCACTGGCTTAGATGATATACAGATTATTATTTATGTCTGTTGCTATTTAGAAATGTCATCAACACACCCTGTGGTGAATCCTGTAGAGGATCTCCTACTTTAGAGAAAGCGCTCAGATTTGCTTTCTCACATACAGCCCCTCCTGAGAATGACTAGAAAATCTCTGGAGTTCAGTCCATGTCGGAAAGCAAAGTTACAGTAGTAAAAGGCTAAATTACCCATGTTAACAGTGGTTAGTGATGTTGTCAGGCAGGAGAGACACTCCATTGTGTAATGGGATTTCACAACTAAGCTATGACCGTGGTTACTTTTTTTATATGAACAACAGGAACACACACACATATATATACTGTGAATATATATATTCACAGTTCTACCATATACTGTTTGTATTATGTTTTATATTTATCAAGTGAACCAGTTGTGGTATCAAAAGTGGAAGTTTGCGTTGTAACAGCTCTGTCCATCTCTTTTTTTAGCTTGGCATACATATACATGTGGGTGGCTGTAGCTCAAGAGCAGGTCATCAGCTTATTAGGTCAGTGGTTTGATCCCAAGCTCCTCCGGTCCAAAAGAGTCTATATGGCTAGGACATTGAACTCTAAATTTCCACTGGATGATTGATAGATAGATAGATAGATAGATGTAATTTATTGATCCCAATTTGGGAAATTATTGTCTCACAACAGCATATCAAGTGCATTTCACAAAATATGAGCAAAAAAATATATATTCACAGTTATTGCAGGAGTATACAGAGAGTTTTGGTGTGGATAGAAACCATAAGAGGTGAGAATTGTAGAGTTTTGTGCTGTGGGTAGGAAGACTTCCTGTATCTATCCTTGAGGAAGCGGAGCTGAACCAGTTGGAGAAATTGCTCTGCTGTCTGTCCACTAGGTGGTGGAGAGGGTGCTTCCTAATTGTCCATGATGTATAGCAGTTTGTTGAAGCTGCTCCACAGTAGACCAAAGTGCACTGGCTACAACAGACTGATAAAATATTTCAAACATCTTGCTAAACACGTTGAAAGATCTCAGGAAATAGAGTCTGCTCATCCCTTTCTTGTACACTGCATCTGTGTTGGTTTTCCACTTTAGTCTGTTGTCGATGTGGACACCCAGGTACTTGTTATCCTCCTCTGTGAACACATCCACACCCAGAATAAGCTGTGGCTTTGAAAACCTAATTTTCCTCCTGAAGTTGATCACCATCTCCCTGGTCTTGACCGTATTCAGATGCAGATGATTTAAACCGGCCCACTCCACAAAACAATATTGTGTATTCAAATCAAATCACATTTTATCTGTATTGCCCAGTGGCGATTTTAGCCTGAAATTTCTGGTGGGGCAATTTTGTATGACGTCATGTCACCGTCACAAAAATAGAGGTAGCTGATTATTATAAGCAGTAGGCCTATATAGACCACCAGTAAGATATATTATGGGCTGCATTTTGAGTGCCAGAAGGCAGCAGAAATCCTATTTCAAATACATTTCACATTCTTTAGCACTCAGCGAAACACAAAGATGTTAAAATGATTGCAACAAAGTAAAAAGATTAGACAAATAACACGAATCAA
Source organism: Pseudopleuronectes americanus (assembly GCA_038501795.1). Taxonomy (NCBI): domain Eukaryota; kingdom Metazoa; phylum Chordata; class Actinopteri; order Pleuronectiformes; family Pleuronectidae; genus Pseudopleuronectes; species Pseudopleuronectes americanus. Next base: position 581,151 of record CM076717.1, on the reverse strand, counting down.
ATGACTCCAAAACAAGACTATAATGCTTGTGAGTCTCGTTTATTCACACACACATTCACGCTTTTTGCAGAAAGCTAAATACTGCATATCTGAACTTTGTAGCAAAAATATATTTTATTTTATTTTATATGCAAAAAGCGTGAATGTGTGTGTGAATAAACGAGACTCACAAGCATTATAGTCTTGTTTTGGAGTCATTTGATTCGTGTGTGTTTCTGTCTGTGTGTTTGCTTTGTGAAACGCTTCCCTCTTGCCGTACTTCTCTGCTGTGGGCACAACGGGCAAGCTGCAGACCAGTGCCATGGGAGCACCAATCAGCGTGAAGCACACAGGCCACTGTTAGAATTGGAAAGCAGTGATTATGCAAATGAGCCCCACGACGTTTCCCAGAGTGCTACTCGACTCCAGCGTCAGCATCACCCGGAAACAGGTCACGCCGGGAACACACCGGACGCGGAAGCGACGCCGAAGCGTGGCGGAAGCGCTAATCCCTTGCGCGCCGACGCCGAGGCGTGGCGTTAATCCCTTGAGCGGCTGGCGCTTGACTGTTCACATCGGACTCGCATTTCCCCATGCCGGTCACCCTGCCGATTCTGCTCCGCGATCACATATACAGCCCAAGTCTCTATCTCTCTTTTTACCTATATGACATGTGTGGCTGTAGTGGATGGGCAGAGGGGGACATTTTATAATGTGGTTGGTAAAAGTGGTCAAAATAAAACTCCAAGACAACAGAAGGTGAATACAAAGTATGGGATGCATATTTGATAATTTATATAATATAAAATATGTCGTCAATATCGTTTAAAATCATTTTTCAGTGTGTTTCCTGGTGCTTGACGCTAGCGTCAAGCGAAAAAAATAGACTCAACGCCGAAACGATCGCTTCACGGCGCTAGGCCGCCGCGGCGCAACGCCACGCTTTGGCGCCCGGTGTGTTCAGCGCGGCAGTTTACCTGAGCTAACAGGCTACCTCCGTCAGTGGACGCCACCCGGGTCTGTGGAGAGTTTCACTCACATCGGATGAATAATACGCTTTGAAGTTCAGCTTGATGTTCTGGCAGAGAGGCTGAAGGCGTGTGAGCTCCCGTTTCTGAGGTGAGGTTTGTCAAGTTTAGTGTTTGTATTTATCTGTAAAAGTAGTGATTCAGTACCTGCTGTAACTGGGTGTTAGCTTAGCTCGGCTAGCCCGCAGGCATGCCAGCAGCAGTAATAGCGATGCTAACGGGACCATAGCCTACGGAGTTATTGACCCGACATGAAGCCACATGATCCGGGCCACCCAGCAGAGAGAAGCGTTAGTTTATGAGGATGAGTGTGTTTGTGATCCGTATTGGTGAGTCAAATATTATTTTTTTTGGAGCTGAAGGACATGTACAAAGTTTTGTTTAATAAATAATAAAAGTTATTTGAGCTAAGTTATTTGTCTAATCCTTTTACTTTGTTGCAATCATTTTACTTTAATGCTGTATTATAGGCAACATCTTTGTGTTGCGCTGAGTGCTAAAGAATGTGAAATGTATTTGAAATAGGATTTCTGCTGCCTGCTGGCACTCAAAATGCAGCCCATAATATATCTTACTGGTGGTCTATATAGGCCTACTGCTTATAATAATCAGCTACCTCTATTTTTGTGACGGTGACATGACGTCATACAAAATTGCCCCACCAGAAATTTCAGGCTAAAATCGCCACTGTATATATCTGTCTTTTGTCATAAATCTACCATCTACCAAGAAAATTGGTAATGTGATTAATCCTGATTAATCCATAGAAACCTGTAATTAATTTGATTAAAATTTGTAATCATTTCACAGCCCTATATATTATATATGATATAAATGCCCAAATATGTATCCCATTCTTTGTTGTCCTGGAGTTTCAATTTCCCCTATTTTTCCCTTACATGATAAAACTTCCCACTCTGCCCCGAGCAGCGCCATTCTCAAGCGCGCAGCCACCTGGCTGCTCATACCGGCCCGCGATTCTGCTTCTCCGCCTGTTGTTCTATGTTACCCGTTCAATGTAGGGGTTTGGGTGTAAATGATGATGGTCATCATAGGGTAAAGGTGACAGTTCCAGACAATTATCCAGAGAGCAGGGACCGGAGCCACACTATTATGCACACTGTAGCACTCCTCTGGAAAACAAGTGAACCCAAAATTATCCAATGTGCGTTGGTTCCTTCTGTCTTGCCCAGATACTGTTACATTATACATGATATGTCCACATTTTCTCAAGTAAAAATCAATGATGATGCCTCGATGTCCTTCTCTAGCCGATTTACCTCTACATTAGATTTAAATAATAGTAAACACTCTGCTGCCCAGGATGTGCATAAATTCACTCCTTTAATCCTCATATGCAGCGTCTAAAAGCCAGGATGATAAAACTTTGATAGCCTGCACAGGTATTCTGTGTAAAAGCTTTTACATCCTCAGACACCACAGTCATGCTTTAGCCTCCAGAGTAACCAAACCAGAACATTATAGTCTATTGATTTATCCCCTGTATCTTGAGATAAAGTGGATTACACCATTCCCATTAAATTGTCATGACCACTCATCTCAGTTTACGTTGACAACACACAAAACCAGCTCAAAGATCAATATAAAACACTCCAACTGTAAATCTTTGTGCGGGTCTTACAATGGTAGAGAGGGAGAGAGCAAGAGAGAGCACAAGGGAGTGGTGGCTTTGCTGGTGACATGTTTAATTGAAGACAGCCTGATCCAGTCTGCCTTGAACCTCTTAAGGCTTGTAAATATTAGTGCCTCTGCCCTTAAATGAACATTCCCTCCGTCTTGTGCATAAGTGGGTAAAAAGCCATTAGCAACCTGTTTCAACGAATAAATGACAGTAGTAGATTGAGTCAGCCATGGAGGAAGTGTTGGGTAATTATTACACCTTTTTACCTTCAGCCTGACAGCTACCAAACCAAAGCAAGAAGACAAACTAATGAGATTGCTTTGTGATCTGAGCTGGAAATGGAGAGCAAGGCTAACAGTGTTGCTATGTAATGTATGTACTCTTTGCATCTGTGTTGAGTGTATTTAATCAGTGCGTGTTTACTTTGAACATTTACAGAGTTACCGTTTACAGACAACAACCTAATATTGAGTGATGCTTGTTTATGTGAGTTTATTCTTTCCTTGAAATTGTGTCCGAGTTCATGGACTCAAATAAATCAGTATATCTGACTAAGTAACCTAATCACAGTGTTAAATTCAATTCACTGTATAATGACTTCACTGACTTACATAAATGTGTATAATAATATTTCTTAGATAAAAACAAATAGACATAGTCCTATCAGAAATATAATGGGAACACTATCACGATCTCAAGTAGTCCTGAATTGTATATATACTCAAATACACAACTGTGTAGGACCACTTTGGGAAAAAGCAGTTTATCAATCCAAAAATAGAAGGCTACATCTGACATCAGCAAGGTGTATGGGACTCAGTCGGAATTACAGACTGTATATTAGGAGGTTAAAAATACACAGAAATGTGTGTGTGTGTGTTGCAGTAACAGTAACACACTAGAATGCCAGTAAAATGCATGTTTCCTCCAATACCCAAAAGTTTCACATATAGATTTCTTTCATCAGGTTCTATGCATTATTCACTAGGAAAATGATGAATATCTGGCAATGTTAAAGAAAGTCAAAATAAATTCCTTGATCAGGCCCCTGATCCAGATCTTATCATAAATGTAAGGGGTACTTCCTGGACCCATACCGCATCATTACATGCAAACATATAAACTGACAAATGTACTGGCGTGAAAAATAAATCATCCTAAAGGTGATTCCTCCTAAAGGTGAAAATATGTTATCACCTTAGCCTTTAAAATTATTTCTGACATATGAATAACACCCAGGACATTTGTCTTTGTCCCCATCCTTCCAATTTCTGCAATTACAATTATTCTGTTTTTGTTGAAGGTCTAAAAATGTATATCTATCATAAGAATAAATTGACTTTCAGTGTGGCCCTGTTGGAGAAAATTGTTTCACAGGTTACGTGAGAAAAGAAAAAAGCATAGCAGAAAATAGTAATCTTTACCTGAATGAGATTTTCTTGGGCTGGGGAGTTGGTTTCAACTCAGTTTCTTCAAGCTTGCTGTCCCCATCTAAACCTAAGGGAAAGTTTCTAATGTCTATTTCATCCTCTTCTGTCGGCTGGCAAACAACAAAAAGTGCATTACACCACCATTATTACCTCTCTGATTATTTTCTTAGTTTACATTCACTGGCAACATTTTACTCGTAGGCTGGGAAGCATGACGCCCTCATTAATGAGCACAAGTGGAAAGATGATGGTTTTGGTTTTACATTAAAAAGTCTGTGCCTCTCTTCTCCTGCTGCATAAACTTTTTCAATATTTGAAATAAGTGTCTTTTCATGTTAAAGTTGTCTGATTTTAGGGTTATTTGAGGGCTGGGAAATTGTTGTGGGAATTTCTGGGGAAACAGAGAAATCAACAACCGCAGTCTTTCTCATTTATTCATCACCTGCAGGTGGACTCTCTCCGGCCGAGAAGAAGTTCCTTATTGGGAGCATAAAGCTACTCAGTGCAGCTCTGCTTGTTAACTTATTCACTAACTACTTGGACAGCTGCAATGCATCTGTTGACCTGTTCCAGACATGCCTACCTTCTATGGCACTATACCAAGTTAAGAGTGATGACAAACGGAAGAGTGAGTGAGAATCAAACTATGTGGCTCTGATTTAATAAGAATAATTAAATACAGTAGAATAGATAATAATTTTAGGACCCTGACAGGTGCTGTACAGAAATTGCAGTAGTTTCCCATACACTCCACTCTTTTGACCATTCAATAAACAAAAATAAGAGCACTGGATATAGTTTTTCAACATGTCCATACCAGCTAATGTCCATACCTAACGTAAGCTTGTGATTTCTTCCACAAACCCCTTTCTTCCTTTGTGGCTCTGCTCTGTAACTCATGCAGATCAGCTGTCGTGAAAACTAAATCTTGAGGAACAAACAAAAGTTGTTGTGTAACAAGAAGAGGTCCGGCTGCTCTATTAGCTGATGCATCTGCTTTGGCATTTTTCTGTGAAACAGGATCAATATAGTATAAGCATCATATTTACAAATAGTCAACTCGTTAAAAGAATATCCCCTAGTAAATCTGCCACAAACTTATGATGTTCAATTGGCTTTCCTGTTTATGTAAGAAAAACCGCCACACCAAAAGCATATCTACTATCTTTATCAATCTTAATTATCTTTCCTGCTGCATTTTTACATGCCTCAGCTGCTTGTGCATTAGAGCTAGGAGAAAATGGCCATGCTAATATGGCCTTAACTGTTGAATTACAACAGCAAACCTCCTAAAACCTTGCCTTTGACTGGGCCGCTGATCCGTCACCAAACAGTTCCAACTTAACTTTGCGGAGTGTTGTATTCTGAAGGTGTAATCTATGAGAACAAAATATAGATTGTTTTTCCCTCCGCTGCTGAGGGAAACTACCAAAAGAGTTAAATCTAGATATCCGTAAAAATCGTGTGATGCAAGCACAGACATTTCTGCTACTGCTACTGCTCTAAGACACCTGGTCCAGCTCCACTGGCATCCAATTGAGAGGAGAAATTAGCTAATGGTCCATGTTCCGTACTGTGATGATGAAACAGCAATGATTGTAAAGAAACATATGTTGTTATTAAATTTCAAGCAAAAGCAGGATCAATCTACATTACAGAGACTGGCAAATTTGTTAAATTAAGGTTATGCCCCATTATGCATAATGTCGCTAATTTGCCTCATACCTAAATTCATATCTATTGTATATTCTATATTGAAATTAACAATCAGCAACTCATTTTACATCTGTATGACAGCCAAAAACCCAAATAATATTTTTTATATAATTGGAAATTAATTCAGGGGTTAAAGCCCTATGCGCCCTATTTGTGAATATCAGCATCTTGTCTAAGGACATGGATTGAACTGCCAACCTCAACCAAAGCCGCCCAAATAGTCAATGCAACAGCAACGTGAAAAGTAAAGTAAAGTAATGTAACCATATAACCTGGTAGGAAGAAAATTTAAAAAAGATGGAAAAAAGAGAAGGGAAAAGGGAAAAAGAACGGAGCAGAAAAATGTTGGTGGAAATATGTAAAATGAAGGAACAGAATAAAATACCACATCCATCCCGTAAAGCCCCATGATAATAATACAAACCCAAACAGATTGCAGTTATTTCACCTCTTTTCGTTGTTTGTCTTTTTGTCACTATGTCCAGGGCATTACACTGCTGGATTTGAGTAGTTTAACGTATTATCTCAAGATCCACAAGATAAACAGAAACAAGCCTACTATACTGAAAATGTTCTATTGTTTGTTGGCTGGTCGTTGTCTACAGAGCTTCTTATGTGCAGTCTATGTTGCAAAGTGAAGTTGGAAAACTTTGCATTTATCAAAATGTTACTGAATTTGTTTTATTTGTGTTCATGTGTAAATCAATGAATCAAATTGTATTTGTATAGCCCATATTCACAAATCAAAATTTGTATTATTGGCCTCTAACAAGGTTTAACATCCTCTGCCCTTAACCCTCAACAAGAATAAGGAAAAACTACAACAACAACAAAAAACAAACTTTTAACAGGGTAAAAAGAACGTAGAAACCTCAGAGAGAGACACATGTGAGGGATCCCTGCCCATTGACGGACAGAAGTGCAATAGATGTCAAGTGTAAAGGAGAACATCAGAGAAATAAGGGTATATGATGGATTATTGTCAGTACTGGTAGCATCTGAGTAGACACGTTGTAAATCAAGCAGTCTTGTTTTAATCTTAGTCGATGGTCAAAAGCCACCACAATCATGATCCACCATCACGATCGGATGCCACCATAGTGCACAATCATGATCCACTGCCGCCATCAGGATCCACCATCAGATGCCACCTCAATCGTGGTCAGTGATGCCGGTAACGCGCTACTTAGTAACGCGTTACTCTAATCTGATCACTTTTTTCAGTAACGAGTAATCTAACGCGTTACTATTTCCAAACCAGTAATCAGATTAAAGTTACTTGTCCAAGTCACTGTGCGTTACTATTTGGGTATTTGTGGTTAAACCGCTGGGCACGTGCCGCGGCTGGGGGAGCAGTCGCCCTCCTCTCCGCGCCGACGGTGGCTCGGTGTGCGGCACGCCTCAACGTTTTTTTGGGGGCGGGGGGTCCTCGTCTGCGGCGTCTCACGGCGTCGCTGGTGCGGTGGCTTTCCTTCTCTTGGGCCGTGGGTCGGTGTCCGTCGCCGGTGCAGAAGGCGGGACCGGTTGGAGGGGACCGGGTACGGCGGTCGTCGGCAGCGACTCTGGACGTGTGTCTGTTCCTTCTCGCGGATCACCTCAGTTACGGCGCCCACTGGGGGAAGCCTCCGTTGCGCAGGGGGCCCCCTCCGGCGGTTTCTAATAACGTGAGTGTTGGCAAAACCGGTTCTCATTTTTATGTTGAGGCGGCGGGGGTGTTGTCGGCAGCTGCTGATTGTAAATACTAACTAAGTTACTTTTATAATCAAGTAATCTGTAAAGTAACTAAGTTACTTTTTCAAAGTAACTGTGGCAACACTGATTGTGGTCCACCACCATTATCAGATTCCAACAGGATACAGGATCCTCCATTATTATCACTATCAGCTAGCACGATACAGCATCTGCCATTATTTTCACGCACAGCCTGCATGATACAGGATCCGCCATTACGACAAGTAAGCCTGAATTCTGGGAGCACAGTGCTCTAGTGTGGTCATATGGTTCTATTACTGTCTAAGGTATAATGATGCCATATCATTAAGGGCCTTGAAGATCGAAGTTCCTGACTGTTTCATTGGAAGCAAGGGCAATGTCGTCTAGCACAGCTATATCAAATTTAATTATGTATCTCTAAGGTGTTTATGGCCAAGTATTAGAACCTCTGTTTTATCTGAGTTTAACAAGAGAAAATTGCGTGTCTTCATGTCCTTGAGACATGCTTAAGGTTTAGTTAATATTACCTGGTTCTGGTTTTATTGACAGGTATAACTGGATGTCATCCGCATAGCAGTGGAAATTTACAGAGTGTGTCCTGATAATTATTACATTACATTACATTACATTTCATTTAGCTGACGCTTTTATCCAAAGCGACTTACAATAAGTGCATTCAACCCCAAGGGTACAGACCCGGGACAACAAGAATCAAGAAAGTACAATTTCTTCAAAATAAAGCAAAACTACAAAGTGCTATAAGTAAGTGCCATTTAAGTGCTACTAAAGTGTTAGTTTCCAAAAGTTTGTTAGTATTTTTTTTTATTTTTTTATTCAAGGTATAGTCGGAAGAGGTGTGTTTTTAGTTTTTCGGCGGAAGATGTGTAAACTTTCTGATGTCCGGATGTCAATGGGGAGCTCATGCCACCATCTAGGCGCCAGGACAGAAAACAGTCGGGATTTTGATGAGTGTTTAGCTCGCAGTGAGGGAGCAACAAGCTGATTGGCCGAAGCAGAGCGGAGTGAACGTTCTGGGCTGTAACGTTTGACCATGTCCTGGATGTAGACTGGACCTGATCCGTTCACAGCATGGTACGCAAGTACAAGTGTTTTGAACCGGATGCGAGCAGCCACTGGTAGCCAGTGGAGGGAGCGGAGAAGCGGAGTAGTGTGAGTGAATTTCGGTTGGTTAAAAACCAGTCGTGCTGCTGTTTCCTAGTGGGGCCAAAAACAGAACCATGTGGAACACCGTGGTTAATTTTGATGCGATGACTCATCATTAATTTGCACAAATTGGAATCAATCTGAAAATTAGGATTTAAACCAAAATGTGATCGTCAATAGTGTTGAATGCTGCACTATGATCTAACAGAACGAGGATTGGGACAAATCCCTGATCTGAAGCTATTAGAAGGTCATTAGTGACTTTTGACAAGGCTGTCTACGTGCTCGAACTCACAATGTAGTAGAGTAATAAGTGGGTTATTTCAGACACAGCCAATGAATGTTGTTGCAATGATGTAGATCTACACTTAGGACACTGGTGAATGTCTGTCCATCAGATATGGTGAAATCAAATAAACAAATCCTGAAGTTGGTGATTGTTACCTGCGATTTAAGCCGGTCACTGACCACTGCTGTTCTAAATCCAAGGACGTAGAGGAGGACATGTTCAAATCGGTCTAAAGACTGACCAAACTTTGAATAAACAAATGACTAGTGCCCTGTAATAGCTGTGACTCTTTTATGTAAGTTGGAATTGCAACCACTAGCAAATTCACGCAGCAATGACAACTGATTATTATCCATACTGCTTAGCTTCCTGTTGAATGTGTATGCCAAAGCGCTCCACCTGAGCCGGAATGCAAAGCTTTTTTTCGTCAGTCAATTATCTTTTGCTCATGGCTAAAAGAATGCAAAGGTGTAAAGTAACGAATTACATTTACTCAAGTTACTGTAATTGAGTAGTTTTTTTGTGTACTTTGTAATTTTTTGAGTAGTTTTTGAAATGGGTAATTTTACTTTTACTGAAGTAGATTTTGACTGGAGTATTGTACATCGCTACATTGGAATTACATCCGTTACTGAGTAAAAAAAATAACACTTGAATGCGCAAGGCAATTCTGAATGCCGTGATAGATGCTGCATAGAGTGGATGACGTTCCCTCACGTGCACGTTCATCATATGAAAACTGTAAAGTTCACTGTACATGCACAACACTGCACAGGGAGCCACCGCAGAGCGACTGCAGAGCCGCGCGTTGCCAATCCCTGGCTCCGGCGAAAGAGCGATTTGTTTACTGCACCGCCGTTAAAGAGATGCGGATGTCAATACATCAGTTCAGCTATAATATTAGTTTCGCCTCGCATTTCTCCCTCCCGGTCACGGGGCCCCACCAGTTATGCCTCCTTGCCCCATTGGTGCGAGGTGCGCACCGGGCGCACCACACAGTTTGAGAATCACTGCACTACACAGGGCCGGACCTAGCACATTTGGAGCTCTATGCAAGCTTCACTCCTGGCGCGAAAATTAAATATATATATATATTTTTTTTTAAATATTTTCTACGAAAAACAGAATTGCAACTTTCAGACAGTATTTTGCCCTGTAAGACTGCATTTCTTCTCAAACACAACAATGATTGCAATGACATGGTGCAAGCATTTGATTTAGACAGCGTCTCTACTCAGGAGCTATACCTCAGATAATATGAACCTGTTCACTGTTCAAATTCATTATTTGTCATTAAGTTGCGTTCAGTTCAACGTTCTCATAAAAATGAACGTGTTCAATGTTCATATTGTGCATTCAGTGTGCTTCCCCTTTAGTTCTGTCAAGAAGATGATTTTTTTCTGTGAAAAGTAACATTTTACAGTTTGAAATTTAAAGGTTGAATAATACATTTTTGGCCAGTTTCAGAGCTAGACTTTTCAGATTGGGTAGGAGAGGCAATTTTTTCAAGTTTCGAAGAATGCGTCAAAATGGGAAATTTATCTAAGCTATGGTATAACAATATTAATAATAATTATAATAATTATTATTATTATAATATTCATTGGGGGTTCAAAAAACCCCCAATGAATATCGGAAAAAGAGGAGATGTGACCCGGCCCGGAGGAAGCCCGGGGCCCCCGTCTGGAGCCAGGCCCAGACGGAGGGCTCGATGGCGAGCGCCTGGTGGCCGGGTTTGCCACGGAGCCCGGTCGGGCACAGCCCGAACAAACTACGTGGCACCCCCCCTCTTTTCATCTCATGGGCCCACCACCTGTGGGAAGACCCGTTGGGGTCGGGTGCGCAGCCACATGGGTGGCAGCGAAGGTCAGGGGTCTCGACGGACCAGACCCGGGCGGCAGAAGCTGGCTCTGGGGACGTGGAACGTCACCTCGCTGTGGGGAAAGGAACCGGAGCTTGTGAGGGAGGTGGAGCGCTATCAGTTAGATCTGGTGGGGCTTACCTCCACGCACAGTCTCAGCTCTGGTACCGTACTCCTGGATAAGGGTTGGACTTTATTCTTCTCCGGAGTTGCCAAGGGCGTGAGGCGCCGGGCGGGTGTGGGGATACTCATAAATCCCCGGCTGAGCGCCGCGGTGTTGGAGTTTACCCCGGTAGACGAGAGGGTCGCCTCCCTGCGCCTAAGGGTTGTAGGGGGGAAAACTCTGACTGTTGTTTGTGCGTATGCACCAAACGGCAGCTCAGAGTACTCGGCCTTCTTGGAGACCCTGAATGGAGTCCTGTATGGGGCTCCAGTAGGGGACTCCGTAGTTCTGCTGGGTGACTTCAACGCCCACGTGGGCAACGATGGAGACACCTGGAGAGGCGTGGTGGGGAGGAACGGCCTCCCTGATCTAAACCCGAGCGGTCGGTTGTTATTGGACTTCTGTGCTAGTCATGGATTATCCATAACAAACACCATGTTCGAACATAAGGGTGCTCATAAGTGTACCTGGTACCAGAGTACCCTAGGCCGAAGATCAATGATCGATTTTGTGATCGTGTCATCTGATCTGAGGCCGCATGTTTTGGACACTCGGGTAAAGAGAGGGGCGGAACTGTCAACCGACCACCATCTGGTTGTGAGTTGGATCAGGGAATGGGGGAAATTTCCGGATAGACCTGGTAAGCCCAAACGAGTAGTGCGGGTGAACTGGGAACGTCTGGAGGAGGCCCCCGTCCTAGGTATCTTCAACTCACACCTCCGGCGGAGCTTTTCTGGCATTCCTGTGGAGGTTGGGGGCATTGAGCCGGAGTGGGCGATGTTCAAAGCCTCCATTGCTGAAGCTGCGGTGGCTAGCTGTGGCCTCAGGGTCTTAGGCTCCTCAAGGGGCGGTAACCCTCGGACACCGTGGTGGACACCGGTGGTCAGGGAAGCCGTCCGATTGAAGAAGGAGGCCTTCCGGGATATGATATCCTGGAGGACTCCTGACTCGGTTGCAGGGTACCGACAGGCCCGAAGGGCTGCAGCTGCTGCCGTGTCGGAGGCTAAGCAGCGGGTGTGGGAGAAGTTCGGAGAGGCCATGGAGAAGGACTTTCGGTCGGCACCAAAGTGTTTCTGGAAGACTATCCGGCACCTCAGGAGGGGGAAACGGGGAACCATCCAAGCTGTGTACAGTAAGGATGGGACTCTGTTGACCTCAACTGAGGAGGTCGTCGGACGTTGGAAGGAACACTTTGAGGAACTCCTGAATCCGAATAACACGCCCTCTATGTTGGAGGCAGAGCTCGAGGTTGATGGTGTTTCGTCGTCAATTTCCCTGGTGGAGGTCACTGAGGTAGTCAAACATCTCCGCAGTGGCAAAGCCCCAGGGATTGATGAGATCCAGCCAGAAATGCTAAAGGCTCTGGGTGCTGAGGGGCTGTCATGGTTGACACGCCTATTCAACATCGCGTGGGAGTCGGGTACAGTGCCAAAGGAGTGGCAAACCGGGGTGGTGGTTCCCCTGTTCAAAAAGGGGGACCAGAGAGTGTATTCCAATTACCGGGGTATCACACTTCTCAGCCTCCCTGGTAAAGTCTACTCCAAGGTGCTGGAAAGGAGGGTTCGGCCGATCGTCGAACCTCAGATTGAAGAGGAACAATGCGGTTTTCGCCCCGGACGTGGAACTACGGACCAGCTCTTCACTCTCGCAAGGATCCTGGAGGGGGCCTGGGAGTATGCCCATCCGGTCTACATGTGTTTTGTGGATCTGGAGAAGGCGTATGACCGGGTCCCCCGGGAGAAACTGTGGGAGGTGCTGCGGGAGTATGGGGTAAGGGGGTCTATCCTCAGGGCCATCCAATCCCTGTACTCCCAAAGCGAGAGCTGTGTTCGCGTCCTCGGCAGCCAGTCAGTTTCTTTCTCAGTGGGTGCTGGTCTCCGCCAGGGCTGCGCCTTTTCACCAATCCTGTTTGTGATATACATGGACAGGATATCGAGGCGTAGTCGTGGTGGGGAGGGGTTGCAGTTCGGTGGTCTGAGGATCTCGTCACTGCTTTTTGCAGATGATGTGGTCCTCATTGGATCATCGGCCTGTGACCTTCAACGCTCACTGGATCGGCTGGCGGCCGAGTGTGAAGCGGCTGGGATGAGGATCAGCACCGCTAAATCTGAGGCCATGACTCTTAGCAGGAAAACCGATGGATTGCTTACTCCGGGTAGGAAATGAGTCCTTAGCCCAAGTGAAGGAGTTCAAGTACCTCGGGGTCTTGTTCGCGAGTGAGGGTACTATGGAGCGTGAGATTGGCCGGAGAATCGGAGCAGCGGGGGCGGTATTGCGTTCGCTTTACCGCACCGTTGTAACGAAAAGAGAGCTGAGCCGCAAGGCAAAGCTCTCGATCTACCGGTCGATCTTCGTTCCTATCCTCACCTATGGTCATGAGGGCTGGGTGATGACCGAAAGGACGAGATCGCGGGTACAAGCGGCCGAGATGAGTTTTCTCAGAAGGGTGGCTGGCGTCTCCCTTAGGGATAGGGTGAGAAGCTCAGCCATCCGTGAGGAACTCGGATTAGAGCCGCTGCTCCTTTACTTAGAAAGGAGTCAGCTGAGGTGGTTCGGGCATGTGGTAAGGATGCCCACTGGGCGCCTTCCTTGGGAGGTGTTTCAGGCACGTCCAGTGGGGAGGAGACCTCGGGGAAGACCCAGGACTAGGTGGAGAGATTATATCTCAACACTGGCCTGGGAACGCCTCGGGATCCCCCCGTCAGAGTTGGTCAATGTGGCCCGGGAAAGGGAAGTCTGGGGCCCCCTGCTTGAGCTGCTCCCCCCGCGACCCGACCCCGGATAAGCGGACGAAAATGAGATGAGATGAGATGAGATTATTATTATTTCAATAAACAATTGTACAGGAAGCTGAATAAATCATGACAAATCTGGAATTTAGGTATAGACAATAATAATAATATTGTTATTATTATGATGACGATGATTTTTTTAATTATTATTATTATTATAATTCCAATTACAGAGATGACTAAATTCTTCTGCTTTAACTGTCTATGGGAGCTTTTGGGAACCTTACGTTTGTGGTAATATCATTGGTTAGACTAGAAATTAGGGTGGGCATACCCCCTGCCATGCCCACCTCTAGATCTGTGCCCGGCCAGTTGTGGTATACTCTGTCCCAAATGCAGTAAACAGGAAGGAAATGGAAGAGCACACTGTAGTGGAGATATCTTTCAATCAACTGACTTAAAAATGACATTGATGATGATCTCATAAAATCAAATTTCCAAAGACACAGCTATCAGTGATATATTTTAGGTAATACAAGTTACAGATTGAACCTACTAGATCTGTCTAATGTCTAATATTCTAATTCTGCTTCTTTTGATATATTGTATCACATTTTACAAACTTATTATTTTAAACTTTTACCAATATTTAGTTTTTCTATTTTTTGATAGTGCTTTGGTTTGTATATAATTTTATTCTTGGCTGGAGTGACTTTAATGAAATTCAATATCCCCCTGGGAAAAATTCTTATTTCTGATTCTGATCAGTCTTGTCTTGCTGTCCTGGGAGCAGCTCTGCAGCAATGTTAAAATGATGATGGATTACAATAGGTAGCAAAAAAGGAGCCTATACTATGCTACAAAAAGTTTCTAAAGGAATTGCTTCTGAAAAAGAGGCTGGCTTTCTTCTCCTCATGGTGCTCTGCTTTCTGTGTCTCCTTTTACATGCTGCCCAAATATTTTAATTTTTCATCTGTGAAATGTTTCTTTTAATATCAGTCCACACAATAGGTCATTCATCTGCGTTTTATTGTTTATGTAGTCAATCAGCTGACTAGTTTCATCCATTTGTCTAAAGTCCAGTCCATCTTTGTCAATTCTTATCCATTGAGATACCTCATTCATTGTTTCGAAACCTGATTAGCAGGACTCAAGCTCGCTCCTGGTTATGTGTGCATCTGTCTGCCTTTAAATAATCAATCTGTGTTATTTGTCATATGTTGTTCATTAATCAAAGAGATAATAATAAAAGTGTCACAGCTCAGCATGTAATGCCATTAATGTTCATTTGTCATTGATCAGAGCTATTAAAGGTGGTGTGGTAGCTTAAAAGGCACTGAGCCACAACAGGCTCAATCGGGCAGGACTAAATAATTTAGTTTTGTAGCATAGGACATCTGTTTACAGAGATGAGGAAAGGGGTTAGATAGGCCAGACATGAAGACATATTTTATTTATTTTGTATTAGTTTTTAAGGGTCCTTCCTTATATTGGTAAGAATATTAGACAGTTACTGGAGATTATTTAAAATAATGAGCCGAGTAACACAGTTTTGTTAATTGTTATTACTGATTTGGTTAAAGCTTTTGATAAGATATGCTCTGTCTTTTGAAAATTTAGTTTTTTTCAATTTTGCCAAATCCTTGATTGATTGGTTAAGAGTGCTTTATGACACGGATTGAAGGATTAATAATGGTCATATATCTAAATATGTGCTCATAATGAAAGGATTGAAACAGGGATGCCCCCTGTCTCCATATATATTTATAATTGCCATGTAAAAAATTGCCACTAGAGTAATTGTCTAATGGGGACATCCAGGGACTTGAAGTTGTGGTTGTGCAAAAAACAATTTCAATGTATGCAAATTACACTAGTTTCCTATTAAATCCAGTATATTATTGTTTGCAAGCTCTCATTCACAGTGACTGTTGACTTTAACCATAGAGGTATTATCAGGTCATCCTTGAGTCCAAGTTAATGTTTGTGCCAAATTAAATAATATTCCATTTGAGCATTACCGAACATATGGACTAGACCCGAAAACATAATGCCTCCGAGCCACTGGTTGGTAGTCAGTTATTAGAAATAACTCATCTTTTGTTTCATAAAAGATCTACCTTGGTCATATAAGTCATACAGCTAGTTTGATGTTTTTTATCGTACTAAATCAGTGCTGGCTGTGTTTTTAGTTACAACCCCCAGACAGTTTGTATGAAATTCATCAACAAATAATATGGTTAAACCCTAGTTGAAGGTGAAGTAATATTTTTAGGAAATTTATCTGACCATGGTGTCAGCTTTATAAATTATGTTAGTGAAAATGGAATGCTTGTGACATTTCAATTAAACATATGGAACAATTAGCTCCCCTCTCTCATATAACGAATGATCTCTGCTGAAGGAAAAGATTGGAAACAAGAAATTGAGGAGGATGACAAAGTTGTTAGTGTGTCACCCTGTCACAAGAAAAACTACATGTTTAACAGGTAACAAGATCAATACACTTTTTTTTTATAATTTCTGTTTAACCTTTACTTGCTTAAAGTAATTTTATACTGAACATAGAAAACCTATCCTGTTTGAGGAGAATGCAAAAATCCAAGGACACTTTTGATTATATTATATATACCATGGATAACAGTAGACAAGTCAACAAACAACATTCAGTAAAAGTGTATTTATGTATTTATGTATGTATGTATAGGCACTTAGATAAGATGCTTTTTTTAACATAGTTTAATCTCAGTTTGTGTGAAACTAATATCAAACTGCAGTGAAAAAATACACAAATCCTGCACTTCACCTCTCTGGGGCATTTTGTATTCACCAGTTAGACAGAAATCGTAATCTATAGTTAAATGAATGTCTTGAAATATATTGATTGATCCTTATTATAGTTTATAAATTGATATTTTATCGTTATCGTGGGCCATGTATCTTGTATTGTATCATGAGTTATATGCTGCGTTCCCGAACCCTAGTCCATATACCCACAAATGAGCAAGTCTACAATGGGCCTCGAGCTATCTGTTTGTAAGATGTATTTTGAAACTTCCTGTTATTCTGGTTGTGATAAAGATAAAGATAAAGTAGCTTTATTGTCAATTTCTTAACATGTTCAAGACATACAAGGAATCGATACGAGATTTCCAACTCTCCCACAGTGAAACATATAAAGTGCACAGGCACAACAAATAACACAAGACATTTCCTAATACTAAGTAAACATACAGATTTTTTTTAAAGCAACATAAGGTTCTCTAAAGTGTAAACGTAGTGATAAAAGGTCAATGTATGATGTATAAGATAGTGAGAGAGTAAGCAGAACTAAGTAAGTTAAAACAAAACAAACACAGCAGAATATAAATGAAAATACTGGATCTGAGCAGTGTCCAGAGAAAGAAGCACATCCTTTTATCCTGTCAGCTCCACATTAGGTTTTTAAACTGTCTTGACAAGCTTCAGCGCCAATACTCAATACGACTGGACTTTGGTGTTTATACAATGGTTTGTATACGTGTTAAGAAAGATGTAGTTGTGGTGAGTGGGATGATAATGTTGATGATAATAACCTGGCATGCATTTTAAGAGTAAACCACTTACCCTGTTCTCCCTAATCTCTGCGACAGTGTCATGACCATAGCCAAAGACCCAATACACCATAGGCCATCTCAATACATACTTTATTTTTGGGGAACAATTCCTAGTGCTCTCTCTTTTTCTTTAATCCATCTCTCTTTAACAGTCCAGTCATTGTCTTATCATGCTGTCTTCCAAAATAAATAATCAAATAAAATCAAACTCCTTCCTATATGTTTTGCTTCTCATTTCCTTTATCCATCTGCACCTGCCTGTGTTTGCATTCACATTTTCTGTCCCAAATTAACTGTTGGCAAATATTACAGCTAGGTTCACATGCACCCCTCACTCTAACCCAGAATCATAGTCTTAACTACAGCCAACATTTCAATAAATCTTGACTTTGCCTGGATCCAGGATCAATCGCTCATCATTCAAGTCCTTCGAAAATCCAATATACAATTAACTAATAAATGCTCCGATTACTTGGCATATGTGTTAAAATACTCAAAATCCTACTAAGAAACTAGGAAACATTTATACTGTTAAATGTGCATCAAGACTGTAGGAGATGTCGAGCCTGGTCCCGTCCGGACCACACAGCGTCGTGTTCGTTGATTCGAGGTTCAAGTGGGAAAAGGCCATTTATTTTGACAGATTCATGTGTTTAAAAGTTTCCCAGTAACAAGTTTATTATATGAGAACAATACTTACAGAGAGTCTCTGGGGTTCTGCCGGACACGTCACCAGGGTCTCTGGATCATGTCGAGAAGAAGCTCACTTTCATCCTAAGTCCACAGTATTATAAAGACACAGGGTGCAGCAAAGAGGCGGTTCTTTTTCTTTGAGGGAATTCAGTTATTGGCCAGGTGTATACTGCTTCCTCAGAGTGCAGTTTTTTGCAAGCACATCACTTGTAAGGGAAAATTCAACCCACCAGGTTTCCCACTACTGTGGCCTTGGCAAACAGGGAGTCCACTACAGCGGACGGACCCAGAAGATAAGACACAGAGGAGGATTTCATATCTTTTTCTCACCACTTTTAATGAAGCACCTCTTTGTATTAGCTCTGGCATGTCCTCTCCCTTTTCCTGAGCACCCGTGCTTGTTGTGCAAACTATGCAAAGCCTACCACTACAAAGGCGTCAACGGCAACTCAAGTCTGTGAGTATCCTTATTCCATATCTCAAGATAAATTTCCATCACACACTTTTCTCTGAATTGTATTTTGCAGTCAGATTGACAATCAGATTGACACCTGCTCATGTGCCTGGTTACCAGTCAATTGCTAACGGCTGGTTTCTTGTTTTGTCTCTTTCTGTGGTCGTGCCCTGGGCTTGACCCTGTGTCTGAGTCAAAAAGATAGACATCATTCCAATAAAAGAAACAGTTGTGGCATAAGCTTATTTCAAAGTATTGTCTGGGTATCAAGTTCCTGTTTCCACCTGTCTGGCTCGCAGTTTGTTTGAGGAACCAACTGTCATAAACATGTTTTTTAGTTACACAGGTTACAGTGACAGTTTATACTTTGTATTATGCATTATTGATTATATGGACTATGCAGCTGAAATTATTCATAGGATACAGGTATAATATAGTCACAAGATACAGAGAAACATAGATATCTCAACAGGGACCACTGGAATGTCTGTAGGCTTAAAAGCTGATGTTTTCCTTGGCTCCACTCTGTGTCCCTCTCTGTGTCCCACTCTGTGTCCCATGTGTGTCCCACTCTGTGTTTCATTCTGTGTTTCACTCTGTGTTCCACTCTATTTAGATCTGTGTTTCACTCTGTATTAAGGTTTGTATTCTACTCTGCATCCTGTTTTATTTTGAAAGTCTGATCTCCCTTGTGTTTCTGTTTACTTTATTCCTGCCCTCGTTGTCTTCGTGCCACCTCATTTCACCCACATAGATCCTGCACTTTGAGATATCTGTGTTTCCTTGTTTTTTGTGATGCTTGCTTCAGTTCAGACCCTTTGAATTTTGTTCTAGTTTCTCAGTGTTTTCTGTTTGAGGATTTTTGCCTCATTAAAAGGACACGTTCAGTTATACATGTTTGTCTCTGCAACTTGGATCCTTGTGTTTCCACTTAAAACCTGACAATTTCTTAATTTGTCCTAGTCAGTTATACTCGTTATGACCAACTTGTAAAATTTAAATAATCATGACCTACATCGACACCAGTCAATTTCAAAACACGTCACGTTTCATTCCCTAAATGTTTTCAGCTTTTTACAAAACTAAGGGCTGTAGATACAGTTATTACTTGTAAGACTTGATGTCACTTTGGATTTCCCAATGACACAAGATGTGTACATCACTGAAAAATTAAAAAAATGTCCAGTCCCTTATGGGCTGATTAGTGTGTATTGGAACAATACTAGACCTACTGCCAGGATTATTTTGACAAATTACTCCAAAATGTGTAAGGTGGATAGACAAATCCAGGTTGGCTGGCTATCATAAATCAGAAGGCAAGCGGAACAACATTGGCTATTGGCCTGTTAGCAACATAAATGCTCTTAATCACCAAGCTTCTCAATCAAATATATTCACAGTAAAAAAATTAAGTAGAAGGCTAGATTAAGAAAAGCCCCTGCACATGTTGACTGAGGGCATTGCAAGAAAGTAAGGAGAGAAGAAACTAAAAAAAGGTCAAAGTTTCTCCAGAAACATTATGCATAATTATTCCTGAATTACAAATAGATTTAAATACATTTTCAAATATATTTTTTAATTAATTGCATAACATTCAATTTGGTTCTGATATGGATCTGTCTTAATCCTTATACTCTAAATACTTTTAAATTTGATCTTTCCCTACATTTTTCTCCACCATTTTCATTGTTATGCACCAAAAAAAAACATGGCAATGTGAAAAACGACCTATAGATTAAACATGATAAAGCCATCACTATATATGTTTTTTTATAAACCAGTTTTCTGAATCTGACAAACAGCTACAGGGAGCAATGGCATTTAACAAAATCGCAGTCTGACGAAACTCAATCTGTGTACAACAGTGTCCCACTGTTATTTTGTGTTACGCCTCACCATGTGTTACACTCAGCCACTCCTTCCCTCCTTTGTCTCTCTCCCTATCTCGGGGAGTGCGTAGACAGTCCTTAATGAGCTGCATGTATACTAAGTAGCCAGATGCCATGGGACAGCCATTAGCTCATATCACGTCTGCCGACCCTAGACCAACAGTCACCAGTTTGATAGATATGGTCAAATCCGTCTCATCTATGTTATGCTGCTGATCAAGGGCTTACTATATGACTTTCAGTTAAGAGGTTTTTAAATGAAATTAAAATCAAAATTATATTATTATATATTATCAATATATCTGAGGTAAATAAAGCACAAAATATTATCTATAGGATTAGATTAAAAAAAGTCTGTGTCAATGGGGTAGATTGGTCACTGTGGACCTCCAGCAGCCCCTTAAGCATTTGCTGGGGCCGAATTAATAAGTAAATAAATAATACATTTGTCAGTTGTATCTCACTTGAATTCAGCTGCTGTAAAATGTAATATGTGGGGTTCACAATCATATTTATACACAGCAAAAGATTAAATTCTTGAGGATGAATTTATGATAGGATCACCCTCATATAAACAATGTCATCTGATCACAATGCTGTGTAGTGTTAAGTGACTTTGTGAAATAAAAATTAAATTTTTTTTTGCTATTAGTTGAACATTTTACACAATAATAACTGTAAAAATCCAAACTGCCAGGATTGACAGAAGTGCAATATGGTAAATTATATGTATTTATATAGCACTTTTATGACCAGGATGTCCACTCAAAGCGCTTTACAGTAAATCAATGATCAGCATTTTTGCTATGAGGACAGCACTCCTGTCAGGGGCAATGTAGGTTACATTGTCTTCCTCAAGGACACTTCAGCATGCAGAATAATGTGCGAAAAGGAAAGACTGAGACCAATCATGATCCACAATCTGGACAAAGCCTTTATCTTTCAAGCTAGAAAGCATTATTTTGTGACTTTTGTCAAACCTGTTTCTGTCTTGTGATGAGCTCAAAACCCAGACTGAAAAAAGTCTTCTTACACATTATTGTTCTGAAGAAAGTCACATCAATCTCTGGGGAACTAAAGGCCTATGTTACGGCCCTGTGTGTATCTCTGATAATGTTCTGTTCTTCCCCCCCTAGTGTGTGAGCAGTCTTCTCTCAGTGTGAGTGTGTGTGTGCCTAAATTGACAGCAGGTTGGACCTGCTTCCCAGGGTGGTGTGACGCCACCCGGTACCCTGAAGCAGTCCCACTGCGCTCGTTGAAAGCCCGAGTCATCGTGAAGGCACTAGTCAAATTAATTTCCACATTCGGCCTTCCCAGACATATCCAGAGCGACCAAGGCTCAAACTTTATGTCCAAAATATTTGCCCAGGTCATGATCGAGTTGAATATTAAGCACAGTGGCGATTTTAGCCTGAAATTTCTGGTGGGGCAATTTTGTATGACGTCATGTCACCGTCACAAAAATAGAGGTAGCTGATTATTATAAGCAGTAGGCCTATATAGACCACCAGTAAGATATATTATGGGCTGCATTTTGAGTGCCAGCAGGCAGCAGAAATCCTATTTCAAATACATTTCACATTCTTTAGCACTCAGCGAAACACAAAGATGTTAAAATGATTGCAACAAAGTAAAAAGATTAGACAAATAACTTAGCTCAAATAACTTTTATTATTTATTAAATGTCCGAGCGCCTCGGAGAGCTTTTCGTGCACCTCTGATTTTTCTAACTACACGGCGGCATGGCGGAGAGCCTACGGATAGCCCTTGGCTGTGATTGTTCAGCTAACGAAATTTCCGGACCTCAAACTTCCTGTTTCATTCCCTATAGAGCAATAAACACAAATACAACTACGACTCTATGATTAATATGACAAGTGTGTTAAGCCAGTGGAGTTGTCCTGCTGATGGTGGCTGGTTAGAGCACTAACGGCATGTGTGGACGGTCACATACGGTTATAAAGCCCTTTCATAACGGTGCTAGCGGCGCTAGCCACCATGCTAACTGCGGTGGGAACAGCGCAAAAACCCGCTGACTTTAATTGTAATAAACGGCTGTCATGACATTGTTTCTCAAACCCCGTCAGGTCAGAAGCAAACACTTGGTAGTAGTTAGTATCAGGAGTCCCTGCTGACTGTGTGTGGAAGCTGGGGGGGAGCTAGCTGCCTCCGTGTAGCTTCAAGCTGTGGAAATAGCAACGCAGTTCGGAAACAAGACCGGGGAACCGCTGCGCTAAGACACGATAACATAAACATTATGACCCGCAGGGTGTCACTTTATTTCAGCAAAAACTGTCGCGCCATCAACAGCCTTTGTCTGTTAGTTGCCATCGTTCGCTGTGTATGAGACGCCGGGAGGACGTCAATAAACCAGCGTGGACTTCTTCTACACACCTCATGAGGTAGGCTTCTCTAAGCTTGTCTTCCGTTGCGCCACCTAATGGTCTGGCGGTGAATTGTTTTCAGTACAAAAAGGCTCGCACGACTATAAATCAAAAAGTGTCCGTCCGATCCGTCCGCATACAGAGGCCTTGGTTTTAGAAGGACCCGTCTGTTAAATTGAGGTGTGGTATTGAGTTAAATGTCAATGGAACTATTTCGATACATTTTGCAACAGCACTTTCAGATAGTCCAGTAATAAGACATTAAAGGTTATTATAATATGATCTGATAGAACAAGATCATGTGTAAGCAGTTACATTTTAAATTTGTACACCTCAGGTGGGACCACAGGTCAAGGGTGTGATTAAACAGCAAGTCTAATGTAAAAATAAACTCCATAATAAGGATATCATTATTAATGTGAAATAAACTATGAAATCATCTACAATAATAACTTTTTCTGTCTTGATGAAAAGGCTCGATACGAATTTCAATCAAAACTCAGAATAAGCCACAGGAGCACAGCAAACTACAGCAAAGAGCTTGTACATTTAAATATAACCGCTAAAGTCTACTGTAGAGTCCAAAAAATATATATTACGTTTATATATATAGTGTATCAAGTTATATTCTACATTATTTTCTTACAAAACAACAAGTCTCATGAAAAGCCTTAAATCAAAAGGGAATGTATCTATTGACATACACCACATACATAACACACACATTTATTGATATACACCACATACACAACACACACATTTATTGACATACACCGCATACATTCCTTATACCTTTTTATTACACTCTGTAGAACAGTCAACACTTTATATCACACATCCCAGCTCCCTGTTTCCATTCACACACAGATAATGAGACCTTGGCTAAAATCTCTCCCACACAACACACTAAGGCAGCTGCTTTGAGGCAGGAACATTATGACCTCTGGTAACCACGACAACGGACGATACCTTCATCACGCAACGTTCCAAGAGGAAGATGCAGCGGCCTCCATCTAGTTTTGACCAATCCAAGAAGAACCCCTGTCACACCCAATATATCAATATAAAACCTCTGTGCCCACTCTGTCTACCGCCTCTTTTCTTGTGCAGCCTGCTGCGCAGCATTAGATGCCCATGCATGTCCATTTGCTGAACACCGCAGTTTCCTGACCTGTGACCTCTGAATAAATCTGCTTAATTTTAACTTGAGAACGACGACTCCTCTCCTTTGATTTCCACTCGCAACATATCTAACCAACAAAAGTTTTAAAGATTTGTGCTTCATATTTATCGAACTCGTACAGATACTATTAAAAACACAGCAATAGGACAATCCGACATGAGTCATGAATGCATACACCGTAGTGTATTTAGACCCAGTCCCACAATATCCATTCTGCTCCTTTGAATAATGACTAACATATAGGTTACAGTATATCTACGGGAGGTGTTCAGACCCTTATACTTTTTTTCAACATAATCTTCATAATGATAAAAAAGATAGACAAAGATGGTATAGTGTGAAACCTCCCTGAAAGGGGTCTGAGAAAACTCCCTTATCCCTCTTCTCCTCCCACCCCACATCCTTTCAAATCCCAGCTCCTTGTTGAGGTTGTTAGTGTTGCATGACTAGCAGTGCCTTTCTGAGAATTTCAAGGTGTAATGGCTGTCTAGCTGGGATAGGGTGGAGGGGCTAGAAGAGGTTGTGCACAGCAGGGGGAGGAGGTTAAAACAAACATATATTTTATTAATTGGGGGATGCCTTTAGTGATCTTTATGAATCATTCGCATTGTACATTTCATTGTAGTTGCTGTCACTTCACTTTTGTTTTGAAGGGCAGAGGGGGCTGGTTAATTATATGACTTTGACCATCGAATGCTGGGTTATGAATTCAGCCACTGTGATTATAACCATAAAACCTAACAAACTAACTTTTATTTCATACACTGAGACCTGAGTCTGAGTTTAGTGTTGAGGCACAGAATTTTAGGTTTTAAGGCCAATTTATTTTCCAGCAGGTGTGTGTTAGCTTGTTAGTTTGCCACTAGTTATTTCATGTCCTGGTTGATGACTCAATCAGAGCTGTTGAGTCTTAAAAGTTAAATAGTCTGATAGATAAAGATATTTTATTCATTTATTATTATATAATTGGTATCTTCATTGGTGGATATTGATCTGTCCTAAGAAATACATTATTGTTTGTTGTCTTACTTATCACTCCCACTCCTGTGCCGATCCGGAAGGTCCTGGCTGACGTTAATCCAGTTCCGGCGTCGGGGTCCTGGCAGCTACCACGCCAGTCCCAGTTCCGCACTGGAGTGTTGCGGAAGACACCACTTCCGGGGTCGGGGATCTCAGCAGGCGCTACTCCAGTCCCTGTCTCGCGCCGGACGCTCCCTGCTGACATCACTCCAGTTCCGGCGTCGGGGGTCCTGTCAGCAGCTACTCCAATTCCTGCCTCACGTCCGGGGCTGAAGTCTACGACCCTTGACGTTTCTGGACAGCTGCAGAAGTGGCTATCATCTCATGCGCCCCCATGCTTCGTCCCTGACCGGCCTCCTGGCCGTCCACCTGAGCCCCTGTGCTTCGGCCCTGTGCTTCGTCACTGAGTGCTATACTCTAGCTGTAGGAACACCATGCTAGCACTAAGTACTTATCTCCTTTTCTTCCAAGTAGCCCCAGCAGATTTGTAAACTGCATATTGATGCTGCCAATCTCCTGTTGTACCACATCCCAAAATATTTAATAGAGTGTCATCTAGTGACTTGTGAGGTCACTGAAGTGGATTGAAATGTTCATGAGACCAGTCTGAGATGTTTACATTGTGACATCCTAACCCTAAACCATAAAATAAACACTGGTCTCTGCACAGGTCCTCCTTCATTCACTGTGAACCCAAGAGCAAGATTGGCTTCATCATACTTTCTTTTCAACTTAGTTTTTGAAAACCGTCTCTTGATTGACCCTGAATGGCTGCTTCACATCAACAAGCTCTGATCTCACCGTGTCTCTCTGAGCATCCTTGTATGAATCTCTTTCTTCCTTTGCAAAGTCTAACTGACTGTTAATTTTCAATTGACACACTGTCTTCAGAAATCTGACAGCTTGTTCTACACCGATGTCCATGCCGCAGGTGGTGTTGGATGTATGTCTACAATACAGCTGTCAATGATTTGGTGGTGGTTATCTATGGTTTCAAGTTGCTAATCCCAACACTGGTCATCTCTGGACAAGCGGATGACATGATTGTTGGTAGCAATGCTATCAAGCTGCTCATACACCTGATCACTGGCTGCACCAGTTGACACTGCAGATGATGTATGTGGCCAGTTCTTGTCCCTGCTCTCCAACACTAAGAAATGGCGGGGAGGGCCCATGCCTGACAAGATCGGCACCGTAAAGTTGAGGCAGAGTGTTACACATGAACACCTTGTTGTGAATACCTTGTCACGGGCAAGCTGCCCACATCTGCACCTTTATCAGTGTGGAGCACAGTGATTGTTGCACCAACACAATCAAAATTTAGGCCCGGAAATGTGATGGTTGACCATGTTGTCATGCCTTTTCGGGGTGACAGGTGAGTTCCTTTAAACTGATCAACCCTAGCAGTAAGGAAATTACTCTCAGGAGAAACTGAAAGATTGCAGATGTATTCGCCTGTCTCGCAGTAGAGGAGCTGTGTCACCTGAGAAAGTTTCTGTCAATAACCATGGTGTCACACAGGGCTCTGTGACAACAAAGTCCCCTGAGCAGAGAAAATATTCTTTAAACTAGTTGGGACTACAAGACTTAGACTTGGATGGCTGTTAGGTGTCTGACCAGTGGAAAGATAGAATTTTCTATCTTGATGAGAAGTACGATTCGTTTATTTCAAGGGACAAGATGGACTGTGGGGAGGCTACAGACTTCCTCCACAAAATACACCTTGTGGACGAGAGACCATTTCAACTACCCTACCGCCGAGTACCACCAGGCCAGTATGAGAAGTTGAGAACAGCACTCAATGAAATGGAGTTATGAGGCATAATCTGGAAGTGCAAAGTGAGTATGCATCCACACTGATCTTGGTGTGGAAGAAAGATGACAGTCTGTGCATCTGTACTGACTTCAGATTGCTCAATGCAAAGACTGTGAAAGATGCGCACCCACTGCCTCACCAAGCATATGCCCTGGCTGTGCTTGGAGGGAATGTTTTTTCTTTTCCACTATGGACTTGATTTTTACCTTCTGAAGAGTCCTTAACCAACTACTCTCTCAGTAGTTAAACTGTCCTCAACAAAGAAGCTAAACTGCCAGTAACACAAATTTGACAGCTGCTATTGTTTCAGTTTTTTTACATTGATTGTAAGATAAGGATGATGAAAGAACAAGAGCTTAAAAGTATCCATTCCACTGAACTGATCTAAACTGGGAACATTTCCAATGCAAATAGAAACAAATTTCTGTTAATTGGAAAAAATTCAACTTTAAGGAGTACAGGAGTCTCACTTGAATTTCTTTCTCTGATAATTCTGCCTAGCTATCAAGATTGCCTGCGTTATTTAGTCCTTTGCAGTCTGTCTGATTTTAACAACTTCTTATCGTCAAGCTGGATGTTATTAATGATAAAAGCAACAGTTCATAATATAATGACCATGATAATAATAATAATATGAAGAAGAAATATTATTATTATTATTATAGTTGTTCTTATTCCTTCAGCTCAGGAGTCAGAGATATAGATAGCAGCATAAGTAATGGTTCAGGACTCTCCTGATCCAGCGCTAACTATAGACTTTATCAAAAAGGAACATTTAAGCATAAATGTAGAGATAGTGTCTGCCTCCCGAACCCAGAGTTGGAGCTGGTTCCACAAGAGAAGAGCCTGGTAGCTGAAGGCTCTACCTTGTGAAGCCAGAGAATGAAAATATACCCTTACTATCTTAATTTTGCTTTATAGTACAGGCCCCTGATCTTTTGTATCGTTTCAAGCATCTTGGATTTGTCGTATTAAATCACTTCATCTCCTTTTGTTTCCCTTGACTATGCATAGAGGCCAAATAAGATTTGGATTTAAATATATATATTTATACACTCCTGATCAAAATCTTAAGACCAGTTAAAAAAATTGCATGAATTTGCATTTTGCACTGTTGGATCTTAGGAAGGTTCTAAGTAGAGATTCAAAATGCAAAAAGAAGAAATGGGAACAAGAGACCAAAAGTTGTGAGCAGGCAATTTAATGAAAACAACAATTTAACTCAAATAGGCTGTTCATCAGCCTTTAAAAGCCAAAATCTGTGCAAAAACGTTACAGATTTCCTTCCAAAACCTGGAGGCAAACTGGGGACCCCGGTCCGACACTACATCCTGAGAGAGTCCGTGTAAACGAAAAACATGAGACAACATAACCTCTGCCGTTCACAGCCAGCAGCTCCCTGTTGCCCACATCATAATTCCTTTCAGCAGGGGAAAGCTTCCTGGAAAAGAAAGCACAGGGGTGAACCTTGTTGTCCTTGGAACAGCGCTGAGAGAGGACTGCCCCCGTCCCCACCCCAGAAGCGTCGACCTCGACGATAAACTGCAGCTTCGGGTCTGGCAAGGTGAGGATGGGTGCAGAAGAGAACCGCTGCTTAAGAGATAGAAAGGCCTCTTCTTCCTGGAAACTCCATGAAAACCTGGTTCCTGGGGACGTGAGGGCATGGAGAGGAGCTGCAACAGAGCTGTAGTTCCTGATGAAACGCCTGTAGAAATTTGCAAAGCCCAAGAACCTCTGCAGCTGCTTCCTGTCTGAGGGAACAGGCCAATCCATAACTCCACTGACCTTAGCAGGGTCCATCTGGATGCTGCCGGGTGCCACAATGAACCCCAGGAAGCTAACAGTTCGCTGATGAAATTCACATTTTTCAGCCTTAACAAAAAGCTGATTCTCCAGCAGCCACTGCAGAACCCGTCGGACATGCTGAACATGCTCCTCCTCTGACTTGGAAAAAATCAAGATGTCATCCAGGTAAATAAACACAAACTTATTTAACATGTCCCTCATAACATCGTTGACTAACGCCTGAAAAACTGCCGGGGCGTTAGTTAAACCAAATGGCATGACCAAATACTCGTAGTGGCCGCTAGGTGTGTTAAAGGCCGTTTTCCATTCGTCCCCCTCCCGTATGCGAACTAAATGATAAGCATTTCTTAAATCCAGTTTGGAAAAAATGGATGCCCCTTTTAATAGTTCAAAAGCAGAAGAAATGAGTGGGAGAGGGTACCTGTTTTTGACCATGACATTGTTCAGACCTCTGTAGTCGATGCAAGGACGCAGGGATTTGTCCTTCTTACTGACAAAAAAAAACGGAACCAGTAGGAGACGATGACGGACGGATAATTCCAGTAGCCAGGGAGCCTTGAATGTATTTATTCATGGCCTCCGTCTCAGGGACAGACAAGGAGTAAAGACGACCCTTAGGAAGCGAGGCACCAGGGAGGAGGTCGATGGTACAGTCATAGGGCCGATGGGGGGGTAAGGACGTAGCGCGGGACTTGTTGAAAACCTCCTTCAAATCCAAGTAGACGGGTGGAACCTTCGAGAGATCAGGAAAATCTGGGGAAGAGTCAGAGTTCTGGGGACAACTAGCAGAGGCAGACACAAGACAGGATGAGAGGCAAAATTCACTCCATCCTAAAATCAACCCAGTTAACCAGTCAATGTGAGGGTTGTGTCTCTTGAGCCAAGGCAGGCCCAAAACAAGTGGCACCTGAGGTGAGTCAATGAGCAAAAAGGATATCATCTCAGCGTGGTTACCTGAGATCATGAGTCTCAAAGCTGGAGTACGGTGAGTAACACGACACAACAGGCGGCCATCCAGGGCGTTGGCCTCCCGGGGAACAGGGAGTGGTTCTGGGATCAGCTTGAGCTGCTTAGCTAGCTCCCGATCCAAGAAGTTCTCATCGGCTCCAGAATCCACAAACACAGATAGTTCCAGGGAAACCTCAGGAGATCTCAGACAGGCATGGGTTAATGGTCTGAAGGGACTAGAGGAAGTTGAGGTTTGGCTCACCAATAAACCTCTCCTTATTGATGAGCCCGGTCTTTTAACGGACAAGCCGCCAGGAAATGGCCCAGCTTTCCGCAGTAGAGGCATCTTCCCTCCCTACGGCGGCGCTGACGTTCCTCAGAAGAGAGGGGAGTGCGACCGAGTTGCATGGGTTCCTCTGTCCCACAGGGAGACACCGTGGCGCTGTCCGCTGGCCTCACTGGAGCAGAAGAAGGAGCAGGAAACCGGAATGGCGAAGGCTGCCCCCATCGGGCTGGCGATCTATCGTTACGAGCCTTCTCCATCCTCCTCTCATGGAGTCGATTATCAATCTTTATAGCCAGAGCGACCAGAGAATCGAAGGTGGATGGCAGATCGAGTGGGGCCAGGTGGTCTTTAATGTCCTCGGAGAGACTGTGCAGGAAAGTGTCACACAATGAATTATCACCCCACTCGCTCTCTGAAGCCAGGGTGCGGAAGCGTATAGCATGATCGGCGACTCGAATGCCTCCCTGTCGCAGGTCCAACAGTCCACGAGCCGCCTCTCTGCCTGGTGTGCGATGATCGAAAACTTTGCGGAGGGCTTCCGCGAAGCTCCTCGCTGAGACACAGGTTAACGACCTCTTGTCCCACTCTGCGGTAGCCCACTCTCGGGCCCTTCCTGAAAGGTGAGTAATCATAAACGCCACCCGGGAGCTCTCTGAGGGGTAAGAGTGAGGCTGCAGTTCAAAAGTCATTGAGCAGAGTGACAGGAAGGAGCGGCAGGTAGAAGGATCACCATCATACCTCTCGATACTAGGGAGACGGGGGTCAGGGTGAACAACAGGATGAGTCTCCCTGGGCTGAGGAGCAGGCTGAGCAGGTGGATCCGAGGCAGTGGTTCTCAGGCTAGCGAGCATCTGTTGCATCTGGTTGGAAAGGTCTCGGAACTGGTCTGACAGGGAAGTTTGAAACGCGTCCTGTCTGGCTTGCAATTGCTGCACGCCCCCCACCAGAGAGGACAGCTGCTGCTCATGATTGTGAAGTAAACTCCCTTGGGCACGGAGAGCTGAGCGAAAAACTTCTTCCTCTGCTGAGTCAGTCATGGCCAGATTGTACTGTGACAGTCCTTTACCGATCTGAGACTCAGTTGCAGAAAAGAAGAACGGGATGCAAAATGAAATGTAAAAATAAAACTTTACTTCAAAGCCCATTCAGGGATAAGGCAAAATCCATAGTCAAAGGTCCAGGCAGAGTCAAAAAACAGGTAATCCAAAACACGAGGGAAATAGCTGGAAAGCATGCACACACGACGACAAAGACAATCTGGCAGAGAGTGAGGGGAAACACAGGGTTTAAATAGGGAGTGCTTAATGAGAAACAAGGTACAGGTGCGTGGGGGGAAACAAACAGGAAGTAAAGCTAGACACAGGACACAAGAACCCAGACACCAAAATAAAACAGGAAGTGGACACAAACAAACAGATTGAACAGATGTTACAGTTTTCTGTTTCCTCCTTGAGAGTGATTTTTCGTTTGTTAAAGTTTTCTAGTTTAGCTTCGTTTTGTGTTGTTTGTAATCTGTTCTTCTTCCTCCCTTTTGGAGCGATTTATGTTTAGAGAGTTTTAGTTAGTTTGATGAGCCTCCTGTTTAGGTGAGCCTTTTCTTTTGTCCTGTTTCATAGTAGTTTGGTTTTCCTCCTTCGGGGCGCTTTTGATTTCTTGCTCTAGCCTTTGTTTGTCATCCTTTGGGAGCGATTTATGTTTTATACCTTTTTCTTTTTCTAGTAAGAGTTTTGAATTTATTAGGGAGTTTTTCTATCCCCGAGTTATTTGTTCAGGTCATAGATATATTAAGTGAGTTTTTCATAGCCCAATTGTTTGTCACTCTTCATAGAGGATCGAAATTCAATAAAGTGTGCTGGTACGTGTAATCCTCTGCATCTGAGTCCTCATTTCAGTCCAGGCCTGACAAATATATCAGCATCAGTAACAGCAAACTGCATTCTACTCTATTTTCTAATAACGCAAGATTTAAAAATGTTTGTGATCATTGGAATCAAATCAGTCCTATTCCATTCTGTCAGGTATCACATATGCTGTGCATTTAGTAAAGCTCCACTGTGCATACAGAATCCTGTCACCTCTGCATCCAAATACTACAATTGAATAAGCAGATAGGGTTTGATTAGTCTGCTATCCATCATCAATTACTATCTACATACAAGCAGCAAATTTGTGGGGTCCATGAAGTCTGGCTCTATAGGCAGCCTTCAATGTAGTTCTTTCCAAACTCAAAACAAAATCCTTACCACTCAGACACTGCTTCCAAATACAAACACTTAACCTAATTGTAAAGCAATGCCAAACAATTACTTTGGAGATAGGAAGGCAGAAAAGCCAGAGTGGGTTGGATTGTTATCTGAGCAAAAGTAGATTCAGAATTTACTGTAATAAATCAATCAAATTGTATTTGTATAGCCCATATTAACAAATAACAATTTGTCTCTTAGGGCTTTAACATGGTGTGACATCCTCTGTCCTTAAACCTCAACAAAACATGAGATCAACCTTTGTTATGATCTCAACAGCTGCAGTGTTGACATTGTGAATGATTAGACATCCTGAACATTCATGTCCCAGCTGTGATGATTGGGTATAGCTAATAGCACAGATGAAGCAGAGTCAGACTCTGAATCGAGAGATTCTGATGGCTGAGCAGAAGTGAACCACCCTTCTCTATAGTAGCCAATGCAATTTATGGAAGGAGTCATGTCTGTGTAAAGTTGAATGCCCATGGTTTGAGTGAAGTCATTAAAGAAGTAGGAAATGTTTCTCTAGGAAAATAGGAAATGTTGTGATATTTAAATTTACCTTTTGCATGTAAAGTCCAGAATGACCATATCATTATGAGGCAGGCTGTATTAAAAGCTTGACAGTTAGGATTTGTCTTAAGGATTAAGTTGGACAGCATTATTGATGTGGCCAGAAAGGGCTAGTGACAGGTGATTGATGCATCAAACTGCCAGGAGATAGTTTGTCAGGAGAAGAGAGGTGCATTTAATTTCTCGGATAGGAGAGATGATTCCAAGGAAATTGATTCCCTGGAAACTTCAAGCTTGGTAACTTGATAGTGGTGCTTGAAGTTTTTATTTGGAAAGAGGTATATGGTGATAATCAATGCACAATTCCCAGAATAAACTGGAGACTGCTTTACCAAAAAAAAATCAGATTTTATTTACAGTGTACAAAATAAAAGGATTGTCTTCATTTAACTAGATAACAGCAATAGAAGGCCACAATAAAAGAGAGATTCGGTCAAATTTCCGAAACAACATGAAATAAACCAACCACCAATACTTAGCAGAGTTGGGCCAGACTGCACTATTAGGAAGGCTGGGGTAGAGTTATGCTTTGTAAAACAAAAGGGTCTGTTCGCAGATTTCTTCTCCTTTCTTGGATTTTTATCAAGATTTAGTTTCTCAAAATAGAAGGTATACCACACCTGACAACTATGCTAAATCAGCACAGGCACACAAAAGTAAAATACAGTGCATACAGTCATGGAACTGCTGTGGCTCTTTCACTCACTCGCTCATCAGGCTCACTGTAAGTGGCCTGTATTACATTAACTGAAGTTATCTGTGCTATTTCACATGACAATCACACCCTTAGTTTTAGTCTGTTAGAAGGACAAAGAAATTAAAGAGTGAACTGTGATCCTATAGCATTGGTCTTACCTGGTTTAAAATTGTGTATGATTGACCGGATAGGGAAAACTCGGGACCCAGCATTTCTGGTCTGCGATAACAACTGAGGTTCCACGAGCACAGGGCTCATGTATAGATTATTGGTCTGGCAGGTGGAAAGGAGCAGAAGTTATGAAAACTATGAAATATCTTGCTATGTGACTTTACACTACCTAAATTACAAAACACTTACTGATGCAACTGTGCCACAAACACCTTGTACAGTTTACCACATCAGTGAATAAGCAGCCTAGTTAGGATAATGATGTGCTGAGAGCGTATCTTGAGAGCAGGAGAAATATGTTTTGAAGATTTGGCTGCCACATGTGTGGTCCTGTTTACAACATCTTCAATTCAATTAAATTTGTATAGCGCAGAATCCTAATGTACATCATCTCAAGGCACTTTACAAAGAATCTCAATATGTATGAGACAGTTGGATAGAGGCTTTGGAAACACTATATATTAAAGGTTCTGTCTGATGGAGGAGGTTTACATAGCACATTCCTGGTGTGAATGATGCACGATAGATCCTCATTAAAGATTAGTTATTGAACTAAAAATAACTAAAAGTCCTTAATTTTCCATTGACATTATGCTGATGTGACCGTTCAATTTAGGGGCACTTCCAGGCATGTATGGACATAATAGTCTGCTGTTTGTGTGCACCTGTTTCAGAAATCATCTGGTTCTTTGGATTGGAGTTTGTATGTTGAAGACTGTTATGGACATTATTAAAACCTCCATAGAATAACCTTTTTTCAGAATCAGAACAGCTTCTCTCAAATTGCTGACTAGATTTGTCCTGCTGTTTCAACTCTCAGGTCTCAAAACCATTCCACGTTAGAATAACAATGAGTATTGACAAATTAAATCCCAAGCCCACTTGGCCTTGGATGATGACTGAGATACAGCTATGCCACACAAGTACATCACAGTACTCCAATTCATAACAAAATAACCTTTGCCTGTAAAATGATCAATAGGATCTTGTGGAAGTTGATGTTTTTTTTCCAGGTGTAGCCTGCCTTGGACCTCAGCAACTACAGAATTACAAAAGTTATTTGTTACAATGCTGATTAAAATGTTGTCAATGTCGCATTGTTTTTTCTCTTCATGGTGTGTTTGACATGCAATGTAGCATTGGCCCCAAAAAGCCTCCGTGGTCAATGTGTGTCTGGTGTGTGATCGGGTTGATGAGGAATATGCAAAAATAAACTACCATTTCAGGAAATTGGGACAATAACTGCTGAATTAACGGAGCAATATTGTCCAAAACTAGCTTGTATCTTGTGCACGACTGCACGCATGCATGAGTGTGCTCATGAATGCATGTATTATGACGCGACAAACTTATCGGTTAAGCTGCATTTGTGAGCATCAAGGATAGAGGTTGCATTTGGTGAGACCTCTATCCTTGATAGGATAAAGGTCATTATGGGGTCATTAGATTCTGGCCAGTCTGTCATTCACCTCTTCAGAGTTGATTATACAGTAAATCATAAACAATTAAGGATTTGTCTAATCAGTACAAGGTTATGATGGTGATAGTTCATGTGAGAACAGTTAATTGATAACAAGAAACTATGAAGGTACATTTTTTTTATTTAAAGCTTTTTAAAAGGCAGACATATCTAGAAACCCTAAGGATGGATGTAAAACTAACCTAATGACCAGACTCCAGTCTATTCGTCCTGATTTTATTGTTGGTTTATGAAAAATATGAATGATTGTTAGATGTTATTAGTTGTGCCAAGGGGTCAATGGCATTGGTAGCGCAGGTGCATCTCACAGAGAAGCCAACTTGAATCCTCCTCCAGCGCCTACAGGTTTGGTTCCGACTCCCGTGTCTTTCGCACTTCTCTTTTCATTTCCTGCTTGAAATGCCCAAAAAGTAACTTTGAAAAAAGGTGTTTAACAAGTAGCTATCTTTCCGTATATAGAAATTGTCTGATTTTACCTTACTGCAATGTAACCTCTATAAGAGAGATAACAGATGTTGTGGTTTGATCCCTGTCTACTCCAGTCAAGTCAAGTGTCCTTAGCCAAGTCACAGACCCCCAAATACCCCCTGACAGCAGTTCAGTTAGTCTATGAACTTTTAATCCCTATATTTAACACAAATATATTTTCTTTTTACACCATACTATAATAAAAGGCTTGTTACTTTTGATTTATTGAATTTGAGGTGAATGTTAAGTCATTTTTGTATTTTGCATTAAAAAGCTCCACCTTTGCAATATCAAGAGAGATTCATGTAACATGGCATAAAAACATAAAAAGACATTTAAAGACGAAACAGACAAAACAGAGAAACAAGTGCAGAGAAGAGGCGGAGTGCATTTGTTCGAGATAGCCATAATTGATGATATTGTGGATAATGTCTCTGATTAAACAGAGAAACATATTTTCCATTACTGGCCCTATTTAAATTAAACTTCATTCAATACATTGCACATATTTCCTCATGGAAAGCTTTTCATGTCACAAATTATGTATTTCTTTAACCCATGTTTAGTGATTTTTTTTTATTTCAATAGAAAAAAGAATGGTTCAAGGAACTAGGCTCCATTGTTTCAGTGTAATAATAAATATATATTTGTCACTGTGGGTTTTCATTAGACGACAAACTGAATTAACTTACTTTTGCTGCACATCGCTATTTGTAAACCTTATTTAATAAATCGGACTCCATCAGCACACACACACACACACACACACACACACACACACACACACACACACACACACACACACACACACACACACCAGCCTGGAGAAGATGATATGTGACAGTTGGTGGATGATTTGTGTGCAGGCAGAGCCCAAATGAAAATGATAAGGATGACAGGGTGCACAGAGAGCAGACGGTGCAGTGGTGGTTGGGTGAGGTGGATGGACTAAAACACAGACAGGCATGACGCTATGTCTGAGTGAGGTCACCAAAAACCCAAAGGAGAAGGAGACAGATTTTCTTTGTCACATTTAATTACAAAATGTTGTTTTTTGGCAGCTTTATTTAATCAATTATCTTATTCTCATATAAAGTAGCTTCATTTTAAAAACCTAAAAATGTTAACTAAACTAATTAACTAAAAAACATGTGTGTTTGTGTATATATAAATATATATAACAAGGAGGCAACCAGATGTCAAAATATATAAATGCATTATGAGGTTTTCATAACAGCTGACATTCTTAAATAAAACATGCTAAAATACAAGGCATACTTTATATAGTCTTTTAGTTTTTGCATGCTAAAAAAAAGTTTAAATTAAATTACATTAAATCCTAGTACAATTACGGACGAGGGTCATAATAGCATCCCAAGCTGTCAGCAGGCGTTTAATTAGAGCGGTCTGGTCACCATGGAGGAGGAGGAGGAGGAGGAGGAGGAGGAGGAGGAGGAGGAGGAGGAGGAAACACCTGCCTTCTTGGCAGAGCGGCGACAACAAAAGGGAACCGCAGCCGCTTCATCTGACTACCGACATGCTGAGTCAAGTTTGCTCTGCTCAGCCGGAACACTGTCAATATATTCTTCAAACTAAAAGGTTTGGGTTGACGATCCTTGCTTAGACTGTTACATTTTACTTGGGACACATTTATTCTGAAATACAGAGACCGGAAATGAAAGAGAGAGCGAGCGCAAGATAGAGAGACTGGCCTATCCTTGCATGCGCCTTGTAGACGCGTGTAGATGCGTAGAGGGGGAAAGAGAGAAAAGGGCACAGGATTCAGGAGGAGAGGAGAACAGGATAGTTATAAGGTGTGGGAGCAGTCTCTATCATCTGATCCACCGAGCAGCATCACGTCGCCTCCTGCTCAACACCCGCGACTCCGCAGCGCCACTGCTGCATCTCAGTAAGGTAAACAAACCTCTACCTCTAACCTTTCCTTTGTCCATCCATCCCCCTCTCTTATCATAGTTGGGGCAAAAAACAGCCGCATATGTGGGGATTTAGGCTATTGTCGAAAGCTCTACTTTCGGCTCAGTGAGCTAATACAGCACAAAGAAGATCCTTTGAGATGAATGTAATTTGTGAATATGGGCTATACAAATAAAATTTGATTGATTGATTGATTGATTGATTCCATTTGTATTTTTGACGCAATAGCACAAGTGGGCTTGGACACCGTCAGTTTTTTCTAAACGTGTGAGGTGGTGAACGTAACCCCAAACTTCATTCACTTTGCAGCACTAACGTCACATAGCTGGTACAGTCTTAAACAACTGACATACTAGCAAAATATCAAATTGTATTTCAATTAACATCAGAATCAGAAAGTATTTATTGCCGAGTAGGTTTACACCTACAAGGAATTTGCTCTGGTTATTGGTGCATACAATGAACATAGAAACATAAAAACACAGTAAATACAACACACATAAGAAAAGCAATAAAAACATACTAAACTAATATGAAGGAACTGACATTGTATTGAATTAGTTGCTGCATTGCTTGCATAAATACAATCACACCCAATTAATTGTAATAAGGAAGGGTTCTTCTTTGTCTGGGGATAGTCGAATCCAAGCTTTCTTACTGTGTGGTTGGACGGTTTTATGTTGAAGCTTATTTGGGGCGCTGAATTAGTTTGAGCAATTTTATCTGAAATGCTCTTGGTGTGGGTGTATACAGGTCCTGGTCAGGAGGACCATATGAAAAATGCTTGAAAAATCTATTTCTCCACCGCTGATTCTGAAATAGAACCTAAGAATGAGACGATGGCTGATTAGAGGCACAGATTATAATTTTTTATTTGATGTCTTCCTATAAGTGAACGTTTTTGTAGAGATACATGATTTTAATCAATGATGGATCATGAGAACATGGGGATTGATTGTGAATACTTTTTTGTACAGAGATAAATCTGTGTTGAAGTGATAATTGTCACTATCACAATCATCACGTTTGCAGCTACTATATCCACCATATGGCATGCTCAGTGATCTAACAATTAGTGCCACTTAAACAAACTCTTAAGACGAAACTGGATCTTAAACAAGTAGAATAGGATGCTTGTGATACAGTGTAATGGTGCATATTATTCATTATATCCGAAAATACTCATCTAGAGTTTCTTACATCTTAGTTATTCTACATACAGTTTGGGTTTTTAAATTGTTCTACTTTAGCTTGAATTTCATGTTTCAACTATTATGCTCATGAGCTTATTTGTGTCTGCGATAATAGTGTGGCTGATACTGGTTTAACTCACGAGCTAACAAAAAAATGCAAATTCTGAGGCAACTGTTTATAATAATATTGGTGATTTTAAAGAGAAAAAACATTACCTCATCCATGGATAGTGGAATGTTCTCTACAAAGAGCACCAGGGATTTTGAGGGCCACTAGAAAGGATATTTGATTATCAAAATATCACATAAGACAATAATAGATCATGTTTGGTTTGTACAACAAACACATGAC
Organism: Pseudopleuronectes americanus; assembly: GCA_038501795.1. Taxonomy (NCBI): domain Eukaryota; kingdom Metazoa; phylum Chordata; class Actinopteri; order Pleuronectiformes; family Pleuronectidae; genus Pseudopleuronectes; species Pseudopleuronectes americanus. The sequence continues at coordinate 542,247 of CM076717.1, read as the reverse complement.
AGATTTTGATCAGAATATAAAAATGAATTTGTGACAGCAAGAAGGTTCCCACTTGAATCCTGGCTCAGCTGTGAGGAGTTTGCATGTGCTCAATGTTTGCGTGGGATTTCTCCAGGTACTCAGACTTCTCCCACAGTTCAAAGACATGCAGATAAGGGTGAGTTTAATTGGTCACTGTAAAATGACCATAGGTTTGAATTGAGAGTGATGTACTAGCAACCTAGTCATTGGAAGGACCTCTATGCCGTGGCTCTGTTTCCCAGTCACGACTGGCTCGAAATGATATTACCAGTGCGAGATGGCCATATATGAGATATTTTATATTAAGATGATTAATGTCTGTACAAAAATATCTACATTTACATAGAGGCTAATCACAACAATAATTAACAACAATTGGTTTAAACAGATTGCTGACTCCTGCACATCACTCATACATTATCTGCCAATATGACCACGACTCGACAAGGGAAGAAGTCATGTCTAGGGTTTCACTTACTATCAATACATTTTTTTCAATTAATCGATCGATTTGTTTTTATTATTATATAATTAATTTATCAAAAATAAAATTTTTTAAACTTGTGTCATTTATATTTATTTAATAATTTAACTTCTCTTAAATGAAAACAATCTGACGAACAAAGTATGCACTGTAAGGCCATACACTTTTACAGTCCCATACAAAATCTCTCTAAAATCAAATTAGTACAAGAGCTTGTCAAGTAAAAGGAAAATTTCTTGAAGATTTTCAAAACACTGTAAATTCAAGTCTGTCAAAAAATTATCTTAAAGTAGTTGTATCAATGTTTGTATTAAGTCAAAAACTGACAAAATAAGAAATAAAATAGTAATTATAATTCAATACAATTTGAACAATGGTCATAATTAATTTTAACACAGACCTTTTGAAAAAGTTATCTTAAAATAAAATGCTTAATTTTTGAAAGAATATATAAAAAGATGTAGTTTAAGTTTCCCTATTTCTTATTTTTAACTATTATATATCCTACATTTCACATAAATAAACAATCTCAACAAACATTAATATCTAATTGGCTTTAACTCAGTAACATGTATTGATGAGACATTAATGTCTTTAATGTGATTAAAAAAAGGAGAAGAGGAAAGAGCTGGTAAGAGAAGCTTGATGTGTCATGTGTCCCAGAACATTCTAGATTTACAGCAGCATAACTAAGAGCAGGTCCAAGACAAGCCTGGACCAGCTCTAACTATAAGCTTTGAGGGAGAGGCGGTGGACTAGTGGCAGAAACTTGGACTATGGGCAGAAAAGGTCTCTGGTTCGACTCTGGTTCGACTCCATGGAGTAAAAACCAAAGACAAACCTAGATTGATCTGTCCAAAAATCCAAGAAGATTCGTCCTACCCTGTCTAGTGCCCCTGAGCAAGGCACCTTACTCCCTCAACATCTGCTCCCCGGGCGCTGTACATGGCTGCTCACTGCTCTGTGTGTCCTGCACCAGATGGGTTAAATGCAGAGGTTACATTTCCTAAAACTGCATGAGTGTGTCTGTGCGTGCATGTCTGTGCATGTGTTTGGGACAAATAGATGGATCTTAATCTTAATCTTAATAAAGGAAGTTTTTAGTAGCTTGATAGCTTGCTCCTACTCTACTTTTAGTGGCTTTAGGGACAACAAGTAAACCTGGATTATTGGAGCGCAGTGCTCTAGTGCAGGGGTTCCCAAACATCCAAAAAACAAATACAATTATATCAAAATAATTTAAAATGGAATATTTAACCCATCATTGTATAAATATGTGGCATATTTAATTGCAGAGGCAAAAAAGCCACACATAATCTGCGAAACATTAATTAAACCCGCTGCTGGAATGATCTGGATCAGTGCCGCTGTCTAACGGGAATATTGCCTGGCGCATCACCGACATGGCCTAGGACAGGGGTGTCCAAACTACGGTTTTAAACTAACAATTTAGTAGCACTTAAATGGCAAGTACTTATATAACTTTGTAGTTTTGCTTCATTTTTGAAGAAATTGTACTTTCTGGATTCTTGTTGTTCTGGGTTTGTACCCTGTTGAATGCAATTGCAGAGGCGGTGGACTAGTGGCAGAAACTTGAATATTGGGCAGAAAAGGTCTCTGGTTCGACTCCACGGAGAAACAACAAAAGATGAACCTGGATTGATCTGTCCAAAAACCCATAGGATTCTCATTACCCTGTGTAGTGCCCCTGAGCAAGTCACCTTTCTCCACCAACATCTGCTCTCCATTTCCCTACAATTGCATGAGTGTGTCTGTGCATGTCTCTACGTGTGTGGGATAAATAAATGTATCTTAATCTTAATCTTATTGTAAAGGCCTGCGAATTCTTCTGCAACTGCGGCTTTTCACGCAGCTGTGTCGACGGATTCGTTTTAATTGATGGTTCTCCAGTCGTCGACTGTTTATTCAAATCGCCACTGCGGCTCCTCATAGCCTCTTTCTGGCGGTCAAATCTGCCAGTCAGTGACGGGTTATACAAGTGGTCATACTTTCGGATCTCTTCTGCCAAACGCTCTTCTATTTGGTCCACATTCTTTTTCTTCTAAATCTTCTGTGGTTTCTGCCGGTATTATGGGGCATGAAACTGGAAATGTGACTCCTGAAAGGCTGTTTAGTTAGCAGACCAATCACAGCCTTGCGGGCTGCGTGAGGCTTGTGTAGCTTTGTCGAATAGTCAGAAAAATTGGGCGCCGCACGCAAGAACGCAAGAAGGGGTACGCAAGCACATAAGAGGCACGCAAGGGGCTCTTGTGTGCTTGCGTGTCCCTGTAAAACGCAGAAGCATGCGCCGGACTTTGGTTGCTTTTGATAAAAACGTCAGCTAAATGAAATGTAATGTTATGTACTTTGGCCCACTGTACTGCTCTTCTCAGTTTAGACACTAGGTGACATTGAGGCGCACTGTCAATAGTCCGCTCCAGGTGGGCGTGGCGACGTGAGTGGCCCAGACCTTTATATTTTTTTCTGTATTCGGCCCCCGGGATAAAAAGTTTGGACACCCCTGGCCTAGGACATAACGTGCCAGCTGGTGGATAGAGTTAAGAAACATTAAACTCTGCCCAGCTGCTTGTTTTCATCAGATACAGTTTTGACGGAAAATGTAATGCTGTTTTGCTCCAAGCTCCGTGCTCTGGAGTGGACGTGCAAAGGTGAGGACATTATTACAAAACTAAAAGAAGAGGGACTATCTTCGGAAAACTGTATTGGTGTGTATAGGGACATGGCTGGAGTGATGCTGGGGAAAAAGGCAGGACTGTAAGCGAGTGTCTTACAACTGGTGCCACACGTAAATTCTACACTCTGTTTTATTCACAGAGAATCTCTTACAAGCAAATAAGTTGAACCAGAGCTTGAACTTTGCGATAAAAAGGTCAATTACATTAAACACGTCCACTCAATATCGGATTTGCTCTTGCGGGGAAATATGCTGAGCCGCCTGTATGAACTGCGGGACGAGGTGCGCATATGATCGAGCATGGATCCCAGCTCGCTGACCACCTCACTGACCCTGACTGGTTCACAAGGCTGGCGTACTTGTGCGAAAACACTTTATCAGTCCTGACATACATAAAGAATGAGTTCAGATCGCAGCTAAACGTGGAGAATGATCTCAGAGTCGACGTCTCCAAAATAAAGCAGAGAATGTACTTGCTCTGCTCAATGCATATTGCCCAGCTATCTCATTAGATAGATAGATAGATAGATAGATAGATAGATAGATAGATTACTTTATTCATCCCCGAAGGGAAATTAAGTCGTCATAGCAGCCGATACATTTTAATACAATAAAATACAATACAATAGAATAAAATAAAAAATATTGAGGTAGAAAGAATAAAAAACAGAAACACAAGATAAATAGGTAGATAAGGTACAGTGGCAAGAAGATGGTAATAGTACTGATGATATGGTGGTAATGTTATTGTTAGACAGTATATAAAAATAGTACAGTATATATAGTATATAATATAACATAATATATATTTTGTATATACCAATATAATAGCAGTATATAGTAATAAGGGAAGCAACATTTTTTTTATAATAATAATAGTTAATATAATAATAATAATATGTACACATGTATAAATATGTGTCTATAGACTTATATATACAAAGAATATACAAAGAGTATGATATGATATATAGTAGAGGTATAAATATAAGTATTTGACTATACAATAAATATAATATACTATTAGTGTAAGAATATGTAGACAGAGTGTGCAAAAGACAATATTATTGTATAAAATAATATATAGTATCAATATGGTTTATATTAACACATATCACATATGATGTGAAGTAAGTGTTCCAGTATATGGAGCGGAGTGTTGTACAGGGTACACAGTGCAAGGAGAGAGGTACATTTAGTGCAGTTCTGTGATGGTGGCTCTGACAGAGGTAGATGAGTTGTACAGTCTTATTGCGGTTGGGAGGAACGATTTCCTGTATCGTTCCTTAGAGCAGCGGGGTTGAAGCTGCTCCTTAGCTTGTCCAGTGTTTTGTGGAGGGGGTGAGAGGGATTGTCCATGATTGCCAGCAGTTTTGCCAGCATCCTGTCCTCCACCACCTCCTCCAGGGTGACAAGCTTAGAGCCAACCACAGACTCTGCCTTCCTAATGAGTTTTTTCAGTCTGTTGGCATCCTTTGCCTTGATGCCTGCTCCTAAGATTCAGATGACTGTGGAGATAGGGAGCTGGCATGAAGTAGAATTCCTTCTTCTAATCTCCTCAACAGATAACCTTGATGTCTGATCTAAGGCCACATCTCTAAATCAAATTTGTTTATGCATGCATTCTTTTATTGTGACTGGTCATTTATGCTTGACTCAGAATGTCCCATTAGCCAGTGCTGATTGCCCCAATGGTACATTATCAGTTCAGATATCCAAGTAAGTAATGGATAATATCCAAGTGGATAAGTAATGTTTTTGAATTCACAGTAGGGGTGCCTCAGTGTGGACATTTTCCCACCAGGTAATACACTTTTGACAACACTTCTGTATAATTACCCAGACTGTGACTATTAACATAAAACAAGTTTTGTGCTGTATATTTATTGTAAAGTGTACAGCGCTTTGCACCTCTCTCTCTATCGGATAAAATATGGGTGGGTTAAGTTAGGTTTGGGTTAAGCATTGGCTGGGCCGATTTTTTACACATATCTGCAATTGGAAAAATAAAGCATTGACAATGTGTGTGAGGGACAGAGAAAACTAAGGCTTACATTAACTGCATCTGGCTCAAAATCAAAAAGAAACACAATGCCTTTCAGGTTCGGGTTGGGCTTAGTCAGGTTTCTCTTGGGCTGTATGGCTTCCAACGATTATGAATGCCAGGACACTACAGCAGTCAGCCGCTGCTTTAGGATCATGGCAGACGCACATTATAGGCTAATTACAGGATCCTTTTACCATGCTGTAATACCCGGCGGCATGTTCTCCCTTTTCACTCCCCTCGCTGACCTGGGCTCAGTTAAGACGTTAGCATAAAAATCAAAATAGATTATTAGGACCTTTACAGTCCTTTACTTTGTGTATGATTCACACTAAAACTTATGAAATATTTTTAAACTCATTGAGAGCTATTAACTATTACATGTGATCATGAGTTTGTGTGTGAAGAGAGAAGAAGTCTGACTCCCGCTAGACTTCTTCTCCCGGTCTCTCCCCAACGCACCTCTCCGCTTCTCTCGCCTCTGATTTCTCACTCTCTCTCTGTCCCTCTCCTCTTTCATGACTGATAACTGTAGATTTCCCACCGTTTCTCCGCTTTAAGCCAGTTGTGCATATTTGCATGGATGAACTGGATGAACTGAATGAATGAAGTTAGCTGTCACAAGCTAGGCTAGCTAGTGTGTATGTAAAAAAAAACACAGCTGATGGCAGGAGCTGAAGTAAATTTTGCGTACATTTATTTATTAAATGAGTGAACGTCACGTTTAAATCATCATCGTATCATTTCAGGAAATACCAGGAGGGGGCGAATGTGTGTGTGTGTCTGCTCCCAGATAGCGGACACACACACAGGCCCCGGAGCTGTTTCTTATCAGTGGAAACAGTGAAAACGTAGAGTTTCTCTGGTCACAGCTGCTCAGAGTTTCAAAAATTGTTAGTGATTGCCAACCTTCTGGTAATTGGAGGCCCCGCTCCTGAGCCACAACTGCCCAATATATGCCCACAAATGTCCTTTGACAAAATACATTTTGAGTTCAATGTTATGAATACGTGCGTGCGTGCGTGCGTGCGTGCGTGCGTGTGTTTGTGTTTGTGCTTGTACTCTACCAACGATTGTGAATAAAGTAGAAGGAGCAATACATCATGTAATTGATACCATTTGATAAATACATGATTACAGAAGAGGAATACAAATTACAAGTTTAAGGGGAACAAATATATGGAGCATATATATGTTCATCATTATTCAAAGAAATATGTTATTAAATGCTTACGTTATTAAGGTGGTCTTTTGTTAGGGCCAGAGTTTGTTTGATGCACTTTTTAAAGATGGAGAGTACAGATACCAGTATTCTAGGTAGATTGAATCTTAATTGTGAGTCAACTTTAATTACTTGATTCAACTTAATGAATTAGACTTCATTGAGTTTCTAATGAATGATCTCTTGTTCTCTTGTCTGAAAAGGCCTGTTCTTCCTGTGAGAAAAGGGGAACCCATCTTAAGCCATCTGCTCCTGATCTGATTGTGATCCTGTTGTAATCCAGCTGGTTCCAGGAAAATGGAGTGTCTGATTTGTCTGCTGGTCCTCAGCTCAGTGGCTCTAAAGGAAGCTTCTGGTAAGTTCATCTTAAATACACATGAATGTCTGTGTGGTTATTACTGGTTGCAGAATCAGTGCTGGTTTTAAGAATTAGTGTTAGAACCAAGATTACTGCAACCAGTCTCTGTATTTTACAAAGATTCTTTATTTGGCCAGTCAATGTCAGTAGCTGATGGTAACACTACCAGCCAGAAACAGCCAATGCCCAACACGACAAAGAGCCTCAGACTTTGAATTCAAACTTGGCATTTTGCTAGTCTGCTTCTAAACTACTACTAGAATTTGGTGTTTGTGTGGCAGACTACTCTCTGCTCCTGCATTGTTGTGCTGTAAAGTAAGTGCGTGAGGTACAGGTTTGCAGTTTTTTTCCTCACAGGAAAGGAGACACAGGCATTGTTCAGCTCCAGTCATATTATTTGTGTCTATCTCTTCACCTTACAGCTAAAAGCGTTTGCATGCTGCAAATCTAGCGATTATTTTGTATTGATCGATTTATATAATAATGAATTTATCAAAAACAAAAATTTTAAAGTTTTTTTATTTACACTTATTTAATCATCTTCTCTTAAATACAAACAAATATGACAAAAAACTAAGTATGCACTTGAAGGCATTATTCCCCCCCCAAAAAAAAATTCCAGTTTGATCTGCTAATCTGCCTTTAACACAAAATCTCACCAAAATAAAATGAGTGCATTCATGTAAAAGAAATATATCAATCTACATTAAGCTTTCCAACAAGAAAATTTGAATAAATAGAACGAAGTCCAGTTAGAGAGGATTTCCTCAAGCAAAGGTGGGAAACATTATAATGTCTAACATTCGTTATGATTCATTGCCATATATTTTGAAGTAGCCTAGTAGTTGTATCAATGTCTCTGTCAAAAATCTGTCATGTAAAATTCAATAGTATTTTAATAATGTTTATTACTAATTTTCACATCTACTCTAATAATAAAATAATAATAAAATAAATGTTCTTTTTTCGTTTCAAGTAAAAAAAGGTTTGCGTTAAACTAAATTAAGAGCTTTTGAAAAAGATATTTTAAATAAATTGCTTAATTTAAGAAGAAAATAGGATGTAATTTGAGTTTCCACTTTTCTTCTGTTTTCTTAACTACACTTCACATATGAACAGACCACATTTACATTTTTCATTTAGCTGACACTTTTATCCAAAGTGACTTACAATAAATGCATTCAACCACGAGGGTACAAATGTTGGGCAAATCAACATATTTACACAATCGATGATGTTAATTACGTAGATTGAGTCAACGCGTTGCCTCAGCCATAAATTACAAATTAATACAATTATTTGAAGTGGTCTTCCATCAATAGTTAATATATTACAACTGAAAATACAGACAATATACTCAAATTTGTATATTTATAGAAGCCAAATACAAATTTCACTTGCATACAAAAGTACATTTTCAGCAAACAAAATGGTGATTATAACCATTGAGTAGGTTGTGGAAATTGCGATGCAACACAAGGGGCAACTTCCATCAAGTTGGACACACAAATTGTGCTCCGTTTATTAGCCTCCCAACAATAACAAACAAGATGGCTTTTAACATCCCAGCATGCCCTGGGGTCACAGACGTCACTACGTTCCCATCATGCCTTGGGATCCTGACGTCATCACGTCACCCGGCAAGCCCCGGGGTCGACGTCATCGCCCTCGTAGGAGACTGACGCCGACTGTGCGTATACTGAGCGCGAGGGTGAATTATGTAAGTCCCCTATTCACAACACAACTCCCCCCAGAATTCACCATAACAACAAAAAAAAATATCACCGGAGAGGTGGTCATAGTAACTGGTCAAAACGGCTCTGCTTTACAGGGGGTGGAGAAAACACTACCGTGGCAGGTTTGATAGGCAAAGGAGCAGGGGGTGGGTGCAGAACTGGAGGACGCCCGCGTCGTGGGGGCTGGGCCACCTCAACGGGCCTAGCCACGTCCAAATGGGCGGGTTTGAGGCGGTCAATGGACAGTCTCTCCGGTTTGCCTCCCATGTCTACCGTGAAATGTTTGTCCCCCATCTCCAACACGCGAAACGGGCCCTCATAGGGTGGCCGTAGCGGTCCCCTGTGAGCATCGTGGCGAACAAAAACGTATCCAGCCTTCCGAAGCCCAGCGGGGATGTGCGACTGAGAGAGGCCATGCCGGGAAGTAGGGACGGGTGCGAAAAGCCGCGCATTGTCCAGTAGCGTGGCCCGCTGGGGAGCCGCAGACCAAGGAACGGTGGATGTAGGAACGAAATCCCCCGGAACCCGTAGCGGCTGGCCATAGACAAGCTCCGTGGATGAGGATTGCAGGTCTTCTTTTGGTGCAGTCCTGATGCCCAGCATCACCCACGGGAGCTTGTCGACCCAGTTGCAGTTTTTGAGGCCAGCCCGAAGAGAAGCCTTCATTGACCTGTGGAACCGCTCACAGAGTCCGTTTGCCTGCAGATGATATGCAGTTGTGCGGTGGAGTTTTATTCCGAGGCTCTGGGCAACCGTGTTCCACAGCTCAGGCGTGAACTGTGAGCCCCTGTCCGAGGATATGTCCGACGGGGTGCCGAACCGGGCAACCCAGGTGCCGATAAATGCCCGTGTCATCTCAACGGTTGTCAATGATGTCAGTGGCACAGCCTCAGGCCAACGGGTGGTCCTGTCAACCATGGTGAACAGGTAGGTGAAACCCTGAGAGGAGGGCAGAGGGCCAACCAGATCCACGTTGACATGGTCAAACCGCCTCTCTGGCACCTGGAACAACTCTAACGGGGCTTTAGTGTGTCGATGTACCTTGGCCCGTTGGCACTCCAGACAAGTGGTAGCCCAGTCTCTGACGTCCTTTTTGAGGCCGTGCCACACAAACTTAGCCGCCACCAGCCTCTGCGACGCTTTTGAACCAGGATGGGAGAGGCCATGGATGGCATCAAAGACGCGGCGTTTCCATCCCGTGGGCACGAGCGGCCGAGGACTGCCTGTGGAGACGTCACACAGGAGCGTGGTGTCAGCTTCCCCAAACACGACGTCCTCTATCCTCAAACCTGTAGTCGAGGTCCTCAGGATGTGTACGTCTGGGTCTCTGGTCTGGTCCGCTGCCATGCTGCCGTAATCCAGGCCAAGATGGACTGCTCCTGCCACAGCCCGTGACAGGCAGTCCGCCACCTGGTTGTCCTTACCGGCCACGTGCCTTAAATCCGTGGTGAACTCTGAGATGTAGGACAGATGACGTTGCTGGCGGGCGGACCACGGCTCGGCCACCTTGGCCATGGCGAAAACCAGCGGCTTGTGGTCGACAAAAGCGGTGAAGTGTCGACCTTCCAGCAGGAAACGGAAGTGCCTGATGGCGAGGTAGAGACCCAGCAGCTCCCGGTCAAAAGTACTGTACTTCCGCTCGTTGGCTCTCAGTTGGCGGCTGAAAAAAGCAAACGGCTGCCAGGCCCCGCCCACCCACTGCTCGTAGACGGCACCGACAGCGTAATCCGAGGCGTCTGAGGTGATGGCGATGGGGGCTATGGCAGAAGGATGTGCCAGCATAGCGGCGTGCGCAAGGGCTGCCTTAGTCTCAGCAAAAGCTTTGTCCCTGCCCTCAGTCCAGTCCACCGCGTGCGTGGGCTTACCTTTCAAAGCCTTGTGCAGGGGCTGCATGAGCTGAGCGGCTCGAGGGATGAAACGATGATAAAAGTTTACCATGCCAAGAAATTCCTGCAGGGCTTTCACGGTGATCGGGCGTGGAAAAGGTGAGACCGCCTCCACCTTCGATGGGAGAGGGACTGCGCCGTCCTTAGTGACTCTGTGTCCCAGGAAATCTATGGTGGAGCGACCAAACTGGCACTTGGCAGGGTTTACGATCAGGCCATGTTGGTCGAGCCGCTTGAAAAGTGTTCGGAGGTGCGACAGGTGCTGAGATTCGGACGTGCTTGCTACCAGAATGTCGTCTAAATATACAAAAAGAAAAGGCAGGTCGCATAAAACAGAGTCCATGAGGCGTTGAAAAGCTTGGGCTGCGTTTTTAAGTCCGAACGGCATCCTTAAGAATTCAAAAAGACCGAACGGCGTAATCACCGCTGTTTTTGGAATGTCTAGTGAGTGCATAGGCACCTGATGATAACCCCGGACGAGGTCTACTTTAGAAAAAATCACCATCCCGGCCAGGTGTGCTGAAAATGTTCGGGACTGGGTATCGGTCAGGTGTCGTTGCCTCATTAAGTCACCTGTAGTCGCCACATGGGCGCCAGCCGCCACCAGGTTTGGGGACGATGTGAAGGGGTGACGCCCACGGGCTGTCAGATCGGCGGATTATTCCCAGGCGTTCCATGTTGGAAAACTCCACTTTAGCAACGGCAAGTTTGGTCGGGTCGAGGCGTCGAGCACGGGCGTAGACGGGTGGACCAGTAGTGGCGATGTGGTGCTCCACACCATGCTTCACGGCCGACGCGGAGAAAGTGGGTTGAGTGAGTGCTGGAAAACTAGCCAGTAACCGGTGGAAGTCATCCGAAGTAGACAGCATGCTAGACAGTCGTATGGAGTCAAACCCGCTGAGTGTGCACGTATAAGAACAGAACGTGACGGCGTCGATCAAATGGTGGTTCTTTACATCCACTAACAGTCCGTGCGCACACAAAAAATCAGCACCCAGGAGGGGAACGGCGACTTTTGCCGTGACAAAATCCCAGCCAAACCGATGCCCCCCCGAAACACAACTCAACGTACCTTAGTCCATACGTGCGGATGAGCGTCCCATTAGCCGCTTCCATAGGGGGGGCCGTGGCTGTCGGTCACCATATCCAAACGGGAGGCAGGCAGGACGCTCCTCTGTGCCCCCGTGTCGCACAGGAAACGTCGTCCGGAGATGTTGTCCCGGATAAACAGCAGCCTGCCGACGTGGCCGACACTCAGGGCCACTACTGAGCGCCGGCCCTGGCGTTTCCCAACCCGCCGAAACTGCAGGGCGGCCGACATTTATAAGCCTTCAGTCCAAACTTCTCGTGGTAAAAGCACAAGCCCGAAGAAGACTGCTGGGGGCCTGACGGTTGCTGCTGACCTGAAGACTGCTGCCAACGAGAAGAGGTTGCCGCGATAAGGGTGGAATCCTCCATTGTCACCGGAGCGCCGTGCGTGGCCAGCATCGTGGCCATGCCGTAGTGCTCTTGACTTGCCAAAAAAAATTATCAGCCTCTTCAGCCAGTTGCCGACAGTCGGTGACCTTATTTAATATCCCTTCATCAGCTGCCTGTCAGTTTCTGTATTGATTTTGAGTTTCCTTTACTTGTTTACAAAGCAATTCATGGTCTTGCACCATATGACTCACATGCTGACATTATATGAACCAGTTTAGTCCCCTCAGGTCCTCTAGCATAAGTTTTGGTCGAGCAGCGTCTCAGTGACTGACTGCTTCTTAACTATGGAAACAGTGAAAACACAGAGTTTCTCTGGTCTCAGCTGATCAGAGATCAGCTCCGCAGCTTCTTGATCAGAGCAGAAGCTGCAGTTGGTTTCTACCGAGCTGCAGTTTCTGTGCTCGCCTCCACTCTGACCTGCTCTCCCTTTTTGCTTTCACATTTAAAACTAAATATATATTTTTAAGCTATTAGGCTGAAGCTATATGTTTTTATAGAAAAGGACTTTAATGTGGTTATTAAATGTGACTAAAACTAGACTAAAATGGAATTAGTTTTCGTCGACTAAAACTAGACTAAAATGTTCTGAGTTTTCGTCGACGAAAACTAGACTAAAACTAAGAAGGACACTGTGAAAGGTCTCTGCCTTGTGAATGTTATATCTCAGGAACATCACAACGAAACTTCTTCAAATTTAGCACACATGTTCACTTGGATTCACTGATTAACTGATTCCATTTTGTAGGTCAAAGGTCATCATCACCTCAAAACAAAATTTGGGTTCTTGAATATGATATCTCAACATCGAGCTGAGGGAATTCTTCAACTTGATCTGTTGTCACTTTTACTCGATGATAAATTATTATGTTTCAGTGGTCAGACTTATTCTCAGTAACATTGTATGAATCTGTGGTAAATGTGGTAATTGTGGTTCTGTATATTGTGCAAATGTTTCCAGGTGGCGATGTGTGTGTGTCGGGTCATGACAGTGGGCCAGTGTTTGAAGAACAGCCAAGCAGTTCAATTTACCCAGAGGGCCTGAGTGAAGGGAAGGTAACCCTCAGCTGTCAAGCCAGAGCAAGTCCAGCTGCTTCCTACAGGTGACACACACACACACACACACACACACACACACACACACACACACACACACACACACACACACACACACACACACACACACACACACACACACACACACACACACACACACACACACACACACAACACACACACACACACACACACACACACACACACACACACACACACACACACACACACACACACACACACACACACACACACACACACACACACACACACACACACCTTTTTACTCAAGGCTTAAATATCTCTCTTAAATAAACTACAAATTGAATTGTTGAAATATTCAATCGAACTGATGGGCCATTCAGTCCTTTAGGTCAGGAGAGAACCCACTGAGTTTTGATGTGGATAAAGATCAGGGGGCCGATCCAGTTTTGGCATTTGCCAACATTTTCTTTGATTTCTCATGGATCTTGATGACAAAATTGGATTGTGTGTAATATTGTGCAGATCCAATAAAAAATCTGATTCTGTGAACTTAACCGTAGATTCATAAGGAGACTTTGGCAGAGGTCTGTACTCCTTGAGTACCCCTCTAGTTGTGTTATGTTCATAATCTTTTGCTTGTAATTGTGCTATCATTTTATCCTGTAGATGGCTTGTGAATGGCACGGATGTCCCACTTGGTTTGGATCTGCGCTATACCCTTGTGGCTGGTAACCTGGTGATCAGCAGCCCTGAGTCTTTTCGAGACACAGGCTCCTACCAATGTCTGGCCATCAACCGTTGTGGAATTATCATCAGCAGAGCAGCAAACCTCAAATTTGGCTGTGAGAAATCAAGGGGCTTACAACCTTTAATACAGTTTGAGCTGTTTAAATGGGTCACTGAGGCAGAGATAAAAGGCATTAGACAGAAAGTAATACAGAATTTTACTGTCCTCTTCTTGTCTTTTGGTTACTTCCTATTCTGTATTATTGGTTTCAATGTGTATATGGTATTAATCGTATGTTATGTTAATCTTTTTTCCAATTCTTACTTTTTTCTACCGTTGCATCTTTCTCCAGACGTCCACGACTTCCCTCCTGACAGCAGGAGTCCGCAGACAGCATATGAGGGTATGGGAACTTTCTTGGCCTGCCAGCCACCTCCACATTACCCAGGTATTCCCTTTTCCTACTACTGTTTGGGGAACTAAACAGTGCTACTTTACTGTTTTGAATGACAGAAATGTTGAAATAGCACAGAAGCCATGTTCAGGCTGGTGGAATATAGTGTTAAACTTCCTTGAGAAGTAGCTATCATAGAACAGAGACAAGATACAGCTGACAGGTAGGTTTTAAGTCAAATGCTGGTTCATGTGTCAGGGGCTTTTGAATGGGCTGGATTATTATTCAGGTGCATATGAAATCAAATGTTTACACGAAATAAATATATGCATTAAACTGACTGCTGACTAATATTCACAATGAACCCTTCTATTTCCCCACTGGATTATAAGCATTATTTGTACCAATTTCTCTCTAGCTCTGTCCTACCGCTGGTTCATCAATGAGTTTCCCAACTTCATCAAGAAAGAAAATAGCCGTTGGTTTGTGTCGCAGCTCACAGGGAACCTGTATGTGGCTAAATCAGAGCCAAATGACACAGGGAACTACTTCTGCTTCACCACTATCAACATGGAAATCAGCACCAAGAGCACCTTCAGCAAAGCAAACCAGCTCACTGTTCTGCCTGATGGTATGACATTGTGGTTGAATCACTGATACTAACAGCAGCATGTAGCTTCACATGCATAATTATAAATTAGGCTTGCTTGTGTAATTTATATTTATGTTTATAATCAGCCATACACAAAGTTAAGACATTTTATAATACATATGCTTTGATTTGATTAATAGATTTGTATAGAAATATATTTTAGATTAGGAACCACTGTCAATAATCTATAATAATGAAGTGAATTTTAGTTAAAATTTAAATCATTGATGAAGTTTGTCAGACGCTTTGCTGTTTCACTCAAATACTTGAGATGTGTTCTGAACTTGACTGAAGATAGAAGAAACTGAACTGAACACTGTTAAAAAAGACACACACTTTTATCAGGTTCCACAATTTCCTTTGCATGTCAAGTTGTTAGATCCTACAAACTCTCTGTTGACCACTGTGTTACAATTATACATTAGATCAGGGTGATGGCATAAAAGCATTTTTAAAACTTAAGAAGTCCAATAATGGCCATATTGAATAACCAGACAAGAAAGACAGTTTTAGGAAAGTGACCAAAGCATAATGGTCACTCGATAAGAGCTTCAGAAGTCTTCGGCAGAGATGTTCGAGTGACCAGATAGAAACCAATTTGAGTAAAAACAATGCTGCTGCCTATGGTCATTTAAAGGATTCAAAGAGTAGAGCACAAATATTCTCTTGTTTGATTTGACATTATCAAATGGGGCAGATCTCCAAACATCACTGCTCATGTAAGCTAATACCATCTCTACAGTGAATCATGCATGGGGGCAGCAAAAAGCTATGAGGCACTTCCTAGCAAACAGGGAGACTGGTCAGAATTGAGGCAAGGATAATTTGAGAGAAATACAGAAAGGTCCTGCTGCATGGGTCCACAAGACTTTACAGCATACAGTTAAAATTGTACATATACTATACATTATAGTAGCAGTAGTAGTGGGCTACTTTATCCAGTTCTTAGATGAGATTATACCTGTACGATTTGAATAGAATTTATTGTATAACAATATTGACTTTTTTTTCCAGCCAATCCCAGGAAATCAGCTCCAAGCATTAAAGTACGCTTCCCAGCAGAGACTTATGCTCTGGCAGGACACACCGCCCAATTAGAGTGCTTTGCCTATGGAAAGTAAGCTTACAACTTGAATATCTTTCAATGATGTGTCTGCAAACTATTCTCAGTTGTGCTCTGTTCAACTTTTGGGCCATCAAACTTTTGGAATTATACTCAACTCTGTCTCATAACCTTTTTCTTTCTTTTGATTAAGCAACTCGGGTCCCTTTGCTGCTTCTTTTCTAAACTACATAATATTACTTAACATTACCTCCAATTTTCATATCACCTCTACTGTTTTTAACAGTCCAGTACCGAAACTGCGATGGAAGAAGGTGGACGGACTGATGCCCTCCAAGGCTGGCTCCTCTGCAGAGAGTCCCATCCTCATCCTGCCAGAGCTGTCCTTCGATGATGAGGGTGTTTACGAGTGTGAAGCCTACAACTCAGAAGGAAGTGATACATACCAGGGACGCATCAATGTGCAAGGTGAGGAAAGGATGTGCTGTTTATATTGAAGCTAAGAATTTTTTTTATCAGGCTTTATGAGGTTTTTCCTCATTTTACTTAATTGACAAGTTCCAGATTTCCAAATCTCTCCTTACTTTTCTCCAACTCTCCAGCTCAGCCAGAATGGTTGCAGGTGATGAGTGACTCAGAGGTGGAGATTAGTTCAGAGCTGCATTGGAGTTGTGTAGCTGCTGGTAAACCACGACCCTCTATACACTGGCTACGCAATGGACTGCCACTCAGCACGCAGGTAACACATGCAGACCAACAATTCCAATAATTACCATTTCTTAGTCCTCTCCATCATCTTCATCCACCTGCACTAATGTTCAGTAAACCAAACTATATTATTGTCTGATGTTCTTATCATTAGCATTGCCATTTAACATGAAACTTCCACTCAGAGCAAATGCATTTCTTTTATTAATTAATTAATTAAACTCAGGACAGGTAAGAAAGTAAAGTTTTCTGCCATTTCTGATCAAAATATACACTTTTTAGCAGGCTCAATACAATTAACACTGTTGGGGCTTTTCTTGACTTATTTTACATTTACTGGGTGTACATATACATTGTAAATATGCTTAATTTTAATTTCACCTGCCTCTTAAGAGGTTAATTTGCTTTTTTCTTTTTCCACGTACCCTGTTGTCCCCCACAGGACAGAGTGGATGTAAATGGAGCTCGTCTCAAGATTAGTAACCTGGCCCTGGAGGATTCTGGAATGTACCAGTGTGTGGCGGAAAACAAGCATGGCACTATCTACTCCACTGCTGAGCTCAGAGTCCAAGGTAGGAGGAGGCTCAATAGTGCCATAGTTATCTTCATACATTCTATCTATAGTCAAGAACAACATGCTGCATATTTTAAACTGTTTTATTTTAAGATTTTTTCAATTTCCATGCCAAACAGTGACACATAAAATAAAAACCTCCTTTTATACCTAGTAAAAATATGAACTATTAGACCTTGTATATCAGTTAAGTATGGACGCCATTAAAGGCAAGCTTTTTTAAAGCATTTTTTTATAATAATAATGGTTTTCTTCTGTGGAAAAAAACAGTTTTTTTCTTTTCCTGTGATTTTAATATCTCCATTACTCTTAGGTCCAAGGTCATAAAGTACACTGCTCAAAAATATAAAAGGAACACTTTTTTATCAGGGTATGGCATGAATTCAATTGCACTTTTTTGATAATTATCTGGTCAGTTAAGTAGCAGAGGGGGTTGTTAATCAGTTTCAGCTGCATTGGTGTTGATGGAATTAACAACAGGTGCAATAGAGGGGCAACAATGAGACGACCCCCAAAATAGGAGTGGTTTTGCATGTGGAGGCCATTTCAAGTTTCTCCCTCTTGATCACTTAGACTGGTTTTCCATTAGTGTTGGCTTTAGCTAGAGTCATTATCTCTACTGGGAGCATGAGGCGATTTCTTAACCCTACAGAAGTTGCACAGATTGTCCAACTCCTCCACGATTGCACATCCATGCGTGCCGTTGCAAGGAGATTTGATGTGTCTACCAGCATAATCTCCAGAACATGGAGGAGATTCCAGGAGACAGGCAGTGACTCTAGGAGAGCTGGACAGGGCCGTAGAAGGTCCTCAACCCATCAGCAGGACCGATATCTGCTGCTTTGTGCAAGGAGGAACAGGTTGAGCACTGCCTGAGCCCTACAGAATGGACTCCAGGAGGCCACTGGTGTGAATGTCTCTGCCCAAACAGTCAGAAACAGACTTCATGAGGGTGGCCTCAGGGCACGACTTCCTGTAGTATGCCCTGTGCTCACTGCCCAGTACCTTGGAGCTCGATTGGCATTTGCTATAGAACACCAGAATTGCCATGTCCGCCACTGGCGCCCTGTGCTTTTCACAGATGAGAGCAGGTTCACCCTGAGCACCTGTTATAGACGTGATAGGGTCTGGAGAAGCCAAGGAGAACGCTATGCTGCCTGCAACATCGTTCAGCATGACCGGTTTGGTGGTGGGTCAGTGATGGTCTGGGGAGGCATATCCATGGAGGGACGCACAGACCTCTACAGGCTAGAGAATGGCAGTCTTACTGCCATTAGGTATCGGGATGAAATCCTTGAACCCATGGTCAGACCCTACGCTGGTGCAGTAGGTCCTGGGTTCCTCCTGATGCACGATAATGCCCGGCCTCATGTGGCAAGGGTATGCAGGCAGTACCAGGATGAAGAAATTGATGCAATTGAATGGCCCTAACGATCACCTGACCTAAACCCGATAGAAGCACGTGGGGGCCACACAAGATATTGAGAAGCATTTTGAGTTGCAGAAATAGAATTTTGGCAAAATGGACAAGCCTGCCACATCACTTTTTCACTATGATTTTCGGGCTGTCTATAACTTTTGTTCCTAAGACATTAAACTGTCCATATCAGTATAAATATCCAACATACTATTTTTCACAATGAGATATGATGTGTTTTCAAAGTGTTCCTTTAATTTTTTCGAGCAGTGTAGTATACATTTTTTTTTCATGAAAATGTGTTGGGTGCCATTAAGGCATTTTACAAAATCTAAAAGAAACACTACCTTTCTTGCCTTTTAGGGATTTCGTAGAAGAGTTTTAAGGAATTTTCTTTCTGTATTTATGCAAATACAACTCACATTTTATGACGTTCTCTGCTCAATTTAACAACATTCTGTCTTTCAATAACCTATTTCCTCAATCATCCAAATTCACTTATCTACTCACCACTATGCTGTGTTGCTCTCACACTTTATTCATCCAGTTCAGGCTCCAGACTTCAGATTGAATCCAGTGCGAAGGCTTATTCCAGCAGCCAGAGGAGGACAGGTGTTGATCGAGTGTCGCCCTCGAGCTGCCCCAAAGCCCAGTCTGTTCTGGAGCCGTGGCACAGAGCTACTCACCAACAGCAGCAGGTAGTACAGTAACTTGGTCACTGACTATGTGTACATACAAAGAAATATTCATTATATTTACTTATTCTGAATTAGACATTATTTCAATCATGATGTTTAGATCAAGTGCTAATAGAATATTCTATTCATATTCCCGGTTCCATATTACAGAGGATAGTCTCATAATGACTCATGTCAACGTTATGTCCTACAACTGGTTAAGACTCTAAATCATGTATCTGTATCTTATCTTATCTTGTCAAGCAGATGGTTACGGTATCGGATCATGTATCCTGATCGCTCTGATCACTTTTACACTGCGTCCTGACATCTTGTGCACCCTCAGTATAGTAAGAGACTAGACCCTTCTTTAACCTCACTTGGTCACTGCTCTGTCGCATTGAAAGTATATTACAGGTGTACGAAGGGTTGACATAAAAGCCGGAGATATAAATACTCACTTTTGGTCTCTGAATTGCAAAGTATTCATGTTTTTTCTAGAACACTGATTATATTATGTCACAGTTTGGGAATTTGTATTTGTTTGCATTACCTGACAGTTTCTGTGTATTATATTTGGTTCATCCAAAAGCATGCACTAAATGGGTTGCAATACCGCAATCAGCTAATTACAGGTGCTCTTCACTGTCTGTACTCTTGTGTGTTCTCAGAGTCACAGTAACTTCAGATGGAATCTTGTGGATCCACAACATCAGCAGAGCAGATGAAGGGAAGTACACCTGTTTCGCGGAAAACTATCTGGGCAAAGCCAACAGCACTGGTCACCTGTCTGTCAGAGGTACACACACACACACATTCCGGGACAAAAATAACAGATAACCAGATAACAATTCAAATCCCTAGTATACACCTGATGTTACTGAAATGTCATACGTCACAGGAGCTGATTTTCTAGAAGACCCAAACCAGTCGAGGTTAGCTGGAATAAGGCTGACAATTAACACATTGTCAGCCTTATTATTCTAAACTAGTGCCTGCAAAGTAAGATTTTATAGGTTGTTTTTGGTTCTAGGAGTTATGCTCTGTAACTGTTAAGACTTTACATTCTTCTAATTGTATGGATTAAACAATCGATACAGCACTTTGAATAGAGAGATTTTCTCTGATATAGAGTGAGATGGGCTATCTTTTTCCCTATCATGTCAGTGTTTGCACTGGGCTAGGTTAATCTAGTTTTAGTACTGAAAAGAGTAGTATTGATCCACTCATACAACGGCATGCAAAGAGCAGTTTTTTTTGTATATCAAGAAAGCTGCTAGCTTTCATCTCAGCCAGTTCTCCTTTTGCAGATGCTACAAAGATCACGCTGGCTCCTTCCAATGCTGACATCAATCAGGGGGAGAATGTGACCCTGCAGTGTCATGCTTCCCACGACCCAACCATGGATCTGACTTTCACCTGGGCCCTCAACGGGGTCCTGCTGGATATGGAGAACACTGCAGGGCCATTCCACCGGGTGGACGGGGTAAGTCCTGTAGTGGATAATATGGCTGTTTTCACCATGGATAATTTAGTCTATGAGATCTGGGGCCTCATTTATATAACCCTTATCCTGTTTCATACCCACCCTTTTAGACCCCATTTACTGCTGACGGTACTTGGGATCTCTAAAAACAAACTTGACAGGAGAATGTGCGTACAAACTTTTCAAGGTTAGGATATCAATAATTAAATTGATCAATTTGTTAAGATGTCAAGTATCAGTCAGATTGCTCTTAACATATAATTGATGTTTTTTTTGCCTAGACCTATAAATTGGATTTATTTTTTTACTTCACACAATTTACACTATCCTCTTAATGTTTTGTTGCTGCATTAAAACAGCAGCAGCACATTAACACTTTGTGAATTTCTTTAACAGATTTGATGACTACTCTGGTCATCAAATCTGTCATTCTTTACCTCAGCTTCACTCACATTCTGTGACAAAAAGGTTGTGCTTCTTCTCATCTAATATTCATGAGATGCTTTGCATTGAACATTCATTGTTGAATGAGTTTGTGTAGAGAGTGGAAAATAAGATGTATGCACATTTCCAGGTGGATTGTGTTGTAAAGGGAATATTGCATTCAGTTGTGCGTGCACACAGATTTTTACATTGGAAATCATTATGGGCAGGCCTTTTTCGACTTTAGTTTGAATCTTAAGCACTGTTCTATAAATGAAGCTCCTGCTCATTAGGTCCATCCATGTTTCAAAATATCAAACAGCAGATATTGTCCAACCTTGACCCTCAGCTTTTGGGTGTTGTTAGTTTCTACATAAAAAATGTTTTTAAACTGTGAAAGGCAGCAGGACAGCATGTAGGACTGAGCAAAAATGAGACTGTATATTAAGAGGTCAAATTATTCAGTGGCTTATTTCTAATACCAACATAGAAAACTGAGGTCTGTCCCTTTTCTAAATAGGAAGACAAAATTGCTCACATCATTACACTATATGCTAGCAATATTTCATGTTTCCTATCCACAGGGTCAGGGAGAAATTAGCTTTTGAACCAGATTAATTGTTCATGTCCTGATTTTCTTTGTCTATGGACAGCACGGTAAATTTCTGCTGCAGCAAATTTTATCCATTCTGCTGAAATAATTGACAGGTATACTCCTGATTGGCAGTGTTGGTTGATCAACTTGGTTATCTTCCTCCCTCTACTTGTACTTTTTCAGAAAGAAAACATTGGGGATCTGTTGATTGTGAACACTCAGCTGAGTCAAGCAGGGTTATACACCTGTACAGCTCAGACTGTTGTGGACAGCGCCTTAGCCTTGGCTAAACTAGTGGTACGAGGTAAGAGGAGTTTCTTTTTATGTAAATGGTAAATGGATTTGTATTTATATAGCGCTTTTCTAGTCTTGATGACCACTCAAAGCACTTTCGTTACAGTTTCACATTCACCCATTCACACAGTGCATCTATCCCAGCACTTTGTTATTCTAAGGGGGGGGCATTCGGGGTTCAGCATCTTGCCTAAGGACACTTCGGCATGCAGATGGTTCAGACTGGGGATCGAACCGCCGACCTTCAGGTTGGAGGACGACCACTCTACCCCTCAGCCACAGCCGTTATATAATAACTATAGAAATATGGAAAGAGAAACCTTTTCACATTCCAGTTCAGTCATGCAGACTTGCAGCACAATGATTAAAAACAGAAGTAAACGTGAAAACAACAGATGAGACATCATTGATTCAAGCTTTCCTTATTACTGAACCAAGTTCCCTATTATTTTCCCTATTATTTTCTCTCTTTTAGACATTTTTTCTTGGTTTTCTTAAACAAAAAGCAATACAATATTTTGGTAAAGAAACATGATGTGGGTAAGATGCAAGATTAACTAGGAAGCTGATAACTCAACGCTTGTTGACAAGATGCAGTTTTTGCTTTAATTGTTGCTGCTTGTAGTGGGGGCATACAAAGTATGGCAATAAGCTTTTCCTGTTAAGACAACTACAGGAGAAATAATTAAACATAATGTTTTAAGGGCAAACACCAGCACTGAATTGGTTTATTTTACGTTGATAAAGTGATCAGTGACTTCATTCTAGTTTAGTTAATTCTAGTTGTAGTTAAACCATAATTTTATATAAATTATGTAGTAATTAGGATTTTGAAACCGAAAGCAAGTGTATCACATGGCAGTGTTACTACTGCCACAAGAAGAAGTCAGTTATACAGGAGCAGTAGATTAAGAGCTTTAAAGGAAAAAGATCATTTCAAATCATTTAAACCCTCATTAAGTCCATGATGTAAAATGTGTTGAGGTTAAAACCATAGCAGTTTAATAGTTTCCATTTATACAATGGGTCATTTTATTGGAGTCTCTGGTAGAATTAACAGATGACTCTGCATCTCCCTGTTGCTTGATGGAGCTTTACAATGACATAATATGGGTATATATGTCAATATTGTGTTCACAACTGGTTTACATCAGGAAATTATTCCAGGTTTCCACTTCAGAATTACAGCACAGAGTTACGATAGAGTTAGCCAAAGGGGACAGAGCGGTTGTTGAGTTTCAAGGCAGTCTTAATTCAAAACCATCATCAGGAACAGGTAGACGTGTCAGATCACATTTTCAGATTTTACTGTTTACGTAAATTGTAAATACAGATGTTTTATAAGTGTACTTTAGCTAAAAACTTTACTGCACTATATTTCCATTAACACAAAAATGTTGACTAGTTTTGCTAACTTTATATCCTCTGCTTGTTTCAAGGACCCCCAGGGCCTCCTGGAGGTTTACTAGTGAAGAATGTTGCTGAGACATCGATGGAGCTGAGGTGGAGTCGTGGCTACGATAATCACAGTCCCATTGGCAAATATATCATCATGGGCCAATCATCATTGTCATCACAGTGGAAGAACATGAGGACAGGTGGGTGGGGTGGGGTGGGGTGGGGGGGGGCCTGTGTGTGTGTGTGTGCATGCGTGCGTGCGTGTCTAAAATAACAAAACTTCAACCAACGGCAACTTCCAGTCATAAACATAAAGCAATAAAAACATACACAAGATTTTGACAGACACATTTTGTGGTATGTGTTATTTCGTGAAGGAAATTTGTCATTATGTTTGATATTTTACAGACTATGAATACAATATTGATTATTCATATGGTTTAACTCTTCCCGGTACAGAGCCAGTAAACATCGAGGGGAACGCAGAATCAGCTCGTGTGATGGGACTGATGCCCTGGATGAATTATGAATTTCAGGTCATCGCCAGCAACATCTTGGGAAATGGAGAGCCCAGTGTGCCATCCCAGATTATTCGCACACAGCAAGCAGGTGAGAGACCACAGGTCCTGTCCAGAAGGCTAAACAAGCTCTTTAAAAAACAGTTAAAAAAGTACCTGGTAGATTCTTCATCTTTAACCTAAGTTTCTCCTTGACTTCAGCAGAATGATTTAAATTCTTGAAATGGCATAAACAATAGAGTCTCGGGTTCTTTCTGATGCCTGTTAGAGTGGCATTATAGAAAAATCCCTTTCATGACATCAAGTGTAGATACAAATTACAATGAATCTTTCTGATAAAATACTGTCTGTGGAGCTCAGCGGGCAATTTAGGTATAACTTGATTTAGTGTTGCAGTCAGTTCTGATTGTACTTATTGTAATCCACATTAACGATCCACCTGAGTGGGATAATGTTATTATTATTATAATTATTAATAATAATGATGCCATCGGCAAGAGGCTTACTCATGTTTGTTTGTTACAATAATCAAATAAAATGATTATGAAGCAAGTGATGCAAGATGTAAGTGACCAGAAAACACATTAATATTAAATATTAAAAGTAGGTCAAGTTTTAGAGGCAACAACAATAATTTACTTCTACTTTTTATCTTTTTTATCAACAACAATGAATCAGCAACAAGAAAAAACCCTGTCAATCACATTCAATTGTTTTGTTTATATTTTACCAATGCTTTAACATTAAACAGGTACAAGGTCCATTCACCTACTATTTATGGATATTGGAAGGTTACTTCCGCTTGCTACCAACCACAACCATACATCAATAACCCAAATTATCGATAACCTTTATTTAATGGTGCAGAAGGTTGTCTTCCGTTCCGCTATGTGCTGCACAAAGATCTTGATCAAAGACCCTCGATGTTCAACCAGTCCAAAATGTCTTGATGGACGTGCAGTAAAGTCGTGTGTTGGGCACCAATCTTATCCAAGCCAGAACAGTTGCTTGCGCTTTGACAATTCCCCTATCACAACAGAGAGGCTCTACACAAAATTAAGTGCATCTGTAATGTCCTTCACAACCTCTTGTAGGATCAAATCCAGCACATGGTTGCTGCAATGAATGTAAAGTTCAGTCTAACATTGAGTCTCAGTTTTGCCTGGACACCTGCAAATCGTACCAACATGTTGCTTGCGCCATTAAAACAAAAGCATTGAAGGCAATCCATGGGCAGGTCCAGAAACATAAAGATCTCTCTGATATAAGAAGAAAGTGTATCTGCCATGGTGTCAGGAGCACTGTATAACGTGAGAAAAATAATACAAGTTTTTGTCCAAATATTGGAGGCTACAGAACAACTGTCTGCATAGCCTATATCGGTCGTACCATCAGCCGTTCAAAAAATGCAGGCTTGCTCACCTCAGACACAATTTCTGTCTGGATTGAATGTGCCAAATATTTTATTATTTAATTTTTAATTGTGTGCACATCGAATTGTATATTCTCTCAAGCGACTTTCATGCCCTTGGCATATCATATTACCGGTTTTTGGACATCCTAAGTTACTCTGTTAAATTGCCCAGACTGTGTTTTTAGTTGTCTGGAGGTATTTTGAGTTGCTGTACAAACCGTGTGGAATCCTCTGCCTGGCCTGAGTAAAGAAACCTTTTTTGATTCCCTACCAACAACTTGTCTGTCTCTGCATCAGAATCATCACCCCTCGTAGCTAAGTGGTAGGCTATTCGCCTAGTACACGGGAGACCCAGGTTCGAATCCCGATTAATCCTTACACGCCATGTCCAAGAAATTTGATCGATCCAAAGATCTGCTCCAAAACTGAAGTGTTAACTTTCTGGTCTGGATTAGAAGGCAAACAAAGATCTTAAATTACAAAAAAACTGCTGGAATGAGTTATTGCAGTCGTAGTTTAATTATTTGGCGACAGGTAGGAGAGCCACCAGCATAGATGTACTGTCGCTGATTGCACTCTGATGCTCTGCAGGTGTGCTGAGCCAGGAGGTTGACATAGACAGACACAACATTTGGGGAAGAAGGGAGCCACGACGGAGACCACTACATATAGACATTGCAATAGTTTTTGTAATCGAGAAATGGCAACAAGGATAAGAGACCATTAAATATAGACATTACAATAGTTTTTGTAATCAAGAAATGGCAACAAGGATAAAAGACACTCGATCATATTGTGTATGTTTATTTGGCCCTCAGCTCCCACAGTGGCCCCAAGTGGACTTGCAGGAGGAGGAGGAGACCACAATGAACTCATTGTTACCTGGACGGTGAGTGGATTCTGCCTGTGTGTGTTCTACATTGCACAAGTGCATGCACAAGATACAGCATTACAGCATAATAATCTTCAGTTTCAGTTCACACCAGTGCTTTCAGGGTATGGTTCCAGAACACTTTGTATATTCATATATCTACAGATTTTCATACATTTTGGTTAAACATGCCGCAGAGGCTGCTTCATTATAATTTTTTAGGGGTTGCTATTGAATCATTTTGCTAAGACCATATAACAAGTAAATGTTCGTAATTTCCAACTCATTTGAGGAGTTTTGTGACTTTTCGAGCATATTTATCCCCCTAAAAATGTCACCAGTTATAGATACTAAACATTTACTTTCGGTGTCCACTACAACAGGGTTCAACTAAAACTCACAAGACTCTGAACCTATCATCGACCACGTCTAAAGGGTCCTCTGACCATATTTCAGATTGATCTGGTCAACCTGCTTGAAGGAGTACAACACATTATAAAACATGTAATTTCTTGTTGCCAGTAGGGGGCACCATGACTGAATTTTGGCATATAGTTGTTTGCAAGAAGTGACTCTTGTCAAACATGTGAAGTTGGTGCCGATTGGATATTCTACACTGAAGTTGCAAGAGCTTCCTGTTTCACAGCGAAAAATTTAAATTCAAAGCCACACCAAGGACATGCCCTCTGACAAAAACTCAGGAGACTACTTTTTATTATCAAGGTGCTTAAATTGCACTTACGCAATTTGAAGTCGATATGATGTACAATGTGTATGAATCGCCAAAACGTATAACTTTTTGTACGTCTGGGCATTATACATTTGCTGATTTTCATGCATTTTGGTGAGGAATCGGGAGAGAGATCAGGAACAGTTGTGTAACCATCATAATTAATCTTTGTCCCAAAGTTTTTATAATGACAATAAGTGTGATAATATATCAATCAATCACATTTTATTTGTATAGCCCATATTCACAAATCACAATTTTCTCATAGGGCTTTAACATAGTGTGACATCCTCTGTCCTTAACCCTCAGTAAGAGTAAGGAAAAACTACTAAAAACCATTTTTACAGGGAGAGCCACATGTGAGGGATCCCTCTCCCAGGACGGACAGAAGTGCAATAGATGCCGTGTGTAGGAAAACATCAAGATTAAAGTTTTTAGCAACATTCTGAAGGATAACTTCAATACGATATGTCAAGCAGTCCAGCTGCACTCATAGTCCATGGTCAGCAGCAGGGGCGCCGCTAGGGATTTTGGGCCCCATGAAAAGAATCTTTACAGGGCCCCCAACACAGCGGCAACATTTTTTGATGCTATTTTACATACAATTATGCATTTTAATGGTATTTTTGACTATCATTACCATATTTGTGAAAGAAGAACAGCATGACAGTTGACATGTACAGTAGGGGAAGAACTGAGCACTCTGAATACAATGGAATTCATTTTGAGTCATTTATTTGCTGCACCACTGATTCTTAAATTGGAAATAAACTCTTCCATGAAAAAATAGCAATTATAATCAGTGGAGAGAAAAAAATCTCAGCAAAAACAAAAACGCCATCAGAATACAAAATGGCCATATACGATTTCTCATCATTTAAGTAGAACTTAATATATGAAAGAATGGCAAATATATATATATAATATAACGTTGCCGACTGAGTCAAGCTTCCTTTTGCAACCTTTCAATCACTGGTCCTTGCTCAACTCTTCTCACCAAAAGCCCAACGCCGAGCCTTCTCACACTTATCAGGTCTTTGAAGTCTATTTCTGTTTGAAACTCCTTATTTAACAGAGAATCCACACCTCTATCTTTCATTACAGATCCTTGCAGATTTTTCCATCTTAAGTAGCAATCTCTATGTGCCTCACTCCTCTCATGGACTGGGAATTTATTGTACATTCGACACCACTTCACATCACACATTTTATACCCATTTTGACTGGTCAGTGCACTAGTGGAAGGCTTTTTCTGTACATGGGAGAAAAGCACACATGGTATGCAATAAAGTGAATTATTACTTTGACTAAAAGTCAGCCAGTCTCTGTTTACCTTTTCTCTTTTATTTGCTGCCTTTGTATAATTCAGGTAGTCAGGGAATGGCTTCCCCTTTGAATCACATGGCATTTCTACTTCTTTCTCTCTCATGGCCAATTTCCTTACTATCTTCTCCCTATCCTGATCAGTTAAAGCTGCTGGCCAGAAACCAGGGTCATCAGTCAAATGATCTTCTTCCCTTTCAAAGACCTGAACATCAGCTTGTTGTTCTTCCTGCCTCTCTGTTGTCTTTCTGGCTCTTTCTGTATTCAGTCCATCCTCCTCTGAATTCCTTTCAACTTCTTCACCCTCACTCTCTGTCGCCTGTGTTTCTGCACTCTCACTGTCATCTGTACCCTCTTCCATCTCTTCCTCCACTTCCTCCACATCCCTCCCTGACAAACCAGAAGAGGGTCCTGGACCTGGCTCTGTAGAGTGTACATGACATACATTAATTATATAGGATTTCCTATAATATAACTATTTGTAATAGCATAGTCACCAACATGTAAACTTCTCTGATTGGACTGAGAGCAGTCACCCCAGTCTGCTGCACACACCACAGATGTTCTCCTCTGTTCTTACTGCACGTCTTCTATTTCATTTTTTAAAAGGGTTTATGCTTTTTAAACCATTAAAATTGTTCAAAATGCCTTTTATTTAATTCATTTTAATTAATGAATTACCTTCATCTTTGTATTGTTTTGAGACTGTAGTAAAATGTATTATATTTTGTATTATATTATGTATTATTATTATTATTATTATTATTATTATTATTATTATTTCAACACACACAGCTGCTCACCTCCTTCCTCATGTGGGGGCACTGGGGCTGATTCAGGGGCAGGGGGAGTTGGGGGCTGACAGACAGCTGCTGCATCTTCTGGTGCACTTGACTTTAATATCCATAACTTTCCACCACAACAAACCCACCTTTTTTTTGGAAATACTGGGTGACATATTGTCGACCCTTCAACTCCTTCTCCTCTCTTAATTTATTTTCCTTTCTTTTTTGGCTGCCTGATTTTTGAGGCATACTGCTGTCTCCTCCGCTTTGCCCGCTGTGGCGCGCTGTCTGTGACAAATCGCCGGTGCGCTACCGGCTGCAGCTGATCCAGTCGGACTGAACCATTTTACGTAAATAGAGGCCCTGCAGGGGTTGATGCTTCCAAAACAAATAAAGGAATTGTTACCAGGACATGGAAAATAAAACATGTGTGATTATATGTTAGTTAATAACTTAGTGTCATTATTTTTTCTGTATTATAATTTCATCATCATTAGGGGCCTCTCTGGGCCCCCCTCCATCATGGGCCCCTAGAATCCGTCTCCTTTACCCCCCCTTTTCGGCGCCCCTGGTCAGCAGCCAGCAAGATCATGATCCGCCATCCAGACCAGATGCCACTTTAGTTTACAGTCATTGTCCACTGCCGCTTATTAGGTTCCATCATGAGCATCCGCCACAGTCCTGGTCCACCGCCTGTATCTGATGCCAACGCGACACTTGGTCTGCCATTACCACTATGATCAGCCCACATGATATAGAATCCATGTGTCATGTGTCATAAATTCCCTTAGCGTCATCAGGGGTTTTTGCCTTGTAATCAATGATACAATGATACAGGCTGAACTTGAGGCTACACTGAGTCTCAGGGTGAATCTGACTGGCTACTGGTTTGTATGGTAGTACAATGAAAACCAGGTGGCCCACTCAGTAAATCAGACATCAATACCTCTATGCCTTTTTAGACTAAACGCTTCCTATTTTAGAAAATAGAACAAGTTACATTCTGCCGCACTAATTAGCTCTAACTATATCCTTTATCAAAAAGGAAGGTTTTGAGTCTACTCTTAAACGAAACAGACGGTGTCTGCCTCCCAAACTGAAAGTGAGAGATTATTCCACAGGTGGGGGGCTTGATGGCTGAAAGCTCTGGATCCTTCTCTACTTTTAGAAACTTTAGGGACGACAAGTAGGCCTGAATTATGGGAGCGGAATGCTCTAGTGGGTTGATATGGTACTAACAGCTCTTTAAGGTAAAAATGCACTATATTATTAAGGGCCTTGAAGGTGAGGAGGAGAATTTTAAATTCCATTCTAGATTTAAGCGGAAGCCAGTGTAGCGATGCTAATACTAGAGAAATGTGCTCTCTTTTCTTGGTTCTCGTCAGGACATGTGCTGTGGCATTTTGGAAAAGCTGTAGAGTCTTTAACGACTTACTGCTGGAGCCTGATAATAATGAATTAAAATAGTCTAGTCTCGATGTAACAAAAGCGTGGACTAGTTTTTCTGCATCTTTTTTTGCGAAAGGACGTGTTTTATTTTTGAGATATTACGCAAGTGGAAAAAGGCAGTCCGAGAAATTTTATTTTAAGTGTCCATTAAAGGATAAATCAGGATCGAAGATCACTCCCAAGTTCCTGACTGTTTCATTGGAAGCAAGGGCAATGTCGTCTAGCGCAGCTATATCATTAGATAATGTATCTCTAAGGTGTTTGGGGCCAAGTATTATAACCTCTGTTTTGTCTGAGTTTAATAAGAGAAAATTGCGGGTCATCCAGGTTTTTATGTCCTTGAGACATGCTCGAAGTTTAGTTAATTGATGACTTTGTTCAGGTTTTATTGACAAGTATAACTGGGTGTCATCCGCATAGCAGTGGAAATTTACAGAGTGTGTCCTGATAATGTTTCCTAGTGGAAGCATATATAATGAGAATAAAATTGGGCCGAGCACAGAGCCCTGTGGAACACCATGGTTAGATTTGGTGCGCAGTTGTCTCATCATTAATTTGCACGAATTGGGAGCGATCAGAAAAATACGATTTAAACCAGTTAAGGGCGGTTCCATTAATATTAATTAACTGTTTGAGTCTTTGTAATAAAATTTGATGGTCAATTGTGTCGAATGCTGCACTGAGATCTAACAGAACGAGGACAGACACAAGTCCCTGATCTGAGTCTATTAAAAGGTCATTAGTGACTTTTGCCAAGGCTGTCTCTGTGCTGTGATTGGCTCTAAACCCCGACTGAAAGTCTTCATATATATTATTTTCCTGGAGAAACTCACACAGCTGATTGGCTACCACTTTTTCTAAGATTTTGGACATGAAGGGGAGATTAGATATTGGTCTGTAATTGGCTAAAACCTCTGGGTCTAGGGTGGGTTTTTTGAGAAGGGGTTTGATTACTGCTATTTTAAAAGACTGTGGTACATAACCTGATGATAATGACAGATTGATTGTGTTAAGTAACGAACTATCAATTAGGGGCAGAATTTCTTTAAGTAATTTTGTAGGAATGGGATCTAAGATACAGGTTGTTGGTTTAGAACCTGAGATTATTTTGGTAAACTGATCACAAGTGATCAGAGAGAAGCTGTCTAAGTAATGGGTAGGATTCTCAGCCGTTTGTGAGATCTCTGTTATTGGGAAGGTATTAGTGCCAATTGAGGGCAGGAGATGGTTGATTTTATTTCTAATAGTTAGAATTTTATCATTAAAAAAGGTCATAAAGATATTGCTATTTAGGGATCGAGGAATACTGGGTTCGGTGGAGGTGTGACTCTCTGTCAACCTGGTGCTGAAGAGAAACCTGGGGTTGTTTTTATTCTCTTCTATTAGTTTTGAATAGTAGGCGGCTCTTGCTTTGTGGATAGCCTTTTTATATTCTTTAACAATATTCTTCCAGTATATGAGGTTTTCAACATGGTTGCTGGAGCGCCACTTCCTTTCTAGTTTTCTTGATAATTGTTTTAACTCATTTGACTGGGAATTATACCACGGAGCTAATTTACTATGTTTGACATTTTTCTTTTTTAGAGGAGCTATTGAATCTAATGTTAATCGTAATGAGTCTGCAGAGCTATCGACGAGGTGGTCGATCTCAATGGAGATCGTTTTTTTAAAGAATTTGTTCTTTATATCTTCGGATAATACGGGTTTAAATGTAATTGGAATTATTTCCTTAAATTTAGCTACAGCACTATCAGGTAGACATCTAGAAAATGAGTTTTTTATTGGTGGCATATATTCAGTTATTGAAAAATGGAAGGTTATTAAATGATGGTCTGATAGAACTGGATTGCGCGGGAGGACTGTTATAGATGCCATATAACAATAACAATGGTGATGATTAGGGATGAGCGAGTACAGCATTATCTGTATCTGTATCTGTATCTGTTAACCATATGAATTATCTGTATCCGTATCCGTACTCGGAGTGGGCGGGGCCTAACCCGGAAGTGGGTGTGATTTAACCCACTGTCAGCTGAAATACTCTCTGTATCACTCATCATTCTGTATCACTGATCATGAGAGAGAGAGAGAGAGAGAGGGGGAGTGTGTGTGTGTGTGTAGCTTAATTTGTAATATTTTTTATACCACTACTACCTAGAAAGTGTCAGACACTCAGTGCGTGAAGTAAAATAAAACTGGTTAGAGCCAACTGACTGTTTAAAAAAAAACTCCAACGACCTGCAGAGAGAGGGAGAGAGAGAGGGGTGCGGAGAGGAGGGACACGGTGAGAGCCTGTCCGAAGCGGAGTGACCCGGCTCCGCCCAGTCCTGATGCGGTTACGAGGACCTCTGGAGCAGGGCCCCCGCTGCTCCTCCGGTACCGGAGCGACGGGGAGCCGGTCCCCACCCCCGCGATGCTGACCTCACTTAGACTCCGGGGAGCCGATCGCCGCGGGGGGGGGCCGCCACATCTGAGCAGCCGGGGCGATATTATCACAAGAACTCAAATAAATGCCCATTTCAGAATGGCAACTGACAAATGGTGTGGAATAAGAAAATAAGTAAAGACTTCATCAAAGCGGGATAGAAAAAAATATAACATATCACTTATATCCTTAAATACTGATTTTCAGTTTGTTGTCTGGCCCGATTCGCTCGCGTCAAGTGAAAGTAATATAAAAGACCCCGAAACCATCGCTGCAGATCGCGAGTCGGCCGCGGCGCTTCTCGACCCTTCCTCATGCTTCACTGCTGGCGAAATGCCAATTTGAGGGCAACCGCCTATGTTGCCTATGCAGGGACTTTTAGTAACTTTTAATAGTGGTTTCTGTTTCTGTGCTGTGATGGATATTAAATCCTGAGTGAAAGTCTTCCAACAGACCATTAAGTAATCACACATCTGGTTAGCAACAGCTTTTTCTAAGATTTTGCAAATTAAGGGCAGGTTTGATATGGGTCTATAATTAGCTAAAACCTCTGGATCAAGAGTGGGCTTTTTAAGCAGAGGTTTAATTACAGCTACCTTAAAAGCTTGTGGTGAGTAGCTGGTTAACAAAAACATATTAATCTGATTTAATACAGAACTGTACATTAGAGGAAAAACGTCCTTAACCGAACACAAAGAGTGAGACATTTCTAGGCATTTTGCAGCACTCAGGGTGGGGCTTTAGAGTTGGTCCCCGGGCTTGGCTGGTGCTGGAGATTTTATTCTCCCATGTATTGTATTTTTCCCTAACGAAATGTGTGGGACATTTCTAGGCATTTTGCTATAATGTAAAGTGCCTACAAGTGTCCCATGTATTTTTTTACATAACACAAAGAGTGACACATTTCTAGGCATTTTCAGCACTCAGGGTGGGGCTTTAGAGTTGGTCCCCGAGCTTGGCTGGTGCTGGAGAATTTTTTCTCCCATGTATTGTAATTTTCCCGATCAAAATGTGTGGGACATTTCCAGGCATTTTGCTATAATGTAAAGTGCCTACAAGTGTCCCTTGTATTTTTTTAACCTTACACATAGAGTGACACAAAGAGTGACACATTTCTAGGCATTTATCAGCACTCAGGGTGTGGCATTAGAGTTGGTCCCCGGGCTTGGCTGGTGCTGGAGATTTTTTTCTCCCATGTATTGTATTTTTCCCTAACAAAACGTGTTGGACATTTCTAGGCATTTTGCTATAATGTAAAGTGCCTACAAGTGTCGCATGTATTTTTTTAACCTAATACAAAGAGTGAGACATTTCTAGGCATTCTTCAGCACTCAGGGTGGGGCTTTTGAGTTGGTCCCCGGGCTTGGCTGGTGCTGGATAATTTTTTCGCCCATGTATTGTATTTTTCCCTAACAAAACGTGTGGGACATTTCTAGACATTTTGCTATAATGTAAAGTGCCTACAAGTGTCCCATGTATTTTTTCAACCTAACACAAAGAGTGAGACATTTCTAGGCATTTTTCAGCACTCAGGGTGGGGCTTTAGAGTCGGTCCCTGGGCTTGGCTGGTGCTGGAGATTTTTTTCTCCCATGTATTGTATTTTTCCCTAACAATGTGTGGGACATTTCTAAGCATTTTTGCTATAGTGTAAAGTGCCTACAAGTGTCCCATGTATTTTTTTAACCTAATACAAAGAGTGAGACATTTCTAGGCATTCTTCAGCACTCAGGGTGGGGCTTTTGAGTTGGTCCCCGGGCTTGGCTGGTGCTGGATAATTTTTTTCGCCCATGTATTGTATTTTTCCCTAACAAAACGTGTGGGACATTTCTAGGCATTTTGCTATAATGTAAAGTGCCTACAAGTGTCCCATGTATTTTTTCAACCTAACACAAAGAGTGAGACATTTCTAGGCATTTTTCAGCACTCAGGGTGGGGCTTTAGAGTCGGTCCCTGGGCTTGGCTGGTGCTGGAGATTTTTTTCTCCCATGTATTGTAGTTTTCCCTAACAATGTGTGGGACATTTCTAAGCATTTTTGCTATAGTGTAAAGTGCCTACAAGTGTCCCTTGTATTTGTTTAACCTTACACATAGAGTGACACAAAGAGTGACACATTTCTAGCCATTTTTCAGCACTCAGGGTGGGGCTTTAGAGTTGGTCCCCGGGCTTGGCTGGGGCTGGAGATTTTTTTCTCCCATGTATTGTATTTTTCCCTAACAAAACGTGTGGGACATTTCTAGGCATTTTGCTATAATGTAAAGTGCCTACAAGTGTCCCATGTATTTTTTTAACCTAATACAAAGAGTGAGACATTTCTAGGCATTCTTCAGCACTCAGGGTGGGGCTTTTGAGTTGGTCCCCGGGCTTGGCTGGTGCTGGATAATTTTTTCGCCCATGTATTGTATTTTTCCCTAACAAAATGTGTGGGACATTTCTAGGCATTTTGCTATAATGTAAAGTGCCTACAAGTGTCCCATGTATTTTTTCAACCTAACATTAAGAGTGAGACATTTCTAGGCATTTTGCTGCACTCAGGGTGGGGCTTTAGAGTTGGTCCCCGAGCTTGTCTGGTGCTGGAGAATTTTTTCTCCCATGTATTGTATGTTTCCCGATCAAAATGTGTGGGACATTTCTGGGCATTTTGCTATAATGTAAAGTGCCTACAAGTGTCCCATGTATTTTTTTACATAACACAATAAGTGACACATTTCTAGGCATTTTCATCACTCAGGGTGGGGCTGTAAGTTGGTCTCCGGGCTTGTCTGGTGCTGGAGATTTTTTTCTCCCATGTATTTTATTTTTCCCTATCAAAACGTCTGGGACATTTCTAGGCATTTTGCTATAATGTAAAGTGCCTACAAGTGTCCCTTGTATTTTTTTACATAACACAAAGAGTGACACATTTCTAGGCATTTTCAGCACTCAGTGTGGTGGTTTAGAGTGGATCCCCGGACTTGGCTGGTGCTGGAGATTTTTTTCTCCCATGTATTGTATTTTTCCCTCACAAAATGTGTTGGACATTTCTAAGCATTTTTGCTATACTGTAAAGTTCCTACAAGTGTCCCTTGTATTTTTTTAACCTTACACATAGAGCGACACAAAGAGTGAGACATTTCTAGGCATTTTTCAGCACTCAGGGTGGGGCTTTAGAGTTGGTCCTCGGGCTTGACTGGTACTGGAGATTTTTTTCTCCCATGTATTGTATTTTTCCCTCACAAAATGTGTTGGACATTTCTAAGCATTTTTGCTATACTGTAAAGTTCCTACAAGTGTCCCTTGTATTTTTTTAACCTTACACATAGAGCGACACAAAGAGTGAGACATTTCTAGGCATTTTTCAGCACTCAGGGTGGGGCTTTAGAGTTGGTCCTCGGGCTTGACTGGTACTGGAGAACTTTTTCTCCCATGTTTTGTATTTTTCCCTAACAAAACGTGTTGGACATCTCTAGGCATTTTGCTATAATGTAAAGTGCCTACAAGTGTCCCATGTATTTTTTTAAAAAGTCTAGTTGTAATAAGGTCTTATAGACTAGTTGATGGTTTAGAGCAGCCATTCCCAAACTTAAGAATGCCGTAGCCCAATCTGAAAAGTGACACAATTGTGCGACCCACCCACACTTTTAATCACAACTCTATGATCCACACACAAGGATAGATATACATATGCAGTGCAAATCCAACAACGGGATAAACCAAAGCGTTGTCTCCAAAGTCCAAATATTGTTCATAATTATCCTTCCATGTTTAAGAAAAACAATTTGCAAAGCAACAATTGTAAAACATTAAGTGCATATAGTGGATTGTTAAACATATATTCTTGCTGTTTGTATAACAGAACACTTTCAAATTAAATTTCAAAATGGTTTCTCGTTAGCTAGCATTTCGTAGCATAGCACACATACTGGCTGGGGGGTTGTCCTCCGAGCCAGCACTCGTAAATCCCAGCAACAGGTACTCACTTGAGTACTTTCTGCGAGTCCTCTTTTTAGTTTTGAATGATTCAGTTTGATTTTCTGATTCCACTTCAAAGTTTTCCCTCATCTATGATTCCCCGCTAATGATGCATGATTTGTTCTGGTGTTAATGTGCTATATAGGTCAGATAAAATAAGAATAACATGGAATTTTAATCATGTGGCTTTGTTTAATTTCCTGTAATGATATCCCATTTTTAAATCAATCATACATATTGCATGTAAATTTATTGCTTACTTACAAATCTGAAACTTGTTTTATTTATGCATTTTCTGATGACCTCTCACGGACTACCTGCAGTGGCTTCATGGCCCACCAGGGGGCCGCGACCCACACTTTGGGAGTGACTGGTTTAGAGGAAGACACAAGTGAAATCAGCTCTTAAAGATTTATTGAAGAAAAATCATTTAAACTGTTGCTATAGTATGTTGTTAGGTTTGTGTACTAGACATATATCATTTGCTATTCATGGGGAGGAGATGGTGAATTTTTTTTCTGATGTTTACAGATTTTATCTGTAGAGCAGTTTATGAAATCACTACTGCTCAGAGTTAGAGGAACAGATGGATCAGTAGAGCGTTGACTCTGTCAGCCTGGTTACAGTGCTGAATAGGAACCTGGGATTGTTCTTATTTTCTTCTATTGATAATGAATAATAAGATGTTCTGTGACTTTGGAGAGCTTTCTTGTAATTTATCAGGCTATAAATTGATGGTGTTATCATTAAAGGAGGCAGAGGAGTTACTGAACATCAACACTCTTAGCAGGAGAGAGCACAGGAGTGAGGGGGAGAAAGAAATGCCATCATTAGCTGCTAAAGCTAAGTTACTGCGCTAACACCAGACAGAAAAGCGTGTAATGCTCCATGAATTAGAAAGCGAGTTGCTACGAGACGGCCAGAAATACAAAGTGAAAAACAGTGTTTCGAACTGTGGTTTGAAATTAGCTGTAGTGAACAAGATTGTAGCAAATAAGGAAAGATGAGAAGAGCAGAAGTCGGTACATAAACACCAGCGAACCCATTTGAAGCATACCTTTCTTGTGAATCTGAATTTGTAAAGTTTGGGCAAACATTATGCATTTTTTAGGCCGCAAAATTTGCAAAAATTATTCCTGGAATTTTAATTGCAGCAGTTGCTCCTCATGCCCTAATAATTACAATTGTTCATGTTGTTGTCGTCTTGATCCTGTAGCTCTGGAGTCAGAAATACCTGCAGAAAACGATTATATAAGAATATATGCAGACACAAACAAACACAATTTATATTAGGGGGACAGAGAGAGTGAGAAGTTCTTAGTACAGGTTTGTGCTGTTTAATGATTTTAGTAATGATGCTAACACCAGATAATGATAATAATTATAATAAGATGATTTTTTTCTCTTGAATCCTCCAGCCTATGGCTAGAGAGTACCAGAACGGGGACAGCTTTGGCTACATCCTGGCATTTAGGAAGAAAGACGTATTATCATGGACAGTGGTGCGTATTCCTCATGTGGAGTCATCCCGCTATGTTTACTACAATGAAAGCCTGACGCCATACAGTCCCTTCGAGGTGAAGATCAAAGCTTATAACTGCAGAGGAGAAGGTCCGTTCAGCCAGATTGCAGTGGTGCACTCTGCAGAGGAAGGTAAGGTAAACCATTCCATTCAAGGTTCAAGTTGCAACTGCACATAATATCTACTGCTACTACTTTGTCAACTGTTGCTTTTCAAAACAAACCTACTCATATCACTGGTGTTATAAAAATGACTGTTACTATATTGAACTATATTGGTATTATTTAACATTTACAACAAAATCCACAGTCTTCATCAACTGACATAACCATACAGTAGATATATTAAGGTATTTTACGAGCCATTAAACAGTTTTTGGTTTCAAGGAAGACAACACTGGAAAATGGAAAACGGAAAATCTGAAACAACCAATTAAAAAGCAGCTTCAGGTGCCGTGGTTGCTGAAATTTTAAGGACCCTCATTCACATGTACTAGATGTATTTAGGCAGAAACTGAAAACAACTAAATACAATCTGAAAGCATTTTATTTGAAATGCTCCCAGTCTACCAGGTTCATTGTACAAGAAAATTATTATTATCAATTTAATTATATTAAACATGTATATGTTCAATTACATTTTTATATAGGCTTTATTGTCTTAGGATGCTGGAGGGGGTGGTACCCAAGCGCCGTTTATTAACCAGCCGCCACTGGAGTTGACAATGAAAGTAACAGAGTTGACATTCTTGAACGGCCGCAGTTAAAGATCAAACATTTCCTGCCTGATTTTGAAACTTTGACTTAAATTTTTAAATGTGAAAATTATTTATTCCAAACAAATCATCTAAATTAAAGATTGTTCATGAACTTGAATTATAAATTCATGCGTCTCATGCTTTACTGATCTAGAAAATAAAATAGCAAACACTTTGTTCTAATTAGCATCATATTATAGCAAATTCAGGGGCACTGACAACAATATCTGTCAATATTTCTACTTGACGTCCTGTCACTGAGGTTGGTTGTGGAATGATTCTGAGGACATCATCGAAGAAATACTAACATTTTGCGTTATGTCTGTACCCTCGGTTTGTGCCTTCGTTTCCTTTAATGTCATATGTTTTTGTTTTTTTTATGTCTACATTTTTATGCAGTTTTATAACGGAGGTAACAGAGTTGACAGGAAAGTTGGTTTGGACACAAAATATATTTTTATTTCTGAAATTCTATATTATATGGAAAAAATATTCCAAATAATACATTTTTTAACATCGACCAGAGTAAGCATAAGAAAACAAAAAATTTCACTGAAATATTTCCTCTACGTTGAAGTTAA
This sequence comes from Pseudopleuronectes americanus, assembly GCA_038501795.1. Taxonomy (NCBI): domain Eukaryota; kingdom Metazoa; phylum Chordata; class Actinopteri; order Pleuronectiformes; family Pleuronectidae; genus Pseudopleuronectes; species Pseudopleuronectes americanus. The sequence continues at coordinate 502,551 of CM076717.1, read as the reverse complement.
ATGTAAGACAGTCAATAATGTGTGGGGTGAGAGTAATTTAGTTATTATTTTAGGTATAAATTGTGCCTAAAATATGCATCAAGTATTATTGTTAGTGAAAGTTTAATGTAATTCGTATTATTTCTCAAAAATAATTCATTGAGTTTTGTTTTTCCAAATAACGAGGTTTATTTAGGAGACTGGAAATGTATCCTGAATTTGAGAACTACCCAGTTATCGCTTAACAAACTTTGTCTACCTGCAGTATTTAATATAACCACCAGAGAGCTCTACAACATTAAATAGCCTCACCATGGTACTTGCACTGACAGTAATGTGGACTTGAACATGGTTGTCAGTTTGTAACTCTGAAAGTAAATATATCATTGTATGTTGCATTTTCTGATGCCTTGACCTCTTATTTGTTCCACACAGAGCCAACAGTGGGACCATCAAACATTAATGCTTCAGCACTGACCGCCTTTGACATCCAGGTTTCATGGGAGCCTGTCCAGCAGCTGAGTGCCAATGGCATCCTCAGAGGATACGAGGTGAAGTATTACATAAATACACCTGGATGTTTTGCAAACACAACAATTTGTAACAGATGTAACATGTAACGTGGGTGTAAAAAGCATGTACAGCCCACATATTCTACAAAGAGAATTCTTGTTTTTATACAATATAATAAGATATAAGAATACTGACAATAATATTGGCATATTTTGTGCAACTGCTAATGTGATTAAAAAGAGGTTCAGAAATCTGATAGGTGTTCATGTGCAGTGTTTCAGTTTTGTTTTGGAAAGGGTTTTTATTTTTTGTGTTGTGCCTAGATCCGGTACTGGCGACAGCATGAACGGGAAGCAGCAGCAGACCGGGTGAGGACAGCAGGATTGGATACGACAGCCAGAGTATCTGGACTTCGACCCAGCACCCGATACCACGTCGCAGTACTAGCATACAACAGTGCTGGCACCGGGCCACCCTCGCCACGCACCACCGTCACCACCAGGAAACCACGTATGGCTGTAGCATTTACACACTTTGAACGTTTATTATGAACAGAGCAACTAAAGAAAATGCAAACACATTACGCTTGAGCCCCCTGTATGGTGTGGTTCAAACAAACTCAACTGCATTTCTCCTTCCACTGACTTTATTTTGCCTGGTGTGATAATTATGCAAGATCATTTGGTAGCATGGATACATTTAGTAACAGGGTGCTGTATTGCTAATGATGCAGGACTATTGCAGGACCAATTAATGCATGTCTGTGTATCACAGGAATTTATTATTATTCCTCCATGTTTGTTATTAGTAAGTTAGTGACCACGCAAAACTGCTCTGCTTATAAAAAAATTGTTTCAAACACAATTAAAAGTAAGTGCACAAATGTTAGCAAGTAGCTGATATGCATCTTTCGTCCCTACGCAGGTGGAAAAATAACAATCACAGAGCAGAAAAGTCAATTACTACTTAATAATTAATACTTAGCTAAATAAAATGTTACAATGTAACGATATGATAAATACTGTAAATACAATACTGTTGTTGGTGGTGAGACATTTGTGCTGACCGAAGTCAAACCTTAAGACTGCCATAAACACAGCAAATCTTGTTTCTTATGTTTGTTGGTCTATTTGGAAATCCACCTACCCACAATTTTAAGCAAGAAAGCACTAACCAAAGGCTGTCTTTCATAACGATAGTGCAGAGTCACCCTGAGTAGATGCTCCAGTCCTACTGGTACAGCCTGGGCAGGTTTGCTTCAATACTGTCATTACTTAACTTCAAAAAGAAAAGATTCAAACACACCCGCACATGGGTGTTGTCCCCTCAGGCTGCATCTGTCCTCATGATCCCATGAGTAATACCAATGTTGTCCCCTTCTCATCCGCCCCTCCTCATGGCAGAAATGGATATCTCTCTTAGCTTCAAAACCCAATTGGTCTTCTTAGTATCTAGAAATGACAGATGGTACTTTGTACCTCCTGGGCCTGCGGTTCTAAATGCATTCAATATTACGATTAATATAATTGATATTGCATATTACTTATTAAGAAAATGCTGCAAATAGATGCAACCAATGATGTGTGTGTGTGGGTGAACGGCAAAAAAATGGTACTGTAAAGAGCTTTGACTGTTTATCAAGAAGAGAAAAGCGCTATATAAATACAGAACATTTACCAAGCTCACTATTTAGTCAGTAAATCATTTGAGTGTGAAGGTTGGGAATGTTTAAATTCCCCTTTTTGTAGGTGTGAATGGATTTAAGTACCACCTGCACTGTTTCATAGTCTCTGCAAAGTGCGCGCGTTTGTTACCATCTGTATAATTGACAATAACTCTGAAATGTAGGAACATTATAATGCATTTAAATGAGCCATGTGTCTTCTTTGTTATGTCGTTCGGCCTCATGCAAAATAGGCATAATGACATATAGCAGAAACATGACATGTTCATCTGAATTAGAGAATTAATCAGAATGTCAACATTATTCTTAGTTTTAGTTTATCCAAACTAATGAAAGTCACAAAAGGATTTGACAAGCAGCTGACTAATGTCACATGACTTCTACCATAAAAATGTGTTTCTACAAATAGTTCTTCAAAGAGGCCAATTGTTACCGATCTCTTTCTCTCTGCATTATTTTCCCATATTCTTCCTACTGTAACAAATTTGTATAACTTGTCTTTGTCCAGCTCCTAATCGTTCTCCCGGCAACATTTCATGGAAGGCAGATGACTCATGGGTAATGGTGCAGTGGGACCATGTGAAGGCCATGCACAACGAGTCAGCTGTGTTGGGCTACAAAGTGAGTGAATTCTATGTATTTGTTTTTATCTACACATATTGCATTACCGGCACTCTACTCAGGTTAGAAGAGTGATGTATTCTTAGTGAACTTCTTCCATTATTAATTGGATTTTATATAGAAGATGCCAAAGTTTTGTTAGTTGCAGGTAACATATTTGAAACCACATCCACTCAGTCCTTAAGAGGCTGGTTGGCGTTGAGCCTTTACTTTTTCTTGAACGCTGTGAGACTTGACTTATTTGAGACTGTACTCCATAAAGACATAACACTGGGAGTAAAACACTGAAATCTGACAGATTGTATAAAGTCTGGGAGCAAACAGAGGGGATAAGACAATGCAAGCTTGTCTGGCACTGCACACCTAAACCAAACATGTTATAAGGTTAGAGTATATGCTTTGCACGACAATGTAAAACCTTAACAAAGACTTTACATTTTTATATCTTGCATTCAGATATTTTAAAGAATAAACGTTGACTTGCAGCATTCATATGATGGCTTTTGACTTGGCCAAACTACTGAAAATATCCTTTTGTATTTTATGTATGGACACATAAAACCACTCAAATGAAACTGCATGAACCATTTAAGCTCAGGCATATATTGTTTTCAGCTGGCTCGATCGTGTTCTGAGGCTAGATTACAATTACATAATTATTTGCAGGTTACTGGGTTTGATTGGTACTAGCACTTTAATCTCCTTTAATGTGAGATATGAGAAGCAGTAAAAATTCTGCGGAACAAAATCAAAGATCATGTTTATTAGCCTTAAATCTGCTTATGTATGAGGAAAAGATGACCATCAGAAGATAAATGCCGCAACAACAGCCCTTTGATTTCTCTCTCTCTCTGTGTGTGTGCGTGCGCGTGTGTGTGTGTGTAATGAAATGTAATGCCAGGTCCTTTACAAACATGAGGGCCAGACAGTGCTGAAACTTTTCGACAAAGCAAAATCATCAGTGAGTCTGCCGCTGCCAAAAGACAATGGTTATGTTGTGCTGGAGATTCGGTCCTGGGGAGAGGGCGGGGATGGGCCAGCACATGAGATCATTGTGTCCAGGGAGTCAGGTGAGAAACTAAAAAACAAACTAAAAATGTATCTGTACTGCAGTTTTTTGGCACTATAGCACAGTCCCGTAGTCCCTAAATTCCCCTCGGTGTAGGCTGATTTATACATATCACTCAGTGGTTTTATATAGAACTAGCTTCTAAGGTATTAGTGTACATACAAACACAGTAAGAATGAGTCAGTGTTGAGGCTCCAAAAAGGGTGCATATGTGTTTAAATCCTGGTCAGAAAGTGAGATTTTAAAAAAGCAAAAAAAGAGGCAAAGTTACCTCCTCAGAGACTGAAGGCTTTCTTGTTCCAAGACCATTTTATCTTAGTGACATATCAGGTGTCATAAAGATGTCAGCATATTTTTATATGATCTTATATGGTTCAATATTTAGGGCTGTGACAAAATGTAGGTTAAAACCCATTATTCTATGTGAGGTTGGAAGAAAGTTCTTTATGAATACTATATTGTACTTGTAGTTCAACTTCTATCATAAAATGAAGCCATTGAAGGCATGTGAAGAGACAATAACAAAGTTTACAGATGGTCTGTATTTACAGTTTGTGAAACGCAGACTTCTCTATTGTCACTGTGAATCATTAGAACAAGAAAAACAGTTCACTAACTACAGCCTGGAGTTTCTTTTTAAAACAACTACAAAATGGTGCAGAAACACCTGGATCCAAGGCAAATGTTGATAAATCAACATTATGACCTGCATGGATAATGTGATCAGTTACAATTAAATTTCCCCTACTATAGGGACGTGCTGTGTCTCCCCTGCTTATTTTTTTTTATTGTGTCTTTGTGTTATCTCGTCACTCATAATCATCCATTGAATTTTCTTCATATGAACAGACCTAAATTTCAAATTGGATTTTTGTCATGTTGATTAATTTTACAGTTTTACAATGGTTGATAAAAACAACTAACCTTTGAGCTCTTACACTACTGCTGAATAGGAGCACACCACATCCTTGATCTTTTCCCTTGACTATTAACCTACTGGTTTCTTATTGCTCTTTGTCTCTGATACTCTATACACCCCACCTAGACATTATCATTGCTATGGAATAATCAACATTGTTTGCTTTATCTCTTGAGTGGCCATAAATTGTTATCTCATCGGTGTGTCTGAACCTAATTGTGTACCTATTAACAGTGTGAGATGCTGATTATCAAAACTGTGAATATTTATGTCAAAGTCAGCGGCACTACACCTTGTAAAATCGATTTCCCTAATCTCTCTCTCTCTCTCTATATCTCTCTTTATTTCACAGGAACTGGTATGATGGCACAGAACAATGCCTCCTCTATACTTTCCATTCCTCTTTGCTTCCTCATGGGCTTTGTTTTCCTCACTCTTATGTCAGGCCTGTAATCTCACCCTGTCATAGGACTTTTTTTTATTTTGAATGGCTTCAATCTAATGCCCTTCTGTGTCCCAGCCTGTGTTTTGGCTTCAGTTGCCTACTTACATTTGGGGAAGGTTGTACGTATGCAGGGATGAGATGAATGGGTAGGAACTTTTACTTTTTGTAATAAAAACAAATAGGGTCCCAAATGGGTTACAGGGAGCAATGGAAGCAGTGCGGTCCTGTCTGATTTTGTATACCAGTGACAATAAAAACCATGGGGACTGTCACATTTTACCCCAATAATTTACAATTGAATGGGGCCAAAGTTTCAAATATATACAAAAGTCATCCCTTTGAAACGGCTGTGATGATCAAAAACTGATTTTTCACGAGCAAGTTGCAGATTTCTTCATTTGGTCCTTCATTCTTAGCATAGTTCCTTCTCCAAAAACAGTCTACTTGACTAGTATTTTAGGAATATAATATATTATGTACATTTAAAATTTTGCAAGCAACTTTAGGTTTTGTATTTCCTGACAGCAGACATTCCCCCCTTTGTCTGCATTAAAGCTAATTTCCCACATGTACGACTTTTAAAAGGAGAAAGAAGTTCGACTTTTTTCCGGCATTGTGCAAGCTTCAAACACAGCCAGGAAAGAAACCATGTGAAGTATATTTCCCAAAATGTCAACCAGAACACCTACCACTGCTCTATATCCGTTAAATCAATAGAAAAGCAGCACTTAAACATCACAATCTGCTAGTTACTGCATCGTAGCACATATTTCTAATACTTGAAGACATCTTAAGTAAAACCATTTCAAAAATGAATCTACATTCCTGTGATGGTTCCCGCTACATAGATTTATGAACCTACAATTTCTGTTGTACATTATCGCTCTTGCTTATATTACTGACAGCCATGTGAATGTCTGGCTCTCTTTTCTCTGTAAACACGTTAAAATATCTACCCAATTGAACTTGTTTTGGTCCCTGCTGGTCTTGTTGCTCAGCCTGTGAAGAAAAACTACTGAGCACATATTGTGACGATATTAAACAATGTCTGTATGTTTGTTTGTGTTTTTGCCTCACCTGTAATTATTAGTAAACTACAGGGCTGGTCCAAGTGAATGTTTTTATTTTTTTATGTATTTTTCCTTTTAGTTTTAGATATCACTGGTATAATGCTTCTATTCAGTGTTTATTGGGTTTATTGCAGCTGATTTGTACTGATAGTTTGATCTGAAATATCCAGGGCAGCTGGTATGAGTCACTGAAAGAAGTTAAGAAGTCAGTTATCAAAGTCATATCAGTACAGTTAATAGTGTTATAAATCATCTTCATTGTAAACCTTTCAACATCTATTAGCTCATATGTCACACGTCCGCTTTAGTACTGTTAAAAGGAAAAACATGCGATCATTGGCCAAGCTGGAGGAAGAACTGATTTTGGTTCGGTATAACTCCCAACAAAACAACAAAATTCGGATTTCTGTTGCTGGTTTATATTCACTGCCCAAAACCAACACAAGTGCATAAAGGAGTTAATTATTGTGTATTAAAATAGGAATGTGATGGTCCTGGATGAGTTCCTAGTGCTTGTATATTAGCAGAAAAAAGGACAAACAAAGAATAAAGGGTTGTTGAATAACAAAGTATTTGAAGGGGGATACAACCATAAACCATGTGTGAACAAGCTGGTGCATTAAACTGGAAGATTCTTCTGTAGCCCTTTAACTCTTGAGATAACATCCAAATAAACCTGTCTTCTTTTATTTATTATTATTATAAAAAATATTTTATGTGTTATGGCTTGATTAAACATTTTAATTATTTTAAATTTTTTCACTTTGCAAGTGGTTGAATGATTAAACTTCTTGATTGTATTATGCTGTGCTTTATTTTTTAGGAAAAGAGTAACATTTCATAATGTGCTTCAAGATTTAAAACAAAAAAGCAAAACATGTGTACCATGAATTTCACTTTTTAGTTTATAGAGCTGCAATAATTGTCTCTATCATCCACATGTCCCGCAACTCTGGACGCGTGTCGGCAGTGGTGTAAAGTAACGGAGTAGAAGTACTTCGTTACAGTACTTAAGTAGTTTTTTTGAGGATCTATACTTTCCTTGAGTATTTATATTCATCAGGACTTCTACTTTTACTCCACTACATTTAAAAGAAAAAATATATACTTTTACTCCGTTACATTTTCATTGAACACCTCGTTACTCGTTACAAATTAAAATCTGAATATAATTATAATTGTCTCTCATCGCGATTGGATTATCCGGACTGTGCGTGTTTGCGCGAGAACCGACGGTGTCTCGCGAGGATAACCTGAGGGCGGCACGGGAGATAAGCCGTAACGCCGGGAACACACCGGACGCGGAAGCGACGCCAAAGCGTGGCGTAAGCGCAGCGTCAAGCCTCTAGCTCCCATCCACTCCCATGTTAAATCGTTGTGCTGAACACACCGGACGCTGAAGCGTAGCGTTGCGCCGCGGCTGCCTAGCGCCGTGAAGCGATCGTTTCGGCGTCGGGTCTATTTTTTCGGCTTGACGCGAGCGTATCGCCACAGGAAACACACTGAAAAATGATTTTAAACGATATAGATGAAATATTTGACATGATATAAATGATCAAATATGCATCCCATACTGTATTCACCTTCTGTTGTCTTGGCGTTTTAATTTTACCACTTTTACCAACCACATTATTAAATGTCCCCCTCTGCCCATCCACTACAGCCACACAAGCAGTCATAAAGATAAAAAGAGAGAGGGGAGATACGTAATTTACCCTCGACACCCGACATTAACGGAGCAAACAGCGGAGAAGTTTTTCAACATGGATGACATTGAATTAATAATTGAAGTGGAGAAGTAGTTTTAGAAGTCTGTTGTCTTGGAGTTTTAATTTGACCACTTTTACCAACCATATTATTAAATGCCCCCCTCTGCCCATCCACTACAGCCAGGGGCGCCGAAAAGGGGGGGTAAAGGAGACGGATTCTAGGGGCCCATGATGGAGGGGGGCCCAGAGAGGCCCCTAATGATGATGAAATTATAATACAGAAAAAATAATGACACTAAGTTATTAACTAACATATAATCACACATGTTTTATTTTCCATGTCCTGGTAACAATTCCTTTATTTGTTTTGGAAGCATCAACCCCTGCAGGCCTATTTACGTAAAATGGTTCAGTCCGACTGGATCAGCTGCAGCCGGTAGCGCACCGGCGATTTGTCACAGACAGCGCGCCACAGCGGGCAAAGCAGTATGCCTCAAAAATCAGGCAGCCAAAAAAGAAAGGAAAATAAATTAAGAGAGGAGAAGGAGTTGAAGGGTCGACAATATGTCACCCAGTATTTCCAAAAAAAAGGTGGGTTTGTTGTGGTGGAAAGTTATGGATATTAAAGTCAAGTGCACCAGAAGATGCAGCAGCTGTCTGTCAGCCCCCAACTCCCCCTGCCCCTGAATCAGCCCCAGTGCCCCCACATGAGGAAGGAGGTGAGCAGCTGTGTGTGTTGAAATAATAATAATAATAATAATAATAATAATACATAATATAATACAAAATATAATACATTTTACTACAGTCTCAAAACAATACAAAGATGAAGGTAATTCATTAATTAAAATGAATTAAATAAAAGGCATTTTGAACAATTTTAATGGTTTAAAAAGCATAAACCCTTTTAAAAAATGAAATAGAAGACGTGCAGTAAGAACAGAGGAGAACATCTGTGGTGTGTGCAGCAGACTGGGGTGACTGCTCTCAGTCCAATCAGAGAAGTTTACATGTTGGTGACTATGCTATTACAAATAGTTATATTATAGGAAATCCTATATAATTAATGTATGTCATGTACACTCTACAGAGCCAGGTCCAGGACCCTCTTCTGGTTTGTCAGGGAGGGATGTGGAGGAAGTGGAGGAAGAGATGGAAGAGGGTACAGATGACAGTGAGAGTGCAGAAACACAGGCGACAGAGAGTGAGGGTGAAGAAGTTGAAAGGAATTCAGAGGAGGATGGACTGAATACAGAAAGAGCCAGAAAGACAACAGAGAGGCAGGAAGAACAACAAGCTGATGTTCAGGTCTTTGAAAGGGAAGAAGATCATTTGACTGATGACCCTGGTTTCTGGCCAGCAGCTTTAACTGATCAGGATAGGGAGAAGATAGTAAGGAAATTGGCCATGAGAGAGAAAGAAGTAGAAATGCCATGTGATTCAAAGGGGAAGCCATTCCCTGACTACCTGAATTATACAAAGGCAGCAAATAAAAGAGAAAAGGTAAACAGAGACTGGCTGACTTTTAGTCAAAGTAATAATTCACTTTATTGCATACCATGTGTGCTTTTCTCCCATGTACAGAAAAAGCCTTCCACTAGTGCACTGACCAGTCAAAATGGGTATAAAATGTGTGATGTGAAGTGGTGTCGAATGTACAATAAATTCCCAGTCCATGAGAGGAGTGAGGCACATAGAGATTGCTACTTAAGATGGAAAAATCTGCAAGGATCTGTAATGAAAGATAGAGGTGTGGATTATCTGTTAAATAAGGAGTTTCAAACAGAACTAGGGCTACGTTGTAGCACTTGCGGGCCCGAGCACCCGCACGTTGAAGTCTGTTGCGGTCGGTGGAGAGAGCGATCGATGACCAAGCGCACATCTCCACGTTGCATGCGTTTTTGCACATTGCGGCAAGGATAAACGCTTCAGCTCCTGCGTCAGTCACGCGACGTTAATCCTTGCCTGATAACTGCTCATTACGGTCCACTGTATCAAAGAGTGAAAATTGTATGTATATCGAATGATAGTTTTAAACAAAGCTTACTTCCTGTTGCCAGTAGGTGGCGCCATCACTATTATTACGCACAGACATATAGATCTGTTCATGTAGGCGCTCTGATGTAGCGTGAGCAATTTTGTGTCAATTGGACAATGTAAACACAACTTAATTTTCACACTGATCAGTAGGTGGCGCTATGACCCTGAACGATTATTTATATACGGAGCTGTTCAGATCAGGATTGTGATCATAGGTCAGTAGTTTGGAGCCTGTTGCATAATGTAGAGTGGATTAACAAAGTACTTCCTCTTTCCTGGCGAATCAGTAGGGGGCGCTATGACACTGAGGAAATATTGACACATAGAGCTGTTCAGGCTTGTACTCTTATCATGTGACAGAAGTTTGGTAGTGATAGGACAATGCAGAGTGGAGTTATGACAACATCGTGTCCTTTGGCGAAGGAATATCCTTCGCCGCACATCAATATTCACACGGTTTGAGGAAATGTCACAATTCTGACATTGATCCAATGACTTGACTGAGCTCATTTGAGCTGTATATTGTAAAGCAGCCAGGAGCAGTTCATCAAAGTATAAAACATGTCACTTCATGTTGCCACCAGGGGGCGCTGTGATTTCAAGTCATGCTTTCTGTGCAGTGGTCATCAGGCCGGGACTCTCGTCTTAAATGTCTAGTTTGGAATTGATTGGACCATGTATGTCCGAGATACAGATGCACGTGTTTTGATGGCGTGTAACCAAACTTTGACGGCACGCCATGGTCACAAGGTGTGATGAAAAAAAATTCCACAAAATCTTTTTTTTTCTCCATCTTGTTGTGATGACACTCATCTGAATTTGAAGTGGATATGATGAAAGCTCTACGACAAGTATATCTAAGTAAAAATGTGGAATATGGCTAAAATGGTCACTAAATCCAAAATGGCGGGCTTCCTGTTTGGTCTATCATATCTATCCAAGAGACTTATTTGTTTGTTATGAAAAGACACATGCCCAAATCGATTTTTGTACATGTCGGCCAATCGTAGTGCCGGGGCTGCCCGTTAGGGGGCGCTAGTCAGTTGTTTTGCCACGCCCATTCCTTAAAACCATATGAATATCTTCAGGGGGGGGGATGTTGTTACACACATGTATTTTGAGTGAGATAGAACCATGAACACTGAAGTTACAGCAATTTCGTGTTTCATGGCGAGTTGATGAACTTTGATGCAACGCCATTAATATGGCGTTTGACGAAAAGTCACAGTTATCTTATGCCTTCATTATCAATGTCTTGAGACCCATTTGATACAGTTTGACATGGTTGAGGTCAATGGATGAGGAGAAATACATCAAAGTGTAAGACATGCAAAAGAAAAGACATTTCCTGTTGCCACCAGGGGGCGCTGTGATTTCAAGTCATGATTTCTGTGTTGTTGTCATCAGGCCGGGACTCTTGTCTTACATGTCTAGTTTGGACTTGATTGGACCATGTATGTCCGAGATACAGATGCTCGTGTTTTGATGGCGTGTAACCAAACTTTGACGGCACGCCACGGTCACACGGTGTGATAAAAAAAAATCCCTTGGTCAGTTTTTTTCTCAATCTTGTTGTGATGACACTCAACTAAATTTTTAGTTGATCTGATGAAAACTGTACGACAAGTATATTAAAGTAAAAATGTGGAATTTGGCCAAAATGGCCACTAAATCCAAAATGGCGGGCTTCCTGTTGCTTTTTTCATAATGCTCCTTGAGACTTTTTTTCATGACTGGTCATGATACAACTTTCGCCCGATTTTGGTGAAAATCGGTCAAGGGGAAACCTAGGGGCTGGTTCCAGGGGGCGCTGTTGAGCCGTTTTGCCACGGCCAATTCAAATTACACCAGAATACTAAAATATCCGCAGACCTTGAATTTCCTGCAAAGTTTCACAACTTTTTGAGCATGTCTAGACCCTGAAAAAGCCCCCCAAAGGGAAATAATAATAATAATAATAATAACTAGGGCTACGTTGTAGCACTAACGGGCCCGAGTACAGGCAGTTTCTAGTCTGTCGCGGTCGGTGAAGAGAGCGCGTTCGATGACCAAGCGCTCGTCTCCGTGCTGCATGCGTTTTATGCTCTGCGGCAAGGAGAAACGCTTTACTTCCTGTAGCCAGCAGGTGGCAGTATGATTTTAAGTCATGTGGTCTTTGTAGATGTCTTCAGGTTGCGACTGTGATTTCACATGTGTAGTTTGGAGTTGATTTCACTAAATATGCCTGAGATACAGAGGCTTGTGTTTTGATGGCGTCTAATCAAACTCTGCCGGCACGCGCAATGCAGCGCTGCAGCTGCTCCAGATGTTCGTGATCTTTACCATGAACTAGAGGTAAGAACCTTGAAACTTTACAACAAAGTTTATTGTCACATGCGCCAATGACAGCGTCATCGCAGCAGTGAAATTCTTATGACATGGCAGGCAAACATCTATGCAGTAGGCAACTTTACAAAATGAAAAAAATAACAGTGTATGTAACATAACATAACATAACATTGTAACATATAACATATAACACAGTCAAGTGAATATAAAATTAAGTAATATAAATATATGTATAACATAGAACATAGTCAAATTAAAGTCAGAGTTAGATGGAGCAGCAGTTAACAGGGTGAAGGAGAGGGGAATATTCAATAAATTGATATGAATATATGTATAACATATAACGTAGTCAAATAAATTCAAATGAAGCAACAGTTTTCAGGGTGAAGAACTGGTGAATATTAAATAAGATAAGTATTTGTTAAGTAAGTGTGTGTTGTATGATTCGGGGAGCAGAATGTACATGGTGACTGTTCAGAGGATAGAAAAAAAAACATGCTATCTAACATAACTTATAAAATCACATCGTAACATATAATGTAGTCAAGTGAAGCAGAAGTTTACAGGGTAAATGGAATATTCAATTAAACAGCTACATGTTTTTTTCCGTGAACTAAAGAAGGCCTGCAAGTATTTAGTGTTGGCAGTCATTGCTAGGTGTCATGGATAATAGAGTTAATTTCTATCTCCATTATGGTTGGAGAAAAAAATAAACCCTTATTAGAAGCATGTTTATCTTTTGCGTTCTGATTATGTACACTTTAGATAAGAACCCCATGTTTTCATTTTCTTCTATGCCATCAGAGACAGAACATGGTCATCAAAGCTGTGTTGTTCAGGCTCATCCGTCCCTAATGAAATGATAAGAAACATGGAAGTATGATGTTATTGTAGAGGAAGTGGTACTTATGAACAAGTGTGTATTGTTATTTTCTGTGGATATTAAGCTATGTATTTGAATATGCTTTTGGATTAAACTGTGCACTACCATGACAATGAATTTACACTATGGAGTTATTTTTCATGCAAAGTATTGCATATATTATGGAATACATTATGTATTATGTGTAATACTTTGCTTTGATTGTTTGTAATTAATGAAAACAGGTCGGTACCTGGAGTGAAGGGTCAGTCTGGTTGGAGTCCAGGTCTGTCTCATGTAATACATCCTATAGAAACATTAAACACAATGACACAAATGTGTAAAGTCATACATGTGCCAGGTTAAGTCCTTAACAGACTTAAAATGGTAAAAATAAAAGTGTGATACGTCAAAGTTAATCAGATCATAATCATTTCAGCTTAGGAAATTGTTTGTGGAGATCAGCCTCAAATTCTCAATGACAGTCTGTTCTAGTAAAGTTACAAGGCTGTAATTTATGTATATAAAACACAATAATTCAGTGAGGTCTGCCTGACATTAACGATGTAAACACTGCTCTGAATAAAGAGCTGTAGGAAACGTGAGACTTCATTGAATAGCTGCTATTACAATGCAGATGTGATTTTAAATACTCACGTTTCAGTTGATCACAGTAAACCTCTTTCTGCAGAACAGTAAACCGTGTAACTTTGTGTAGTGAAATGGGCCGGCGAGTGAAAACAACTGTATACCATTACCTAACGTGACGGAGCTAATTGTCCGGACACACACAGTGTCCTGTCTCAGATTCATCCTAATAAACTAATGCGTATGTCTGCCGGGTGCCTGTCGGTGTGTGTCGGTGATAACTGCTGTGCGCAACAAACGGGAGTTGCTCCCGTAGGGACCGGTCTGTAGCGGCGGGTAAGCTAAGCTAACAAGCTAACACGGCCAGTAGATGGACTCGCAGCGTATCACTTCTAACACACCGAAATAAAATACTAAACTTGACTCACCACAGAAACGGGGGCGCAGAGGTCTTTAACGTGTCCGTCAGGAGAACAAGCAGAACATCACCCGTGTTATTCCTCCGTAAGTGAGAGGCTCCTGTCCACACAGTCGCAGCTGGTGCGCACGGACCGGGGGGGACAACAAGAACAGCGCTGAGAGAGCTCACTGTGACGTCATGGGAATTTCCAATCTCTGTATCGCTTAAACGAGGGAGTTAGAAAAACGTTCACCCCCCTCAGAGTTGTCATGAAGGAGGAAAATAGCGATTGAGACTAAAACAAAGTTTAAACAATGCTGTAAACAGTTTAATTCTGCTCTGAAGTTGGGCTTTTTGAAATCGAAACTTAAGATGTCACCTGATGCGTTCATGGTAACTCCGTGAAAGTGAGTTTCATTTGTCATGACAAGCTGATGAACCTTGCTGCTGCATTAATAATCCCCATTAATAATCTGCTGGATGAAAAGTCACAGTAATCTTATACCTACATTATCAATATCTTGAGACCCATTTGACAAAGTTTGACATGGTTTCGCAAAGTGGCTGAGGAGAAATACATCAAAGTAAAAACAATACATTTGCTGATCCCCCCAGGGGGCGCTGTCCTTGTAAGTCACCATTTCTGTGTATATGTCTTCAGGGCACGACTCTTGTCTTACATGAGTAGTTTGGAGTTGATTGGACAAAATATGTCCAAGATACAGAAGCCCGTGTTGTTATGGCGCCTGGAAAAATGAAGTCAAACTTTGAGGACACGCCACGGTCACACGGTGTGACGAAAAACCAATCTTTCAATAACTTTAGATCTCCATCTTGTTGTGATGACACTCAAGTAAATTTGAAGTTGATCTGATGAAAGCTCTCCGACAAGTATATCAAAATGTATGTTGTACCAAAAATAAGACATTTCCAGCTGCCACCTGGAGGCGCTGTCATTTTAAGTCACGATTTCTGTATAGATGTCTTCAGGTCGCGACTCTTGTCATATGTGTCTAGTTTGGACTCGATTGGACAAAATATGTCCAAGATACAGAAGCCCGTGTTTTGCTGGCGTTTACTCCAAGTTTGAGGTTACGCCACGTTCCCATGGTATGACGAAAAGTTGATTTTTTTGATAACTTTAGAAGTCCATCTTGTTGTGATGACACTCGTCGAAATTTTAAGTTGATTTGAGGAAAGCTCTACGAGAAGTACTTCAAAGGAAAAATGTGAAATATGGGCAAAATGGCCAAAAATGGCCACTAAAACCAAAATGGCGGGCTTCCTGTTGCATTTTTCATAATGCTCCAAGAGGCTTTTCTCTATGATTGGTCACGATACAACTGTTTCCCGATTTTGGTGAAGATCGGTTATGTGGAAACCTAGGGGCTGGGTTCCAGGGGGCGCTGTTGAGCCATTTTGCCACGCCCATATCCAAATACCCCAGAATACGTAAATTTTCACACATTTCTAATTTACTGCAAAGTTTAACAACTTTTCCAGCACGTTAAAGCCCTCAAAAAGCCGATTCAATGTTCGTAAAAATAATAATAATAATAATAACTAGGGCTACGTTGTAGCACTAACGGGCCCGAGTACAGGCAGTTTCTAGTCTGTCGCGGTCGGTGAAGAGAGAGCGTTCGATGACCAAGCGCTCGTCTCCGTGCTGCATGCGTTTTATGCTCTGCGGCAAGGAGAAACGCTTCACTTCCTGTAGCCAGCAGGTGGCAGTATGATTTTAAGTCATGTGGTCTTTGTAGATGTCTTCAGGTTGCGACTCTGATTTCACATGAGTAGTTTGGAGTTGATTTCACTAAATATGCCTGAGATACAGAGGCGTGTGTTTTGATGGCGTCTAATCAAACTCTGCCGGCACGCGCAATGCAGCGCTGCAGCTGCTCCAGATGTTCGTGATCTTTACCATGAACTAGAGGTAAGAACCTTGAAACTTTATAACAAAGTTTATTGTCACATGCGCCAATGACAGCGTCATCGGAGCAGTGAAATTCTTATGACATGGCAGGCAAACATCTATGCAGTAGGCAACTTTACAAAATGAAAAAAATAACATTGTATGTAACATAACATAACATTGTAACATATAACATATAACACAGTCAAGTGAATATTAAATTAAGTAATATGAATATATGTATAACATAGAACATAGTCAAATTAAAGTCAAAGTTAGATGGAGCAGCAGTTAACAGGGTGAAGGAGAGGGGAATATTCAATAAATTGATATGAATATATGTATAACATATAACGTAGTCAAATAAATTCAAATGAAGCAACAGTTTTCAGGGTGAAGAACTGGTGAATATTAAATAAGATAAGTATTTGTTAAGTAAGTGTGTGTTGTATGATTCGGGGAGCAGAATGTACATGGTGACTGTTCAGAGGATAGAAAAAAAAACATGCTATCTAACATAACTTATAAAATCACATCGTAACATATAATGTAGTCAAGTGAAGCAGAAGTTTACAGGGTAAATGGAATATTCAATTAAACAGCTACATGTTTTTTTCCGTGAACTAAAGAAGGCCTGCAACTATTTAGTGTTGGCAGTCATTGCTAGGTGTCATGGATAATAGAGTTAATTTCTATCTCCATTATGGTTGGATAAAAAAATAAACACTTATTAGAAGCATGTTTATCTTTTGCGTTCTGATTATGTACACTTTAGATAAGAACCCCATGTTTTCATTTTCTTCTATGCCATCAGAGACAGAACATGGTCATCAAAGCTGTGTTGTTCAGGCTCATCCGTCCCTAATGAAATGATAAGAAACATGGAAGTATGATGTTATTGTAGAGGAAGTGGTACTTATGAACAAGTGTGTATTGTTATTTTCTGTGGATATTAAGCTATGTATTTGAATATGCTTTTGGATTAAACTGTGCACTACCATGACAATGAATTTACACTATGGAGTTATTTTACATGCAAAGTATTGCATATATTATGTAATACATTATGTATTATGTGTAATACTTTGCTTTGATTGTTTGTAATTAATGAAAACAGGTCGGTACCTGGAGTGAAGGGTCAGTCTGGTTGGAGTCCAGGTCTGTCTCATGTAATACATCCTATAGAAACATTAACCACAATGACACAAATGTGTAAAGTCATACATGTGCCAGGTTAAGTCCTTAACAGACTTAAAATGGTAAAAATAAAAGTGTGATACGTCAAAGTTAATCAGATCATAATCATTTCAGCTTAGGAAATTGTTTGTGGAGATCAGCCTCAAATTCTCTATGACAGTCTGTTCTAGTAAAGTTACAAGGCTGTAATTTATGTATATAAAACACAATAATTCAGTGAGGTCTGCCTGACATTAACGATGTAAACACTGCTCTGAATAAAGAGCTGTAGGAAACGTGAGACTTCATTGAATAGCTGCTATTACAATGCAGATGTGATTTTAAATACTCACGTTTCAGTTGATCACAGTAAACCTCTTTCTGCAGAACAGTAAACCGTGTAACTTTGTGTAGTGAAATGGGCCGGCGAGTGAAAACAACTGTATAGCATTACCTAACGTGACGGAGCTAATTGTCCGGACACACACAGTGTCCTGTCTCAGATTCATCCTAATAAACTAATGCGTATGTCTGCCGGGTGCCTGTCGGTGTGTGTCGGTGATAACTGCTGTGCGCAACAAACGGGAGTTGCTCCCGTAGGGACCGGTCTTTAGCGGCGGGTAAGCTAAGCTAACAAGCTAACACGGCCAGTACATGGACTCGCAGCGTATCACTTCTAACACACCGAAATAAAATACTAAACTTGACTCACCACAGAAACGGGGGCGCAGAGGTCTTTAACGTGTCCGTCAGGAGAACAAGCAGAACATCACCCGTGTTATTCCTCCGTAAGTGAGAGGCTCCTCTTCACACAGTCGCAGCTGGTGCGCACGGACCGGGGGGGACAACAAGAACAGCGCTGAGAGAGCTCACTGTGACGTCATGGGAATTTCCAATCTCTGTATCGCTTAAACGAGGGAGTTAGAAAAACGTTCACCCCCCTCAGAGTTGTCATGAAGGAGGAAAATAGCGATTGAGACTAAAACAAAGTTTAAACAATGCTGTAAACAGTTTAATTCTGCTCTGAAGTTGGGCTTTTTGAAATCGAAACTTAAGATGTCACCTGATGCGTTCATGGTAACTCCGTGAAAGTGAGTTTCATTTGTCATGACAAGCTGATGAACCTTGCTGCTGCATTAATAATCCCCATTAATAATCTGCTGGATGAAAAGTCACAGTAATCTTATACCTACATTATCAATATCTTGAGACCCATTTGACAAAGTTTGACATGGTTTCGCAAAAGTGGCTGAGGAGAAATACATCAAAGTAAAAACAATACATTTGCTGATCCCCCCAGGGGGCGCTGTCCTTGTAAGTCACCATTTCTGTGTATATGTCTTCAGGGCACGACTCTTGTCTTACATGAGTAGTTTGGAGTTGATTGGACAAAATATGTCCAAGATACAGAAGCCCGTGTTTTTATGGCGCCTGGAAAAATGAAGTCAAACTTTTAGGACACGCCACGGTCACACGGTGTGACGAAAAACCAATCTTTCAATAACTTTAGATCTCCATCTTGTTGTGATGACACTCAAGTAAATTTGAAGTTGATCTGATGAAAGCTCTCCGACAAGTATATCAAAATGTATGTTGTACCAAAAATAAGACATTTCCAGCTGCCACCTGGAGGCGCTGTCATTTTAAGTCACGATTTCTGTATAGATGTCTTCAGGTCGCGACTCTTGTCATATGTGTCTAGTTTGGACTCGATTGGACAAAATATGTCCAAGATACAGAAGCCCGTGTTTTGCTGGCGTTTACTACAAGTTTGAGGTCACGCCACGTTCCCATGGTATGACGAAAAGTTGATTTTTTTGATAACTTTAGAAGTCCATCTTGTTGTGATGACACTCGTCGAAATTTTAAGTTGATTTGAGGAAAGCTCTACGAGAAGTACTTCAAAGGAAAAATGTGAAATATGGGCAAAATGGCCAAAAATGGCCACTAAAACCAAAATGGCGGGCTTCCTGTTGCATTTTTCATAATGCTCCAAGAGGCTTTTCTCTATGATTGGTCACGATACAACTGTTTCCCGATTTTGGTGAAGATCGGTTATGTGGAAACCTAGGGGCTGGGTTCCAGGGGGCGCTGTTGAGCCATTTTGCCACGCCCATATCCAAATACCCCAGAATACGTAAATTTTCACACATTTCTAATTTACTGCAAAGTTTAACAACTTTTCCAGCACGTTAAAGCCCTCAAAAAGCCGATTCAATGTTCGTAAAAATAATAATAATAATAATAACTAGGGCTACGTTGTAGCACTAACGGGCCCGAGTACAGGCAGTTTCTAGTCTGTCGCGGTCGGTGAAGAGAGAGCGTTCGATGACCAAGCGCTCGTCTCCGTGCTGCATGCGTTTTATGCTCTGCGGCAAGGAGAAACGCTTCACTTCCTGTAGCCAGCAGGTGGCAGTATGATTTTAAGTCATGTCGTCTTTGTAGATGTCTTCAGGTTGCGACTCTGATTTCACATGAGTAGTTTGGAGTTGATTGCACTAAATATGCCTGAGATACAGAGGCGTGTGTTTTGATGGCGTCTAATCAAACTCTGCCGGCACGCGCAATGCAGCGCTGCAGCTGCTCCAGATGTTCGTGATCTTTACCATGAACTAGAGGTAAGAGCCTTGAAACTTTATAACAAAGTTTATTGTCACATGCGCCAATGACAGCGTCATCGGAGCAGTGAAATTCTTATGACATGGCAGGCAAACATCTATGCAGTAGGCAACTTTACAAAATGAAAAAAATAACATTGTATGTAACATAACATAACATTGTAACATATAACATATAACACAGTCAAGTGAATATTAAATTAAGTAATATGAATATATGTATAACATAGAACATAGTCAAATTAAAGTCAAAGTTAGATGGAGCAGCAGTTAACAGGGTGAAGGAGAGGGGAATATTAAATAAATTGATATGAATATATGTATAACATATAACGTAGTCAAATAAATTCAAATGAAGCAACAGTTTTCAGGGTGAAGAAGTGGTGAATATTAAATAAGATAAGTATTTGTTAAGTAAGTGTGTGTTGTATGATTCGGGGAGCAGAATGTACATGGTGACTGTTCAGAGGATAGAAAAAAAAACATGCTATCTAACATAACTTATAAAATCACATCGTAACATATAATGTAGTCAAGTGAAGCAGAAGTTTACAGGGTAAATGGAATATTCAATTAAACAGCTACATGTTTTTTTCCGTGAACTAAAGAAGGCCTGCAACTATTTAGTGTTGGCAGTCATTGCTAGGTGTCATGGATAATAGAGTTAATTTCTATCTCCATTATGGTTGGATAAAAAAATAAACACTTATTAGAAGCATGTTTATCTTTTGCGTTCTGATTATGTACACTTTAGATAAGAACCCCATGTTTTCATTTTCTTTTTTGCCATCAGAGACAGAACATGGTCATCAAAGCTGTGTTGTTCAGGCTCATCCGTCCCTAATGAAATGATAAGAAACATCAAAGTATGATGTTATTGTAGAGGAAGTGGTACTTATGAACAAAGATGTGTATTGTTATTTTCTGTGGATATTAAGCTATGTATTTGAATATGCTTTAGGATTAAACTGTGCACTACCATGACAATGAATTTACACTATGGAGTTATTTTACATGCAAAGTATTGCATATATTATGTAATACATTATGTATTATGTGTAATACTTTGCTTTGATTGTTTGTAATTAATGAAAACAGGTCAGTACCTGGAGTGAAGGGTCAGTCTGGTTGGAGTCCAGGTCTGTCTCATGTAATACATCCTATAGAAACATTAACCACAATGACACAAATGTGTAAAGTCATACATGTGCCAGGTTAAGTCCTTAACAGACTTAAAATGGTAAAAATAAAAGTGTGATACGTCAAAGTTAATCAGATCATAATCATGTCAGCTTAGGGAATTGTTTGTGGAGATCAGCCTCAAATTCTCTATGACAGTCTGTTCTAGTAAAGTTACAAGGCTGTAATTTATGTATATAAAACACAATAATTCAGTGAGGTCTGCCTGACATTAACGATGTAAACACTGCTCTGAATAAAGAGCTGTAGGAAACGTGAGACTTCATTGAATAGCTGCTATTACAATGCAGATGTGATTTTAAATACTCACGTTTCAGTTGATCACAGTAAATCTCTTTCTGCAGAACAGTAAACCGTGTAACTTTGTGTAGTGAAATGGGCCGGCGAGTGAAAACAACTGTATAGCATTACCTAACGTGACGGAGGTAATTGTCCGGACACACACACAGTGTCCTGTCTCAGATTCATCCTAATAAACGAATGCGTATGTCTGCCGGGTGCCTGTCGGTGTGTGTCGGTGATAACTGCTGTGCGCAACAAACGGGAGTTGCTCCCGTAGGGACCGGTCTGTAGCTGCGGGTAAGCTAAGCTAACAAGCTAACACGGCCAGTAGATGGACTCGCAGCGTGTTCACTATAACACGTAACAACACGTCACAACAATGCTCTGAATAAAGAGCTGTAGGAAACGTGAGACTTCATTGAATAGCTGCTATTACAATGCAGATGTGATTTTAAATACTCACGTTTCAGTTGATCACAGTAAACCTCTTTCTGCAGAACAGTAAACCGTGTAACTTTGTGTAGTGAAATGGGCCGGCGAGTGAAAACAACTGTATACCATTACCTAACGTGACGGAGGTAATTGTCCGGACACACACAGTGTCCTGTCTCAGATTCATCCTAATAAACTAATGCGTATGTCTGCCGGGTGCCTGTCGGTGTGTGTCGGTGATAACTGCTGTGCGCAACAAACGGGAGTTGCTCCCGTAGGGACCGCTCTTTAGCTGCGGGTAAGCTAAGCTAACAAGCTAACACGGCCAGTAGATGGACTCGCAGCGTATCAATTCTAACACACCGAAATAAAATACTAAACTTGACTCACCACAGAAACGGGGGCGCAGAGGTCTTTAACGTGTCCGTCAGGAGAACAAGCAGAACATCACCCGTGTTATTCCTCCGTAAGTGAGCGGCTCCTCTTCACACAGTCGCAGCTGGTGCGCACGGACCGGGGGGGGACAACAAGAACAGCGCTGAGAGAGCTCACTGTGACGTCATGGGAATTTCCAATCTCTGTATCGCTTAAACGAGGGAGTTAGAAAAACGTTCACCCCCCTCAGAGTTGTCATGAAGGAGGAAAATAGCGATTGAGACTAAAACAAAGTTTAAACAATGCTGTAAACAGTTTAATTCTGCTCTGAAGTTGGGCTTTTTGAAATCGAAACTTAAGATGTCACCTGATGCGTTCATGGTAACTCCGTGAAAGTGAGTTTCATTTGTCATGACAAGCTGATGAACCTTGCTGCTGCATTAATAATCCCCATTAATAATCTGCTGGATGAAAAGTCACAGTAATCTTATACCTACATTATCAATATCTTGAGACCCATTTGACAAAGTTTGACATGGTTTCGCAAAGTGGCTGAGGAGAAATACATCAAAGTAAAAACAATACATTTGCTGATCCCCCCAGGGGGCGCTGTCCTTGTAAGTCACCATTTCTGTGTATATGTCTTCAGGGCACGACTCTTGTCTTACATGAGTAGTTTGGAGTTGATTGGACAAAATATGTCCAAGATACAGAAGCCCGTGTTTTTATGGCGCCTGGAAAAAGTGAAGTCAAACTTTGAGGACACGCCACGGTCACACGGTGTGACGAAAAACCAATCTTTCAATAACTTTAGATCTCCATCTTGTTGTGATGACACTCAAGTAAATTTGAAGTTGATCTGATGAAAGCTCTCCGACAAGTATATCAAAATGTATGTTGTACCAAAAATAAGACATTTCCAGCTGCCACCTGGAGGCGCTGTCATTTTAAGTCACGATTTCTGTATAGATGTCTTCAGGTCGCGACTCTTGTCATATGTGTCTAGTTTGGACTCGATTGGACAAAATATGTCCAAGATACAGAAGCCCGTGTTTTGCTGGCGTTTACTCCAAGTTGGAGGTCACGCCACGTTCCCTCCCTGGTATGACGAAAAGTTGATTTTTTTGATAACTTTAGAAGTCCATCTTGTTGTGATGACACTCGTCGAAAATTTAAGTTGATTTGAGGAAAGCTCTACGAGAAGTACTTCAAAGGAAAAATGTGAAATATGGGCAAAATGGCCAAAAATGGCCACTAAAACCAAAATGGCGGGCTTCCTGTTGCATTTTTCATAATGCTCCAAGAGGCTTTTTCTCTATGATTGGTCACGATACAGCTTTTTCCCGATTTTGGTGAAGATCGGTTATGTGGAAACCTAGGGGCTGGGTTCCAGGGGGCGCTGTTGAGCCATTTTGCCACGCCCATATCCAAATACCCCAGAATACGTAAATTTTCACACATTTCTAATTTACTGCAAAGTTTAACAACTTTTCCAGCACGTTAAAGCCTCAAAAAGCCGATTCAATGTTCGTGAAAAAAAATAATAATAATAATAATAACTAGGGCTACGTTGTAGCACTAACGGGCCCGAGTACAGGCAGTTTCTAGTCTGTCGCGGTCGGTGAAGAGAGCGCGTTCGATGACCAAGCGCTCGTCTCCGTGCTGCATGCGTTTTATGCTCTGCGGCAAGGAGAAACGCTTTACTTCCTGTAGCCAGCAGGTGGCAGTATGATTTTAAGTCATGTGGTCTTTGTAGATGTCTTCAGGTTGCGACTCTGATTTCACATGTGTAGTTTGGAGTTGATTTCACTAAATATGCCTGAGATACAGAGGCGTGTGTTTTGATGGCGTCTAATCAAACTCTGCCGGCACGCGCAATGGAGCGCTGCAGCTGCTCCAGATGTTCGTGATCTTTACCATGAACTAGAGGTAAGAGCCTTGAAACTTTACAACAAAGTTTATTGTCACATGCGCCAATGACAGCGTCATCGGAGCAGTGAAATTCTTATGACATGGCAGGCAAACATCTATGCAGTAGGCAACTATTACAAAATGAAAAAAATAACAGTGTATGTAACATAACATAACAAAACATTGTAACATATAACATATAACACAGTCAAGTGAATATTAAATTAAGTAATATGAATATATGTATAACATAGAACATAGTCAAATTAAAGTCAAAGTTAGATGGAGCAGCAGTTAACAGGGTGAAGGAGAGGGGAATATTCAATAAAATTGATATGAATATATGTATAACATATAACGTAGTCAAATAAATTCAAATGAAGCAACAGTTTTCAGGGTGAAGAACTGGTGAATATTAAATAAGATAAGTATTTGTTAAGTAAGTGTGTGTTGTATGATTCGGGGAGCAGAATGTACATGGTGACTGTTCAGAGGATAGAAAAAAAAACATGCTATCTAACATAACTTATAAAATCACATCGTAACATATAATGTAGTCAAGTGAAGCAGAAGTTTACAGGGTAAATGGAATATTCAATTAAACAGCTACATGTTTTTTTCCGTGAACTAAAGAAGGCCTGCAACTATTTAGTGTTGGCAGTCATTGCTAGGTGTCATGGATAATAGAGTTAATTTCTATCTCCATTATGGTTGGATAAAAAAATAAACACTTATTAGAAGCATGTTTATCTTTTGCGTTCTGATTATGTACACTTTAGATAAGAACCCCATGTTTTCATTTTCTTTTTTGCCATCAGAGACAGAACATGGTCATCAAAGCTGTGTTGTTCAGGCTCATCCGTCCCTAATGAAATGATAAGAAACATGGAAGTATGATGTTATTGTAGAGGAAGTGGTACTTATGAACAAAGTGTGTATTGTTATTTTCTGTGGATATTAAGCTATGTATTTGAATATGCTTTGGATTAAACTGTGCACTACCATGACAATGAATTTACACTATGGAGTTATTTTACATGCAAAGTATTGCATATATTATGTAATACATTATGTATTATGTGTAATACTTTGCTTTGATTGTTTGTAATTAATGAAAACAGGTCAGTACCTGGAGTGAAGGGTCAGTCTGGTTGGAGTCCAGGTCTGTCTCATGTAATACATCCTATAGAAACATTAAACACAATGACACAAATGTGTAAAGTCATACATGTGCCAGGTTAAGTCCTTAACAGACTTAAAATGGTAAAAATAAAAGTGTGATACGTCAAAGTTAATCAGATCATAATCATTTCAGCTTAGGAAATTGTTTGTGGAGATCAGCCTCAAATTCTCTATGACAGTCTGTTCTAGTAAAGTTACAAGGCTGTAATTTATGTATATAAAACACAATAATTCAGTGAGGTCTGCCTGACATAACGATGTAAACACTGCTCTGAATAAAGAGCTGTAGGAAACGTGAGACTTCATTGAACAGCTGCTATTACAATGCAGATGTGATTTTAAATACTCACGTTTCAGTTGATCACAGTAAACCTCTTTCTGCAGAACAGTAAACCGTGTAACTTTGTGTAGTGAAATGGGCCGGCGAGTGAAAACAACTGTATACCATTACCTAACGTGACGGAGGTAATTGTCCGGACACACACAGTGTCCTGTCTCAGATTCATCCTAATAAACTAATGCGTATGTCTGCCGGGTGCCTGTCGGTGTGTGTCGGTGATAACTGCTGTGCGCAACAAACGGGAGTTGCTCCCGTAGGGACCGGTCTGTAGCGGCGGGTAAGCTAAGCTAACAAGCTAACACGGCCAGTAGATGGACTCGCAGCGTATCACTTCTAACACACCGAAATAAAATACTAAACTTGACTCACCACAGAAACGGGGGCGCAGAGGTCTTTAACGTGTCCGTCAGGAGAACAAGCAGAACATCACCCGTGTTATTCCTCCGTAAGTGAGAGGCTCCTGTCCACACAGTCGCAGCTGGTGCGCACGGACCGGGGGGGGACAACAGAACAGCAGCTGAGAGAGCTCACTGTGACGTCATGGGAATTTCCAATCTCTGTATCGCTTAAACGAGGGAGTTAGAAAAACGTTCACCCCCCTCAGAGTTGTCATGAAGGAGGAAAATAGCGATTGAGACTAAAACAAAGTTTAAACAATGCTGTAAACAGTTTAATTCTGCTCTGAAGTTGGGCTTTTTGAAATCGAAACTTAAGATGTCACCTGATGCGTTCATGGTAACTCCGTGAAAGTGAGTTTCATTTGTCATGACAAGCTGATGAACCTTGCTGCTGCATTAATAATCCCCATTAATAATCTGCTGGATGAAAAGTCACAGTAATCTTATACCTACATTATCAATATCTTGAGACCCATTTGACAAAGTTTGACATGGTTTGCGCAAAGTGGCTGAGGAGAAATACATCAAAGTAAAAACAATACATTTGCTGATCCCCCCAGGGGGCGCTGTCCTTGTAAGTCACCATTTCTGTGTATATGTCTTCAGGGCACGACTCTTGTCTTACATGAGTAGTTTGGAGTTGATTGGACAAAATATGTCCAAGATACAGAAGCCCGTGTTTGTTATGGCGCCTGGAAAAATGAAGTCAAAC